>CM062817.1:763023967-764223967 GCA_031772625.1 Pinus tabuliformis
GTTTATTTACCGGTTCATTTTTTTCTGAATGAGCTTGAACTCTAGGGGAAGATTGACGCACAACTTATGTTTATTTTTTAACGAGCATGAACTATGCGCTAAAACTGCTTGGATCTTGCGTTTATTTTTTAACGAGCATGAACTATGTGCTAAAATGCTCGAATTTTGCATTGCCCCCAGCATCATATAACGCATGTAAAAGGAGGGTGCCCCCAAGCTTCATTGCATTCAACTTGGTGATTGGAATGAAGGTTTAACCTTTGAATTTTGAAAAGGGGATTTGTTTCATTTTTTAATGAGGTTGACATAGTAAAAGAACTATCTCATAACTCCTTGTTTCATTTTTTAACGAGGTTGACACGAGATAAGAACTGTCCTCGGAGCCGACAAAATATTTAGGAATCTTCCGAATCCAACCAGAAGATTGGATTATATTTCATTTTGTAGGTTTTCCATCGTGGCCTCACTCCCGCCAGATTACTTGGAGGCGGTTAGGGTGAAAGTACCCATTAAGGCAGGGTCTTTTAGGAGACCTACTCCGATATTTTAAGCAAATGATTCCGTCCATGTTCATTGGAATGCTTCCTGTAACTTGTGAACTGTTGGGGAGAAAAGTTTGTTGGTCGACGATTGTAATTCCTTCTTGGAAGGGAAATGCAATCTCCTGAAGTAGGTCGACACAACCGCGGCCATGGCGTAGATCCAGGGCCTTCCTAGTAGGATGTTGTAATCGAGGTTTCCATCAATTACTTCAACATCAATTCCTACTGTTTTGCCCCCCAGTTCAACTTGCAAGTTACTTAAAATCCCGTATGGAGTGTATGATCGTCCATCAAATGCTTTTAACGTCGTTGACGATTTCGACAAGGGTGGTGAGCCTAAATCTTTCCAGCAACTCATCGACATAAGACATGTAGATGCCCCCTCATCAATAATTGTTCGATGAACAGTTTTGTTGAGGGCTTTCACTTGAATAAGGAAAGCTAGTTGAGCTGGTAACTGAGGGTCATATCCTTTATGATCAAAGGCCACAAGATTGGAATCCATTGGGCCAATCCCACCTATTGCTGATAATAAAGCTTGCTCTTGGGAGGGGCAATTTTGTGGTACTCCACGTGTCGACATAGTGGACGGCGATTGGGCCAGGTCCTTTACTATATTATAATTCTGTGCTCCTTTGGCACGAGGATTAAATGTCGATTTGTGTACTACTCCCTTTGGCGACTTTATCATTGGCTCAGGAACGATGGGTGGCACAACTTCGTCAAAGTTGTTGTTGAACTACTAGGTCATTCATTAACCTTGTTGTTCGACAACTTTGGATTCCCGTAATCTTTACTCCTTGTCAAAGCATTATTCTGTTGCTTCGAGGTAGACAACATAAGCACTTGGGATCCGGAAGCATTTTGATTAGCAACCAGATTTTGACTTGGATTAGGAAACGGATCAGTCAATACTGCTGGGGTTTTTGAACTCTTGAAGAGTTTCTTAACTTCAGCTATATGTGGACAATATTTCGTCCAATGATCCTCATCGCATATATGACACCCTGCCGGGGGTTTCCTTTTTCTTCCTGTCTTTTTCTTCTTGCCCCCTGGTTGCTTCAGTTGTTTGCCCTTGTCGGTCGACATGGCATTTACTTCTGAGGCAAGAAGTTTTTCATTTGCATTTTGACTGTAAATTTTGTGCTTGCCAATCACGTCATCGCCGGCGTGAGAGTCATTGTCTGATTTAGGAGGAGGAGGAATTGAGAATTCTGGTCTAGGGGTGTCAGGTATTTTGTCGTAGAGCGTGCCAGACTGAGTATAAACCAAGTCTAGATATTGCGCACGAGCTATAACTTGCTCTTCTGTTACGACTCCCCCCTTGGCCACATCTTCCGTTATGGCCAGAAGTAATGATTTTATAAACCATTCAGCTAATAGCTGATCGGGAACATATGTTTTTACCATCCTACGACGACGTCGCCATTCATGTATATGATCAGATATATGAGTGGCCGTTGTCTGTTTGAAGTTGGTAAGGAGTTCTGTTCCCGTTTCATACCTTATCGGTAATTGAAAATGGGTTAAAAAGGTTGTAGCTAAGGTACTGAAGTTGTCGAACGAAGCTCTAGGCAATTCAATATACCATTTAGCCGCCGGACCTGTCAATGTCCTCTGGAAAAGGCGAAGCCTTATCGAATCATCATTCAAGGTATTCGAGGAACACCACAGATGGAAAGTCATCACATGATTCGACGGGTCTTCGCCAGGATTTCCATTGAATTTAGGAATGTCCGAAGGAAGTTTGTGTGGAATCGCTGGCCACCAAGGGGCATAAGCAATTGGATCATTCGTCAGCCGGTTTAGATCTGGTAATTCTAGAGTTGCTACAAAGGGCAACTGTTGATTCAGGTTAGGCGAAGCATATCCAGGATAAGATGGAATCGCCTGAGCAGTGGGTCTTTGCATACCAGCATAATGTTGGCAACTTTGACAAGGTTGATGGGTATAACCATTATAGTATGGTTGCCCATTACTTACAAAGACTTGTTGCTCAGGTCATTGATATGATTGCTGGAATTGCATTTGTTGAGTTCTAACCAGCTCTGGTTGTTGGACCATTTGCTGATGCCCAATACTAGATGATTGACCAAGATGAGGAGTCACAGTACTTGTTTGATCCTGAGTCGCTCCAGATAAGGAGGCACTGACCTGAGGTTGCGATTGAGATGTCGAGACAAGAGGCTGTTGTATGGCAACCTGAGAAACTTGGGGTTGACATACAGTAGGCAGCGCTTGTACTTGCGACGCAATCACCATACCAGGTATAGTGGCAACATTCGACACAGGTCGGACTGGTTGCATAGAATATACAACTCCTGGTTGTTGAGGCAGTATTGGTACCCAACCGCTGGATGTAATTCCAGTTTGACCTGAACTTTGTTGTGAACTCACGGATGGGCATCCTCCCGGAGGAGGTAATGAAAGGGCATATTGCCCCCCATATGGTATCAATCCGGAACTCAAGGGATCGATTGCCCAGATTGACCTCCAAATGGATCAATTTGGCGAGTTTCAACATAAGAAATACCAGATGATAATCCGGATGAAGAAATAGGAACTAACCATGTCGTTGTCCCTGATTGGGCTCCGGCTTGTTGTTGACAATTTGCCGGGACAGATGGTATACCAGCGAACATCGTTGGAGTAGCAGCAGGAGGCTCTGCTGCAGCTGTGTCGGACGACACAGTCCTAGATGTCGACGGTTGTTCAGACATATCTAGTCTATCCAAAAGATTTCTTAGCGATTCTACAGGAACTTCCACTTGTGGTGGACTAACTTCGAAGATCAACGAGGGAAAGGTGATGATTATTCCGCTTAAAATAAATTTTATAACGACGCTTTAGACACAACTTGCTTTTTCAGTTTTAAAGAGTCGAGAAAAAGCTAAAGATGACTCTAGTCTCCTTCGATGTTTTAACGAGCCCGAAGTGACAAATGCTCGGATGGACTTTTTCAGTTATAGAGTTTGAAAAAGGCCAAAAGAAACTGCTCTGGAGATCTAGGCAGAGGGTGTGCCAAACCTTTCGCAAAACCACGGAATACGTTTTACGGTACGTGTGGTCAATCTTCGTGAATGCTGTGTTCACTGCATTGCGATCAGTAGGGCGGCCGACACGGCTTCCTATGGATAAAGGCTTTGTTCCTATAGGGGTCTCCCAATATATACGCAACGGTACGTGGGAGCACAAGTCCGTATTAGTGCCACCGACTCTCAGGAGGAATCACCCACCTTCGTAGAGATCGACAGTCACTACGTTTAACGACGCTGGAACACGTCTCTACCTAGACCTCTATGTGTTTGCGTTATGTTACAAAGCGTTGTTATGTAAATTGGATTTATTTTAATGTTGATCTTGCTTATCAGTTTGCCTTTAAGGATCACCACGAGATGTATATAACAAATTCCTGAATGCAGTCTAAGATGAGAAGCAAACTTTTCAATCTTTTTAGCTTTGAAAATCCTAACTACTGAGAGGAGAGAAAAACATTATCTTTCCACACAGAGCACAAAGCACAAACTAATGCACTTTCTCCTAGATCAATCACGCAAACTTATCAAAAAATGCAAATGCAAGATGCATGTATTTCTTTTCTTTTCCCTTAATGTTGATGTAAGACAAAAGGAAACTGTCGTATAATTTTCGAATTCAATTTGAAGCGTAAACAAACAAGTTTTGTCTAAAATCAAAAGACGCCTTACAGGTACTTGTTTTGACACTAAAAATGTATGAATTCAAACCATAAAATGAAAAACAAACAAACTCAAACAGCCATGAACAGTAATAAAACTAGCTCTTAAGATCATAAAGACACTTTTACAGTTCAGGATCTAAGAGGCCACAGCTATACTGGTTTGCTTTTCACAATGGGAAACTGTAACTGAAACAAGAAATACTGAAAGAACAATTACAGTTTCATCACACAACTGAGGCGGAATAATGTCAAGGAAAGTTGGTTTACAGCAAGTACAAATGACAAGCAATCAGCAGCAAAATAACAGTGAAAACAGGGCCAAGACTCAGTGGGAAACCTCAGGAAGACATAGCCTAACTGGTTCAGTGCAGGCTCTGGTCTGTCAAACTGACTCTCAGCGCAGTTCCCGAAGGGAGTACCTGCGGTGAAATGCAGACTACCTTTGGGCAGCCTGCACTGAGACACGAGAGTTGCGTTTACAAGGGTTTCCGGGTCATAAAAAGCTCAAAAATTCACTGTTTTTGCTGAAATAAAAAGCTATAGGTCAAGTACAAGCTAAGGGATGATCAAGAGGATGAAAAGCTATCACAAAGAGCACAAGAGTCCTTGTGGATCAGCTCTTCAAATCATAAACTTGCTCAGAAACTGAGCCAGAGCAGCTGCCCTCTACTTTGCAATTGAAGGACTCAATTGCAGTTCGATTTGGTGCTCTCCTTGTTTATGAGATGAATAGCAAGAAACACAATAAACCAACAAGATACTAGGCTCCCCAGCGGAGTCGCCAGTTTGTTGTGGGGAAAAGTATCCGACTCGGAATGACCCTATCCCTACTCTAAGGGTGATAGTTCCTTAGCAACAACTGAAAGTAAAGCTTTGATATTTTTCCTTTATGAAAGTACAGAGAAGGAAGAAAAGATTGACCAACCGATGTCTTTCGCTTTTGTCGATCCTGTCTTCTCTCTTTGCCTCTTGTTCCCAGCTCCTTGCTCCCTTTGTCGGCCCAGCTACACAAAGATCCTGCAAAAACAAGAGAGGGAAACTACAAGAAACATGTACTCATAACTGATGCATGGATTAGAATGGATCAAATATACAGATAAAAACAATACATCATTGCAATACAAGTATATAGGAGAACATCAAAGCTTTATTGATAGAAGAAAAAGGTTCTGAGAAGGTTACAACCATAAATGGCTCCAATCCAGCAGCACCTCCCCAGCAGCAAGAAATCTCCTCTTCTCCTCTATAAAAGCAATCATCCAATAGCTCTAACTGTAAACCAACAGCACTTCCTTGCTTTGCACAAAATTCCAGCCTCCCTAGACCTCATAGAAGAGCTCTATATATAGGGTAGAAGGAGAAAGGATGAGTCAGCTTGAGACTGACATAAAGCTGCCTTGTGTCCTCTCCCTCTTCAGTTAATCTTCAGTTCTTAAGTCCACTTGGAGATCCTTGCTTACACATGGAGATCAAGTACCTCTTACTCATCACAGGGTGAATTCCTTGAACCAAGTGTCAGTTTGGAAGCTTCCTGGGCAATTGACACCTTGCAGAATGACTGTGCCACTTGGCCAATCTCGCCCAGCGCAGGTAGCCTTCATTAGAGTTGACTTTCAGCGCAGGTACAAGGAGGAGCAGTTGACATTCAGTGCAGATGCTCAGTGGAGCAGCTGACATGATCCAAAAATAGCCTGTTTTTAAGTGTTTTCAGGTGGAGAACTGATAGGAAGTGCTGTGGTTTGCTGACCTTGTTCCTCTAGGGGTAAGAACAACATGTTTAGGGACTGAGGATCCCTGTAATTATTGACATTTCATGCTCCATGCTGCGAGGCACAAAAATGTCTATAACACCCCGGGTCTTAACGATCTAGGATAATTTCCCCTAAGTCATCACCCCTCACATCAGATACCTTTCTTATTCCCACGATCAAGAATATTTTCTACCCCTATTATGGCTATCTTGAGTCTACCTAACATTACCTTGAAGTTTCCAATATGTTACATTGATCCTCCCACAAACACTACTCCTAAACAACTCAAACCTTACACAGTGTTGGCCCTAGTTCAACATGTTGTTCCTACCCCTTTCCTTGCTTCAGTTCCACAAAAACCTTGACAAGACACCACTCCTATTGTGAAAGAATCAAGTGAGGAGTGCAAAGCCCAAAAAAAGAGACATAAAGGCAAGGCATCACAAGTAACGCCCACTCCGCCTAAGTTGCCAAAGCCTTCTCCTCCATGCGGTTTGTGTGATGTTGTTGGGAATGCCACTAATAATTGTATTGAACTCCCTCGACATATTAAGAATGTGGTATTTGATACTTTCCAAGACTTTAACATTCCTAAGGCTCATGTCACCTTACCTAAGCCCACCAAAAATAACAAATCCTTACTCACGAATCACCCTTGTGCTTTGTGTGGAAACTATGGCCATTATTCCTATCTCGAAGATTTTTGTGATACACTTCAAGTGCATCATGAGTTAGATGTCACTCGTAGTAATTACACTTCTCCTCTACCTACGGGTTCTAGCCCCACTTATATTCCAGAACAGGAGGTTTCCCAAACAACCATTGTGATTCCCCCTCCTAATGCTGAGATAATGGATAGTTATGCTCCTATTCTTTGCATGTCATAAACCATGGGATCTATCTATTAATACTCTCTTGTATTTTCCTATTGTGATTTTCTTAAACCCTCTTCAACAAACACTTAAGTCTTAACATTAGTAGATCTCACATCTACTAGTCATCCATCCATCACTCCTAGTGATGCATATGTGAACCTTGTCTCCTAAGATGATGATTGGTTCCACCATTCCTTACTTTGAACCCATGAATTCAAACCACAACCAACTTATGGCCATTATATTGACACACAATGTTTGGGTAAGGGGGAATCCACTTTTGAGAGTCCAAGAGAAGATATTCTCCCTAACCCTCATAGCACATATGATAGTGTCAACTCTAGCACCATCATTATTCCCCACCTAGAAGAACCTCTATAGTCTCATATCACATCAAATCACTCTAGCAATGATCCACTTAACCATTCATCCATATTAAGTTAACAACCCAGTCTCTTAGACATTATTGTTATTCAACCAATGTTTTGTCTAGGTGAGCATCGATTTATAATATCTGAAGCCACTCTTTGGTATAGTGACAACATGTATGAGAACCTAAAAATTCAATCCATTTGATTCATACACATAGTGCCACATGGGATTGGTAATTCATGATTTCATTTCTCTTATTGAATCCATCCATTCTTCCCATAAGAAGACAAACACAAACAAGAAATGGTGAACCACATTATTAAGAAGTGTTTGGTATCCATTACTAGAAATACAATCAACATGTCCATATCATGCTACATACATCCATCCAAAACTAGTGGGCACATATGTCTCTACATCTACTCATCATCCTCTAGAGGATCTCATGCAAGTATGGCTGAATGCTTGAATACCTTATTTGAGCACTTGGAACATAATGACACTTCACAAACTCCAACTAGGGGAACCATTCCCACCTTTGCATACCTAATCAGGTCCGTCCCTCATCATATGCTAGGGGGAATATGTCATGCATGGGGGCATGATAGAACCCTTGGTCACCTTCTCATTTGATAAACATAAGTCTCGACCTAGACCCCAATGATCTAGGTATGGTCGATTATCCTTTCATCCCTTGGATAGTTTATGTTATTGGTCTCTAATGAGCCATATACACATCACATATCGTAGATTCTTGATACCATATTTTCAAACATTCTACTCTATGTGATGCCACACGTACCATCCAATCCCCATCTTTGACTTGGTGGGTAGGGATAATCCTAGACCTTATCTAGTAGTTCATTGCCATATTCCTTTCTTACCTTAATTCTTCTCCAGGATAATCCTTCCATGAAATATTAAGGCCCTTTTAGACAAGTAAGGTCACCTTCTTGAAAGTTGTAGATTCAAACTCTGATGGTCTATTTGTATGCTATGAGCTCACCAAGATTTAGGGCCTTATCCTTCTCTCCATATTATCTAACATCTCACCATGAAAATGGATTTTATTTTGGAGAAAGAATCCCTTTTATATGAAAAACTTTAGTTTTTTTGTCGCCCATTGCGACCAAACCATAGCTGAGTGTTGAACTGTCAGTACCATTGGAAAACTCTCACTAAGTTATATAATATTTCTCTTTTTGTTTTTCATAATTTGACACTTCACTAGGAAGTCATTTTTTCCATGAGGTCTCACTTTTCCACTTATTAAAATCGAATTTCTTCGTATGAGCCACTTGTACTCTGGTACCACTTTTCCTTTGCACTTGTTGACTTATGTGTTTATTTTCGTAATGAGTAACCATTATTTACTCATGTTTTTATGGTCCTCTTTGGGACATTCCAACGTGGCATCATTATTAAGTCACCCTTGCATCCATGGAGTCTGTTTCAAGTCCCCTTGAGTATTGTTATATTATATCATCCATCTTTGTGTCACATTCATCCCATTGTGCTCATATTTGGCCTCTAGCTATACTGCTCCATCTTTGAAAAGCCTCTATATAAGTAATTTATTGTCCCATTTAGAATCATGTCAGCCGCTACCAGGTCAACCATGCATATCATGCTCTAACAAAGGCAATTGCCAGTTTGCCTCTCATCTTGTCTCCTTACATCATCATCCCTAGTGTTAGTCCATTAGTCACATTATTATGAACCTCATGCATTTGTTGAGGAATCCTCATTACCTCACCCCTAGTAGGCCCTCTTCTATTGACCTAAACACATTTATTCCATGAGAGTGGTTAAAAATGTGTTGTACCTTGGTTTCAACTTTCATCGTTGCTCGGTGCCTTAGATAAAGCAAAGGAAATCATCATTTCCCATTGACTTGGTTGTGTCTCATGTGCTTGGCTCCAACTCATTATCACATGATCTCAAATCATACACTTGATGATCTGGTGACCTAGTAGATTGTACCAACATTTCCTAGGTATGTGTGCGATGCTCCATACCTCATGAGGGGGTGGCCATTTAGGTATGCCCCCACATGCCTGGATGACAATAGATGATGATCTAGCCTCAGATGCAGTTCTGTAGATATTATAGATCGATTCCTTCAAGCACCCATAATATTCATGCCTAAGTTAGATGATCCATTCATATCTTCAGAGCCCTTTCCTATTCAGCGAGGCTTCTTTGGTTATGATTCTTCCCCACCATGCCACCTTGAGGGGCATTATGTCTCATGTACTCAGATCAATAGATGTTGTTGTATCCAATGTCGGCCTATGTTTTTCTAGGCACGATATGTATATGGGATTCATTGTATCATTGTATCACTTTTCCCCACATTGATGTCAACATTTCATGTATCATGTATCATGTACCTTGTTGCTCAAACCCACATTCCTAGACGCACCATTATTACTTATACTCAGTTATGTCAGTGGGTATGGATATGCCTTCCCTATCTCATTTACGATCATGTGATCCACAATAAAAGGAGACTTATATCAATTTATTAAGTCTCTCCCCCTTTATTTCTAGTAACTCCATGCCATGCTTCTGCTCTCTCTCTCTCTCTGACTCCCCTTTAGAGTCTCTTGAAAGTGTAACCTACAATGTATTTCGATCATACAATGTGCTCCTAACACTCTTACATCGGGGGGCAATCTGTTATCACCCAAAAAAAGATCACTTAGCCATTTCTAACTAGGTGGATCAAAATACACCGTGTAGAATTAATTTTACCATAGTAAAATCACTTTCACCATAGGAAATAATTTAATAAACCATTTCTATTAAATTATTTTTGTTTAAAATTAAGAAGCCCCATAAGAATAATTGAATAAATCTTTATTTATTTAATTTTCTCTAAAAATAATTATTATATAATTATTTCTTAACACATTTGACTAAATCACCTTGGAATAATTAAATAAATCACTATTTATTTACTATTCCTTATTCTTATTTTTCGAATAATTGTTAAACTATTATTCAATAATTATTTCAAATTCACACTTTTCTTAATCCTCACAAAGTGATTAATAAGTCATTTTATTTGTTAATTATTTCAACCATTTTTTAAATAAAGATATTTGACCATTTTGAGTATTCTTTCCCTCTCAAAAAATATAATAAAGTATTCCTAATGGTTAGATTTTGATTTGGTCAATAATATTTTATTATTTTCCAATTCCTAATTTAACTCAAAACTTTGTTATAAATAGGATGGTTTTCCATTCATTCTTGACCATGATCATTATCATTGTCACCATTATTGTCTCACAACATTTGATCTCTCACTTGAGTTCTATCTTGCTTTTGGGTTTTCTGCACATTTGAGAGAGAAGAAAAAGATCGCTTAAGCACAAGGAAATCAAAAGGACCCATCCCAAGGAGGGTGATCTACAAACCCTTGTTGTAAATATTCCTCATCCAGTGTTTTAATAAAATGTTATTCATTCGAAGTCCTTATACTGGGTTATTGGAATTTTCTTTACTGTTGCTATATGTTTTGGGCTTGCATCATATATTTTTTTTGTAGGGTTTTATCATGTTTTGTTGCAAACATAAAGCATAATAAGTGACCACATTCTATTGTTAGGGTCACTTGTCACCAGTGACATAAGTGAAGCATTTTAGGTACACATACTAAGAATTTTCATACTAACAAATGACGGCTCAACTGGGTCTTTAGTTACATAGTCGTCAACAAATGGAGACTCTAGTGGTGTAGTAATTCATAAGCTTGGTGAATATTGTTTCAACCCTCTTCAGTGTTTTTCCAACTATTTGTAGCACTCTCATTTATATTTTTAGATCTACATTTTTTGGAAAATTCAATTCTACATCTTTCCGCAGGTCATAGGTAACAATCGAGTATGAGACGACACAATTTATGATATCGACCAAGTGAGAATTGCAGTAACAAAACACACTTTTTAGGCTCTTTTCTTCATCCCAATGCACTTTTCAGCCCCTAACTTGTGTCCCAACGCACTTTAAAGGTTACTACATGTGTTCTTCATTTTTTCGATTTTTATTCGTTTAGAAATTTTTTATTTTTTTCCGTGACTGTTGCCTTTGTGTTGGGGAGGGCTTCCTATTTTTCATATGTCATACCTATTATTAAATCCACTTTGAAAACTCTTGTTGAGGAACAAAAAATCCCCCTAGGGTTTAGAGTACACTTCCACCATTTAGGGAAAGGGTTTATAAAGTGAAGAGTCTAGATTGGAGTAGTCCCAACAACCTTTTCTTTAGTATTTTTGGCAAGTTATGTCAGTCCATTTAGACACTTGTTTACAACACTTTATTCCACTTTGAATCTAATGTTGGCTTGCATCCATAGGATCCCCTTGAGTATCCTCCATTTTGTAGTCATTCTCTTTCCCTTTACCAGTTGTTTACCCTCTGTTCTTTGTTGGCTTTCTGCATCATTTATAGTAGATTCTTGCCTCTAGATCTCAGTCCATTTGACCTTAGATCTTTTGGCCATAATTGTGTCTTTGAGTAGCTTGTTAGACACCTTTATTTGTTGTTTGTTTACCCTTTTTGTTGGGTGTTTCTGTGGCTAGATTGACTGTTTATTTTAACTTCCATTTTTAGCATTATTTATAGTTTTTCAACACTTTATTTTTAGTGACACATTGCATCATAAAATATGTTCAATTAACACATACACTGAACAAACTTTTCACACCCATGTACACACCCTAAGCAAATATTATCTTGGTTTACACCGCTAAGGAAAGACTTGAAACAAGGCACATAATAGTAACTTAACACACATAGATTAAGCCCACTTAGGCACTAGGGCCAAACAATCTGTGTTGTTAGGTGTAGGATTAGTGGGATAGGCTTCCAATAACACCCATTGATCACTTACATTGAGACATATCTTGTTGACATATTAGGTAGCTTAAAATCCTTCACCATGCCATGGTCCAAAGCCAAAGTGCGATAGAAACCTGATTCGTAGGGGGTTAGGCTAGGTCATCATGCGAGAAGTTCTCCTCTAGGATGCCTAACATGTGTCAGGGAATCCTGTGCTTTGGATTCTCACTAAGAAGCTCAAAACTTGACCACCCCTTATGGGACAAAGGTACCCATAGAGACCAATCATAGGAGAACACCCTATAGGACTTTTTGTGTGTTGTAGTTGGTTCTCTACCCCACCATTCTCTAGACAACTCTACTTGTGGGGATTGGATTCCATCAAGTAAGAAGTCCCTTGAAAGGCTGTTTGAAATAATAGATCTTGGACTTGTTTGAAGATTTAGATCACCTATAGGCTAGAGGTAATTTTTTCTTTAATGGGATGTGTTTTCTTAAATTAGAGTAGCATAATAAAATACTTAGTTTTCACTTAAACCACTGCACTAATGTTTCCTTGTTTTTTGTTACTCTTTTCTCCTATCATTACCCTTTAGTCTATTGAGTTATCATTGTCTTGAAATCATTGCACCCCCTAGGAATTTTTCACGGAGACTTCATGGTCTTCTCCTCCAGTTTCATTTAGGAAATCTTACTTCTCTTGGTCGAGTTATATTTCATCCTCATAGTCCTCCATTGAGTCCCCATACTGACTCTAGTTCTTCTGATTCTTCCAATCCTTCTTTCCATTTTGCATATTCCCAACCTCTTACCACCACCATGTTAGGCACCAATGTGGGTGAGGGAAACCAAGGTGTTAACCAAGGTAACACCACAACAAGAACCTCTGTTGGTATGGTCACTAACATGCCATTGCTCCCCTATATGGCTGGTTGAAGCCTCCCTGATTTCAGCCAGCTCATAACTGATGCTCTTCTCCATGACCCTAGTTGGCCTATTGTGTTTACCAAACTTCCTTCTGACATCCAAAAGTTCAAAGGTAATCCTGGAGAAGATCCCAAAAATCATATTCACTCTTTCATATGCAATTTTCATCTAATTCTGCCATTGGGAACTCCATTTGTCTTTCCATTTTCCAATATACACTTAGTAGAGTTGATGCGAAATGGTATGTGGACCAACCTCGTGCCTCCCATTCCACCTTCATGATTCTTGCCAAAGCGTTTCTTTCCTATTTCTAGTTACCTCTCTCATACGACATAGGTACTGAACTCTTGACTTCTTTTCGTCAAACTTCTACCACCCGCCTATCTCACCATATTCAAGAATGGCGCATCAGGAGGAGCATGTGTAGGTCCCATAAATTTGAAGACCATGTCTATATGGATTGGTTCCTTAGAATGGTTTTGGCTCCCATACATAAATATTATGTGTCTCACTTCCCCTGGTCTGAGGAAGAAGCACTCCAAATAACTCTAAAATATGACTTGACCTATGGATAGTCAGGTTACGTTTATATTATCCTTCCTAATCTTCCTTGACCTATTGTTTTTAATGCAATTGGGTAATCTCATGTTGTTGAAGGTATGATTGAATCTAACTCACACCATCAACCTCCACCATATCGTCAACCTCACATGAGTTATGGTCAACCCTAGGGTGGGACCAATTCTACTTACATCTATCACCCTCCTGATCCTTTGCATGTCAATGCTTACCAAGGTACAAGAACATCATATATGTATCTCCATCTACATCAGTCTATGTGAGGGTTAGACTTTGATCCACCTAGATATCCAAATGTTGTCGCAAGTCCTTACTACCCATATGCACCTCCTAGTGCACCAACCCATGAGTACTAGTGCTCCAACCTCCCATGCCTCCTCCATGTAGCTTTTAACCCCATACAGAAATTACCTGCATATAAATTCTAAAACACAGAAAATAAATAATGTGAGAGCATAACACATAAAACACATATACATAGAGATTTTCCCCTGGATCCCAAAACCGGGACTACCGCTTGATTTTTTTATTATGTTCCTTTCAATGTTATAATACATATTTATACATGCCGAAGCATCCAATACCATGGACCAAAAACCATAACGTCCAATACCATGGACCAAAAACCATAACGTCCAATACCATGGACCGAAAACCATCACGCCCAAAAAACATGTGCGAAAATCATGCACAAAACCATAGGTGGGTCCGCCCAACCTAACATAGGGTCCAAAACCAAAATTTTTAGGGGTGTTTCCCTGGACCACATAAAGTGGGGTTATGGGTATGCCTCAAACCCCTTGTGACCCCCCCCCCACTACACAATCGGCGCAACGAAGGGGGGGGCCTCTAACCTCCTAGTTAACTACGTGAGCTAGTCATGGAAAGAATATAACACAACCCAACATTCTCCCACTTTTTGTTTTCTTTCCACAGGGGGCCACAAGAGAACTTAGTCATTTTTCCAGCCCTAAAATGCCCATTGTCTCTCTACACCAAGAGAACTTCTCAGAGCTCACAGATTTTGTCCATGAATCTGCAGTATTCTTCATAGTGTCCACCTTTACCAACAACACCTTTTTGTCTTCTATCATATCCCTCACAAAGTGATACTGAACATCAATGTTCTTTATCTTTGAATGATATGCAGCGTTCTTTGCCAAGAAAATTACACTTTGGCTGTCACAGTCTATCCTTATAGCTTCCTATACTAACCCCATACTTGAACACAATCTCTGCAACCAAACTGCTTCCTTGCTTGCATGAGTGGCTGCCATGTATTTTACCTCTGTAGTTGATAATGCCACTACAGATTGTTTCTTACTCATTCAATTGACTGCACCTCCAAATACGTTAAACACATACCCACTTGCAGATCTTCTCTGATCCAGATCTCCAGCCTAGTCTGCATCAACAAAGCCACGAATATCCAACACTCTGTCTAATCCTAGTCTTCCTTTGTAGCACAAACCATAATCACTAGTGCCACGCAAATACCTAAAACCCGCTTCACTACTTTCCAATGCTCCTTTCCTAGTTTTGACATAAACATGCTCAATACTCCCACTGCATGCGCAATGTCTGGTCTAGTACAAACCATTGCATACATCAGGCTACTGTCTGCACTTTCATATGGAACACGAGACATGTCCTCTTCCTCTTCTTGTGTCTTGTGACGTTATTCATCAGATAACCTCACACCTACAGGAATAGGAACCTTCATCGTTTACTATCTTGCATATTAAACCTTTACAATATTATCTCGACATACTTCCTTTGGTTTAACCAGAGCTTCCTCTTTGCCTGATCTCTTTTAATTTCCATGCCCAAAATATAGTTTGCAGCACCAAGATCTTTCATGTCGAATTTGTAGGACAATTGGGTCTTCAAATCCTGGATAATTTCTTTGTCATTTCCAACCAGCAACATATCATCCACATACAAGACTGGATAAATAACAAGGTCACCAATTAATTTAAAATACACATAGTGATCTACTTTGCTTCTGGTGAAGCCAAGTCCCCGTATAAATGTATCAAATTTCTGATACCACATCCTTGGTGATTGTTTTAACCCATACAAAGACTTCTTTAACTTGCATACCAGTTCTTTCTTACCCTTCACTGCAAAGCCTGCAGGTTGCTTCATGTAGATCTCCTCTTCCAGATCCCTATGAAGAAATGCTATCTTCACATCCATCTGTTCTACCTCAAAATCAAAAGTAGCAGCAGCAAATAAAAGTAATCTAATAGAAGTTACCCTGGCAACAGGAGAAAAAATATCACCAAAATCAATTCCCGGAACCTGGGAATAACCTTTTGCTACCAACCAAGCTTTGTATTTCTCCACTTTTCCTTCTGCATTTGTCTCCTTTTTGAACACCCATTTTCTACCAATGGGTTTCCTTCCAACTAGCAACTCCACCATATCCCAAGCCTCATTTTTGTGCAAAGATGCCATTTCATCAACCATGGCCTCTTTCCAGAGTTTTCCATCCTCTGAATCCATTTCTTCCTTCACAGTTTTGGGATCATCATCAGTAACAGACAAAGCAAAATTTGAACAGAAAGCAAATGGACTATACCTTTCTAGCTGTCTTCTTTCTCTAATTGATCTTCTCATAGCCCGAGTTTGTGGCTCTTCATCTTCTGATTCCTCCTCTACTGTACAGTCTGATTCTTCCTCCTTTAGCTCAAACTCTATCTTTTCAGGTTCGTTTGGTTGGACTTCATGTTTAATAACATCTTTCACCTCTCTAAAAACCACATCTCGGTTGTATACAACCTTCCAAGTTACTGGGTTCTAAAGCTTATAACCCTTTAAACCATCCTTATACCCAATAAGGATGCACATTTCAGATTTACTATCCAACTTGGTTCGTTTCTCCTTTGGAACATGTACATATGCATCACATCCAAATACCCTTAGATGTGAAAGAGAGGGTTTCTTACCATTCCATACCTCTTGTGGAGTCTTATCCTCCAACGCTGATGAAGGTGACCTATTGACCAGGTAACATGTTGTATCCACCGCCTCTGCCCAGAATTCCTATCCTAACTTGGCACCATTGAGCATGGTTCTTGCCCTTTCCATCAATGTCTTGTTCATTCTTTCTACAACTCCATTTTTCTGAAGTGTATATGGAGTAGTGTTCTACTGTGATATACCACACTTCTTACAGAATTCTTCAAATTCCTTGAGGCAAAACTCTCCACCGTTATCTATCCTCAACACCTTTATCTTCTTCTCTATCTGGTTTTTCACTAGAGCCTTAAATTCTTTAAACCTGTCGAAGACTTCAGATTTCTTCTTAATGAAATATATCCATGTATTCCTTGATAAGTCATCTATAAATGATACATAGTACATAGACATACCCAGTGATGGAACCTTCACAGGTCCAAACACATCACTGTGAACAAGCTCTAATATTTGTTTCACCCTCTTACCACCAAAGGGGAAACTCACCCGATTCTGCTTCCCATATACACAATTTTCACAGAAATCAAAATCCAGAGAGATATTACTCATACCTTCTACCATACCTTTACCATGAAGTATTTGAAGGCCCTTCTCTCCAAAATGTCCAAGCCTTTGATGCCACAGCATGGTCTTCTCTCCAACGACCACTAGATTTTCTGCTCCACTTTCAGGAACCACATAACTATTGCACCCATCAATAACAGTGCTACCTTTCAGCTTGTGCAGAGTTCCAACCCAAACTCCCCACATCAATACCAGTACTTCCCGAACCATTTTGCAGGTATCCTTCTCGAACACTGTTTTTACACCTACATCATCCAGCTGGCTTACAAAAATCAGATTTCTGGCTACTGCAGGAATATGTAGAACACCTAGAAGCATTCTAACCCTTCCACCTTGCAACTTCAACTTTACTTTTCTGCGACTAGCGATTTTAGCCTTCCTGTCATCCCCCAAGAAGACATCACCACCATCATATCCCTCATACTCATAGAACCACTCTCTATGGGGAGTGAAGTGAAAGGATGCACCTAAGTCAATCAACCATGCCTCGTGATCTACACGTGTACTTGAAGAAGACAAGTACACATCCTCGCCTTCATCTGAGGTGGTTTTCGCCTTTGCAGAAAGAGAATCATCAGATCCCTTTCCTTTATCACGAGCTTTAGATTTACAATCCCTTTTGTAGTGCCCTTCCTTTTTGCATTTCCAGCACACCACCTTTATAGGTTTTCCTGGAGATTTAGATCTCCCTCTAGATTTAGATATCCCACTTGATGAATTATTTTTGTTTCTGTTCTAGGACCTCCCTCGTACAGAAAAGGCATCACCATTCTGGCTCTCCATATTTTTCCATCTCATCTCCTCTGTTAGCAAGGATGAGACTATTTCATCAAACTGCAAGGCAGTCGCATTGCTACCTATTGCAATAACCAGACTATCCCACGAATCTGGTAGAGAACACAACAAACTGATGCACTTATCTTCATCTGAAATTTTAATATCAACAGATGTTAACTGACTTACCACCGTATTAAATGCGTTCAAATGCTCTGTCACCGAGTCTCCATTTCTCATCCTCATGTTATACAGCTTTTTCCACAGGAATATTTTATTCACTAGAGACTTAGATTGGTACAAAGTCATTAATTTGTCCCACAAAGCCTTCGTTGTAGCTTCCCCTGATACATTCAACAATACTGAATCTAAGACACAATCATATTATTCTCTTTGCCTTCTGATCCAACTTCTTCCATTCTTCATTGAACACTCCCATTGGTTTAGTACCCGAATCTACGGTGATCCACTGATCTCTATCCACCAACAAATCCTCCATCTTGAGTTTCCACAACTCAAAACTATGACCATTAAATTTCTCGATCTCTATCTTTCCATTGCAAGCCATCTTCTTTCACCAATAGAATTGATCTCACAGATCTCCCACTGAATAGGGTCTACCATAGGCCTGAGTGAAACCCCTCAGCAAAAAAGGTGTCCCCTTGAAGCCAAAACAGCTCCAATACCAAATGTAGGTTTTAACCCCATACAAAAATTAATTGCATACAAATTCTAAAGCACAAAAAATAAACAATGTGAGAGCATAACACATAAAACACATATACACAAAGATTTTCCCCTAGATCCCAAAACCGAGGCTACCAGCTTGATTTTTTCATTATGTTCCTTTCAATGTTATATTACATATTTATACATGCCGAAGCATCTAATACCATGGACCGAAAACCATCGCGTCCAATACCATGGACCAGAAACCATTGTGTCCAAAAAACATGTGCAAAAATCATGCAGAAAACCATAGGTGGGTCCGCCCAACCTAACATAGGGTCCAAAACCAAAATTTTCTAGGGCGCTACCCCAGACCCCATAAAGTGGGGTTACGGGTATGCCTCAAACCCCCTGTGACCCCCCCAACTGCACAATCGGTGCAACAAAGGGGGGTGCTTTGCCCCACCTCTAACCCCTCGGTTAACTATGTGGGCTAGTCGTGGAAAGAATATAACACAACCCAACACTCCACTTCTACCACAACAACAACCGCCTCCTCAAGTTCAAGTGTATGCTCAACAAAGTGCAACAAGAGAAGGAATAAGGAGAAGGGTAACCAAAACCAACCATCTCAAGTTTACTAAGGAAACCAAGGTCCACCACCTAATGCCCCTAAGGGTGACCAACCTAATCCCACAACCTAGTAATAGGGTGGACAAACCAAGAAAAGAAAGGATCTTTGAACGAAAAAACTTGTTCCTATTGTGGTGTATTTGGCCATTATCCACATGAATGTCCCCTTTTACCTTAGATTTAAAGCATGGGAAGCTCAAGAAACTACTTCTAGAGGACCTCAACTCATTGCTCCACCTCCTCCTCCTATTTCATCACAATGGGTTGTGCTTACAAATCCTTTTCCTCATCAAGGATATGTATCTTCCCAACCCTCATTAGGTAATGCAACTCCTCAACCTTCATAATTGGGCCAGAATAACTATCAGCTCCTCATGATTAATTTTGAAGAAATCAACACATAAAAATTCAACCTCGAGTCTTCATCACACTAATATGACAAGCCCCCTACAAAGTCAACAACTGATTCCCAACCCAAAGTTTCCACTAAGCCTCTATCGTTACCACATGGCACCTTACAGGTCCCTTTGCCTAAAGTTGAGGTTGCCCCCAAGATACTCAAAGTTTCATTATGTTGAAATGTTTCTTCTTCTAAAGCTACCCATACCTATAGCATAGTATATGACTGTATGAAGTCTCTTGTTTCCATGTCAATGATGGAAGTCCTCCATATGTGCCCATCCCAATGGAAATATCTAATATCTTCTTTAGGCAATGTTGATCCCTCTGATGATCATCTAATTGCCTTTCATATTGAAAAAATGAAACATCCCCCCCTCCTTCCTCAGTTTCCTTTCAAATACTAGTCTCCATAAAAGAATTCCATAGTCTAGTGGTGTATCATAGATGAAGGTGCCCCAACCTGTGTGATGGCTGCTAGCCTTTGGAAGCAACTTGGCTCCCCTAACCTATCCCCATCCACTATCACTGTCCATGATTGGGACAATCACCCCCTTGCAACCCCTCAATTTGTGTCGCAACTATCCCATTTTTGTTGTCGGTAAGACTTTCTTGATTTATGTCAAATTCATTGATGCCCCATTAGATTATAACATCTTGTTTGGTCATAGTTACACCAATTCTATTCCCACAATTGCATATGTCATTTTTCACAAGATATTCTTTCCCCATAATGTAAATATCATCACTGTCGATTAGATGACTAACTGCAACCCTTAGTCTCAGATCTCTCCTTAGACTACTATCTCATCAATGACTGGAAATATGACTATCCCTTCCTTAATCGACATGTCTCTTGGAGTCTATGAAGCTTCTAGGCTTCTTGGGGCTTATTATGGCCCAATGTCTACTCCTTCTGAGCCTAACTCATCTAGTGTTTACATGATTCAAGCGTTATGGGCCACCAAAACGTGGTCTAGTACACCTTCATAACAACCATCTCCTTAGCAACCTCCTTCTCCCAACTCAACCCATCCTTTCGTACAATTCCTCTAGACCCATTTCATTCTACTAGTATCTCTCCTAATCCTTTCAGCCCAAAACCATTCCCCCAAGTCTTAACAATCCAGGAGAAGTTCCCCCAAGTCATTACCCCTAAGATTAGATACCTTTCATATTCCCACCACTAGGAATATTTTTTACCCCTGTTTTGGCTACATTCAGTCTACCTAACATTACTTTGGGGTTCCCAATATGGTACATTGATCCTCCCATAAACACTCCTCCTAATCAACTCAAACCTTACACAGATTTGACCTCGGTTAAACATGTTGTTCCTACCCCTTCCTTTACTTTAGTTCCACAACAACCTCAATAGGAACTCACTCATGTCATGAAAGCATCTCGTGGGGGAGACAAGACTAAAAAATGGACCCAAAGAAAAGGAACACCAAACTACTCCTGCTCCTCCTATGTTGCCAAAGTCTGCTCCTCCATGTGCTTTGTGTGATTTTGTTGGGCATGCCACCAAGAATTGTCCTAAACTCCCTCATATTAAGAATGTGGTCTCTGATACTTTCCCAGAATCTAACATTCATGAGGTCCATGTCACCTTACCTAATAATTATGACCATTATTCCAATCATTGTCCCTGTCTCAAAGATTTTCGTGATACACTTCAAGTACTTTGCAAGTTAGATGTCACTCGTAGTGATTCCACTTCTCTACTTGCAAGTTCTATCCCCACTCCTTTGTGATAACAAGAGGTTTCAAAACTCACCATTGCGATTCCCACTCCTGGTGTCAAGATGACGGATAGTTCCACCCCTATTCTCTACTTGTCGTCATCCACGCGATCGATCTATTAGGACTCTCTTGGACTTTCCCATTGTGATTCTGTCGAACCCGCTATGTAAAACACTTTGGTCTCAACATCAGTTGATGTCACATCTACTATTCATTCACCTATCAATGCCAGTGATGCATATGTGAACCTTATCTCATAGGATGATGATTGGTTCCACCACCCCTTACTTTGAACCCATGAATTCGAACCACGTCCACCTTTTGGAAATTATATTGACACACAATATTTTGGTAAGGGGGTATCCACTTTTGAGAGTTCAAGACAATAAATCCTCTCTAACCCTCCTAGCACATCTAATAGTGTTGACTCTAGTGCCATCATTTTTCCCCACCTAGAAGAACCTATAGAGTCTTATATCACTTTAGATCACTCTAGGAATGATCCACTTAACCATTCATTCATCTTACATCAATAACCCAATCCGTTAAACATTTTCGTTATTAAACCATCGTGTCATCTAGGTGAGGATCGGTTCATTATATCCAAAGCCACTCTTTGGTAGTGACACCATGCATATGACCCCATAAATTTAGTCCATTTGATTCATATATGTCGTGCCACATGATACAACTAATCCAATATTTCCCTTATCCTACTGCATCCATCGATTCTTTTGATAAGAAGACAACCATAAGCAACAAATGGCAAACCACATTATCAAGAAGTGTTTGGAATCCATTATTCTAAATACATTCGACATGTCCATATCATGCTACATCCATCCATCCAAAACTGGGGGGAATCTATGCCTCTACATCTACTCATCATCCTTTAGAGGATCTCATGCCAGTAGGGTCGAATGCTTGAATCCCTTATTTGAGCACTTGGAACATAATGGCACTACATCAACTCCTCCAGCTAGGGGCATAATTCCTACTTTTTCATGTCCCTCCCTCTTCATATGTTGTGCGAAAATATCTCATTCTTAGGGGCATGATAGAACCCCTGTTAGCCACCTTCTCATTTGATTAACATAAGTCTTGAACTATACCCCAATGATCTAGGTATCATTAATTATCCTTTCATTCCTTGTATAGATTTTCTTACCGGTCTCTCCGTCGAGCCATATACACATCACATATCATATATGGTTGATACCATATTTTCAAACATTATACTCGATGTGATGCCACACTAACCACCCGGTCCCCATGTTTGACTTGGTGGGCAGGATGATCCTAGACTTTATCTAGTAGTTCATTGCCATATTCCTTTTTTACCTTAAGTCAGCACCACAAACCATCCTTCCATGAAGAATTAAGGCCATTTTAGACAAGTAAGGCCACCTTCCTGAAGGTTGTAGATCCGAACATAGATGGTTGGTTTTTTCGCTACAAGATCGCCAAGATTTAAGGCCTTATCCTCCTCTCCATATTCGCCAACAACTCACTATGTAGAAGAATTGGATTTGGGTGCAAGAAGCCATTTTATAGGTAAAACCCTAGTTTTTTTGTCACCCATTATGACCAAATGGTAGCTTAGTTTTAAGAACTATCATCATTGTTGGAAAGCTCTCACCGAGTTCTATAATGGGTCTCATTTTATTTTTGTAATTTGAAACTTCACTAGGAATCCATTCTTTCCATGAAGTCTCACTTTGCCACCTATTAAAATTGAATTTATTCATATGAGTCGTGTAATCCGATACCCCTTTTCCTTTGCACTTGTTGACTTATGTTTTGATTTTCTTCATGAGTAACCATTATTTACTCATGTTTTTATGGTCCCCATTCAGGCCTCTCCCATGTGGAAGCATTATCGATTCACCCCTATTTAGAGCATCAAAGATGAGTAAACCTTGCATCCATGGAGTCTGTTCCGAGTCCCCTTTGAGTCTTGTTACAATATATCATCCATATTTGTGCTATATTCATCCCATTGCACTCATATTTTACCTCAAGATATAATGCTCTGTCTTTGATGAGCCTTTATTTGAGTAATTGACCATTCCCTCTAGAATCAAGTTGTTTGTTGCCAGGTCAAACATGCATATCATGCTTTGATAAGGGAAGTTGTAGTTCTTCCTCTCATCTTGTATCCTTACATCATCATCCCTGGTGTCTTCCATAAATCATATTACTATGACCCTCGTTCCTTTGTTGAGGAATCCCCTCTTTTGTCAATTTCAGCACATTTATTCTAGGAGAGTCATCTAGAAGGTTCTGTACCTTGGTTCCATCTTTCATAATTGTTCGATGCCTCAGATCAAGCAAAGGGAATCGTATTTTCCCTTTGACTAGTTTGTTTCTCAAGTGCCCGACTCCAGCTCATTATTGCATGATCGAGGATCATACACTTAATGGTTCAGTGATCTAGTAGATTTTACTAGCATTTCTCAGGTGTGTGTTATATGTTACATACCACATTAGGGGATGGCCCTTTAGGTAGCCCCCCACATTCCCGGATGTCGACAAATTATGATCTAGTCTCATATACAATTCTGTAGATTTGACTGGCTCGATTCTCGCCACTTGTACCACCCACAACCTACATGCCTTAGTATGATGATCCATTCATATCTTTAGATCCATTTCTTGTTCAACATGGATTCTTTGGTTGTGATTCCCCCTCACCATGTCAGATTGAGGGGAATTATGTCTCATGTACTAAGATCAACATATGTTATTGTATTCATTCTTGGCCTATGTTTTTCTAGGCACATTATGTATATGGGCTTCACTGTATCATTTTATCACTTTCTGGCCCATTGATGTTAGCATATCATGTATCATGTATCATGTACTTTATTGCTCATACCCACATTTTTTGGTGCACCATTATTATTTGTACTCAGTTATCGCGGCAGGTATGGGTATGCCTCCCCCCTCTCATTTGAGATCATGTACTCCAAAATAAAAGGACACTTATATGAGTTTAGTAGGTCTCACCCCCTCCATTTACAGTCCCTCCTTGCATTGCTTTAGCCCTCTGTCACTCTCTCTCTTTCTCTCACTCCCCTTTGGTGTCTCGTGAAAATGTACCCTACAATTTATTTCAATAAACGATTTTTCTCCTAACACTGTTACGTTGGGGGCCAATCTGTTATCACCCAAAAAATCATCACCTAGCCATTTCTAACTAGGTGGATCGAGATACACCATGTAGGATTAATTTTACCATAGTAAAATCACTTTCACCATAGGAAATAATTTAGTAAACCATTTTTATTAAACTATTTCTATTTAAAATTAAAAACCCCATGAGAATAATTGAATAAATCATTATTAGTCGTGAGGGTTAGCTCAATTGGTCGAGGTATCATATCTAAAGCACCTTGTCATTGGGAGGTCATAGGTTCAATTCTCCTTAACGCCTTTGGGGTTAGTCTCGAATTAGTTTGGCCAGGGGGTGTGGTCCCTTCGGGTGGACCTACCCTGATTTTTCACAAAAAAAAAAAAAAAAAATGAATAAATCATTATTTGTTTAATTCTCTATAGAAATAATTATTAGATCATTATTTTATAATTATTTATTAACACATTTTACAAAATCACCTTGGAATAATGAAATAAATCACTATTTATTTACTAATCCTTATCCTTATTTTTGGAATAATTATTAAACCATTATTTAATAATTATTTCAAATTCACACTTTTCTTAATCCTCACAAAGTGATTAATAAATCATTTTATTTGTTAATTACTTCAACCATTTTCTAAATAAATATATTTGATCATTTTGAATATATTTTCCCTCGCCAAAAACTATAATAAATTATTTCTAATAGCTAGATTTTGATTTGGTTAATAATATTTTATTATATTCCAATTCCTAATTTATCTCAATAGTTTGTTATAAATAAGAGCATTTTCCATCCATTCTTTACCATGACCATTATCATCATCACCATTATCGTCTCACAGCATTTGAGCTCCCACTTGAGTTCCATATTTCTTTTGGGTGTTCTGCACATTTGAGAGAGAAGAACATGATAGCTGAAGCACAAGGACATCCAAAGGACCCATCCCACGGAGGGGGATTTACAAACCCATGTTGTCAATATTCTTCATCAGGTGTTTTAATAAAATATTATTCATTTGAAGTCCTTCTATTGGGTTCTTGCACTTTTCTTTACTATTTCTATATGTTTTTGGTTTGCATCATATATTTTCTTGCAGGGTTTTATCATGTAGATCTAAAGCATAGTAAGCGGCCACATTCTATTGTTAGGCTTACTTGTCACGAGTGACTTAATTGAAGCATTTTTGGTACACATACTAAGAATTTCAATACTAACACTCACTCATCTCCCACCTCCATATGTATATATATTTCCCTCCTCTCCTTGTCTCTCCCACTCACTTTCTCATTCTCCAGCCCATCAATCTCTCTCATTGTCTCTCCATATCTCTCCCCTTCCCTATCTCCTCCCCTTACTCTCTCTTTATCTCCCCTTCCCTCTCTCATCCCCCTACTCCCTCTCTCTCTCTTCCCCCATCACTACATCTCTCCCCCCTTATCTCTCTCATTCTCTTTTTCCATCCCATCACTCTCTCTCATTGTCTCGCTATATCTCTCCCCTTCCCTCTCTCCTCACCCTGCTCTCTCTCTCTCCCTCCATCACTCCTTCCCTCCTCCCCTTCTATCTCATTCTCTCTGCCCATTCTCTATTTCTCCTCTAACTTTATAATATCTTTATCCCTACCTCTATCCTTATCCCTCTCCCTTTTAACTTCCTATTTTACTCTCTCATTCTTTCCCCTCTCCCTTTTTACTTCCTGTTTCACTCTCTCATTCTTTCCCCTATCCCCTCTCTCCCTCCCTTAGTCACTCTTCATAATCACCCACCTCCAACCCTCTCTCTTTCTCTCTCTCTCTCTCTACCATACAACTTTTTCTATATATCTCTCCCTTTATCCTTCTCTATCTCTACTTTCCTCACTCTCTCTCCCTCACTCCCTTCCTTCTCTAATTCCCCCCCCCCCCCGCCTGTGTCACCTCTCATTCTATCACTCTTCTTTCTTCCCTCTCCAGTCTCTCCGAGTATCTCCCTGTCTCTTTATGTTGTAGCTATATCTAATGTTGTAGCTACTATCTTTCTATAATTGATAATCTAAGTCAAGTTAAGTGATTCTTATTGATGAATCATTTCTTAATGAGCACTTATTTGTTGTTTCAACTAACTCACCATGGTTTGTAGACATAGAAAATTATATGTTTACAAGGAAGACACCACCATAAATGTATCCTAGGGAAAAGTAGAGAATTTTTTAGAATAGTGCTTGACACGCTTGGATCCAATGAGAACTCTTCTACATCAGACCAAATTTGGTTATCCATAGGTGTGTAAGGGAAGAGGATGTGTTTGATATCTTAAAGGAAACCCATGATGAACCTTGTGGCAGCCACTTCACAGAAAAGAGAAAAACATATAAATTCCTTCATGCATGCTATTTTTGGCCTTCCCTTTTCAAGGATACCAAACAATATGTAAGTTGATGCAATAATTGTTAGCATATGGGCTAACTTATGCAAGATGATGAAATTCCCTTATATCCAAAGGTAATGTAGAGCCCTTTTGAGAAATGGGCTATTGATTTTTTAGGACTTGTTATGCTCCTATACGAATAGTTTCATATTTCATGATTGACTTGATTAGCTCTGCAATATGTACATACCTTTTCTTGTTGTAAAGGTTTTCCATATTTTCAGAAAATCAGAAAATTTAAAAAATGTAAAGAGGGTATACCCTAAAAGAAAAATCAAAGGGTAAAAAGATAAATGGTCAACAGAAAAAATGAAAAGAAATGAACCCCAAATAAAAAGGACCAGGAAAGTGTGCAAGTCCAAATGCCACTACTATTTCAATTTTTTGTAAATAAAGCATCATGTACAGCTTGTTGAACTTTTTACCACAATTGATGAATGGCCAAATAGCTTAATCTTGGCTAGCTCATGTTTGAATTTCCTATTTTAGAGATAGAGAATAAAATCTGTCCAAACTATTTAATCTTGGCAAATAAATAGATAGGTAGAGAAGCAAAAGAGCTCAACTGTTTAATTTGAGCCCCTGGAAGAAATAAGGGTAGACTTAGATAGGCTTATCATGCAAAGAAAATAAAATGGATGAGGGTTTTCCAGTCCAAGTGCACCTAAAGAAAAAGAAGAAAAAATGTTAGGCACAGTAGGCTGGGTAGGCAGTTTTGGTGTTGCAGAAGTATACTTATGATTGATTTTGTCTCTCGGAATGTTAATCTTACCTCTATCATAGGTACCATGGCAGTTTTATATTTTGGAGCAACTCAAGCGAGGTATGACTAACTCCCCTCATGTTTTCCCTGAAATCATTTACTGACTTCCTCAAGGGTGTTAAAATCTGCTTAATATTCTTAAAGTCACTCATTCCCTTTTTTATCATATGCCTAAGTAAAACCCCATTTTTACTTAGGAAAATGGCCTCATTTCTTGTATAAACTCCTTTTCCCCCCTAAGCCTAAGCTTTTAAACATTTTGACTTAGCGCTTTTTCATTACATCTCTCATATTAACTATTAATATTATTGTATAGCTCCCTATACTTGTTCCCCTTTTCCCGTATTGTATAAATCTATATAGAAACCTGCATTACTAAATATCCCGCCCTAGCTATATAACCATATTCACTATTTTAAAAAGGGATTAATAGCTCATCAGGAGCTTATTAATAACCTCCGTGTGCATAACCTTGGGATTGATTAACCTTTGGTTAATTAATAACCTAACTTCAACCTCGATAACCAATGAAATTCACTCCGGTACTATTATAAACCATTGTTTCATACATTGCCCCCCGCTGTATAAACCTCCAAGACCTCCAACGAGCCCCCATTGTCTGATCGGTGCCCTCCCATAGGATGGTTGATATGCATTTCGCTAGCCCTCCATCCACCGAACTTTATCGCTGGGGGGATTGGCGGTATCACTGCCCATACCACGACACGCGTCACACTCCCTCGTTGCCCGCGCCCCCCCGTCCGAAACCACTTAAGCTCATAAGCGGTGCAAGGTAAACCACTTACCACCCCCCGCTAAAAGAAAAGATGTCCCATCATGTTGATGTCATCCACTCCATAAATGCCAAAAAATACCTGCCAAATCGAATTCCGTTAAAAAATGACAAAATATCATTTTCGCTATAGTTCTCTTTTTTCATGCTCCCATGCAAAATAACGACTGGAGCCACTGTACCAACGTTTCAACCACCACCCGGCCAAAGATACCACTATAACATGCTCTGCAATCCTTCATTCGAACTATGGTTAGTCAATTTGCCTCCTTAATCTAGGTATTTATCCATTTTACCGGTAACCCTGTAAATTTCAATTCTTCACTGAAAATTCTGCCTGTGAAAACCAAACTCAAGTATGAACAGTCTGTAGCTGCCATAAAGGGACACCAAAACCACTGTTTAAAGTCCATCCTTTCCACAGAAAGTCCAAATTCCAGTTTGAATACACAAGAACCAAACATGGAAGCCCCCGCAAATCTAAACGTCACACCCATCAATGCTCCCCACAAAGACTTAGATTATCTGCCTCTGGAAGATAAATATTTTCAAATAAAGGACTTAACCACTGATTATAATCAACTTCAGGCCTTCTACAAATTAGGGATAGTTATCTAAGCAGCTCTGATATTTTTGGACTATGGGAATCAAACCTCCCCATGTACTTCATTCCCTCAGTCCATGTTTTCCCAGACATCATTCACCAATGTTGTGCCAACTATGACCCTGTCCATAGAGCAGTTATGTCACCTTCCCAAACTGTCCTTTTTTCCATAACTGCTGAATCCATCAATGAGATGATACATTTCCATTCCACTGAGCCCCTTTCTCGTCTTTCCATGGGTTTTTTACTTGAACAAGCATCTCAATTACCCAAGTCAGAGATAACTCACATTGTTCAGATGTTCATGATACCAACGCACCAACCTAAAGGCTCTCCTCCTTATCTGCACGCCTTTTTCACTGAAACTGGTAAACTCATTCTTGACATGATATCCTTGATCTTGGGATTTAGGTTCAGTGAATATGTGGATGATATCGCCCTGGTTCTATTATCAATCTTTACTCCAGGATAGCCCCCTGCTGTCAAGTATGACTATGCCACTTTTATTGCCAACAAAATCCATGATCAGTTTATAAATTTGGATAGATAAGGAGTCTTCAAATACACATCTTTTATATATTATCTATTGTTATATTATCAGCCAAACAGCTTTCCATTTCCCATCAGGAAATTAGACTTAAAAGGAAATTGGAGGTCTGTGATCTTTTGGAGCTCAGTGTTCCATGATACATATGAATCCCCTTATACTTATAGTGAATTCATTGACTTGTTTGTACACCAAGCCTCCACTCTATTAATAGGAGCTCCTCCTCCTAGGATCATTGGTGATATGAAGAAGATTCTGCAACTTTCTAAATAGTACAGGATAGGTGATTGGTACCTATACCAAAATCACACAGAGATCAGAATGTATGGGTGTGAACTTTTCCCTTTTAAGTTGCCTAAATATGTGCCCATGAGGTTATTTGCATTAGAATATTTCAGGCAAATCATCAATGCAGACTTGACCCACTTTTGCAATGTGAAGAAGGCTCAGTTGAGAATCAAAAACCAGTTAGGCCCTTATGTTATCCATGCTAGGGATGCATGGAAAGACGTTGAGAAGATATTAGAAGACCACTTAGATTGAAGAAAACTTTTCAATGGGTACCATATGACCCATGTAGTTTCATAAGTGACAGAAGGGTAAGGTACAGGCTATCAGTGTATGTACATCATAGGATCCCAAAAATTGAATAGTATGCAAATCAGGAAGAATGGGTAGAAGGGACCTTAATAGAAGAAATTAGTGAACAGGAAAAGATGGAAAAAACTATGAAAGATCTTGAAAAAACCCTTGACCTAGACTCTTTTGGACAGGTATCTTTCAGGCTGCCACAACAATCAGGAGTTGGAACATCCTCTGCTGGAACTTCTCATAAACCTACACAAAAATCCAACACATCAGTCACAAGGACTTCAAAGGGTAAAGAGGTAGATACCACAGAGCATCCTATAATGACAGATCAGCCAACAACGTCAAAACAACATAATCAGGGGCAAATTCCTCCAGCCCAAACTAGAGCACCAGAAATTCCAGCACTGCAAACTCCTCTAAATGAGGAAAGAAGCAAGAAGAGAGACACAGAAGAGGCCTCACCTATTAGTGGACTGCTGAACAACCAAGTGCAAAGAGACAAAGACTGAATCCTCTGTCAAAAAAGGAAATTATTGAAGAAACGACAGACAGTATTAGAGGTGAGAGGGTAATCAGCTAGCAGACTTCCCCAGTGATAGAAACATCAACTAGCTCCCATAGGCAGGAGTTAGAAAGGCAACACAGTGTAGAGATGTCGTCCACCAAGCCATAATGCAAATAGGCCTTAGACATTAAGAAAACTTTCACAGAGATAAAGGCCAAGAAAGATCCCAGGAGAATTAAGATCTATAATCAATACTTGAAAATGGCCCCCTCAACCTAGCAAAGATTGATGTTTGCCTATGACATTAAAGAAGGAAAAATGTTAATGAGTTAATTTAAGCCAAAGGTACAGTAAACCCAGTCGGCAGCAGATTACATCAGAACAAATTTGGAGGTCCTAGACAAAGACATTCATCCTCTGGACCAAATTGAACTTCACAAACAGACTGGGGAAATGGTTTATTCCACACTAACTGACAAAGCAATGTTGGCCCACTAGTTACAAAGTTCCTTAGACAACACAATAGCTCAGTTGCATTGGGAGAAAGCTTCTTCTCTGGCCAAGGATAACAAAATCAAATCCTTAGAAGAGATCATCATGGAACTGGGACATGACCCCAAAGATGCTAAAGGCATAAAGGCACTAATCAAGAAGAAGGAAGAGGACATTGCTGCCCTGAGGAAACAGCTGAAGCTACCTCCTTCAAGGCACCCTCAGACTGCAGAAATCATAGAGCAGAAATTAGAGGAAGACATGATGGACCTGCTCATGAAACTCAATGAAAGATTAACTAATATAGAGCAGGCACTCGAAAAAGCATTAAAAGAGAAGCAGGGAGAGTCGACCTCCCAGCCACCTGAGGTAATCCCTACAGTCACAACTGCAGTCCCCTCAACAATTGGATCAGCATTAGCCCCAAATGTCCCAGCAGCCACAACAGAGGTAATCACAGGTACATCATCAGCAGGAGTAGCACTAGGCAGTAGTACTAATACGAGCATAGAAGAATTGATAAAGGTCATGGAAGAATTGAAACTCCAAGTGTCAGAATTGAAATGAGTGAAAGAGAAATTGGAAAAAGTAGAAAAGAGTTATGATAAATCCAAAATAAGTGTGCCAGAGAAAATAAGAGAGGTTAAAGCATTAGAGAATAAAGTGAGAACATTAGAGAAGGATCTCACTATGGATAAGCCTCTGGTAGAAATCAAAGGAATTCTTTGGACCAACATCAATCAATCCCTAAATAATGTTTGGCCATCTATCCAAGCTATTTATGAGCAGATTGACTTAGTGAATGCAGCACATGGAGAAATTCAAAAATCAAGAGATTTATTAGGACAAATGCCTGATCAAGCCAATTGACTCATACATTTTTTGAATAACAGAAATAGGGAACAACTGGAACAACTCGGCATCCCAGACAAGATAGGCACCATTTTGGAAATCAAAAGAGTTCTAACCAAGAGAACTTTAATGCAAAATTTGGAAAAAAGATGCCAAGATATGCAAGTAGAAATTAATTCTTTCATGGAAAGGTTTACAGTTTTGCAGGATAAAGGGCTACCAAGTCTTTTAGGAAATAATGACCGGCTTATGAAACACACAGATTATGTACATAAGTTGAACAAATATGTTGTTGATCAAGTTAGTTCATCAACAAGTGCTTCAGGAGTAAAAGCACTCCCCACAGGCCAAATTCTCTATGATAACTTAGAAAACTTATTTTATATTGAGCATGAGGTAAAACATCTGTTTTAGCTCCAGCCTAATTTTTTCAGATATACAGAAACTGATGAAACCCTGAGGAAACTTCAGAGGCATAAATTGCCAGAGCAACAATGGTGGGAAGACATGTTGGGGATTTTGTAAATTTCTCTTAAGCAAAACATAGATTTCAGGATATTTTTCCATGACAAGATAAACAGAGATAAATGAGGCTCAAGCAGGTCGAAACATATCTGATCAGGGTCCAAGAACATTCGACAAAGATGGGATATCCAGCACAGAGTATCAGTGGAAGACAGCTATTAACCGACTCGCAGAACCTACCTCCAATACATCCGATTAAGATGGAACAACCAACACAGCATCAGTTTATCTTTTCCCTGTTTTCGAGACAGTTTGTCTCTATCTTTTGTTAAAAAAAAGGGATTAGTCATCACTAGATATTATCTCCATCAGATATTTTGTATAAATACCCCCCCAAACAAAGTATTTGGGGTTCGTGGGTATTCATAGATTTTGCTGTAATACTGAAACTTTTGGAATAAAAAGCTGTTGGAACCATTTGTTGTCTGGCCTACTAGATGAGGAATTGATGCAGAAGACTTGTCACAGAATTCTTGAATCAAACTCTAGATCAATAAGTCCCCTATATCTCATGTTTTATAGTTTTCTTGTTTGCTATATCATCTGTGTTTCATAATCTGAATGGTAAGAAAAAGGATTAATTCATAATTTGCTTAAACTGCACTCTGTCTTCAATATTTATTATTCTCTGTGTTTTCTTCAGAATTAATATAAGCAGTGAATTCTTAATTGCTCCTGCTTCCTAATTCTTGCATATTGACTATTTGCTAAGGAATTATTAATTGCTCCTTACCAGTAATCACCCATTTTCTCTCTTTCAATATGTTGAAGGATTCTTAACTGCCCTTCATCCATTGAACCCATTCCATCTGATTCCATCTTATATTCGTTCCATGTTTTACTACCTTGCTCTGTGATACCATCCTCTGTTAAGAAACTAAATCCAGAAAGTCATCCTTCTTTGACTCTATCATGCCCAATGGACTGAACTATTCGGTTTTCCTCATTGTTCTATTGAATTCAACCATCCAAACCCAAAACAAGACCCTTGAACTTCATAACTAGCTTAACGCATTTCAAAATAGTGCTAAATCATAAAGAGAGAGCCCTCTCTGGATGCAAATTGGCTAGAATATGTATCTATAACACTGGTCTGTGGTTACCTCGGCCATACTCCCTTTCGTACAACTTTGGGAACAACCTGAGTGCTAACATTATTGGTGACTCCACTGGGGACTGAATAATTTTTTTGTTACTACTATCTGTTTTGAACAGTTGTTTCAAATTCTTGATCAGTTCATTTTTTCAAAAGTCTTTTAGGAAAGTTCAAAGTTCCAATATCTAAAAAATTCCTAGAAGAGACTATCAAAGTTGTATTCTTAAATTATTCCAAGAAAAAACCAAAAATACACCTAGAAACTGGCTCCAAAAAAGATTCGTTACACCAAATCAAATCCTGATCCAAATCCTCCACCTGTGTGTGAAAATCCTAATCTGATTCCCAAGATCCTTAGAAGACAAGAGAGCCAAGAACATTCTGCTAGTTCACACCTTGACAAACATTTGCAGAATCCTATCCAATCTGAGCTTACCTCTGGAGAAACACCAAACCTTTCTGTGATTACTACAGCTTCTTTAAGTTCCCCATCAGCACCTCAAACTATTCTTCCCACTCCTCCATCTACAGCATACATTTCCACTGTTATCCCCGCCCTTCTGGTTGTCACACTTATATCTGCAAACATGGCAAATCGATATGCTCCCCTGCAATTACCTGAAAATCTAGGGAACATGCCTCAATATTGTCAGAGAAAATTACCTATTTTGATGGTACTGCCACTTACACAGCTCAACAACATACCAAGAAAATGACAGATTATTTTGAAAACTACGAGATTGATGACGATGATGTCAGAATGAAAGTGTTTGTGCAAAGTTTAACTAGAGATGTTAGAACATGGTTTAGAGCCCTCCCTGCAAACAGTATAAATGACCCACAAGCTCTTTATCAGACCTTCTTGAACAGATGGGAAAAGAAGAAAGATCCTCTCCACATTTTATCAGAATATGAAGGCTTAAAGAGAGGTACCCAAGAAACTGTCCAAGATTACTGTACCAGATTTAATAATGTCTACAATGCTATTCCTCAAAATCTCAGACCTCCTCCAGATTTGGCCTTGATCAAATTCCCTGATGAATTCAATTCTGATATGGCATACCAACCTAGGGAAAGAGCTCCTCGAGACTTAGAAGAGATGCAAGTATAGCTATCAGCATTGAGGCCAACCTAATTTCGAAACGAGCTCGAGCCAGAGCTGAAAGGAGGATACTTATCAAAGAAGAACCTTCTGCCTTTGAACAGAAATTAGATGCTATTATTAAAGGAATGGATAGACTTGGTGATAGGGTAGAAACAATTGAGAGGAAATCCCCTTGGGATGGTCAACCGAGTAATACTGGGAGAAATCTAAATTTCAGAATAAACCAAAACCCTAATATTGGAAAGACTGGGCCTGACCAAAACATTAGGCCCCCATTCCAGGAAAATTATGTTGAAGCCTCAACTTCTGATCAACCAATAGAAGACACTCAAATCAACTTAATGGGCCTCAATAATGAACAACAAGTTTTCTTGACCCAAGAGGACCAAGAAGCTCACACTCTTAAACAATTCCAAACTCAGCGAGGTGAATCATTTGATTTTAGGGAGGGATATGATACAGCCATTTATGGAGTCCACAAGCAATACAACCTAAGGAGAAGAAGAATAGATGTCCCTGATGCCAATAAACAGAAAGAAACCAAGAAATCTAACAAAGCTAAGATCAATAACACACCTGTACTAACCCTTCCTAGAACAACTCCTAACCCAAATAATCCAATAGTTGAATATGTATCAAACATTCAACAACCTAACAGACAACCCTCCACTTCCACTCCTCCCAAAGGAAAGTTGGAAGAACCTCCAGAAATTGACTTGGAAGTAACTTCAGCACATAACACCACTCCTGAAAATGAGAAAAACACTGAAAATACAGCAGAAAAAGACAATCTCACTGTCCCAAATATAAAAATTCAAACTGAAAAATCCTTCAATCCTGAGACTGAAATAGGAAAATTAAAGATAGCCATTCCATTGATAGAATTGGATAAACATGATATCTACAGAGGTCAAATTAACATATCACTCCAAATTTCAGAGAACAAAGATTCAGTAAATCTCTTTGATGACCAGCCTGAATTAATTTTTTGCCCTGAGGTAAACGGAAAATCAGTAGATGGAGGGGTCCCTCCTTTCTATGTAAGTCTGAACATACATGATAAAATACTTCATAATGCCATGTTTGATTCTGGTGCTTCTCATAATTTAATGCCTAAATCTGTAATGGAGAAATTGGACCTAGATATTACCAGGCCATACAAAGACTTATTCTCTTTTGACTCAAGCCAGGTCAGATGTCTAGGATTGATCAAAGATTTATATGTATCATTAGTTCAATACCCCGCCAAGACCATTTTAATGGACATAGTGGTAGCTGATATTCCACCAAAATATGGCATGTTCTTGTCTAGATCTTGGGGTGCAAAGCTCCAAGGATCTTTACAGTTGGACATGTCTTATGCTACTATTTCAGTATTTGGTCAACCAAAGAGATTGTACCGAGAAACTTTAATGAAATATGTGGTAAGTAGTTAGGAGAAACCCCAGAATTTTCCCATCTACTCCATGCACTCTGACATGGACTCCTTCATTCTCTACAATGCTGAAATTAATCCTTCTACTGATGTCAAGGTGTTAGCACTTGAACAAGAAGAAATCATAAACGAAAAGTCTAGTGTTTAAATTTAAGAAATTTTTTAGAACAATGATACACCAGACAGTCAAGAGAAACTAGATGAAACTAAAAAACCAGATCTCCCTAGTAAACAAATTTCTGAGACTCCGGATACCAATTATGAACATGAAACTCTCTGGTACTTAGAATTTGATGGTTCAGTTAATAAATTAGGGGCAGGAGTAGGGATTTGGGTACACAATCTAGAAAATGATCATGCTGAAGGGCATGCTTACAGATTAAACTTTAGATGCACCAATAATATGGCTGAATATGAAGCCCTGTTGCTAGGACTTAAATTGATCAAAAGTTTAGGGGCAATCAAGGTATCAGTTTTGGGAGACTCTGATTTAGTCATTCAACAGATAAAAGGGAACTTCCTCACAAATGATCCCAGATTAAGATCTTATAGAGGAACAACGATTGAGATCCTTAATACATTTCTGGAAACACAACTTGCCAAAATTCCAAGAAAACATAATTTGCATGCTCACAGCTTGGCAACATTTTCCAACACTTTTAAATTTCCATTTGAACCCAATCATCAGTTTACAACTGAGATTAGACACAGGCCAGCCATACCAGATAATGTAAAGAATTGGCAAGTGTTTGACAATGATATTCAGATTAACAATTTCTTGACCCTAGAAGAAGAGTTTTCTAATACTAATATAGACACAGACACTGTTATTGAGGTTGATCAAATAGATAAAATTGAAACAAACATTTCAGCAGAAGGTGTAGCTCAAATACTTCACCCAACAAAATTCACCTATAAGAAGTTGCAAGATCTTAAAGAAGTAGACATCGATGAGATTATCGGAGGAGAATCTGAAGTTATTAATTTAAAAGACAATTATTTGCCCACAGGATTAACTCCTTTGGAAGATTTCTTTGATTCTAATGATATCCCAAAGAAACCCAAGATGCAACCTCTAAACGTAGACATTGAAGACTGTAACATAGGAACTGAAGAAAATCCGAAAATGATAAAATTATCCAAAACTTTACCCCCTGATCAAAAGCTTAAATATGTTGAACTCATCAAAGAATTCCAGGATGTTTTTGCCTGGAGCTATGAAGATCTGAAATCTTATGACACCTCTATAATTCAACATACCATACCCCTCAAGGAAAATCAAAAACCATTCAAGCAAAAGCTCAGAAGAATTAACCCTGTACTACTCCCCTTAATTGAAAAAGAAATCAAAAGAATGTATGAAGCAGGGATAATTGCTCCTATCAGGTTTTCAGAGTGGGTGTCTAATTTAGTGCCCACTAGGAAGAAAACAGGAGAAATCAGATTGTGTGTCGATTTAAGGAATGTAAATAAGATTTCTTTAAAAGACCACTACCCATTACCTAAGATGGACCACATTTTACAAAGGGTAGTAGGTGCCTCTAGGATCTCACTCTTGGATGGATTCTTAGGCTTTAACCAGATTCTAGTCCATCTTGATGATCAGGAAAAGACTGTTTTTACAACACCATGGGGAACTTTCAAATATATCAAAATGCCATTTGGACTTAAGAATGCAGGGGCAACCTTCCAACGAGCAATGGACATAGCTTTTTCAAAAGAAATTCATGATTTTCTGGTCATATATCTAGATGATCTTACCGTGTTTTCTAAATCAGATCAGCAACATTTAGATCATTTGAGACAAGTGTTTTTAAAATGCAGAAAGTATGGTATCTCATTAAATCCTAAGAAGTCATTGTTCGATCTGGAGGAAGGTAAACTGTTGCGCCATATGATCTCGAAATATGGCATCAAAATTGATCCTGATAGAATAAAAGCTATTCTACAAATACCCCACCCCAAAAATGTTAAAGAACTTCAAACTTTCCTAGGAAAAATTAACTTTTTAAGAAGATTCATTCATAATTTGGCTGAATTAATTAGATTGCTGAACAATATGTTAAAAAAGGATTCCAAGGTTAAATGGACATTAGAAGCTAAACAAGAATTTGAAGAAATTAAAATGGCTTTGACCAGAACACCAGTCCTTACAAGTCCAAAATTTGATAGAGACTTCATAATATTTTCATTTGCATCAGAACACACCATTGTTGTTGTTTTACTACAAAAAGATGATCAAGGATGTGAAAAACCCATAGCCTTTTTTAGTAAAGCACTTAGAGATGCACCGCTAAAATACCCAATCATGGAAAAATAGGCTTTTGCACTTGTGAAAGCTATTAAAGACTTTAGAGTCTACATATTGTACTCCCATGTAATAGCTTATGTACCAAGTGTTGTTGTCAAAGACATCCTGACTCAGGATGGAATTGAAGGCAAACGAGGCAAATGGATAGCTAATATATTGGAGTATGATATTGAAATAAAACCTACAAAGCTTATAAAAGGACAAGGATTGGCTAAACTCATGACTGAAACCAATTGCCAAGCCTTGAATATCAATGAGCTGGAAAACGAACAGGAGATGGCGACTCCACAAATTAGCCAGGCCTTCTTAGAATCACCTTGGTATGCTGATATAACTCATGTATTATTAAACCTGCAGGCTCCTCCAAGGTTATCCAGAACAAAGAAAAGGTTTTTAAAAATGAAAGCTTCAAAATTTTGTATTTTAGATAATGCTCTTTTTTGGAAAAATCATGAAGGTATTCTATTGAACTGTTTAATAAAAGATGAAGCTGACAAAATTCTCACAGAATTTCATGTAGGGGATTGTGGTGGACATCTTTACTGGAAATCAACTGTAGACAAAATCCTAAGGGCTAGATTTTATTGGCCAACCTTGTTCGCTGATATCAAGAAGTTTGTCACTGCTTGCCACAAATGCCAAATTTTTGAAGGCAAGAGGAAACTTTTACCTCTACCCCTTAGACCAATTTCCACTGAAAAGCCCTTCCAGCAATGGGGTTTGGACTTCATTGGGGAAATCCATCCTCCCTCTTCTGGCCAACATAAATGGATCCTCACTGCCACAGATTATTTCACCAAATGGATAGAAGCCATTCCTTCCAGACAAGCCAATGATATAGTGATTATAGAATTCTTACAAACCAACATACTGTCTTGATTTGGTTGTCCTGAAAATATCATAACTGACAATGCTGCTCCTTTCAAATCCAAGAAAATGATAAGTTTCTGTAACAAGTACCACATCACCTTAGGCCATTCCATAGCCTATTACCCTCAAGGTAATGGTCTAGCTGAGTGCTCCAATAAAAACCTGATTAATATTATTAAGAAAGTGTTGGAAGAGAATTAAAAAAACTAGCACAAGAAACTCACCAATGCACTGTGGGCAGACAAATTAACTACCAAGAGATCCATTGGGACTAGTCCTTATGGAGTATTCTATGGTATGGAGGTTGTATTTCCTTCATCATTAGGGGTCCTTGTAATGAAATTACTACAAGAAGCTCAGCTGCAGCCCAATGACATTCAAAGGAGAATAAATCAGACCATCCATTTGTAGCAGACCAGAGAAGAGGTATACCAAAGATCCCAAGTGTTACAAGAAAAACTTGAGAAAATATTTGATAAGAGGACCAAGGCAGAAGATTTTAACCTAGGGGACAAAGTTTTAAAATGGGATTCCAGGAGAGAAGACAAAGGAAAACATGGGAAGTTTGACTTCTTATGGAAGGGACCTTTTATTATCTAGGCCTCACAGGGGAACAATACTTACTTTTTGAAGAACCTGAATGGTTCAGAAATAGAAGAAGGGAAAGTTAATGGTCGGATGCTGAAAAAACTATTTTTATCCCACCTCTTGATAAAGGTGAAGCCTGAAAAGAAGGCCCTGAGCCTTATAATTGTAATTGTCATATATAAAATAAAGCAACCAGCAGAAGGAGATTTCAGAGCACAGTCAAAGTTATGGAGAAGGCCATCTGACCTGCTGTCCTTGACTTTCCACCAGGAAAAGCCATCCCCAAGTGGAGCCAGTGTTATGCTCCTATTCCAATAGGTGTCATATTTCATGATTGACTTAATTAGCTTTGCAATATGTACATACCTTTTTTTGTTGCAAAGGTTTTCCATATTTTCAAAAAATCAGAAAATTTAAAAAATGTAAAGAGGGTATAGCCTAAAAGAAAAATCAAAGGGTAAAAAGATAAATGGTCAAAAGAAAAAATGAAAAGTAATGGACCCCAAATAAAAAGGAGTAGGAAAGTGTGAAAGTCCAAATGCCACTACTATTTCATTTTTCTATAAATAAAGCATCATGTACATCTTGTTGAACTTTTTACCACAATTGATGAATGGCCAAATAGCTTAATCTTGGCCAGTTCATGTTTGAATTTCCTGTTTTAGAGATAGAGAATAAAATATGTCCAAACTGTTTAATCTTGGCAGATAGGTAGATAGGTAGAGAAGCAAAGGAGCTCAACTATTTAATCTGAGCACTTGGAAAAAATAAGGGCAGACTTAGATAGGCTTATCATGCAAAGAAAGGAAAATGGATGAAGGTTTGCCAGTCCAAGTGCACCCAATGAAGAAGAAGAAAAAATGTTAAGCACAGTAGGCTGGGTAGGCAGTTTTGGTGTTGCAGAAGCATACTTATGATTGATTTTGTCTCTCAGAATGTTAATCTTACCTCTATCACAGGTACCATGGCAGTTTTATATTTTGGAGCAACTCAAGCGAAGCATGACTAACTTCCCTCATGTTTTCCCTGAAATCATTTACTGACTTCCTCAAGGGTGTTAAAATCTGCTTAATATCCTTAAAGTCGCTCATTCCCTTTTTTATCAGATGCCTAAGTAAAACCCCATTTCTACTTAGGAAAATGGCCTCATTTCTTGTATAAACTCCTTTTTCCCCCTAAGCCTAAGTTTTTAAACATTTTGACTTAGCGCTTTTTCATTACATCTCTCATATTAACTATTAATATTATTATATAGCTCCCTATACTTGTTCCCCTTTTCCCATATTGTATAAATCTATATAGAACCACGCATTACTAAATATCCCACCCCGGTTATATAACCATATTGATTGTTTTAAAAAGGGATTAATAGCTCATCAGGAGCTTATTAATAACCTCTGCGCGCATAACCTTGGGATTAATTGACCTTTGGTTAATTAATAACCTAACTTCAACCCCGATAACCAATGAAAATCACCCCGGTACTATTATAAACCATTGTTTAGTAAATTGCCCCTCGGTGTTTAAACCTTTGCCACCTCCAACGAGCACCCACTGTCCGATCGGTGCCCTCCCATCGGACAGTCGATATGCATTTCGTTAGCCCTCCATCCGCTGAACTTTACCGCCCAGGGGATTGGCGGTATCACCGCCCGTACCAGGACACGCGTCACACTCCCTCACTGCTTGTAGCCCCCCCATCCGAAACCACGTAAGCCCATAAGCGATGCGGGGTAAACCGCTTACCACCCCTCGCTAAATGACAAGATGCCCCGTCATGCTGATGTCATCCACTCAATAGAATGCCAAAAAATACCTGCCAAATCGAATTCCGTTAAAAACGACGAAAATCATTTTCGTTGTAGTTCTCTTTGTTCACGCTTCCATGCAAAATAACGACTAAATCCACTGTACCAGCTTTTCAACCGCCACCCAGCCGAAGATGCCATGGTAAGGCGCTCTGCAATCCTTCATTCAACCTACGGTTACTCAATTTGCCTCCTTAATCCAGGTATTTATCCATTTTACCGGTAACACCATAAATTTCAGTTCTTCGCTAAAAATTCTGCCTGTGAAAACCAAACTCAAGTAAGAACAGTTCGTAGCTGCAATAAAGGGACACCAAAACTGCTGTTTGAAGTCCATCCTTTCCACAGAAAGTCCAAATTCCAGTTTGAATACACAAGAACCAAACATGGAAGCCCCCGCAGCTCTGAACATCGCACCCATCAATGCTCCCCACAAAGACTAAGATTATCTGCCTCTGGCAGACAAAGATTTTCAAATAAAGGACTTAACCACTAATTATAATCAACTTCAGGCCTTCTTCGAAATTAGGGATAGTTATCTAAGCAACTCTGATATTTTTGGACTATGGGAATCAAACCTCCCCATGTACTTCCTTCCCTCAGTCCATGTTTTCCCAGACATCATTCACCAATGCTATGCCAGCTATGACCCTGTCCATAGAGCAGTTATGTCACCTTCCCAAACTGTCATTTTTTCCATAACTGCTGAATCCATCAATGAGATGATACATTTCCATTCCACTGAGCACCTTTCTCATCTTTCCATGGGTTTTTTACTTGAACAAGCATCTCAATTACCCAAGTCAGAGATAACCTGCATTGCTCGGATGTTCATGATACCAATGCACCAACCTAAAGGCCCTCCTCCTTATCTGCATGCCTTTTTCACTAAAACTAGCAAACTCATTCTTGACATGATATCCTTGATCTTTGGATTTAGGTCCAGTGAATATGTGGATGATATCACCCTGGTTCTATTATCAATCTTTACTCCAGGACAACCCCCTGCTGTCAAGTATGACTATGCCACTTTTATTACCAACAAAATCCGTGATCAGTTTATAAATTTGGATAGAGAAGGAGTCTTCAAATACACATCTTTTATATATCATCTATTGTTATATTATCAGCCAGATAGCTTTCCATTTCCCATCAAGAAATTAGAATTAAAAGGAAATTAGAGGCATGTGATCTTTCAGAGCTCAGTGTTCCATGATACCTATGAATCCCCTTATACTTATAGTGAATTCGTTGACTTGTTTGTACACCCAACCTCCACTCTATTGATAGGAGCTCCTCCTCCTAGGATCACTGGTGATATAAAGAAGATTCTGCAACTTTCTAAACAGTACAGGATAGGTAACTGGTACCTATACCAAAATCACACAGAGATCAGAATGTATGGGTGTGAACTTTGCCCTTTTAAGTTGCCTAAATATGTGCTCATGAGGATATTTGCATTAGAATATTTCAGGCAAATCATCAATGCAGACTTGACCCACTTTTGTAATGTGAAGAAGAAGGCTCAGCTGAGAATCAAAAACCAATTAGGCCCTTATGTTATCCATGCTAGGGATGCATGGAAAGATGCTGAGAAGATATTAGAAGACCACCTTAGATTGAAGAAAAGTTTTCAGTGGGTACCATATGACCCATGTAGTTTCATAAGTGACAGAAGGGTAAGTTACAGGCTATCAGTGTATGTACATCATAGAATCCTAGAAATTGAACAGTATGCAAATAAGGAAGAATGGGTAGAAGGGACCTTAATAAAAGAAATTAGTGAACAAGAAAAGATGGAAAAATCTATCAAAGATCTTGAAAAAACCCTTGACCTGGACTCTTTTGGACATGTATCTTTCAGGTTGCCTCAACAATCAGGAGTTGGAACATTCTCTGTTGAAACTTCTCAGTAGCCTACACAAAAAACTAGCACATCAATCACAGGGACTTCAAAGGGTAAAGAGGTAGATACCATAGAGCATCCTATAATGACAGATCAGCCAACAATGTCAAAAGAACATAATCAGGGCAAATTCCTCGAGCCCAAACTAGAGCACCAGAAATTCCAGCATTGCAAACTCCTCTAAATGAGGAAAGAAGCAAGAAGAGAGATAGAGAAGAGGCCACACCTATCAGTGGACCTGTTGAACAACCAGAAGCAAAGAGACAAAGACTGAATCCTCTGTCAGAAGAGGAAATTATTGAAGAAATGACAAATAGTCTTATAGGTGAGAGGGTAGTCAGCCAACAGACTTCCCTAGTGATAGAAAAATCAACTAGCTCCCATAGGCAGGAGTTAGAAAGGCAGCACAGTGTAGAGCTGTCATCCACCAGGCCACAAAGCAAACAAGCCTCAGACATTAAGAAAACTTTCACAAAGATAAAGGCCAGGAAGGATCCCGTGAGAATTAAGATCTATAATCAATACTTGAAAATGGCCCCTTCAACCCAGCAAAGATTGATGTCTGCCTATGACATTAAAGAAGGAAAAATGTTAATGAGTTACTTTAAGCCAAAGGTACAGCAACCCCAGTCGGCAGCAGATTACATCAGAACAAACTTGGAGGTCCTAGCCAAAGACATTCATCATCTGGACCAAATCGAACTTCACAAACAGACTGGGGAAATGGTTTATTCCACACTGACTGACAAAGAAATGTTGGCCCACCAGTTACAAAGTTCCTTAGACAACACAACAGCTCAATTGCATTGGGAGAAAGCTTCTTCTCTAGCCAAGGATAACATAATCAAATCCTTAGAAGAGATCATCATGGAACTGAGACATGACCCCAAAGATACTAAAGGCATAAAGGCACTAATCAAGAAGAAGGAAGAGGACATTGCTGCCCTGAGGAAATAGCTAAAGCTACCTCCTTCAAGGCACCCTCAGACTGCATAAATCATAGAGAAAAAATTAGAGGAAGACATGATGGACCTGCTCATGAAACTCAATGAAATATTAATTGATACAGAGCAGGCACTCGAAAAAGCATTAAAAGCGAAGCAAGGAGAGTCAACCTCCCAGCCACCTGAGGTAATCCCTACAGTCACAACTGTAGTCCCCTCAACAATTGGATCAACATTTGCCCCAAATGTCCCAACAACCACAACAGAGGTAATCACAGGTACATCATCAGCAGGAGTAGCACCGACAGTAGTACTAATATGAGCATAGAAGAATTGATAAAGGTCATGGAAGAATTGAAACTCCAAGTGACAGAATTGAAACGAGTGAAAGAGCAATTGGAAAAAGTAGAAAAGAGTTATGATAAATCCAAAATAAGTGTGCCAGAGAAAATAAGAGAGGTTAAAGCATTAGAGAATAAAGTGAGAACATTAGAGAAGGATCTCACTATGGATAAGCCCCTGGCAGAAATCAAAGGAATTCTTTGGACCAACATCAATCAATCCCTAAATAATGTTTGGCCAACTATCCAAGCTATTTATGAGCAGATTGACTTAGTGAATGTAGCACATGGAGAAATTCAAAAATCAAGAGCTTTATTAGGACAAATGCCTGATCAAGCCAACTGGCTTATACATTTTTTGAATAACAGAAATAGGGAACAACTGGAACAACTCGGCATCCTAGACAGGATAGGCACCATTTTGGAAATCAAAAGAGTTCTAACCAAGAGAACTTTAATGTAAAATTTGGAAAAAAGATGCTAGGATATGAAAGTAGAAATTAATTCTTTCGTGGAAATGTTTACAGTTTTGTAGGATAAAGGGCTACCAAGTCTTTTAGGAAATAATGACCGACTTATGAAACACACAGATTATGTACATAAGTTGAACAAATATGTTGCTAATCAAGTTAGTTCATCAACAAGTGCTTCAGGAGTAAAATCACTCCCCACAGGCCAAATTCTCTATGATAACTTGGAAAACTTAATTTATATTGAGCATAAGGTAAAACATCTGTTTCAGTTTTAGCCTAATTTTTTAGATATACAGAAACTGATGAAACCCTGATGAAACTTCAGAGGCATAAACTTCCAGAGCAACAATGGTGGGAAGACATGTTGGAGATTTTGTAAATTTCTCTTAAGTAAAACATAGATTTCAGGCTATTTTTCCGTGACAAGATAAACAGAGATAAATGAGGCTCAAGCGGGTCAAAACATATCTGATCAGGGTCCAAGAACATTCGACAAATATGGGTAGCCAGAACAGAGTATCAGTGGAAGACAGCTGTAAACCGACTCGCAGAACCTACCTCCAGTACATTAGATTAAGATGGAACAGCCAGCACAGCATCAATTTATCTTTTCCCTATTTTCGAGACAATTTGTCTCTATCTTTTGTAAAAAAAGGGATTAGTCATCACTAGATATTATCTCCATCATATATTTTGTAAGATATTTTGTATAAATACCCCCCAAACAAAGTATTTGGGGTTGGTGGGTATTCATAGATTTTGCTGTAATACTGAAACTTTTGGAATAAAATGCTGTTGAAACCATTTGTTGTCTGGCCTACTGGATGAGGAATTGATGCAGAAGAATTGTCACATAATTCTTGAATCAAACTCCGGATCAATAAGTCCACTATATCTCATGTTTTACAGTTTTCTCGTTTGCTATATCATCTGTGTTTCATAATCTAAATGGTAAAGAAAAGAATTAATTTAGAATTTGCTTAAACTGCACTCTGTCTTCAATCTTTATTATTCTCCGTGTTTTCTTTAGAATTAATATAAGCAGTGAATTCTTAATTGCCCTTGCTTCTTGATTCTTGCATATTGACTATTTGCTAAGGAATTTTTAATTTCTCCTTACCAATAATCACCCATTTTCTCTCTTTCAATATGTTGAAGGATTCTTAACTGCCCTTCATCCATTGAGCCCATTCCATCTGATTCCAATGTATATTTGTTCCATGTTTGACTACCTTGCTCTGTGATACCATCCTCTATTAAGAAACCAAATCTAGAAAGCCTTCCTTCTTTGACTCCATCATGTCCAATGGACTGAACTATTCGGTTTGCCTCACTGTTCTATTGAATTCAACCATCCAAACCCAAAACAAAACCCTTGAACTTCATAACTAGCCTAACACATTTCAAAACAACGCTAAATCATAAAGAGAGAGCCCTCTATGGATGTAGATTGGCTAGAATCTGTATCTAACAAACTAGTCTATGATTACCTCGGTCGTATTCCCTTTCGTACAACTTTGGGAACAACCTGAGTGATAACAGGACCTATTGCACCAACATCACTTAACAAGAGGTATATCCTAGTTTTCATTGATTTTGTAACAAAGTGGGTAGAAGCTAAAATTATTCCTCATGCTACTGAAAAGTCTAATGTGAATTCTATGTTTATAGAAATTTTTACTAGATTTGGTGTTCCTAGAGAGTTTGTTTTTTTTCTCGTAAGAAAAAGATGTAATTTTATTCATATGAAAAAGAATACATTTTGTAGATGCTTAAGGAATATGCAGATGGTTTTCCATGTAAAGAGGACAAAATTACAATAAAGAAAAATAAAATCCAGCACGCTTATGCTCTTCTGCCCTTCTTCTTCTCCACCCTACACTAGCCTTCAGAGTTGGGAGTGGGAGCAATAATGGCAAGATGGTTTTCCGGTGTGTTCATTGGAAGTTCTTTGTCAAATTCTGATCCTTCAGATCCATGAGTTCTTTTGATGCCACTTACTTCCAACTGAGGTTCTTGTTGTTGTTGCATATTGTCTAGTCCCATATGATAATCTGGGGGATTTTCTTCCTGAGTATATTTCTGTCCCATTTGTATGTTAGGCGCTCTTTGGTTCCCTGTAGGTTCTGTCTGCATGTCCTCTTCTTCCATCAGTTCGATATGCTTCCACCCTTTGGGATATTTTGTTATTTCTTGTTTCCTTTGGGGTCCTTTTTTGCTAGTGGGAAGGTGTATTATAGGTGCCATGTTTGCATGCAGCTGCGGCATCTGAATGCTGCGTTCTCATAGTCAAGTGGTTGAGTCCTCAGTGTATTGTTGTAATTCAATGTAATGTGATCAGGTATCCCCTGACTTAGGTCCACTTCTACACATATTCTGGAAAATGTGAAAATTCCCCTGCTAACTCTGTCTTCATCTATTTTTAGGAATTTCGCAAATCAATTCCCAATGGCTATTAAAACTTTGTGATGCCAAAAGTTTGGAGGGAGGTTATGAAGCCTCACCCAAATAGGCATTGTTGATATTTTTATAGTATTTGCATCAGAATCAGCAAACCAGGTGGTGGTGAAGAGGATAGCATTGCCCCAAAACCAAGGTCTCTGATTGATAATGCTGTCTCATTCTTGTTCTATGCTAAAACTAACTATGAAAAATCCTTTTGAGGATAGGTGTATATCACAGTTAGGATACCATGTGGAGAAAATCCATTGGTGCAGAGCATTGGACTTTGGCCAGAACCCATTAAATCTACAAATGACAACATTTTTGGATAGTTCAGTGTGTAGATCAGTTACCTCAGACAGATTTACTTGGAGTATTGGGGATTCTAGTTTTTGTTCCAGAATATAGGGGCCTGGTAACTCTGGTGTGGTGCTGATTTGTGCTGCATTTTTTCTTTTCCCTTGATAGTGTCTCAAAAGGAGCCTGTATTTTTTGAGCTAGCTCTATCGCATCCACACTGTAGTCTCAGATTCAGAATGATGGCTGAATCATTGCTGATACCATATTCTTGAAGTGTATGGAGATTCTGTAGACAACGTCCTGTGTATATCAGGTTTTGGTATTTAGTGGGGGTTCCAAGCTGGTTCTGGATTTCCTTCTTTAACTCTTGAATATTCAGCCCCTTTCTGAGCTGCATGTAATGATGTCTGCCCCCTATCATTTTGATGAATATTTGTATCAGATCTTCATCCATGCAGTTTGAAACAAACTTTTTATCTCCATGATCCGTTTATGTTGGCATTTTCTCTGTAATCCCCAATGCACCTCTGATTTTTGTATTTTTTTCGCTCCATTGTTCCTCTGGTTCGGGTTTGTGTGGGTCATTTATTAAGTAACCTGTCACTGCGTCAAGATTTTTTGGGTCCTCTGTAGTAGGTCGCCAAACATTTGCACGGGACCTCCCCTGTCCAACTGAGAATCTAGGCGCAGTAGGTCCCTCGTCCCTTATCCACTCACACAACTTCTTGTGGGTGGTAGATTTGATGCTAGAGTATGTCTCTGGCTGGACTGGTGGATGTGTTGTGTCGGCACCATTGCATGGAGTGCCAGGACCCCATGCCATCTCCATACCGTCTTGCTGTTGCAAAATGGACCGTGGTTCACGCCCAAGAAAGGAAGATTGGTGGATTTTGCCCCGGCTGTACAATCCTGGAGATTTCTGGTGAGGGGGTGCCTGCCGATCTACGAACGCCATCAAACGTACTGTTTCGAGCCTAGGGAAAAGTCCCTACAAGATGATAGAGAGGGGTTGCCATTGTTAGTTGGAGAGCTCTGTTCCCGCTAGAGAGTTTGTTACTCACAATGGATCATATTTTACTTCAAATATGGTGAAGGCTAGTATTATAGGAAAATACAGGATCAGGCATTAGAAATATTCTCCATACCATCCATAGGCTAATGGCCAAGTGGAGTCTACAAACAAGGTGATTGAATCCATCCTTACTAAAATCATACATATTCACTGAAAGGATTGGGAAACCAAACTTCTTGAAGCCTTCTGGGATTACAGAACAACATGGAGAAATAGTACCAGTCACACACCATACAAGCTAGTATATGGCAAGAACGTCTTGTTACCTATAGAATTATAGATCAAAACATTCAGAACTACAATCCAATTGGGACTTGATCTCTTAGAAGCACATCAAAAATATCTTTTATAGTTAAATGAGCTTAATGAAAATAGAAAATATTTTGTTCAACATACCATTTTAATCCAAAAACAACGTAGTAAATGACAAGACAAATTAATAAAGAAGAAGAAGTTCTAAAAAAGATATTGGGTTTTCCTTTATGATTCAAAGTTTAAATTTTAAAAGGGAAATTTCATACATGCTAGTTGGGTCCATACAAGGTAGTTTGAGCCTTTGATAATGGAGTGGTTGAAGTAAAAGCCATTGATGAGCAGGGGACCATGTTCCTAGAAAATAGGCGCATACTTAGACTATATCAATATCCCATCACCAAGGAGTAGTTTATCCAATAGATCAAGCGACAATCAGATTTGGAGATGGTAGGCAGGATGGTTTATCCAACTGATCACTCCATCCCTCTCCCCCCCCTACCCTCTCTCTCATTCTCTCTACCCCCTCTCTCTTTCTCCTCTAACATTGTAATATATTTGTCCCTACCTCTATGCTTCTCCCTCTCCCATTTTACTTCCTATTTCATTGATTTTGTAACAAAGTGGGTAGAAGCTAGAGCTATTCCTTATGCTACTGAAAATTCTGTTCTGAATTCTAGGTTTGTAGAAATTTTTACTAGATTTGGTGTTCCTAGAGAGCTTGTTACTCACCATGGATCACAATTTACTTCAAATATGTTGAAGGGTTTTATAGAAAAAAACAAGATCAAGAATTATAATTCTTCTCCATACCATCCACATGCTAATGGCCAAGTGGAGTCTACAAAGAAGGTGATTGAATCCATCCTTACTAAAATCGTACATATGCACTAAAAGGATTGGGCAGCCAAAATTCCTGAAGCCTTATGGGATTACAGAAAAACATGGAGAAATAGTATTGGTCACGCACCTTATAAGTTATTATATGGCAAGAAAGTCTTATTACCTATATAATTATAGATCGAAATATTCATAACTACAGTATAGATGGGACTTAATCTCTTAGAAAAACAACAACAACATATTTTATAGTTAAATGAGCTTGATGAATTAGAAAACATGTCGTTCAACATACTATTTTAATACAACAACATTGTAGTAAATGACAAGACAAATTAATAAAGAAGAAGTAGTTCCAACCAAGATATTGGGTGCTACTTTATGATTCAAAGTTAAAAAATTTAAAGGGAAATTTCATACATGCTAGTTGGGTCCATACAAGGTAGTTCGAGCCTTTGATAATCGAGCAGTTGAAGTCAAAACCATCGATGAGCAGGGGACCATGTTCCTAGTAAATGGGCACATACTTAGACTATATCAATATCCCATCATTAAGGATGATTTTATCCAATGAAGCAAGCAACAATCATATTTGGAGATGGTAGGTAGGAAGGACTTCCAGCCTACTGTGAGCATTTCTCAAATTGTTTCATTTCCTTTGAAAAACATTTAAAAAAAAATCAGAAAAGAGAAAAATAAAGAAAAAATTTGTGTAATCATGAAAACCAACTTTTTGGTGTAGTTATACAGAGGTCTTCTTGAAAAATAGGGCACTATCAAGAAAATCCTCTCTTCAATGATTTAATAAAATGGGATATCTAACTAGATTTGTATGCATTTTGACTTGTCACTGAGAAGCAACATGTTTCTAAAGACAACTTTGCTGGCAATAGACAATCATCTACATGAAATTTTATCCTTACCAAGTTTAGGGTAGTCAATTTATCTCATCTTTATACATTCAGCACCATACTACTAGTGCAGTTAGTTTGTTCCCTACATATCACTAACATTAATGCCTTACACAGGGATTATCTTCTTTAGATTTGAGAAAATCTTTTTGGCTCAATCCTCATTTCTATTTTCCCCTCTCATCATCCATTCTTTGTATTCTTCTTATTCTTATCATAATCCCCATTCCCTACTTCTATCTTCCCTTCTTTTATTCCCTTTCTAATATCCCTCCTCTTCTTACACACAATCCTTATCCCTATTCTATCATCCCTTCTTTTACTATGCCTTCTCTATATCTTCCCATTCTTATTTAAATCTACCCTTTTCCCTTTTCCATCTTCCCATTTATTTTCCCTCTCAATGTCCTTCCCATTTACTCTATCCCTATCCCTATTTCTATCTTCCCATATATTATATCCTTGTTATATTCCTCCAATTCTTGAACTCATTTCACCACTATACCTACACTGTCTTCCCTTCTATATATCCCTAATTTTTACATTTCCTATTCTTCACCACAGGCCTAAGCAAAAAATCCCTTAGCAGCAAAGGCATCCTCTTGAAGCCAAAACAACTCTGATACCAAATGTAGGTTTTAACCCTGTAACAAAATTATCTGCATATGAATTCTAAAAAACAGAAAATAAACAATTGTGAGAGAATAAAACATAAAACAATTATACACAAATATTTTCCCCTGTATCCCAAAATTGGGACTACTAGATTGATTTTTCATTATGTTCCTTTCAATGTTGTAGTACATATATATATACATGTCGAAGCATCGATAAACCCCAATCCACTAACCCTGGATTAGAACATAACTGTAGTTACCTTGACCAGATCTACAAAATACCATGGACCAAAAACCATTGTGCCCAAAACCATGTGTGAAATCCATGCACAAAACCATAGGTAGGTTTTCACCTAATATAGGGTCCAAAAAAAAATTCCCGGGGTGCTGCCCTAGACCATAGCCCCCTTTCATACCCCCCGGTAGCACTCGACGCAACATACAAGGAAAGCTTTGTCCCCCCTTGTGCTTGGGGTAGTCGTGGAAAGAATATAACACAATCCAACATTCTCACACTTGTTGTTTTCTTTCCTCAAGGGGCCACAGGAGATCTTAGTCATTGATCCAACCTAGCAACACCCATCGTTTCTCTACACCAAGATAACTTCTCAGTGCTCACAAACTTTGCCAATTCATATACAGTATTCTTCAAAGTGTCCACCTTTACCAACAAAACCTTTTTTTCTCAACCATATCCCTAACAAAGTGATATTGAACATCAATGTGCTTTCTCTTTGAATGATAAGCAAGGTTCTTTGCTAAGAAAATTCCAATTTTCCTATCATAGCCTATCCTTATAACTCACTCTACTAACATCATACTTGAACATAATCTCTGCAGCCAAACTGCTTCCTTGCTTGCATGAGTGGCTACCATGTATTTTACCTATGTAGTTGAAAGTGCCACTACAGATTGTCTCTTACTCATCCAACTGACTACACCTCCAAATAGGCTAAACACATATCCACTTATACATATTCTCTGACCAGATCTCCAGCCCAGTCTGCATCAAAAAAGCCATGGATGTTCAAAACTCTATGCAATCCTGGTCTTCCTTGGTAGCACAAATCATAATCACTAGTGCCACACAAATACCTGAAAACCTGCTTCACTGTTGTCCAATGCTCCTTCCCTGGTTTTGACATAAACCTGCTCAATACTCCCACTGCATGTGCAATGTTTGGTCTAGTACATACCATTCCATACCTCAGGCTACCGAATGCACTTGCATATGGAACACCGGACATGTACTCTTCCTCTTCTTGTGTCTTATGGCATTGTTCAGTAGATAAATTTACACCTACAGGAATAGGAACCTTCATCTGTATGATATCGTGCATATTAATCCTCTGGAGTATTGTCTCAACATACTTCCTCTAGTTTAACCAAAGCTTCGTCTTTGCCTGACATCATTTAATTTCCATGCCCAAAATATAGTTTGCAGCACCAAGATATTTCATGTCGAATTTGGAGGAAAATTGGGTCTTTAAATACTAGATAATTTCTTTGTCATTTCCAACAAGAAACATATCATCCACATATAAGACCAGATAAATAACATGGTCACCAATTAATTTAAAATACACACAGTGATCTACTTTTCTTCTGATAAATCTAAGTCGTTGTATAAATGTATCAAATTTTTGATACCACATTCTTGGTGACTGTTTTAACCCATACATAGACTTTTTTGAACATGCATACCAGTTATTTCTTACCCTCTACCACAAATCCTTTAGGTAGCTTCATTTAGATCTTCTCTTCCAAATCCCCATGAAGAAATGTGGTCTTCACATCCATGTATTCTACCTCAAAATCAAAAGCAGCAACAACAAATAAGAGTAATATAATAGAAGCTACCTTGGAAATCAGAGAACAAATATCACCAAAATCAATTCCTGGCACCTGGGAATAACCTTTAGCCATCAACTGAGCTTTGTATTTCTCTACCTTTCCTTCTTCATTCATATTCTTCTTAAACACCCATTTTCTGCCAGCGGTTTCCTTCCATCCAGCAACTCCACTAGATCACAAGCCTCAATTTTGTGTAAAGATGCCATTTCATCAACCATGGCCTCTTTCCATAGTTTTCCATCCTCTTAATCTACTGCTTCCCTCATAGTTATGGGATCATCATCAGTGATAGATAAGGAAAAATTTGAACAGAAAGAAGATTGACTATACCTTTCTGGCTGCCTTCTTTCTCAAACTGATCTTCTCACAGCTGAAGTTTGTGGCTCTTCATCTTCTGATTCCTCTTCTGCTGTAGAGTTTGATTCTTCCTCCTTTAGCTCAAACTCTATGTTCTCAAGTTACTTTCATAGGAATTCATGTTTAATACCATCTTTCAGCTCTCTAAATATCACATCTCGGTTGTACACAACCTTCCTTATTTCTGAGTTCTAAAGCTTATAACCTTTTAAACCATCCTTATAACCAATAAAGATGCACTTTTCAAATTGACTATCCAACTTTGTTATTTTCTCCTTTGTAACATGTACATTTGCATCACATCCAAATACCCTCATATGTGAAAGAGAAGGTTTCTTACCATTCCATATCTCTTATGGAATCTTATCCTTCAACGCTGGTGAAGTTGATCTATTGACCAGGTAACATGCAATCTCCACAGACTCTGCCTAGAATTCATGTCCTAACCTGGCACCATTGAGCATGATTCTTGCACTTTCCATCAATGTCTTGTTCATTATTTCTACAACTCCACTTTTCTTAGGTGTGTATGGAGTGGTCTTCTGTCGTGCTATACCACATTTCTTACGGAACTCTTCAAATTCATTCTTGCAAATCTCTCCACTGTTATCTGTCCTCGGCACCTTTATCTTCTTCCCTGTCAAGTTTTCCGCGAGAGCCTTAAATTCTTTAAACCTGTCAAAGGCTTAAAATTTCTTCCTAAGGAAATATATCCATGTATTCCTTTAGAATTCATCTATAAATGATACATAGTACAAAAAATTACCCAATGGTGGAACCTTTAGAGGTCCAAGCACATCATTGTGCACAAGCTCTAATATTCTTTTTGCCTTCTTACCACCAGAGGGGAAACACACCCGATTCTTCTTCCCATATACACAATTTTCACAAAAATAAAAATCCAGAGAGAAATTATACATACCTTCTACCATACCATTACGATGAATTATTCGAAGGCCCTTCTCTCCAATATGTCCAAGCCTTTGATGCCATAGCACGGTCTTTTCTCCAGAGACCACTAGATTTTCTTCTCCACTTTTAGGAACTACAAAACTATTGCACCCATTAATAATAGTGCTACCTTGAAGCTTATACAGAGTTCCAATCTGAACTCCCCACATCAATACCAGTGCTCCCTGAACCATATTGCAGGTATCTTTCTCTAACACTGTTTTTACACCTGCATGATTCATCCAATTTGCCTACATAAATCATATTTCTATCCAATGCAAGAATATGCAGAACACCCGGAAGTGTTCTAATCCTTCCACCTTACAAATTCAACTTGAATTTTCCACAACCAACAATTCTATCCTTCCTATCATCCCCTAAGAAGACATCACCACCATCATATTTCTAATACTAGTAGAACCACTCTCTATGAGGAGTGAAGTGAAAGGATGCACTTGATTCAATCAACCATGCCTCATGATCTGCATGTGTACTTGAAGAAGAATCCAAGTACACATCCCCACCTTCATTTGAGGTGGTTTTCGCTTCTGCAGAAGGAGCATCATCATATATGTTTCCTTTCTCAGGAGCTTTAGATTTACAATCCCTTATGAAGTGTCCTTCCTTTCTGCATTTCCAAGACACCTTCACAGGTTTTCCCTCTAGATTTAGATCTCCCACTCGAGGAATTATTTTTTTTATGTTCTAGGACCATCCTTATATAGAAAAGGAATCACCATTTTGGCTATCCATATTTTTCCATCTCATCTCCTTCGACAACAAGGATGAGACTATTTCATGAAACTACAAGGGAGTTGCGTTGCTACCTATTGCAACAACCAAACTATCCCACGAATCCAGTAGAGAACACAACAAACTGATGCACTGATCTTCATCTAAAATTTTAATATCAATAGATAATAACTTTCTTAGCATAGTATTAAATGCATTCAGATGCTTTGTAATTGTGTCTCCATCTTCCATCCTCAGGTTATACAACTTTTTTCGTAGGAACAATTTATTCACCAGAGGCTTAAATTGGTACAATGTCCCTAACTTGTCCCACAAAGACTTTGCCAAAGATTCCCCTGATACATTAAGCAATACTGAATCTGAGAGACACAATCTTATTGTGCTCTTTGCCTTCAGATCTAACTTCACCCAGTCTTCAGCTGACATTGTTGTTCGTTTAGTACCCAGATCTACTGCAATCCACTAATATTTATCCACCAGCAAATCCTCTGTCTTGAGTTTGCACAAATCAAAACTTTGACCATTAAATTTCTCGATCTCTATATTTCCACTTCTCACCATCTTCTTTCTCCACAAGAATCGATCACACAGATCTCCCACTGAACAGGGTCTACCACAGGCCCAAGAAAAAAACCCCTTAGCATCAAATGCATCCGCATGAAGCCAAAACAACTATGATACCCAATGTACGTTTTAACCCCGTACAGAAATTACCTGCATACAAATTCTAAAAAATAAAAAATAAAGAATGGCGAGAGAGTAAAAAATAAAACACTTATACACAAAGATTTTCCCCGGGATCGCAAAACCATGACTACCAGACTGATTTTTCATTATGTTCCTTTCAACGTTACAATACATATATATACATGACAAAGCATCCATAAACCCCAATATGTTAACCTTGGATTAAAACATAATCGTAGTTCCCTTGAACGGATCTACAAAATAACATGGAATGAAAACCATCGTGCCCAAAAGCATGTGCGAAATCCATGCACAAAACCATAGGTAGGTCTGCCCACCTAATATAGGGTCCAAAAGAAATTCTTAGGGCATTGCCCCAAACCTTGTGTAGGGGGGCTACTGCCCCCTTGCATACTCCCCGACAGGGGTGTAGCCACCCCCTTGTGACCCCTTGGTAATGCCTAATGCAATGTACAGGGGGAGCTATTGCCCCCCCATGTAACCCCCTACGCATGGGGTAGTTGCGGAAAGAATATAACACAACCCAACAAGCATGAGTTGGGTCCAATATCTGGGCTACATCATAAATGAGCATGCCATGCATGTGGGTCTGGCTAAGATCCAAGCCATTCGGGATTACCCAGCCCCGACCAGTCTAACAAAGCTTCGCAAAAGTTTGTGCCTTGCCAGCTTTTATTAGAGGTTCATGTTGGGATTCTCCCATATCACTTGGCCTTTGAGTCAGATTACCAAGGGGAGTGCAAAAAAAAGTTTTCCTAGTCCATGTCCCAACAAAAGGTATTGATTGATTTGAAGCACCACCTCTGCTTTGCACCTGTACTCACATTTCGAGACCTGCAACAACCATTTCAAATTAATACATATGCCTCCAACTATGCTATTGGTGCAATCCTCACCCAACGTGGGAATCCAGTGGCCTAACATAGTGAGACACTTTCCAATACAATTCAGAAGTACCCCACCTATGATAAAGATATGTGTTCTATTGTGTTGGCTTGGAGGCAATGGAAACATTACATTCTGGGGAAGGAGATGGCCATCTATAGAGATCATCAACCTCTTCACTTTAGACAGACACAAGGGAAGTTTGAAAATTATTGTCATCAAAAGTGGTTCACATATCTGGAACAATTCCACTTGAACAAGTAAATAAAAAAAGGGTAGCACCAATCATGTTGCAAATTGCCTCAATTAGTCCCCAATTGCATCACTTACCACCATTCTTAACTCTTGTGGTTACGAGACCTCTAGATGGCAACAACTGTACAAAAATGATCCAAAGTTTTCCACCACATACCAAATGTTATTGGATGACATGAAAGTTCCATATTTCCATCTCCAAGACACATTATTAGGTTACCTAAGGCACATTTGTGTTCCTTCAAGCGAGCATGCCGAGCTGATTTGAGAGGCACACTATAGTTGGGTCACAAGACACTTCGGCATGGAGAAAACTATGGTCATATTATAAAAATATTTTTATTGGCCAAAAAATTGACAATATGTTGGAAAATATATTAGATCCCACATCTCATGTGTTATCACCAACCTAACCATCAAGAAGCAAGGCCTGTACACTCCTCTACCTACGCCTAACCATCCCTAGGAATCCATCTCCATGGAATATCTGTCTGACCTCTCTTCTACCAAGAATGGTAATGATTGTGTATTTGTGGTCATGGACAAATTTTCTAAGATGGCTATATTGGTGACCTACAAGAAGAGTATCACAATAGAGGACACTACCAAACTCTTCTTTAAACGAGTGTGGGTACATTTTTTGATCCCGTATACCATTATATCATATCGGGATAGAAGTTTCCTGAGCATATTTTGGTTGAGCCTTTGGACACTATTGGACACCAAGCTCACCAAGTTGATTGCAATTCCATCCCCAGACTGATGGTCAACCATAGGTCATCAATAGGATGATAATGTACATAATTTGCATGTAGAACTCCAACCATCCACAAACTTGGGATTAGAGCCTTCCCTATGTGCAACATAGTTATAACAGAGCTATCAACGAGTGACAATCCCTTTAAAGTGGGTCTGGGATTTCAACCATTATGTTTGATTGATGTTGTCATGCCTCATCCAACTATATAAAAAAATCCACACATGTACTATCTGAGGTTGATAAAGAAACCAGGCTTATTGAACGCATCCAACACACCCACTATTAGATTCATGATATCTTGGAGAAGTCTAATGCCAAGTATAAGCAACGACATGATCAATGTTGGGTGCAACGTAAGTTTCAGGTGGGTGAAAAATTTTGGTGCAGTTGGAGAAAGAATGCCTTGCTAGAGACCATAGGAACATCCAACCACTCTATTGTAGGCCTTACACCATAATCAAGGCTGTGGGTGACAACTATTTTGAGTTCGGCATCCCCCCATTCCTTGGCTTGTACTAAATGTTCCATGTGGACCACCTTTGACCATACTTTCCTTTATTATTGGTCACATCAGACATTACAGAATAACTAACACCAACAAAGCTCAACCCAGACTGCATGGAACATGTCACAACTGATCGTATTATGGACAGACATATGAAGACCAATCATCAAAAAAATATCCAATTGTATCGGGTTGTTAAAGCTAGCCAACTCCTGCACCAAGTGGCCCACCAGGGACCAAGTTCTACATAAGTTTCCCCGTCTCATGGAGGCACTCAACGCAATGGGGACCATTGCTTCCTAAATGGGAAGGACTAATCTAGGTGGATACTAGTGGCCAATCGCCTATTCCAGTTGCGCACCTATCGTTTTTTCTTTCATTTTCCTTAATTGTAACACAATTTACTATTTTTTGGCAGATTTTTTGGTCCTAAACTTCCAGAGCCATTTTGAGGGCCTAAAAGATGTATTTTTGGGAAAACATAGAGATTGAAAAAGTGTGGCACCATCTTATTGGTCTTCTTTATGTCTCCTCTTGGAGGTCTTTGAAATGAGGTATTATAATAGTCAAATGGAGATCGTATGCCAAAGTTACGATCCCAGGAAGTTGACATTGCAACTAACCCCAACGAGGCCCACAAGCATTTGGCGCTTCATCTGCTAGGGTTGGGTTTTTGGATATTTAGGGTTTCCAACTTTTTATTAAAGATAAAAATGCCTCCAAGCCTCATTGTAACACAATTTAGAAGGCATGTAGCTGCCACATCTTTTCTCATAGATAAGCCAGCATCACTCAAAGTAGTTTATTTTCATTCTGCATGTAACCATTTTCAATACTTTATTATTAATTAGTTAAAGTTATGTTTTCACTGTAGGTCTCTGTTTTTGTTTATATCTATATTTCATTTCATTCTTGCATAAATCTAGATAAATAATGGTTTCATGGATCCAGTGGTTTAATCATCATCTAATATGGTATGTAACACCCTACTCTAAATAGTGTTAGATAGTTTAATTTTAAGTGTCCACACACACACACACACATGTATGCATGTATTTAAAAAAAAAAATATTAAGGGCACTCTTAAGACAATTTGTTTTTACCCAAATAATAAAAATTGTCTTATTGATGTCCATAACATTAAGGCCTTCTATCATTCCTGGCTATATAGTTTTAAACATATAATTGATATTTTCATGAATAACTATTATGTGTGTGCATGTGTGTGTCATTGCTAGTTTTATCATCTACTTTTATCTTCTTATTACAGCATTAATGAAGTCAAAATTTTTCTTAATCTTTACAAATTTCTAATTCATAGACTAAAGTATATCGATAATCTTGTATTATTATTGTTTCTTAATCTCGTTATCTACTACCCACCATAATTCTTTTTTATTTATGACGAGATAAAGTCTTAAATTTTGTGATAGAATTAGTTAAATCTTATTAACTATTATTATATCTAAAACTAACATAATAATATTACCCATTATTATTAAATAATAATAATAATAAAATAACATAATAATATATATTCAATTGTTATTACCTATAGTGGGTGTACATAGGTTAAATATATATTCTCTTCCATAACTACAAAGTACCTTTTGTTGAAAATCAATCATTCTTATAAATTATTATGTAGGGTGAAATCATTTTTTGGTTGAAAATCAACCGTTCTTATAAGTTATTATGTAGGGTGAATTCATACCCATTTATGGTAGAAATTATGTATTAAACCAAGGTTGAGGTATGCAATATCACCCTGCTCGTATCCTTGTTATACATCGTTTGGAGTAGATATTATATGCGTTGATGTTTGATAACAAGATATGGATGACACAACTCTAATTTTAATGATGAGATACCCTAACCAGATATGGATTTCCTATCATGGATAGTAGAGATACTACTAGACAATAATAATCTACCTTATTATGATTGTTCAATTGTCTCGAAGAATCACCATGGTTAATATGAGACTTATGAATTAATGAGGTCAGTAACCTTTACACGTTTACTCATATACCATTTACAAGTTTGCTATATCAGTGATTATAAACCCAATGTAATCACTAATCTTTTCAACAAATGCAACAGATGTCGATAATACCTTGATGCACATGATTCTTGTTCACTTGACTATTATGTGTGCGCAGTTACGTAATGCCACTCTCAATCCTTTATGACTCAAAGGTTTGATTGAAGGATGTAATGGGTATAACTATCAATAATAAAGTAATAACTATACAATTCTTGTCAATAATATGCTTCATGGTGGCAGATAAACTATTTATAATTTAATACCTAAGGTGTGACACTCACCACTATCCATGTGTTACCCCATTCATCCAACAAAGGAGATATGACAGTGAGGATTGTTTATTGTTTAATAAATCATATTCACCATTAGTACGAGTTAGCAGATCATTTCTCTCAATCTTAAACTTCAACATGTAAGCTTATGTTTAACTACAATTTTCCCATTTGATAACATAATTTAGGGTTGATACTCATTGTAATTCATTTTATAGATTTCACAGGAGATGGTTCATTTTATACCCTCATCAACTCTACTTTGATACATCAAAGTGCACCTACATCACTATCATCATTTTACTGTCATTCAAATAGATGATTAGCGAACTATTTCAATAAAAATTCGATGAAGTATTGAGTCATAGTAAAATCCTTATTCGATCCATAACTAGATGAAGGCTACAATACACAAAAATATTATTTTTTTTTGTTTATTTGAGGTTATCAATCATTACAATATTTTTAGAGTTATTAGTTTTACTTCTTGAATCGCATCACACAATGAGGAGAGTTTAGAGGTAATAAAGTCACCAAATTCTCTCTTAGAGAATTGTTCATGCCCCATGTACTTGTTGATTCACAAAGACGTTTCTCTATTTTCATTTCAAGGATGAGTTTGTCCATAAAGAGAATAATGCATTAGAACCCCATTCGAATATAGATAGATAATAACAATTTTTTTAAAGGTAAAATCGAGTGAATAGGAAGATGGTATAGTGGAGAGAATCATTGGTCATTCTATTCCTAGGTACACAGAAAAATGATGCTATAATTTGGAATATTTAGTTATCATGACTAGTTGATTCTAGGGAAAAATTTATGGTCTGATAGATCTTTCCTTTCCTCTATGTAAGGGGACCACTTAAGGGTTGACCGCACTAGAGTATCAACTTAATTGGATTATATAAGGGATATGTGAACATTGTGACAACTACTGTATGATATAGTTATTAATATTGCATTTCTCAAGATTCCATGCCACGTTGTAGCCATTTTAACATTTTACATTGCTAATCTCCTCTACAAGGACAAAAAATATCATAATGGAGATTTTCATAGTTAATCTTCCAAACTTTGAATTTACAGGTCCTCTAGAGAATAATTTTCAATAGACCAAATACCCCTGGTAAGGGTTGAAATTTATTAATCATCTAATGGAAGAGAACTTAAATGTTTTATCATTCTTTGTTGAATCAAGAGTTGAAAATAAATTTTTATTTGTTTAATAACTGAGATAAAGATTAGATCACAAGTGCATTTGTCATTCAATATGGTTTAATCCATTGTTTGATTGGATCACATTACAACACAATTTTGATTGATCCATTAATCACACGATATGTGAGTATATTTCCATTCAGTTAGACTAATTCATTGGTCAACAAGATTAATATTTTGTGTATACATGTATTAGATATATTTATATCTAACTTCTGTTTTCTTTTTATCTAACTTCAAATTTTGATTCGGATTCGAGTTATATTATTCTTCCATATGGAAAGTTCTCATAAACGATATTCCAATTTCTTCCATATGGAAAGTTCTCATAAATGATATTCCCATTTCTTCCATATGGAAAGTTCTCTTGAATGATGTTTCCCATTTATTTATTTTAAGCACACTTCTTCTTGAGTGTTAATGTCTCTTCCATAAGGTTTATTGCTCCCTACTTAATAAGATATCTCTATGTTTATGTACAATATTAATTAAATTGCTTAACTAATGTTCTACTTGATTTAATTCCTCTTAATTTAAGTGTAGTACATAATCCCTTTCTCTAGAGCTTTCTAGAATGTTTTATTTATTAGGTTTGTGAGTAAAATTCACATTTATCCTTTTATATTAGACTTATATTTTTAGTTATTTAATTAAGTTTAAATTAAAATTAATTTCCCCATACTAAAATTTTGAATTTCTTGTGTAATTCAAGAATTATCTTATGTAATTGAAAGAGCTTGGCAACACTTGCCCTTTTAAGTGCCTCTATCTATGGGGAACATTTAGTACAAACATTGTTAAGGAATATGCTTGCCTTCGAGTTCAAATGCCGTGCATACTATAGGAAGGTAAAGTAATTAAACAGAACAGAAGAAAGCAGGGAACCATACCGTTTCTCAGCAATATCAACTTATTATCTACTTTACAACGCTTCATCTGCTGGCATAATACTTCTAACTTTCAAACAATATGGGGTGGAAATCGGAATCATTAAAGTCAATCAAGTGAGGGCCCAAATAATTAAATAAACCTATGGAATCTTTACAAAATCCAATCAGGATTATTACTTCATCTCTCACCCTGTCCAATTACTTTTACTTTATATCCTTATATTCTTCTTTTTACGCCCATATATATTTTACCCTTTCTAATTATTTTTACGTTATGTCTTTACAAGTTTTATGTCTTTACAAGTTTTGTTTTCCTATTTACGCCATGTAATATTTTTTTACAGTGCTTTATAATGGGTATGTATTTTCCAAAATATTACAGTGTATCATGAACTCTTTTTTTCCAGTTAATTTTTCTTCACTTTTAATGCTAGTATTCGACGATCATTCATTTCTTTTCAATAAATTTATTTAAATTAATCCCAATAAATAATTTTGATAGATATTTTGAAACCAACTAATATAGTTAAGCATCAAAAACTAAAATAAACCATATTGATTCGAAAGATCAAGTCAAAAACCCATATTGATTGATTCAAAAGATAAACTCAAAATTATTAATTTCAATCAATCATAAAAAAATAAAAATAAAAATCATAAAAAAAAATCATCTAATTGTCTTTTGCACTTTAATTTTTATGTTCTTTATTCTATTTAATTTAAACTCTTACTTTTATATTAATTTAATATTTCAATTATACTAATTTAATTTTTTTATTTATATTAATTATATTTATCTAATATTGTGGTTTCATTTTTCATTTTCATCTTTCTTTTCTTATTCTAAATTGTGTTTTCCTTGTGTGTCATTTCCAGTTTGGTCTTCTTTCCTCGTGATTTCTCTTAAAAACCCCATATTTTTAGTGGGTGTGAGGATGGTAGCTTACAAAAATTCTATACCACTCATTCATGGATGTGGGAAATTCCAAATTCATTCAACGTCTCCTAATTTATTCTTAGGCATATGTAGGCTCACCAATTTATTGGTGACAAATCCTCTTCTTATTTCTCATTTTTCTTTACCAAGCACCCCCTTATTTCATTATCTCTACCACTTTTTTCACCACTATATTCATATTTTGATTTTGTGTGGTGTTTACATTGTGCTTGGTTTAGTCCTTGGTCTTATTTCCTTTGTTGAAAATAATACTGAGAGGGGCGGGTGAATCAGTATTATCAAATTCTTTTTCAAATTATACAAAGATTTGCAGATCTGACTAATGAAACTTGCGTATACCTTCCAGACTTATAATTTAATTTATTTTTCAGATGTTAATCATTAATCTGTGTGTCATAACCATATAATAGTAAGCAAGAACAGAAAAGTAGAGTAGACAGTCACACAAAAGAACAAAAGATATAAGGTGGAAACCCAATGTGGGTGAAAACCACCTGCTGCAATATGTCTCTATCTTCTTTCAATTAGAAACTTCTTTTTACAATGATTTTGTACTGGTGCAGTCTTATACCAGCACGCAGGCTTCAACCTGCAGAAGGCTATAACCTTCTCTCATTCTCCAGACTCTCCTAGAAGGGAGCTACAACCCCCTTAGCTCTTGTACTAGCTGAGGTACTAGTACGTAGGTGCTAACCTACAGAAGACTTCTCTTTTCTTCCAGGGACCACGTTTCATAAATTTTCAGACTCGATCCATGAATATCAATCAAACATCAAATAGATCTGCAATCAACCAACTTCCTTGTACAAATACTGAATCAATAACTTCTCAGAACATAGTACCAGTAACCAAACACCAATTCAAAACCCTGAACACTACAGTAATAAACAAAAGCAGCTAAAACATATTTCAAGAAAAGTCTACTACTTCACCAATAGAAATCTACGTACATCCGCAGATATGTCAAAGAGAACCTGCGTGTATACGCAATATTCAGTTGCTTAACCTGCAGGTATCCATGCCTCCGCTGTGTCAAACATGCGAGTGTCCGCGCCTCTGCTGTGTCGATCCTGCGGAATATGCACTTGCGCTATGTCAAACCCGTGGGTGTCCGCGCCTTTGCTATGTCGATCCTGTGGAATACGCGCCTGCGCTATGTCAAACCCGAGTATATTTGCGCCTCTACTGTGTCGAACCTGCGGGTATACATGCTTCCACTGTGTCGGACCTGCGGGTATAGATAATTTATCATTTTCCTTAATCAGATTTCAATTATACCCAGATTATCAGATTTATAGATCTAATCACGTGCCAAGGAGATCTCGACCCATCAGTAGATCTTAACCATCTTGTTATGCTCAGGTTCCTCCTTGATTCAGGTCTAGCTATAACTCACCAACCGATCACCAGTATTTCAGATCTTGCTCTTCTCAAGATATTCAACACATCAGTCACACCAAGCCAAATGATCTCCCTTCCTTTTTATAGTTTAGGCCTTACTCAAACCATGGTCCAAAACCATAGAGATCCAATACTAGGGACCCAATACTTGGGTTCAATACTTTAGATAGAAAACCACGAACCAAAACCATAGGTTCAAAATGTCCGACTAAATACCATGGACCAACCATAAGATCTCCCACGTGTGCGTGCTTTTCTCTGCATGAACGTGCGTGTACTGTACGTACGCACTTTTTTTCGGTACACCTGCACATATGTACGCACCTTTTGTTCAGTGCACCTGCGTATGTACGCGTCTTTGTGAAAAGGAACCTGTGGGTGTCTCATTTTTTACCATTCTGAGAGCCTGAACTGTGATCTGCTATTTGAGTGAGTTGCCATCAAGGACAACACTTATGTCATCGAGCCAAACCTATGCCAAACCTGTGTCATAATGCCAAAAATCTCCCCCTTTGGACTTGATGGCAACCCAAAGTCACTCAAAGTCTTTTCTCCCCGTTTGACTTCAAGGGCAAAGGGTTGTGCTCCCCTTGAGTACCTACTGAAACCTCTGCTCTGTTGTGTTGTCCAAGCTCCCCCTGACATATAGGCAAGATCTGCAAGAAGATGTTCTACAAAAGAAATCTGACTTTATACATCATAACTGACCTTCCTATCACCAAAGACTCATACATACGACTCCCAACCAAGTGGGGATACATGATATAATAAGCACATTACATTATCCATCCCAGGCATAGTGGGGCAACCAAGATAGGCCGTTACATGACCTTGACAAAAGAAATATAGAGACAAAATATCTACAGCAAGACTCTGACTAACATCAGCAACATCTGTCAATCATTATTCAGATCAGTATCCATGTTCTCCTTCTACATTTTCTCCTCCTGAAATCAAAACACTTGAAGAATTGAACCAAGATCTTCTACAATAATGCCAAAAATGCATTATTAGAAGAATATATGCTCCCCCTGAACCTGTGCCAGATGGTCTCTGACAGACCCATATCAGACTCTTCTCATCCTTGCTTTTCTTCAAGTCAACATATACACAACTGTACCCACATAAACTAGCGTATGTACGCGTATACCCCATATGAAACTCACGTACAACCAACAATCTCTGAAACAGACAAGATTCAACAGCAAGATGATGCATCAACTACCCCTAGCTTTTGTCTGAGGTATTCAAAGGTCTCTCTGGGCAGTGGTTTGGTGAGAATATCAGCAACTTGTTCCTTAGAGGGAACATACTCCAATTTGACTTTTTGTTCAAGCACTTGTTATTGGAGAAAATGATACTTGATTGGTATGTGCTTAGTCTTTGAATGCATGACAAGATTCTTTGAAATACTGATTGCACTTGTATTATCACAGAAAATGGAGATAGGTGGAGTACAAATGATTTGCATATCATGCATTGTTTACATCATCCAAAGGAGTTGAGTGCAACAAGATGCAACAACTACATATTTTGCTTCAGCTATAGATAATGCAATAGAACTTGTTTCTTGCTGAACCAAGATACTAATCTAGGACCCATGAAGAATGCACCACCACTAGTGCTTTTTCTGTCATCCACACTTCCTGCCCAATCTGCATATGTATATGCATGAAGTGTGAGATCTGTACCTCTAGGATACCATAAGCCATAGTTTTGAGTTCCTTGAAGATACTTGAAAATTATCTTGACTGCCTGAAGATGAGTTTCCTTTGGATTTGCCTAAAACCTTCCAACTATTCCCACTGCATGCATAATGTCTGGTCAGGAGCAGACTACCAATCATGGATCTATAGATTGGTTGATGTATTGCTGTCGATTCATCATTTGTGTTGAGGCTGCATCCTGTCACCATAGGGGTACATACTGGTTTCGAATCCTCCATCCCATATTTCTTCAAGATCTGCTTGAGATACTTGGTTTGTGATAGAAAAATGTCGTCTTTGTTTTGTTGGACTTGTAAACCAAGAAAATATGTGAGCTCACCAAGCATGGAAATTTCAAACTCTTTATGCATCACCAAGGCAAAATTTTGACTCATGTCTTCTTCATTGCTACCAAAGATGATATCATCAACATACACAACAAGTATTAGCAACTTATCATTGTCAATTTTTATATATAGATTGCTATCAGTTGATCCTTTTATAAAACCTTGCTGATGGAGGTACTTATCCAACCGATAATACCACGCCCTTGGAGCCTGTTTAAGGCCATAGAGAGCCTTTTTGAGTCTGCATACAAGTTTTGGATCATTTCCAAGAATAAACCCATCTGGTTGTTCAGTATATACCTCATCCAAATCTCCATTCAGGAAAGCAGACTTCACGTCCATTTGAAATAATTTGAACTTCTGAAAGCTAGAAAGGGAAAGAAACATCCTTATGGCCTCTAGTCTAGCAACTGGTGCAAAAGTTTCTTCAAAGTCTATGCCTTCTTGTTGAGCATACCCTTTGCAAACAAGTTTGGCCTTGTTTCTAATCACATCTCCATTTTCATTTAGCTTATTTTTTAATATCCATTTTGTTCGTATGACATTCTTATCTTTTGGTCTAGGAACCAACTCCCAAGTGTTATTCTTTTCGATCTGCTCAAGTTCTTCCTCCATGGCTTTTACCCAACATTCATCTTTGCATGCCTCTCTTACATTTTGTGGTTCAGTGGAGGAGAGCAATGCTAGATAGCTTGAAGCTTCTGAAATGGTTCTTCTTGTTTGTACACCTGCCTCCCTTTTCCCCAAATTTGAGATTCTGGATGATTCTTCTGAACGTACCTGGATGGAGTCTTTTCTTCTACCCTTATCTATTCTTCTGATGCCTCATGGGTTTCTTCTTCATCATGAATCTGATTTGATGTTGATGGATAGTCCTCATCATCTTCGAAATCTTCAGATTTTACCTGCCTAGGAGCGTTTCCTTCTTCATCAACCACTACATCAATACTTTCAACAATTTTTCCAAGTCTTTTATTGTAACACTTGTATGCTTTGCTATGGGGAGAGTAACCAAGGAGAATGCCTTCATCTACTCTAGGTTCAAACTTGCCAATATTTTCATCAGTCTTATTGATGTAGCATTTGCTTCCAAAAATTTTGAAGTATTTTACCGTGGGAGTCTGAGTGCTGTTTACCCAGACATTTGTCTTGTTGAGAATAGTGACTGCAGCAAATGCGGCTTCACCCCAGAAGGTTGCGGGAGTTCCAGACTCATCAAGCATAGCACGAGCCATTTGTTGAACCATTCTATTCATCCTTTCCACTACTCCATTTTGCTGAGGAGTCCTAGCAATATATAGTCCTCTTCTTATTCCATGTTCTTCACAGAAATCAAAAAATTCATTCGAGATAAATTCTCCTCCTCGATCAGACTTGATGCATTTGATTCTGCGATCTGATTCGTTCTCCACCAAGGCTTTGAAGGATTCGAATTTTTCGAAAGCTTCTTCTTTATGCTTCATAAGTCCTATCCAACACATCTTGGAAAATTTGTCAATGAATAATATAAAATATTCTTCTCCTCGAGGTGATCTTTTCCTAGATGGACCATATACCTCAGTATGGACAAGTTCAAGTGGCCTGCTAGTTGATCCTTCCTTCTCAGGGAAATTAGTTCTGGTTTGCTTACCAAATTGACATGATTTGCATATTGTATTGTCTGGAATTCTGATCTCAGGTAGATCACGAACTGCCTAATATTTGCATGCTTTCCTTATCTGTGAGAAGCTTAGATGCCCCAACCTTTAGTTGCTTAACCTGTGGGTATTCGCACCTCCGCTGTGTCAAACCTGCGGGGGTCCGTGGCTATGCTGTGTTGATCCTGCGGAATACGTGCCTGCACTGTGTCAAACCCACAGGTGTCCATGCCTTTGCTGTGTCGATCCTACGGAATACGTGCCTGTGCTGTGTCAAACCCACGTATATCCACACCTCTGCTATGTCGAACCTGCGGGTATAGATAATTTATCCTTTTCCTTAATTAGACTTCAATTATACCCAGATTATTAGATTTATAGATCTGATCATGCGCCAGGGAGATCTCGACCCATCAATAGATGTTAACCATCTTGTAATGCTCAGGTTCGTCCTTGATTCAGGTCCAGCTATAACTCACCAACCGATCACCAGTATTTCAAATCTTGCTCTTCTCAAGATATTCAACACATCAGTCACACCAAGCCAAATGATCTCCTTTCCTTTTTATAGTCTAGGCCTTACTCAAACCATGGTCAAAAACCATATAGATCCAATACTAGGGACCCAATACCTAGGTTCAATACTTTAGATACAAAACCACGAACCAAAACCATAGGTTCAAAAATGTCGGACTAAATACCATGGACCAACCATAAGATTTCCCACGTGTGCGCGCTTTTCTCTGCATGAAAGTGCGTGTACTGGACGTACGCACTTTTTGTTTGGTACACCTGCGTATATGTACGCACCTTTTGTTCGGTGCACCTGCGTATGTACGCGGCTTTGTGAAAAGGAACCTGTGGGTGTCTCATTTTTTACCATTCTGAGAGCCTGAACTGTGATCTGCTATTTGAGTGAGTTGCCATCAAGGACAACATTTATGTCATCGAGCCAAACCTGTGCGAAACCTGTGTCATAATGCCAACATCCTTGTGGGTTGTCTTGGAAACTACATCTTTTTGGTGTGTCTAAGTATGGTGGCTTGCAAACATTTCCTTGGATCTCATCTCACGAAACTCTAAAACCCAAAATCTAGTAACGTCCTCCCACTTCTTCCTTTTGTATGGACAAGCTTATCAAATTGGGCATGCAAGTCATCTCTAAAAATTTAAGTGTTGATGAATTATATTTGTCATTTTTGTTATATTTATACCAAGTGCTTCCATGTGATTTCATTGTGTTTAACTCCATTTTGACCTTTTCCGTCCTCTTCTCATTCAACATGGTGTTTTCCTTTTGTTTAGTGCATTATTTGGTTTTATTTCCTTGTGGCTTGTATTTAAAACCATATATTTTAGGTAGGTGTAAGGATGACAAATTTTAAATATTTCATGCTATTCGTCCCATGGATATAGGAAACTTGAAATTTTTCAAAGTCCCCTCACTTCTTCCTTGTACAAAGGCAAACATACCAATTTTGGCTTCTAATTCATCTAAAAAAAGTTTTGTATTGACTAATACCTCTCCTTATTTATCAATTTTTTTCTTACCAAGGACTCCCCTATGGTTTCCTTATCTCCACCTTCTAGTTCATCTGTATATAGCTCTCTCATCTAAATAATGGTTTCCTTAGGTTTTTTTAGATTATTAAATTACAAAATATTTAGTTTTATCCTAGAGTAAAATTTGAATGAACATGAGTATCTCATGGCTCTAACTTGGAGCTCTCCTATTTCAACGAACACTTAGTAAGCTTTATAGTTTTTTTGTTTTGTTCATTCCAAGTTATTTTTGATAGATAAATTGTAATGTCACTGTGTTTCAACAAGTTATCAATGAAGAGACTCAATATCCATCTCCATTTAGGTTGTATATATCACCCCATTCCAAACTATCATGTATCAAGGTAAATATACTTTTAATGCGAAATTTATGATCTTATCTTGGAGATTTTTTATAATTAAATTACTAATGTAACATATTAGAAAAGTGTATTTTTTTTACTCCAAAAATAGTGAATCATTCCCCATGGTTAACATCATCATCTTGAATCCTATTGGTTCTTATAAATTTGATTTTGGTTGTACATTTTTATTTTGAGGCCAATTTTTAACCTCAAAACTTCTCTAATGGCTATAAGAGGATTAGCATTAATTTTGACCACCCACAGGCCACTTTTGGAGGAGGCCATTCCACATATTGAGCAAGATGGCTTGAAACATGAGATATTTTACTTGATTTGGAGACTATATTTATAGTATTTTGATGCATTCACCCATGCATCATGGATATTATTGTATAGGTGACATAAACACCTCAAGTTATTTTTCCTTATATTGTGGATTGGTAAAGAGATAAAGGTACTTTTATATTTTCCTAGGAAAATAGTATTATTATAATGAGAAGGGTTTTAGATATCTCATATAAATAAGAAAAATACTTCTTATTAGTAACCCATTACTAGTGGAGAAACATTACTACTTGTTAACTAGTACAACCACATTAAAAATATTAATGTGGTTGATATAGCCAAAGACTTTATAAATATAACAAAACAAATATTGCAACACGAAGAATGTCTTACCAATATAAACATTTACATGACTAATCATGTATAAAATGGTTATGGGTCAACTTTAACTTGAGAGAAAAAAGGAATTACACATCTTATTGTAAAATGGATCATTTTGCTAAATAAAATTTTCTTATATATTAATTTCTCCATCTAATTATAATATGAACTTATGACTTATTCGAATTGGAATAATCTCAGATCCCTCGAAATTAGTGGGTGGGGAGCAATGTGGCACAAATCTAATTTAATTTGAGAAAAAAAAGAATTGCGCATTTTATTGTAAAATGGACCATTTTTCTAAATAAAAGTTGTTTGTGTATTAGTTTCCCCGTCTAATTAGAATATGAACTTATTAGAATTGAAATAATCTCAAATCCCCAGGAAATTGGTGCACAGGGAGACACCTAGCACAAATCTAATATTTGAAATTTATTAAAAGTCATTGCAATCTAACAAACTCTATAACACATTACAGTCGTTGATAAGCATTAAGAGTAAGCATATCTTGTGCATATTCCCTTGAGAATCAATCTAGGTAGTCAATTAAAAAATTAAAAAAAGTCAACATATCCTCATCCACCTTAAGTTGAAATAAGAAGTCTTCAGCAAATATGCTTACATTTTCTCTAAAAATAGATATGGATGGCTAATCATAGTGACTCCTTGAAGACATTTTTTTATTGATAATTTTACTTCTTCATGGGTTCTCAATGTGAGGGTTCTGAAGGTTGAAATATTTCTTGAATAAGTGGCCTCACTCTATCCCGTGGTCTTGTTTATGGATGAATAGTTGTGAGTATAGATAACCTTAGATTTGATTGTGGTTCTAGGGGTCCTAAGTATTACTAGGGAAACTTCCTTTGTGTTGGATTTATCCTTCACTAAAATGAGAGAAATTGTTGCTAAGGTTAGAGTGATAAAACTTGGATGTTCCACTAAGTCTTAGCACCTTGTGAAGACTTTGCACTAAAGTGCTAAATAATATGATAACAATATCAACTTATTCTTCAATTTGTATTTTTTCTTATGTCCAAATCATAATAATATATTCTTATATATTTTAGGATATATACTTATTATATATGGTAATTCAATAATAATAAAAAAAAATTAAAATTCTAGATCATTTAGTTTCAACTTCACATTTTTTCTTATGCTTCCAAAATTTCTTTAAGTACACAAAATCCCATCATACTGTTCTTTCAACATGGTATTCTCAAATTTCATTTTGTGAGTTTTTTATCTTCTTAAATTCAAATTATCAATCCTTTTTGAATTTAATTATTTTTCAACAATTATGTATTCAACCTTCTATCATAATTGGAAACCTTTTATTTCCTTTAATTTTTTAATAGTTTTATTATATATATATATATATATATATATATATATATATATATATATATATATATATATATATATATATATAAGTCACCTGACACGGGGATTCAGGATTCGTAGGATTCGGGATTCGTGATGTCGGATTCAGACATGTTGACCCCCCCGAACAGGACACGTAGGATTCATTATATATTATTTTATTAACTATATATATATATATATATATATATATATATATATATATATATATATATATATATATTAAAAATTAGATATTTCTTACACAAATTTTAATTAATGATACAAATTTATTGATTTCAAACATAGATCTTCATCTATAGCTATTAACATGCATAGTACATACAATATTCAAATACATGTCAGTGGTACTGGTCACATAAATCATGATTCATAACTCATAACTGAAAGACAACTTACAACTACAAGATAGTAAGATAAACACATTGACAACTGTAGTTTTCTCATTAAGTCATCAAATCAAAATGTGTTACATAGGTAGTGCTAGTGCAATGTCAATGGCAAATAGAAATAGAAAATATAAAACAACTATAGGTATACAAGCCTCAAGGCATCGATCAGCATCAGAATCAGCATCAATGTCCTCATCATCATGGTCCCCACTACTCTCCTCTACATCCTCCTCCTCCCCTGTATCCATAGTCGCCTCTGCATCTTATGGTGTGGAGGATTACCCCTCTAAGTCATCAAATCTAATAGGCTCTTGCACTAGATCATTGAGATCCATGTTTGCTAATGCTAACTCAACACTGGTGTCCAAACCCATATCATCAGGAAAGACATCCCACATCTTTGTCTTTCCCCTCAACCACTCTTCCCTCTGCCTGTAAATAAGACGAAGGTTGGTGTGCACATACACCATTGTCTCTGCCCTGGGCTGCTCAAGCCTACTCTTCTTCACACTATACAAATTCCCATATGTGCTCCAATTCCTCTCGCAACAAGAGGATGAAGTCACCTAAGAGAGGAGCCTCATGGCTAACTGCTGAAGAGGAGGGCTTGTTGCCCCATGATTTGCCCACCAAGAATAGGGCTTCTTAGCCCCCCTGTCTCTAATCACATCATAACCTCCAAATCGACCACTACCAGTGGAAAACTCTGCAAAGGCATCCTCCACCTCAGCAAGCAATGCACTATCCTGAAAAATCTGCTTGAATGCCTCTTTCCTCCCCTGTGAGATTTCACCATCTATGTGAGGAGGGAATCTGCGGGAAGGTCCACCATTCAACCATTCATGGCTGTAGTATTTGGGGTTCAATGAGTGAGCCAAACAATGTAAAGGTGTAGAATTCTTGTCCCATCTGCTGACAAGAATATTTTGTATAGTATCATAGAATGCCTCTAGTGATGTCTCATACTCGGGGAACTCACTCTGTAGAATAATTCTCCTCACAGACTCAATCATGGAATCCCATCCCTCATAAACCTCTCCCAGGATGGGTTTGTCTATATCTGCAAATCGAAGCAAAGAAATGATAGGGTCCATGATTCGAATAATTAGATCTACCCTCTCCCACCAAGCATCATCTAGCACTGTGTCCTTCACTCTTTTAGAGGCTACTTGATCTGTCTTTCTCCAAAAATACCAAAACTCAGAAATAACCATGGCCCCTAGAGCGGTCTTGACCTCCCTCAACCTCTTTAACATCATGAATGAAGAGGCAAGCCATGTATCAGCAATCTTCAATAATGATAGATTGGTGTACTCCTTGTAGATAGTGAGGGAATTTGTATGATTTTGCACAAAGTTACAGATATGTCTTGCATCTTCAATAATGCTTCCAATCCAAAGCACATCAGAAGAAATGGATTTCAGTTCTAAGTTCAATGAATGGACAATGCAAGGTGTCCAAAACACTTGTGGATATTTAGCTTCCACAATCATGCCAACGGCCTTGCAAACAGGTGCATTATTTGTAATGATTTGCACACAGGAATCAACACCTACATCTTCAACAACTTTAATAAATAACTCACCAATAAATTGTGCATCCCTGTATTTTCCAAGTGTATCCACTGCTTTCATGAAAACTAGACCACTCAAGGAAGACACCATGAAGTTGATGATTGGGTGTCGTGCTGGATTTGTCCATCCATCAGAAACAATGCTAACCCCAGTTGTTGGCCATGATGCTACAATAGGCACAAGCATTTTTTGCACCTCTTTTTTTGCCTTCGTCAACAATGTGGTTCTCAGCTTCTCTGACCCAGGAGGCACATACCCTACTGGACCCCCTTGAGTTAGAGCTCGGCACATCTCAATAAATAGAGGTGAGCATGCAACATTAAATGATATGAAGTTTTGATAGAAGAAGAAGGCAATGGTGAGATCAAGCTCTTCCCGTCTCTCTTTTAGAAAATCTTGTCCATTGGACCAAGTGCTCTTCCTTTTGATGCTTTCCCCCAATAGAAGTAGAACTCTCAAATAGAAATTTGGTGGTGGCTTTCCTCAAAAATGGAAGGGGGTCTTCATTCTTGGGTTTTCTTGATTTTGAAGCCACATGTTCCATACCAACATTGGACTCCTTTTCCAATTCTTTTCTCTTTTATAAAGAAAGAGCTTTACAAGCTCCAATCCCACAACCCGGTAAAGCCAACAAATGTGATTTCACACGGTAATATGTGCTTTTGAAAGAAATGTGACAAAAGTTGCATTTCCATTGCCTCCTCCCTTTCCCTTGGTGTTTGGCCCATCCTCTTTTGTCACATATTTCCAGAATGGATATTTATCATTGTCTTTAGGTCCTCCTCTTCCCTCAACATTAGTTGCAGCAGAATTTGATGATATTGGGGGAGGAGGGGCATCTCCACCCATGACATTCTTGCCCTTCCTTTGCCCCCTAACTGCTACCTTTGATTGAGCCATGAATGCTGTAAAAGAAATGAACAAAACATGCACAAATTTGTAAACAAAAAATCATATACAAACTGTTGTAATAGAATAAGAAATGCAAAAAAATGGAGGTGAAATGCACTTACCTGGTGCTTGAATATCCTTGCCGAATGCTCTACTCCCTTAATTCCTTGCTGCAAACCCTTCTCCACTTGCCAATAGCTCAAAAAACGCTTGCCAAATGATAAAAATTGTGGCTATAACGAACAAATGCGGTCTTTTGTAACCCTCGCAGGTGAATTTTCTGCCAAAACGAGTCCTGCAAAACAGGACACAATGCCTAAAATTGTGACACGATTCTGAAATTCGTGACACGCTGGGGGATTCGACGTGTCAACTTTGGATTCGGATTCATGGGCCCTCCAGAATGAATCCGGTTATCTCTCTCTCTCTCTCTCTCTCTCTCTCTATATATATATATATATATATATATATATATTTTTTTTTTTTTTTTTTTTTTTTTCTAATTTAAATTTACTTAATTTTATAAGTTTTTTCTTTTATTTCTTAATAATTATGTTCATAGGTATACTTATGTTCTTTTTTTAGTAAAATGATTGATTGAAAGAATGTTAATAGTATCAAATTGAAATGTATTATGATTTTTGGGACATATAGTATTGATAAACCATATTATTATAACACAACTTATTTACAAGTTTAAAATCTCTATAGTTAAAAATTTTATTAAATGTTTTTTGAATATATTAATTATTTTATAATTAATGATAATAACAATTTAAAATACAAATATTATTTATTTAATTTTTATGATTAAAAAAAATATTTGACCATATTAATGTTTATTTAATTATTTAATTTATATAATTACACTAATTTTATTAATTTTCTTATAACACATTTTTAAATTATTATTTTATAAATTATCCCTGTAAGTATCTTTTCAATTTACTTCAAAATCACAAATTTCTAATTTATTATCCCACTCAAACTTTCTTTCAAAATATTTATAATTTTAAATTAAATATTAATTAAAATTTTAAAATTTACATTTTCTTGTTTATATTTTTCTATCTTATGTCAAACTTATATCAAAAGTACACTATTTCTATCTTGTATCAAACTACACCACGTCAATACAACCCATACATTGATTAGTTACACTCGTAGTTACACATCATTCCCACAGTTCCGATTTCTCCTTTATATTTTGTCACAATCAAACTTTGTTCTATTCTTTCAACTCAGTTTGACAACTAAAACAATCAACCTTAAAGTCTTTCTCAAATCAATATAAACCCCAATAAAATATTAAGAGGCATAAATTAATTGTATTAAAAAAATAAAAAATTTAAGGTAAGGTAAACATTTAAATAAAAATAAAAGTAAAAAGTAAAAGAAATAAAAAAATTAAAATAATCTATGATTTAGGAAGTTTATGGGGAAATTAAACCATTTTAATTGTGAATTTATCAAGTGTTGAGAAAGATCAAAATTTTTGAGATGAAAATTTAATTTAGAATAGAAAAAATTTGATTCCTCGTTACACTTAATAAATTCCAAGTTAAAATAAATCTAAATTAATTTATTTATTATATTTCAATAACATATAAACATTTTAAACTTTAACATAAATATATATTATATTTATTAATAAATTTTAAAAGTAATAAATTCATATTTTTATATATTTAATCATAATTAATATTACATATTTAGAATTAAGATGAATGTACATTAAAACATAAAAGTTTCGCAATGATAGCGTTAACTTTCGAATTAAATACCTATGATATAATTTACTTGTAGTTTATATATTATGAGTTTTGTAATTTATTTGTTATGAGTTTTGTTCGTATCTTAATTATTTTTTTCAATACAACTTGTGCAGAAGGTTTTAGCGAAAGGCTAGAATAGAGTCATAGCTAAATGTTCCCTTTGATTATATTTATTCAACCATGCATGCAATGACAGTGGGTGTGATATTTTATGTACGATAGGGAAAAAGCGTGCATTATATAAAAACAATTAGATCCGATGAGTATATAAAAGCAATCAGATGAGACGAGTACTTACTTTTAATATATATTTATTCAAAATTCTATGTTCTTAAATTTCATAATAAATATACTAAATCCATGAACAGAAATTTTTTATGGGGGAAATGATTTTATGAATATTTTTACAGTGGTTTTAATGAGGTTATAATTTTGTTTGGAATGTAATTGAAATTTTATTATGATTTTGGTGAAAATTTTGGAAATCGTGGTTACATCTATTAAATTTCAAGATTTTGAGTGTCTTAATAATGCTTAATCTATTTCCACCATAAAAAACAATTCAAACACTTTTAAAATTGGATTTTTTGGAAAAATTTCACCAAATTATATCTAATGAAATTGTAGTAATAGTAGTGTTACTCGATAGTAGTGTTAATTGTTTGATCATTAATTTTACACCTTTTAATTTTTTTTTTCGCTTGTTTTGCAAGACACCTCACTTATTATACATGCATAAAGGTAGGTTATATTGTTTTTGTTTTAAATGATTTTTTTATGTGCTTATATGGTCACCAAAACTATAATTTGGATGTGTATCTCAAACATATCATAAAACATGCTTCTTCATGGAAGTTAGTGTCATTATAACTCTTAATTACTATAGTATGTTAGTTGTCCTACAACATAGGATTTGTTTTACGTATCTTTGTGATCACCAAAAACTATATCTTAAATTTGTGTCTCAAGTATATCACAAATTATCCTTGAAGTTAGTGTCATTTAAAAATCCTAGTTAATGCATTAGGTTAAATGTAAAAAAAATAGAAATATACTTTAAAAAGTAATTTAAAAATTCACTATAAATATAAATATTTTTTTTGCATAATAATATTTTTTTTATTTTAATTACAGTAATTTTTGCCATCAATTATGCATAATATACCGGTACTAAGTAGCAAGCTGCATATTACATTTGCCAGACATTTCTTATCATTTAATATCTCTAGGAGAGGGACACCATCATTACAGTTCACAGACCGTCCAAAATCAAGTGAGGAAAAGCGCATGAAATTTAGAATCGTGCCTGGAGCAGCTATTTCCACACATTTCACGGAGGCAAATTAATGATGATTTAATTTTTACATAGTTTTTAAAGTTCTATGACAGTTACAACTATTCGATGCTAATTTAAAATTAGTTATGTATCACTCTTTTAAGAAAGAATAAGAATTCTAATTATGTATCACTCTTTTAAAAAAGAAGTAGAATCCGCATTCAATAAGGCTTTTGATGGTACACGAAATTTGAAACATGGAATACTCTCCTCCCAAACATTTTCGGATGCTTTACCTTTATCGATTATCGTGTTATGTGATACTTCGCACCTTTTATAACATGCAATATTTATATAGTCTTTTATAATATGTTTTTTCTATTTTTAGTTTGATGTAAATTATTATTAGGTTGTTTTTTCTTAAATACTCCTTTTCAAAATATATATATATATATATAAAATTTCACATTAAAATTAAAATTAAAAATAAATAAATATTTATGTGTATTTATTTTGGTCATTTTATATTTATATATTTATTTATTATTTTTGAAGGAGATATATTTTTCATTATGATAATAAAAGATTATATAGTTCAAATTGTCTTGATATTGGTCTACCCAAAGACAAATTTGACCATTATTAAAGATTCAAAACTAAAAGTTGTTGATACTTCTCATGATTAGTTCATGAGATTATTGAGAAAAAATAAGATGTAATTGGTTGTGCTAGCCTATTACATACGATAGATTTACAAGATGGAAAACGCCACAAAATGATAAAGACAATTATAGCTATCACTATGGAGGATTTACACCCATCGATGGTTGCATGTGCTCGTCCTCATCATCCAATGAGAACACAAATTTTGTTGATCTTCTAGCGAGGATGGTATGGTTTATGCAATCTAAATTGTCTCCCATTTCCACAATTCTAATCACATTGTCCTATTGTGTATCATTATGATCAGTCGAGACTCTACCCATAAGGATTTTGGTGTGCCAATATACATTTTGGACCTGCATTTACCATGAGAACCAGGAGCAGGAAGAGGGCCCTATATCTGGTATCCAACCTCTGCTAACATTCTTCACATGCGGGTTAGGGATGAAACCTCTACTATAGTGCACCTCTGATTTGATATTTTCAATTTCCCTGTGAACTAGCTCATGTATGATCTTCTGCAATTGCATAGAGGTAATGTGCCCTTGGGATTGGGTGTGGATTGGGCACTACACTGATAGGATGATACAAAATTATTATCAAAATTGGTTGATCCAGATGAGCATTCTTGATGCCCACCTGTTCTTTATCTTGTTGAATGCCCCTAAGACATATTGGATAAGGTGAGAAAGGATGCAAGGTGATAACTAGGGATAACACAAGAGGAAGAAACTAGACTACATAGGGACTAGGTGGCAAAGACAGTAGAGGTGATATCGAAATTAATGGAGATGAGCGGACGGGGTTGTGGAAAGGGTATAATGGGACAAACAAATAGGGACAACGCTAAGTCAACAAGGAAGCCACTAAGGGTGGTTATGACAACTTTACAATCTCACAATAAAATCTCTAATGTAGAACAAAAATCTAGATGGAGGAGAATACAAAGGTACTGGGCTACAAGGAGGGTAGTCATACACATATGATTAATATAACAAGATGGATTTCCCCCACTTTGCAGCAAAAAAGCATGAGGCAAAAGCCAAAGGAGAGATAGAAAAAAACAACCCAAACAAGTAGATGGAGATGATGAACCTGTGATGAGAAGCCTCCAAAGGATCAAGCCTTATAGTAAAGAAAGAGGCCTCATACCATAGAGAAAGCCCAATTGAGAGACAAAGTAAGCAAGCAAAGTTGTAGTTAGTGAAAATAGTAATGTATAGTAACTGAAAAATGAAGATGTTTGGTATAATTAATACACTAAAGGGATCTAGTCTTAATCCATGAAACTTTCCAAGGACTAAGACCTCAATGGAAGAAATATTGCAGAGGAAGCTAAAAAAAAGTGGTTAATTGCATTGTTTGACAAAGATTCCAATGGTGGTGGAGTGCAATCAGACCAAGGGTTCTAAATTTCATCGCTTCCTCGACCATTATTTATGAAGCTTGGCGCATTCTCCATGTTTTTCCCCTTGTTGGCATGATGATAGAGTAGATCTCGATGTAGTTAATGTCTAATTAAGGAATGAGCATGTTGATTATGTGCCTTATGGCCCATTAGCTTAGGGGCATACACTCCTGTGTGGTGGAGTAATTGTGATCAAACCTCAACAATGAACAAGTCATCGACGGATATCAATAAAAATACCTACATCCATGTTGTACGCTAGGTGGTTGGTACTTTGCAACTTTGAGAGATGATGCTTATCATGTCAAAGCTGGGGGTGGGGGGAACATCCACTCATAAGCACACTCTATATAAGACATTATGTATTTATTTTTTTATATTAAATAACTAAAATAATTATATGTTAAAAAATTTATCCATATTTAAAATTGATCTAGGTTAATTTATTTTTTTTAAATGTTGAATGTATGTAATTATTTATTTATTATTAATTGTTTTTATTTAATTTTAATTTTCATTTTATACAACAACATAATGTTCGTTCATGATAACATCACCCCATACTAAATGATAAAGAATCTCATTACTTTAGTTGCAATTAATTTTAATTTTTAAATAAATTATTTAATAAAAAACTAAAGTTATAAAATATATTGAATAATGCATTCTTTTTCAAAAAGTTTGGTAAACTAATATTAATTAATAGTAATAACTATTATTATTAGAATATTATTATATATTTTATATTAGTGATGGTGATGATGATTCACAACCACTAAGACATAATATGGTCTATTGGACCTTTAAGAAGGTAGGATATTACTCCTATTTTTTTAGAATTTTATTCCTATACTAGAAAAGCATAAGAGAATAATTCCAATATTATCATAGTTTTGTCAAGTTAAAATGTTAAAAAGTTTGCTAAGATAAAAAAATATTTTGAAATTTAGAATTAATCTAAGCCTAAGTTGGACAATCTAGGAGAAAGTATCTTTCATATTCAATTCTCTTAGTGTTTGAAGGCGATAGACTCTATCATCCCATGGCTTTTTGGGAATTAACCAATACCCAATTTCACTATGGAGTTCATGAGAATTTGTTCTTATTTTAACAATATTTATTTTCTTCTTTACATTGGTCATGATAGAGAGACGCTTTTGATTTTCAAAATTTGGGTTGATTACCTCTTTATAATATTTTATCTTCCCTTTCCCATTTAACTATTGATTGCCCCAAAATTTCACTTTTAACTTTGATGTAATAATATTTGAAATAATATCTATAATATTATTCTTATTTTGAACAAGTATCTTCTCCTTTATCCCCTAATGGTCTAGCCAAGGTTGGCATTCTTACGTCATCCTAGCTTGAGCTAAAAGTGGTTTTGATTAGAGTTAGAATAAATTTTAGGAAACCCCTTATCTTCCTGTTGTTTAACCTCCTCTTATACATAAGACACCTAGTAATAGCCATGCTTTAGTGGGGGAAAGACTTGTTTTCATGAGGAGGATATGTTAGGGTGTATTTTGTTTAATATTGATATTGTAGGTTATAATTTTTTTTTGGATATGTTCCATCATCTTCAACAACTCTTTGTAGATACTAAAAGCACAACCTCATGTCCATATAAAATATCAATCTCAAAGAGGAGTTTTTATTTATCATGTATCTAGAGATCGATTGGCTTGCAATTGTTTTCAAGTCCATTGTAAGACTTTAATCCTCCATTTATGATTTTCTCAATGTTATAATTCTAGTTGATATTGTCTTGGATATCTATTCCAATATATTTGTATGAAGGAACTTCTTCCAATTTATTTTTGTCATATATGAAAGTATCATATGCAATCTTTTTAGATTTAATTATCATGACTTTCGTTTTGTCACTATTAAGAGTCATACCCATATTGGAACATAAATCTTGGAGGATTCTTAGTTCTTTTCGAAGATCATAATGATTACATGTGGGTATACAAACGAAGAGTGTTGAATATACCAGTGAGAGTGGGGCAACACAACCTACCTCTTCCAAACACTCTTCTAACGTATCAATCTATATGCCAAAAAAGGGTAGGGTACAAAGGATACCCTTGCTTAGCATAAAGACGAATATTGATCAATATATGAGTGAGATTCAGGCAAACACAACTTAGTTCTTCCAAACAATCTTCTAATGTATCAATATATATATGCCAAAAAAGGGTAAGGGACAATGGACACTTGTTCTTGACTCCAAAATTACAGTTAATTTTGTCTGACAAACCCTCAATGGTACTAAAATTGGCAATAGTGTTCTCATACAACCTTGTCACAACAACCCTTAAGTCAAGAGGGAACATTATCTCTTTTAGGATTTTCGATAGGTTTTTCCTAGGAATGGTGTAATTTTTTTTTTGAAATTCAACAAAATAACAAAATTGATCAATTTTATTATTGTAGCACCCCTTGTTAATGATCTTGAGAGTAATAAGGTAGCCCATAATTGAATTGTATCTACTAAACATAGCTTGGCCTTTAGCTTTTGTACCATGGATTAATCTTCTTTTTCAAAAATACTTTGTTTAGCTTGGCTAAAATGCTACTAATCATAATCATCTTATAATTAGAGGGAATGGTTTTATCCCGAGTTTTAAAGATAGACATAATGAGACTTTGGCTCCAAGGCTCAAGGAAGCCCTGCTTCAATGCCAAATTGAAGAGCTTGTGTATGTGAAGAATGAAGATAGAGTCGTCTATATAATGAGGAAATTTCACATTGGCTGAAAGGTAATGAACATTCAAGGGAAATTATTATGAAAAAGATATAATGACTTCAGGAATTATAATAAACAATTGAACCATGAAATTTCCATGCTCATCGTATTCACAAATAAAGGATTTTTTGTGTGTATTTTAAAAATACATCTTGGCCATTACACTATTAATCCTATCCTTATTAGTCCCTGCCAAAGCAGGACTATAATAATTTTTTTGACTACTATTCATTTATATTTAACCTACACAATATCTAATGTTTACCTTTATAAATATATATGTTTGTGTGTGTTTAAAATTTGTTTTTTCTTTTTTAGAATTCCATTTGTCAATATATTTAATTACTTATTTTAGTTTTCAAAAGGCATAACACTATTTATATAACTTTCTAACGATCTCACTATGCCATCGATGCTATAAATGGGCACAATTTGAGGTGAGAGTATTGGTTGATTCATTCAAGTTGAGTGGTATGCATATGTACATCTACGAGATAACTTGTAGTGATAACTTACTCTCAGGAGATTTACATCCACCATTGCAAAGAGCTTCTTGTTGAAATTGGTTTGTACAAGTAGCTTATAGAGATTAATATTTCAAAGAGCAAGTTCTCTGGTTAAATACTTGCAGTTTTGTTGGATGAGAATTATGGGGCTCATATAACATATTTTGGTGTTGCAAAAATGTTGCAAAGCCATCGTAAGGGGTTGATTCTATGTCTGCAATTGATAAGTCTTATCGATACAATGCTTTATGTTTGTACTGTTGCATATTGTAAAAGAAATTTATATGGAGTGGGACTCATCTCTAAGGTTGTAGTTAATTTTGTTAGATTTTTAATTACCAAATGGTTGTATTTTATATTGGATGAGTCCCACTCCAAGTAGGCCCCACTTCACCTTACATCCTCTCTTACTCTTAAATAAAAGTCCCGATATAAAAAACCCAATAAAATGCTCTGATAAAAATCCTGATAAAAACCTCCGATAAAAATATCCGATAAAAATACTAATAAAAACCCCTGATATGAAAAACCCGATAAAATAAAATCTTGATACTTTAAAAGTCCTGATATATAAAAATTACTCTAATATAAAAAAAAATCGATACGTTATATCGGACGTTGGCATGTTCTTTATGTCAAAAGTGTCATTTTAAAAATCTTCGATCTCCAATACCCGATATTTATATACATCTCTTCATTAAGGCCTCCTCTCAGTTTAATAAAGCCTCCCTCTTATACTCAATGAGAGTCTTTTGAGTTCTCATAGCCACTTGGCCCATAATCATGGACCAATAGCCATTTGCCATCTGTCTATTCATGTTTTTTAATATTAATTATTTTTTTAATTAATTAGTTTAATTTTTATGATTTGTAATAATAATTAATAATTTAATTTTTATTAAATTTTAATTATATTAATTTGTAAATTAATTCTTATATAATTAAATAATTTTATAATTATAATTAATTAATAATTCTACAGCTAAATAGGATTAGAATTTTTAATTAATTTTTTCCAATTTTGGTTCAGGGAGCAGTTTTTCCAGAATTCTGGGAATTTTGACTCTTCGACTATGGGAGCTCATAAGTTGAGTTTTACTTGGCCAAATCAAGACTAAATAATTTCATAATTATAATTAATTAATAATTCTATAGTTAACTAGGGTTAGAATTTTTAATTAAATTTTCCCATTTTTGGCCCATGCAACAGTTTTTCCAGAATCCTAGCAATTTTAAGTCTTTGATTATGGGAGCTCAAAAGTTGAGTTTTTCTTGACCAAATCAGACCCCAGACGGCTCGTTAGATAGATAAATCAATGAGAATATTTATGAAGTTATTGCATTACCAGATTTGGTCATTAAATGAGTCTAAAATTTAGCAGAGAATCAAGCTCCGAATTTGTAACCAAAAATAATTTTATGAGTTTAATGTTTTGCATTTTCATTTTGTCATAGCCTCCGTTGAGTGTAGATCCATTCGACTTTGTTTTGTTTGACCAATCAAATATTTACAAGGATCAATGGAAAGCTCAAATTTCCTTTTATTTATTTATTTAATTGAGTTTTGATAGGTGATATTTTGCTTTCAAATTTGATATTTTGATTTTGATTTACATTTTAATTTAATTTCAACTGGTTTTTGACGCGAGAATAGTAGAGAAGATGAGGAAGAGAAGATTTGAATGAACGAAATTTCTCTAACAAAAGAAGAAAAATAACTTTGAGCAATGAAAATTGTTGGAGCAGATTTGTTCTTCAACAACTCTCCTATTTGGAATTCGTTTTTGTAATTATAAATAGTGGTCTATAGAATGGAGAAGGGGATTCTCTTCTATGCAATTCTGGAATTCTTAAAGCACTATTGTAATAGTAATTTCATGTTTTAGGTAGAGAGGATCAATCTCATATTTGGAAATTATTGGCATTTGTCTTTTTGATTCCGAACTGGAGATTGAACTATTGCAACTCTTGCTTTTAACAGTAGCGTTTATGATTTGAAGGAGATTGTAGGAGCTCAGATTTCAAGAACAGAGCATGAGAACAAGTTCAAATAAATTTGTATTAGAAAACTATTATTTTTAATGTGAATTTTATTCTTGATGGCAGAATTATGTTAATTAGATTTATATTGTGCATTATTGTCGATATGAATACTTCTCTAACAGATTAGCTATCTAATATGTTTGTCTCATGAATCTATTTTCAATTGGATCTTTTTCTCTGATATATTAAAACTAGATTTATGAGTAACTATTTACTCATAAATCTGTCATCTAATTTTGATTTAATTTTCATTAGCATTATGTGAACTACTTCCTAATATTATTGGTTCATCATTCATTGTTAATAGATCTCTGAACAACATGTTTGGTAATTATAATATTAGTTAATTAACTTATTTCATTAGCTATATATTCATCTTAATCCAGACATGTTAAAATCACAATTATGTTAATATCTTGCTCTCGGTTGGGTTAGACATACATCTTCCTAACCAATATAGGCATATGATTTCTTTCCTTTTTCTTGTATTCTAGGATTAGTTTGTAATTACATTAATAATTACACTTCTAGAAGTCCTCTTATCAAAGAGACAAACTTTAGTTGTGGCTTGGCTAAGCCCTAGATCAGCTTAAGAATCACTTTCTTGCCTGAGCTCAGTAAGAGGGTTGATTTGATCTATCTTCTCTATTGGTAAGAAAAGGGCATAATTTAAACCAATAGAGATAGAGAGAAAGTAATTATACCTAGTTTAACCGGTTGGAACCACCAGTCCAAACGAAAAAGGAACTATTTTAAGTTCCCGAACAGGTGGTATCCCTTATAATGTTGAATGGTCATTTTGGGCCTTCAACATTTTTGGTGCTAGAAGAAGGGATTGACAACTTGTTTCCTTTTGGAGTTTTTGTATTTTAAAGTTGTATTTTAATAACAATGGCTCCTCTCAAACTTCCAATTTGGAGTTGTATTTATGGAAACCCATTTGCCAATACTCCACTGGGAATAGTAAGACACTTGTCTAAGGCAAAGTTTAATGGTAAGAATAATGCTTCGGCACTTGATCATGCCTTACAGTTTATTCACAATTTTTCTATTGATGAAGGCATTTTATGCAAGATTTTTACTCTTACATTCTCAGAAAAGCCAAAAACTGGTGTCAATCTCTTACAGTTGCCTCTATTCACAATTTGGATCAACTCATCACAAAATTCCTTTATAAATTTGACGGTTATGATTATGAAAAGGTATGTGATGAATTTGAAGATTTATGAATGTTTGGAAATGAATCTTTCATGGATTTTAACATTAGATTTTGATTAATTGTTTAAGATTCAAACTTGAAGATAAACCTTCAGAAATTGAATTGATGAATTGGTTTGAATATATTAGTTCTCTTCCTTGCATTCTCATTTCATATGAAACAATTACAAGCTTTGATCAATCTTCTTCAAACATTATTAACATAATTGAGAATTCCAATATGGAGGTGCATACCAATCATGATGAAGTTGCCTCTACCATGTATGATCAATTCCTTCATTTAGTGCACACTTCCTACAATGTTAATGATGATCATGATAATCTCTCTCATGTTAATTAAACATAGTCGAAAAGCTTAGAAAATTATCCTAATCAACCAAAGAAGATACTTGTAATAATCTTGAAGAAACACCTACCATGAAATCTGAAAATCACTACGAATTAAATTCAGAAAATCAGATTATAGATCAGCAAGTACAGGTAGAAATTGAAGTTTTCAATAATATTCAATCTTCTACAAAAATTTATGAATTTGATCATGTTGATCAAATGCCAAATTCAAGGCAACCAACAACATTCTTCAGGAAATAATTAGTAGACAAATGATTGGTCATGAATATGAAATTTATAATGAAGAAAATGCACAAGAGTCTGTGAATAGAGATATTTTTAAATTCATTTCTTTAGACTCACATTTCTCTCTTTATCCTTATATTTTTATTGATTACGAATTATCTCCTCTTTGCATTAATATTGTACTAGAAAATAGATATCTTGATATAAATCAATTACCAATTAGTTTTTATCAAGACAAAGAATCATTCATTGATCATTCTTCTGACATTGATGAACATGTGCTCCATATTCCTTCGTGTTTTGATACATCAGATGAGAATAAAGAGAATATTAATGAATGTTCTAAAGTCATTTATGATGACTGCTTTGATATTGAGGATGTTGATTTGTCTCCTTCCCTATTAAATCCTCATGTTCCAAATCAAACTATACTTCAAAATGAAGAGAAACTCAATACATAAATTGTTCCAATTGACTCTCATTTTCAAACATTTAATCATACTCATGATTTCAACATTCAAGAACTCATCCCAATTTATGATGCTCAAGATCTCATTCCTATTCATAGTCGCGATCTTCTCTCTAATTCACAATTTTGTGTTGGTGATCATTCTAATTTCATTATTCTGGCCAATTCTTGTGAAGAGGAAATTACTTCAAACCACTCCCAGTTGTGCTGCAACAATAATTGTAATACCACTGTAAATAGTGATTTGATTTTTTATTTTTCCTTCAATTATTTTGCTTAACTTCAAATTTGTTTTCTGTTTTCAATTTTCATTTTTTAGACATCTTATGCTGGTCTATTGGGTGGTTCAGTATTGAACACTCAATTGATGCATTTTCTAAATGAGAAAATGAAGTTTCAAATTATATTATGAACATCAAGAGCTATTACTCTTCCAATTCCAATTGATTTTCATCTCTTGTCACTTGTTCCTTCCCTCTCAAAAGTAGTGCCAACAAGAGAGTGTATCTTCACACTATGACCAACAATCTAATTCAATTAATGATCTTCTATTGAATATAGTTGTCTCCCATCCATATTTCATTGACCCATTTGAAAAAAATTTGGAATGTTTTCCTACATAGAAGATTGTTAATAATTGAACATGTGTACATAAGACTTACAATTTCATGCAGGCCATTGTACATAAAAATGCATTTCCACAATCTGGTATGTTATCCTCTCCTTTGAACCTCTTTCAACCATTAATGGAGATCCATCCAAATTTCTATGATCCAATTGAAATTCAGCTGGAAAGGACATTTCAAGAGAAGGTGATTGTAAATAAGTTGCTTCTTGTAAATATGTTAGAAATTAGTGTACATACTATATTCAAAATAATTTTTGTTCATTTAACTATATTCTTCTCACCAATGTTTGAATTGTACATATATGCAGGAGTTAGAATGAGAGAATGGATACATTGGAAGTAAAAATATACTTATTAATGTTTCTTTTCATTCTGCTAGAATTAGGGATAAATTAATTTAGATTTAGATTATTTTTCTATTTGCATTTATTTCATTATTGTGGATTTTTAATAAGCAAGTAATGATCCGAGTTTATCTTCGCATCCCCTTTCATTTTGTGGAAAAGTGGCTTAAAACATACCAAAGTTATTATATAGTTGGATCATACACACTTGTGAAGCGCTTGATTATCTCGTTTTTTCAAAACTTCATCACATTTTTAAAAAATGTTTTTTGTATTAAAATCATATATGAAAAAATTCCAAGGAATTTCTATGGCTTGGCAATTTTTGATTCATAAGTATTTATAAAAAGCTCATTTTCATCACTCTTGTCCTCTGATGTAAATTTGAGGAGGATGCAACTTGAAAGTTCATTACTTATACTTTTAGATTGAAAAAGTAGATGATGTTGGACATATGCAAATTTTGAGAAATGCATGGGAGAACTTGAAGATGCATGAGGTAAACTTATAGTCAATATTATTCTAGGTATGCATTAATAGGTTCATCTTCATCTGTTGTTAGTTTTCTCTTTTTCATAGTTTACTTCTTATTTCTATTTTGTTTCTTTTGCAGGTCTTCATTGGCTTGATTTTGGAGACTTGAGATAAGCAAGAAATCAACCCTTTCTGATCCGCAACATGTCTAGGGAAGTATTTGTTGTTTCATCAAAAGTTGGGTTATTTAGTTTTACTTCTATTCATATTTTCCTTTCTTCACACATTTAGCAATATGAGTCAATATTCATATTTTGCCTCTCATCGATGCAGCTGAAATGAAATTATTTGACTCTTTATTGTTGAGATTTTCTACAAATAGAGGAACATTTGCACAAAACTACTGTAACAAATGATCTTATCCATGAGTTTATCTATACCTTTTGAATATTACATTTGTCAGTTGAGTTAAAACCTTTTCCATTTCACTCATTCATTTTACATCTGTTTCAGTCACATTTCTTCTTCCGAATTGATTCATGACTCTATTTGGTAATTATCGGAATCCCGATTTTCTATTATTCACTTTGCAATATCAGATTATTGGGTTTATGTTATATCCAAACCATTTGAAAACAATTTCCAAGGCATTTATCTAAGATCCATGAGACCTATTTTATTTTATCTGATAAAATTCTTCAATCTCAGAATCTCATAAATCATATTGAGCTATTACCATACCCGAGTTCTGATATTATGTTTTTATCTAATATTAATTTCGAGCTTATTTTTATCAGAACCCTTATTTAAAATATTTACAAGAAATATTTATATTGAAACTTCCGACATCGGAAGTGAAAATCAATTAAACTTCTGAAAAAAAATTATGCTGGAAACATTCAAATAAAAAAGGCTTTATTTATCGGAATTTTATCTATCAGAGAATTATTCCCATTTCAGAAGTCTTGTTTATCAGAGCTCTTACCTATCGCTTTGATTCTCTCGAACCCTCAGAATGTCAGAATATCAGGTAAAGTATTCTCGAAGGCCTCTGGTCAATTCATTCTAATTTTTCACTATGCTCACACGAATATATATATAGATATATATATATATATATATATATATATATATATATATATATATGTATGTATGTATGCTTACTTTCATGTTATCATGATGGTCAAGAAATTCGATGTATTTAAACTATAATTTCATGAATTCCAAGAATTCATTCCTCAAAATGACTTTGTGACTTTGGGGATATACATTCTTCATAGTATGCGCACATAGGCTTCTTTTTACTCATCTCGACAATATTTTTGACTAATGAAAATTTCATCACCTGTAGTTCATTTACATTTTATCCTTTGTTCCACTATTGGATTCCCATTTCATTATATCAGTCATCGTTTAGTGTGCATCTTCATTTTCTTTTCAAGGCACTCTTGAGTAACCACTATGGTCATGCAGGAATTGGTAAGGAATTTGGAACAAGTAAAGGTAATGGATCATGGTTAAATCATGTTTGATTTTTCCTATATTTTTGTTTTCATATATCACTCTATATTTAGCATACAAAATTTCAAGATCTCTCCATCTACACATATCCATTACATTGTTTGAACTTGGTCTTGATTCTTAACAATTTATGAGAATCATGGAGTGAATATAAAATTTGAAATATTAAAAGAAAAATCATCCCTACAAAAGAACATTATCATGATTCTCATTTCTGATGGATTTTATTTATTTCAAATTCCTTGGACATGAGACATTGTTTCCGTCTAGTTTACTGCTTGTGTTAGTTCAGATTTAATAAATGATGATTTTGGGTCAATAAGGTTTCAGAAAATTCAACTTCTTCGTGTGTTTAATTCTAATTAAAAGAAGAGGTTACTTTTATTGGAGAAAATGATATTTCTTAGGTAAGATGAAACAAAATTTTCCAATGGTAAGTTTGATATGCCCACTTTAATTTATTTTCATTTCCTTACTTTTGATTTCAGTTTTTTTTTTCTTAGTTTTTGCTAATATAAAACTCTATTTCACAGCTCTTCATAAAAAATTTCACACCTCTACCAGACCAGATTTGGAGCTCATTCTCCTTGTTTTCTTTTGATTTTTGGAGCAACAATAATGATTGTTCATTAAATCATCTAAATTGGGGTGTCCTTGAACTTTTCATTTGTTTCATAAGTATTTCTTTTATTGAAAAAATATCAATATGTTTGTATGCATGTTTTGCTTTGAAACAAGAAAATTTGCAACATGTAGAACTTCTCATTTCGCTTATTATTTCTCATCACTGTTATTCACCCTTTAATTTCAAAAGCCTAATCACTTACAACTCCACATGATAAAATTTACTAGATTCTCAATAAAAGACAAACACACATATGGTTTTCTTCTTTTATTCGTTTGTTGAGACATTTTATAGTTAATCTTGTTGGAGTTGGTTTTTTTAAATTTGAGATTTTCTTTTAGTTTTTGATTTCTTCATTTTTACATTTTTGGAGTTCATTGATTTCTTTTTCACTTCAATTTGGAATTCTTTTCCTTTTGCTTTCGATTTTGGCTTGATTTTGGTGACTCCTCCATTATTTATGTGTAAAGACTTTTCCTCACACAACAATGGTTGGAGGACATGAGAAATCTTTACTATGTCTATTTTAGTGAATTTCATTTATTATTAAAGGTATATCTTTATGGAATTATGAAGCCCTCTTGCTTTAAAATATTTTCCATTGAGGAACACACATCCTTTCTAAGTGATATGGTTCACCTTTTCAAGGAAATAACTGACCTGAGTTTAACTCAATAGATGCCTCCCACCCCTCCACTTTATAAAATCCTCTGATTGGTTGTCGAGGGAAAATAATTTGGAGTCAACATTATAGAAGTAATATATCCATTAACATAAGTCTCTATTACCATCTCACTAATTTCTCTTAGGTACATCATAAACCAAAAGCTCACAAATGCACTTATCAAAAGGGTGATTATAAGAGGAAGCATGGGGAAGATAAGTAAACCCATGAGGGCTATGAATGCTCGCTGACAATAGGGCCATGATTGTATGGTATAAAATACAACTTCATCAGGGTAATGTTTAGGCTCACTTGGCAAGGAAGAGATGTCAAAGACCATTCATAACAATGGATATATGCTTTATCAAAAACTCCTATCTGTACCTTCTTCTATTTCTTATACGAGGTAATTTTAAAATTATTTTTTCCCAAATTTTGGATTCATGATTTTTACTCAAGTCTGCTTTGAGTACTTATCTTTTTGAACTCATATTGCTTAATCTATTTATGTGGGAATGATGGGAATGTTTTATTGTTTGATGATTCAACGATGTCCATTATTTTTAACCTTTTGGTAAATTAAAATTTATTATCTTTAACCATATATAATTGGTTCTTCCTCATGTGTCACTAATGTTGTACTGAAACCTCAACCTCCTATTTTTGACATATTTATTTGAAATAATGGGGACCCTTTCCATAAATTTTTGGATAAATTTCCTTTTTAATATTTTTTGTTAGTTAACTGACCTACAATTTTTTCAATTTTTCGTTTTCATTGGATTCCTATTTTTGTTTCTTCATTGAGTTTAAATTTTCACTATTTTTCCATCGGTACTTGTTTTATCTCATTTGGTTAAATGGTTTGCAAATGGTGCTCATTTAAAGTTCGATAATTTTTACTGCCTAGGTTAAAAAATGTACAAAACGTATATTATTTTAATTTTTGTAAATAAATTAATAATTGATTATATATATTAATTCCTAGTTAATTTTTACTAATTATTTCATTTTTCATTGACAGCCTATTAATCAGTAAAAAGTGCCTCATTAACATGTAAAGGAGACCACCTGGTTTGGAACTTAAAGCAATTCCTTTTCCATTGAAATGGTAGTTCTGATTGGTTCAGTTGGGTCCAGTTACCCTTTCTCTAAATCTATGATGGCTTATAATATCTCTATTATCTCACCAACATAGAAAGAGCAATCAACATGACTCTCTTACTGCTAGCTTGGTAAGAAAGTAATCCCTTAAGCTATTTTGGGGCTCAGCCAAACAACCTCTAATGGTTTGCCTCTTTATGAAGAGGAGTTCTAGAAATGTGATATTTAAACTAAATGCAAATCTAACTCTATATTCCATAAGAATATCTCGATTGGATGAAGAATTAGTCCTCCATGAAACTAAGAGAAAGACTAATAATAATTGGGAGTTTAACATGGAAATCTTATGATGAACATCTGGTTAAAGAAATAGTTCATTTAATTGACATCATAATTACTTATCATGCTATGTTTAAGATATTAATTAATCATAACTCTCGAATCACTAACATTACGAAGTATTTCACATAATGTTAATGAAATCAACAAATAATGAACCAATAACATTAGGAATTAGTTCACATAACAGTACTGGTTATTGAATCAAGATAAAATAGTAGTTTTTTGAGTAAATAGTTACTCATAAATCTGATCTTAACAAGTAATGACAAGAGATAAATGATAAAATATTTATGTAGTGAAGATCACATAACTAATCTATAATATAAGAATCAATATTGACAGTAGTGAACAATATAAATTTCATAGACATAATTCTGCTACCAAATACGATCTAATAAAACCTCCTCTCCTACTTAATACAAGATTTTATCTTCAACAAGCCTCCTCCAAGTCATGAACCCTGCTGATAGAAACAACAACTACTATAGTGAAAACCCCGCTTCTCTTTACAAAACTCAGAATTGAAAGAGACGAAACCCCAATCACATAAATCACAGATCCTTGAAAGAATCTCCTATTCTAATAATGCCTCTTTATTCTATTCTCTACTCTATTTCATGCATTTCCTTCCCCTAGACTAACCCAAAAAGTCATATTTATACAAGGAGAAATAATAACAACCCCCCCATATCTCTCAACAATAGAGTTTATTAAAATAGTATAGATCTGGAGTTTATGCTTCTATTGGAGCTCTAGTTGAATATAGATTTCCATGCTTAAGAAAATGCCCAGCTTGGTTAGCACTCTGATAAGTTTGTACAAATTTCTTGGTACTAATAGGTGGAATTGATAGGCATGCGGATCATTGAATAACAACTTCAATATCCCCTGCCCATTTTAAGCTTGTTTTGTGCTACCTATAGGAGTTTCTTTGACTCGATCTGCTTCTTCTTTGGCCCAAGAAGCCTCTTTGTCAAGCAAAAAATGTAGTCAATGGTAAATAGCTGGATTTTATATTAAGACAGTGAAAACATAGATTGAACTATAAAATTGCATTAAACTATACTTATTCCAAAATACATTTTCCAATTAATTAAGTGTCTTTTGAATTTATAATAATAATAATAATGGTGGTCGGAGCAGGAGTGACATATGGCAAGAGCTAATAGGTATCAAAGAAATGGATATTGGGGGTTTTGAAATGATTGCAACATAGCCAAAGTTACGATATTGTGGAAATCTGATATAGAACAGATGCAATTTTGTATTAAATCATTTTGATAAATCCCATTGGATCTCCAACCATATCGAAGGTCGAAATATTAAGTCTTATTGAAGATTTCATATGTGTGTCATTTCAAAAGTTGTGATTATGAGCGGACGCAATTTCACAATTAAACCAAATCTTAAATCATATCGGGTCCGACATATCAGAGGTTGGTACATATCGAAAGTCAAAGAGAATATTATATTGGAGGTCGAAACGATTGGTTATTGGAATATTTGCGTGGAGAGAATATTTGAAGTCAGAAGGATTGGTTATCAGAATATCTATGTGGAGAGAATATCGGAGGTCAGAGGTTATATCGCTTATTGGAGATCGGAGTTTTTAAAAGGTTGCTAAGTTGAAAATATTCAATCGTCGATACCCAAGAGCGAAAGTAATGATGTGGCAGGTGGGTCCTTCCGAATACTCATAGTTTATAATATATAAATAAATTGTAGCCACTTGGTATGAGGTTGAGGACTTTTGGATTTCGTGGATTCTTAGGAATTCCTCCAAAATCCAAAATCCGGAAACTCCGACATATATATATATATATATATATAACTTTTGTTAATAAAATATATTTGTTGCTTTATGATAAAGGGCAATGGAATATAGCCACTTTACAATATGTCTTGATCTCCGGGGCTATTTTCATAATTAATCAAAATGATTAAAAATTAAAATAAAACTAATAAAACAAATATTTACAAATAAAAGTTTATTATTTACAAATGAATAAGTTTATAAAACAAAAGTATTGTACATTTTATAAATTTAGTAGCCCAAGGGAGTCAAAATGTCCAATCTTCATTTAAGCACCATTTGCAAATCAAACAACCAAATGAGATCAAAAAGTTATGATAGGAAGATAGTAAAATATTGAAATCATTGAACCAATCCAAATATTCAAAATCAAATAGTAATATGACCAACCATTCGATCAAAGGGTCCCCATAAAGAGAATTAAGTGAATAACGGGGCGAGGGGAGGGCGGGTTGTTTTTACCATAAAAATGGCGACACTTTGGGAAGAAACAATTATCTCTAGAAAAATGATGAAACTCTAAGAAAAAGGAATAAGGTTAAATCAATCAAAGTGCTAGGATTTAGATTTTCAATGAAATCCCAATAAGGAATAACATAGTTTTATCATTTTGTATATCTCCAAAATTGATTATAAGAGTAATGTTTGAAAAAAATTATTTAATTGATAACAACTTAAACTTAAAGAAAAAAGCTTATCATTGTGTTTAGTAAGAAAGATGAACTCTCGTTTTCATTAGTAGAGCCACTTTTGCCAGTAGGCATCCATAGCCTCGACAGGGTTACCTCTTAGCCCAAAGGAAATGTCAGTATCCCATCTATGTTTAAATATTTTAGAGGATACATAATTCATTAATGGCCCTTGAAGCCATTGTCGTGGCTTGGTAATCAAATATTGAAAACTCCATTCACAAGCATTGATAGTCATGACCAAGTTAACTTTTGATGATACCTCTCGTCTTACAACGAATTGCGATCAGCCATTATCTTAGTTTGGTGAACAGATATGATAATGTCATAACATTCAACACCCATGATCATGGTAGGCCAGCTCATTATGAAGACCCCCTATATTTCATGTATTTTACACAACTTTTGATTCACATTCTGATACTTTTATCATAAATGGGGAGACAAATATTCTCCTTAAGAGATTGGGATGGCTTAGAAGAATTATAAAAATACTAAACTTGTTTGTTTCTTTTTGTTTCTTTAGCAAGAGTTGTTTATAATAGAAGTTGTTCTAAAAACATAATTATCTCTTATGTTATAAAATGGGATCATCAAATTGATAAAGAAAAACAATATAATAATGGTTTCAAATTTGAATCTAAAAGATAGAAATTTGATAATTAACCCGATATTCTTCCTTTTACCAATGAATTTCATTAAATAAGAGTAAATATTTCCCATATATCAAACCAAAGGTGGGTGGAAAAGGCCCTCCAACTAAAAGGTTGTTAATATCACCAAAAGCACACACAAGGGGATTTTCGAAAGGAAACAAAATTTGATGTTAACAAGAATATATTTCGGATTAATCACATCATTATTATTTGGTCTAAAAGAAGGAGCAAAGAGAAATGCAAACCAAACTAAAATAAATCAAATCATTACAAGAAAAATCATGAAATAGGCATAACTCAAATAAGATAAAAGCAATATCCTGACATAAGGAATTTAATATCTTGTTATGTATTTGTCAAGTAAAATGTTGTCTTGTTAAATGAGTTTCTTATTCATGATTTTGTTAAAAACTACCTAATGAAGAGTTGTGATTAAAAATTTCATTTGAGAGCTTAACAGGGATTTATTTCCTTAATCAAGACTTTCTTTAAAAACATATCTTGAAAATGATAAGGAAAATTAAAAGTTAAGGAAAACTCCTTGAGTAAGGCTATTTAGCATTTATGTTTATCACAACTGTCTTATTTGCAGAAGCTGGATCAAACCAAAACCTACAAAAAGAACAACAAAAATATAAGAAAGAAAAAACTAAAGCAGAAAAGAACAAACTGAAATAAAAACGCTAATAGATGATAATAAAAATGCAAATGCATACCTTGAAGAATTTGATAATAAGTTTACCTCATTAGTCTTCATCTTCTTCCATGTATTTTAAAATGTTTAAAAACCATATTTTTATTCAATCTACAAAACATTAACAAAAATAAATCTAATCTATTCCTAATCCTAATCTAAAAAGTAGATTATGACTAGGTAAGATCAAACTTCCAGTGCAACCATTCAAGTGCTTTGTTTACTGCATGCATGCAAACAACAAATGTCAGCAAAAATAAAACTGTAGCTGAAACATTAAAACAAAAATGAAACACAGTACATACTTTTAAAATTGAAAAAATAAAAATAAAATTATTTACAAAATACTTCCCTTGAAACTCTTCCAAATATTTGTCTATAGGATCATCAAGATAAGGATGTGATTTAGATGTTTGAAAAGAATTCAAAGAAAGAGGAAATAACAAACCAGTATTAAATGTTAAATCTTTGCAAATGAAAGGTTGATGTAAAGAAAAATAAAAATCAGAAACCTTCTTTCAAAGGAATTGAGTGGATAGCAATGAGGAAGATTTCTGAAAAGCATGCATGGCTGGTGAATATGTATAGATGTACTCTTGAGTGTTATCATTCATGTAAAATACATTTGGAAATCTGAAATCAATTGTCCAATCATAAGATAGAACCTCAACCTAAGAAGAAATTTAAATAGATTATTGAAATTTTGAAAAATTGATTATTGCATGTACTAATTAATGCACCTTATGAGAGTGTGGAACTTTGTTGCTCAAGATGCCAGTGGAGTGTGTGCACAAAATCAAAAATAAAATTGAACAAAGAAAGAAATTGAAAAAAATGAAAGAAAGGTAATTTGTAATATACATCTATGTTACAAAGTATGTTACAACATAGTAGAAGTTTGTTTACATATATTTTCTTTTTTACAATTGATTATGAATTTAAAATCATTATTATCCTCAACATTAAAACTATAAGAAAGTACATTATCATTATAGGATTGAGAATCAGAGTTGATTTATAATTATTGAAATAATTATGACTATGAGAGGAAATGTTTAAACTGTTATCTTTTTCACTTTCAAAAACAGATTCATTTGAGGATTGGGAATCAATTAAAATAGTTATTGAATATGAAGAAGAGATACATTCAATATATTCATTGTAATAAATAACTTTATTAGTGCCTTCCTTGGTATGTGATTCTTCATTACAATTACAAGGAAGATAAATTAAATACTTAAACCAACTGGTTAATTGATGTCTAGGAGGTAATTCATTGGATTTAAAGAGAATTATCGTCAATTTAAATTTAACTAAAAATTGATCCAAGGGCTCACCTTTTGTCCTACGCAATTCAAGTAGTTGTTTTCACACCTTTTTGTAGCTGTATCGTTGAAAATCCTAAAGGAACATCACTGTAAAATCATCCTAGCTATGTACTGAGGCAACTGGAAGTGAAAGACATCAGTCTTTCTCTTGTCTTATCAAAGTATATGTGAAAATCCTACCAAGATCAACCTCATCAATATTAAATTTTTGAGAATTTTAAATGAATTGAAAAAGGTGATTAAAGGCAGAAGACTTACCATTGAAATTTACCTGTGACAATGTTTTAAATCCCTTGATTAGAGTAGTGTGTGATTGTGATACACTAAAGCATCTCCAAGGAGTTTTTTTGGAGGAACCCATAATTCAAGGTTTAAAATTCTGTAATAAAAAATTTAACAAACAATTTAAAACGGGCCCTCCTTCTAGTGCCAAAAATGTTGATCGGAAAAAGGCCTCATCAACATGTAAGGGAGACCACTTGATTGGCAACTTAACGAAATTCATTTTTCGTTGAAATGGTGGTTTTGATTGGTTCAATTGGGTCTAATTACCCTTACTCTAAATCTCTATTGCGTTATAGCCACTTTACAATAGATCTTGGTCTTGGGTGTTATTTTCATAATTAATCAAATTGATTAAAAATTAAAATAAAACAAATAAAACTAATATTTACAAATAAAAGTTTATTATCTGCAAATAAATAAGTTTATAAAACAAAAGTATTGTACATTGTAAACATTTAGTAAGCCGAGGCAGTGAAAATGTCCAATCTTTGTTTATACACCATTTGCAAACCAAACAACCAAATGAGATAAAAACGTTATGATAGGAAGATAGGAAAATGTTGAACTCATTGAAGCAATCCAAATACTCAAAATAAAATAGTAATATGATAAACCATTCAACCAAAGCGTCGTCATAATGAGAATTAAGTGAATAATGGGATGGGTTGTATCTTTACCACAACACTGTCCTACCAAATCGCCACAGCCAAATTGTAGAATAATTAAAATTATGTATTTTCTAGATCTCGGTAATTTATTCCAATTCCCAATTTTAAAAGAAATTACAAGACCTGAAATCTCAAAATCGCAAAGTGATTGTAGTTCATTTTACCAAGTGGTTTTAGTTTATAATGGATGAGTCTCACTCCAAGTGGGCCCCGCTTCACCTCACCTCCTCTCTTACTCTTAAATAAAAGTCCTGATAAAAAAAACCCGATAAAATCCTTTGATAAAAGTCCTGCTAAAAACCTCCGATAAAAAGTTACGATATGGAAAACCTGATAAAATAAAACCTGATATTTTAAAAGTCCTGATATATGAAAATTATTCCGATAAAAAAAATGAAAAATAATATATATATATATATATATAATTTGATATGTTATATCAGACATCGACATTTTATTTATGTCAAAAGTGTCACATTTAAAAATCTCTGATCTCTGATACCCGATATTTATATATGCCTCTTCATTAAGGCCTCCTCTCCATTTAATAAAACTTCCCTCTTTTACTCAACAAGACTCTTTTGAGTTATCATAGCCACTTGGATCCATAATCATGGACCAATAACCACTTGCCATGAGTCCCATCATGTTTTTTTAATATTAATTAATTATTTAGTTTAATTTTTATGACTTTTAATAATAATTAATAATTTAATTTAGTAATTTAAATTTTATTAATTTCTAATTAAAATTATTTTTATATAATTAAATAATTTCATAATTATAATTAATTAATAATTCTACAGTTAAATAGGATTAAATTTTTTAATTAAATTTTCCTATTTTTGGCCTAGGTAGTAGTTTTTCTAGAATTCTGGAAATTTTGACTCTTCAACTTTGGGAGAACATAAGTTGAGTTTTACTTGGTAAAATCAGGTCCATGATGACTAGCTAGATAGATTAAATCATGGAGAATGTTTATGAAGTGGCTGCAAGAATAGATTTAGTCAATAAATGAATCTAAAATTTAGCAAAAAATCAAGCTCCAAATTTGTAACCAAAATTATTTTCCTGAGTTTAATGTTTTCCATTTTCATTTTCTCATAGCCTCTGTTGAGTGCAAATCCATTTGACTATGTTCTATTTAACTAATAAAATCTTTATAAGGATCAATGGAAAGCTCATTTTTGTTTTTATTTATATATTTATTAAGTTTTGATTGGAGATATTTTGTTTTCAGATTTGATAATTTTTTATTTTAATTTAATTTCGATTGGTTTTTGACAGGAGAATAGTTGAGGAGATGAGGAAGAGAATATTTGAAGCAATGAAATTTCTCCAGCAAGAGAAGAAAAAAAATCTGACCAATGGAAATTGTTGGAACAGATTTGTTCTTCAACATCTCTCTTATTTAGAATTCATTTTTTGTAATTATAAATAGTGGTTTGTAGAATGGAGAAGGGGATTCTCTTCTCTGCAATTATGGAATTATTAAAGCACTATTTGTTGGCATTATGATATAGGTGTTGTCCTTGATGGAAACTCACATAGATGACAGTTCACAGTGCAATAGGTTAACAACAAAGGATTACAGATCAGACTCCATAAATGGTTTAAGAAGTATACGCTAGTTCATTTTGTCCAAGTAGCATATACACACGGGTTAACAGAACAAAAGGAGTGTATACATATACACACACTTTCACAGAAGGAAAAACGTGTATGGGATGGAAAATCAAGGTTTTGGTCCAAGGTATTGGTCTAAGGTATTTGGTCCAAGGTATTGGTCCGAGGTATTTGGTCCGAGGTATTGGTCCGAGGTATTGGTCCTAAGTGGTTTTGGTCCGAGGTATTGAGAAAGGCCTAAAACTATATAAGGAGGAGAAGATCATTAGGCCATGGTGTGCAAGTGAATGGGTTTCTGAGGAATACTTCTATCTGAAGTATATGTTATGTTGCAGGGGCTATGATTATGAGATGATCTAAAATATTTTGTGCACCTTGGATACAATGTTAGATCAAGATCATAAGAACTGAAATGACTTATCATTGCATGATCTGATGTTGATTGGGCTAGATCTGAATACTAACACATGTTTTATTATGTAAATGTTATGATCTAGGTATGACAAAAGTCTGGAATAGTTGTGAAGTTTTAAGTTAGTATTTTCAGATCTGTACGCTGGTTCGCTCCCATTAAAGAGCATATACACACTGGTTTGGCACATCAAAGTAGTGTATACATTATGAAATATGATGTTTAAAGTTGAAATTGGTTCTAGTTATTTATGTAGAGTTCTTAGTTCTACTCTATCTTCTGGTGACTGTGTTCTAGTGATAGTGTTCTGAATGTTCAGATTGATTGATTGTGATTTGCTTAAGTGATGATGGGTTTTCAGTGATTGGTTGTATTACAGTGGTGATTTATTTTGAGCTTTAATGTTGTTGATGGGTCCAGTATGAAAATTTGATTAAACGTGGCCTTTAGATTGTGGTGTTGTGTTCCAGGAGTATCCAGTTTGAAAATTTATGAAACGTGGTCCCTCGAGGAAGAGAGAAGGTCCTAGCCTTCTGTAGGTCAGCACCTATGTACTGGTAAACATATCGGCTAGTACAAGAGACAGGGGGTTGGAACTCCCTTCCAATAGCAACAGGAAAGTGAGTGAATGTTGAAGCCTTCTGTAGGCTGGCGCCTACGTACTAGTAAATGGATTGGCTAGTACAAGAGCTAGGGGGTTGTAGCTCCCTTCCAATAGAGGCTGGAGAATGAGAGAAGGTTGTAGCCTTCTGTAGGTGGGTGCCTACGTAATGGTATGAGTCTACACTAGTACAGGATGGTAAACATGTTTTTCTTATATTAAAAGAAGACAATAGCAGGTGGTTTTTGTCTCGCATTGGATTTCCACCTTAAATCTTGGTGTTCATGTGTGTTGCTTATGTGTGATAGTTTATTCTATTATTACTGCACATGGTTACTGTTTATATGGTTAATGAAGTATTTATTCACTGATTAAATATCAACATATGATGAATTAACTGAATCATATGTTTGTTGGATATACACTGGTTGCTTTAAAGACAGTTGCATGTACACGCGTATTACCTTCAATGAAGTAGCGTATATAAATTTGAGTATGAAATGAAAAATTTATTGATTCACCCTCCTCTCAGTATTATTTCCAACAATTGGGATTAGAGTCATTCCTTCTGAAGAATCTTGATCACTTGAAGGGAGATCTTTCAAAATGAACAATCACGAAGGCATGGGATTTATTAGACCACCAATCTTCAATGGGAACAACTTGGTATATTTGAAAACACGAACTAGAGCATATCTTCAGTCACTTGGAGCTGATATTTGGGCAATTATGGAGAAAGGATATCAATATCCAGCAACAGTCCCCATGAACCCAGTAGAAAGGAAAACATATGAAATCAATGCCAAAGTTGTCAACGCGTTATTGGGAAGTCTATTAGAATCAGAATTCATCAAAGTCATGCAACTCAACACAACCAAGGAAATATGGGATAGAATCATTCAGAGCTACGAAGGTGACTCCTAGGTAAAACGTTCTAAACTACAAACTCTCATAATCCAGTATGAAACTCTCAAGATGCATAGTGATCAAAGTATTTCTAGTTATTTCTTGCAAGTAGATGGGATTGTAAATCATATAAGAAATCTGGGTGAAGAGATAAATGAAGCTACTTTAGTTGAGAAAATTTTAAGATCTTTGTCTTCTAAATTTGAGTCAAAAGTGTCTGCCATAGAAGAAAAACAATATCTTCAAACTATTACTATGATGCAACTTCATGGAATCCTAACTGCCTTTGAAATGAGAAAAGGAGGTCCATTAGATATGATAGAAGCTAGTTTTAAAGCATCACTAAAGGGAAAATAAAAGGAAGATCATAATGAATCATGACACATTTTAGAAGAAGAAGATGAGGTTAATTTTGTCAAGAAGCTTCAATGGGGTTCCGAAATATTCAGAGGTAAGCTACCATTCAAATGCTTTGCTTATGGTAGAGTTGGTCATTACGCTGCTAAATGCCCTCATGTCAAAGGAAAGATATCTGCAGAAGGTAATAGAAGTTATTATACTCATGATGATAGTGATGTCTTATCCAATAGTGATGAAGATGATCAACAAATTAAACTATTCATGGTGTATGAAAATGATGACTTAGAAAAGGAACATTTCATTAAAGAAATCAGTCAACTCAAAATCAGTTTGGTAGAAAAGGATACAGTCATAAACATAGTGACACATCAACTCACTGAAAAGGAAAAACACAATGAAGTGTTAGAATGTGAAGTAGTAAGTCTAAGAAAATAACTTGAAAAGACAAAGACTCTGAATCTTAGATTTTCTCAAGGATCAGAAACATTAGATGAAATCATCAAGGTCAACGTTCGCCTATTATAAAGACCGGTCTTGGTTTTCATGAAGGTGAATCTAGCTCACAAGATGAGGTAAGGAAATCCAATGCAAAATCTAAAATGCTCAACAAGGAGATAAAAGGTGAACCCCATCAACAACCAAGGAAAGAAAGACTTCAAAGAAAAACATTTCCACCTAACTATGGAAGGGATAATTATTTATTTTCTCTGACAAATAATGTTGAATGTTTTAAATGTCATAATTTTTGACATGTTGTAACCAGATGCAGAAGTAGAATGGTTCAAGACCATCACACAGAAAGATCATCAGTTTCCAGGTACTTTAAGGGATATTGTTTTGCTTGCAATATGTTTGGTCACAAAGCTATTGATTGTGATAGAAGGAATATGAAACATGTAAGATTTTATGCGTGTAACAAGTTTGGACATAAAGCAAAGGAATGCAAGAGAAAATTTCGGCCACCATACCAAAAGGAGCAAACATCATCACAATCCAAGGTATTGAAGAAGAAGGAATTATTGTCAGAAAGATGTGGCATAGCTCAGTATACATACATAACAGACCCAGGGGGAGCATGGACAACATAATATATATCAAAAGGGGAGAATATATTGGTCTGCTCTTTGCCCTTGATGTTAAAGAGGGAGAGCATATTGGTGTTGTGGTTTCCATCAAGTCCAAAGGGGGATATTGTTGACATTATGATACATGCGTTGTCCTTGATGACAACTCACATAGATGATAGTTCATAGTGCAACAGGTTAACAGCAAAGGATTACAGATTAGACTCCAGAAATCATTTAAGAAGTATATATTGGTTCATTTTATCCAAGTAGCATATACACACAGGGTAAAAGAAAATAACAAGCGTATACGTATACACACACTTTCATAGAAGGAAAAGCGCCTATGGGATGGAAAATCAATGTTTTGGTCCAAGGTATTGGTCCGAGGTAGTTGGTCCAAGGTATTAGTGTGAGATAATTTGGTCTAAGGTATTGGTCCGAGGTATTTGGTCTGATGTATTTGGTCCAAGGTATTCGTCATAAGTGGTTTTGGTCTTAGGTATTGAGAAAGGACTAAAACTATATAAGGAGGAGAAGATCATTAGGTCATGGTGTGCAAGTGAATAGGTTTCTGAGGAATACTTCTATATGAAGTATATGTTATGTTGCAGGGGCTATGATTATGAGATGATCTGAAATATTTTGTGCACCTTGGATACAATGTTAAATCAGGATCATAAGAACTAAAATGACTTATCATTGCATGATCTGATGTTGACTGGGCTAGATCTGAATACTAACACATGTTTTATTCTATAAATGTTATGATCTGGGTATTGCAAAAGTCTCGAATAGTTGTGAAGTTTTAAGTTAGTATTTTCAGATCTGTACATTGGTTCGCTTTGATAAAAGCGCGTATACACGCTAGTTCGGCACATCGAAGTAGCATATACATTATGAAATATGATGTTTGAAGTTGCAGTTGGTTTTGGTTGTTGATGCAGAGTTCTAGGTTATGCTTTGTGTTCTGGTGACAATGTTTTGAATGTTCATATTGATTGATTGTGATTTGCTTCAGTGATGATGGGTTTTCAGTGATTGGTTGTATTGCAATGGTGATTGATTTTGAGCTTCAATGTTGCTGATGGGTCCATTATGAAAATTTGATGAAACATGGCCTTCAAATTGTGGTGTTGTGTTCCAAGAGTATCTGTCTAAAAATTTATGAAATATGGTCCGTGGAGGAGGAGAGAAGGTCCTAGCCTTTTTTAGGCTGGCACCTACGTCTTGGTAAACATATCTGCCAGTACAAGAGCCAGGGGGTTGGAGCTCCCTTCCACTAGAAGCTAGAAAACGAGTGAAGGTTGGAGCCTTATGTAGGCTGGTGCCTACGTACTAGTAAACGGATTGGCTAGTACAAGAGCTATGGGGTTGTAGATCCCTTCTAGTAGAGGCTGGAGAATGAGAGAAGGTTGTAGCCTTCTGCAAGTGGGTGCCTACGTACTGGTATGAGTCTACACCAGTACAAGATTGTAAACATGTTTTTCTTATATTAAAAGAAGACAACAGTAGGTGGTTTTTGTCCTGCATTGGGTTTCCACCTTAAATCTTGGTGTTCATGTGTGTTGCTTATGTGTGATGGTTTATTCTATTATTACTGCACATGGTTACTGTTTATATGGTTAATGAAGTACTGATGCACTGATTAAAGATCAACATATGATGAATTAACTGAATCATAAGTTTGCTGGATATACGTTGTTTGATTTAAATACAATTGCATGTACACGCATATTACCTTCATTGAAGTAACGTATATAAACCTGAGTATGAAATGAAAAGCTTATTGATTTGATAATACTAATTCACCCCCACTCTTAGTATTAATTTCCAACACTATTGTAATAATATTTTCATGTTGTAGGTAGAGAGGATCAATCTCGTTTCTGGGAATTATTGGGATTTGTCTTTTTTCATTCTAAACTGTGTATGAGAGGCAAAGCTTGCACAATTTAAACTCTTTCTTTTAGCGGCAATGTTTATGCTTTAGAGGAGATTGTAGGAGATCGGATTTAAAGAACAGAGTAGGAGAATAGGTTCAAATAAATTTTTATTAGAAATACTATTATTTTTTATGTGAATTTCATTCTTGATGGAAAAAATATTTTAATTAGATTTATATTATTCATTACTATCAATATGAATAATTGTCTAACATGTTAGCTATCTAATATGTTTGTCTCATGAATCTGTTCTCAATTGTATCTTTTTCTCTGATATATTAAAACCATATTTTTGAGTAACTATTTACTCAGAAATATGTCATCTAATTCTGATTTAATTTCCATTGGCATTATGTGAACTACTTCCTAATGTTATTGGTTCATCATTCATTGTTAATATATATCTGAACATCATGTTTGGTAATTATAATATTAGTTAATTGAACTATTTCATTAGCTATATATTCATCTTAAACTAAACATGTTAAAATCTCATTTATGTCAATATCTTGCTCTTGGTTGGGTTAGATGTAAACAATGTAAACTTTGAAACGAGAACTATAAACTCAAAATGAGAAATCTAGCCAAAAAAGCCCCAAAAAACATGAAAAATCAACTCCAAAATTAAAAGTGCTAATGCTTGAATAACGTTTTTTTGTCCAAGGTAAATTTTCAACATGTTTTAAAAATGGCAGTGAAAACCATTATTCTTGTCCAAAAGACACCCTGAAAATGAAAAGTTTTGATGTGTTGATGTTGAAATAATGTCTATTTTCTTTCATGATAAATTTTCAACATTTTGAAATGATGACATAAAGGATTTTATCATGACTTCGAAAAACATTAAAATTTCAAAAGAATAATGAAAACATAAATTTGAAGATAAAAACAAAAATTAAAAACAATGAAAAAAAACTAAAAAAACAAATAAAAAAAAGAGTTTTAAAATAAATAATAAAAAGGAAATAAAAATATATATTAAAAGAAAAACATAAAATTAAAAAAATGACAAAAATTTCAAATATATAAAAGGGACAAAAAAAATCGACATAAAAATGTAAAAAAAAACACAAAATTAATCTAAAAAAAAAAAAAAAAAATCAATCATAAAAATGTAAAAAAAAAAATAAAAAAAATTAACACACAGACACACACACACACACATGAAAAGAAATAAATAATAACAAAAATATATTTTCAAAAAACATGATGAAAGAAAAGAAATAAAAAATGCATCATTCGACTATTAAAGAAAGCAAACAAACAAACAAACAAAACATTAAAAAAACAAATTTAAAAAATTTAATAATTAAAAAAAAAAAAAACCAGTGATAAAACAATATAAATATAAATATGAAAAACAATAAACAAATTGAAAAAAAAAAAAAATCATTGAAAAACCATTAAAAACAACATTATGAAAAAGCATTGCAAAAAAAATTAAAATTTTAATATACAAACAAAATTAAAATAACAAAAAAATGTTAAAAAAATTAAAAAAGAAAAACCATAAAACCATAAAAAAAAAACTATAAAAAAAACAATAATTATTATAAAAACAATTTAAAAAAAAAACATTGTGCTCTACAGGCCTTTGAGTGGGCTCAATCTGATTGTCGAAATCGCATCTCTGCTCGCCTAGGGTTGCAGCCCCTCAGCGAGCTCTATTCGATTCTGAGAATCGGATAGAGCCCGCCTAGGGGCCTGAGGGGTTGTAGCTCTAGGCAGGCGGAGTTTCTCTCGCGACCATGGCCCCTCGGGCCCCTGGGCAGGCTCAATCTAATTCCGAGAATCAGATGAGCCCCTCACCTGATTCTCAGAATTGGGTTGAGCCCACCAAGAAGCCCAAAGGAAGCCTATTTTTTTTAATTTTTTAATTTTTTTATTGTTTTTATATTTTTTTATAATGTTTATATTTCTTATATTTAATTTAATTTTGTTCACATTTATATTGTTGGTTTTTATTATATATTTTTTTCTTTCTTTTAAATTGTTTTATTTTTCAAATATTTTATATTTATATAACTTTCTTTTCTTGTTTTTTATTTTTAAAATCTATTTTTTTCAATGTATTTTTTTATTATTTTTAATGGTTTTTCTATAACTTAATTTTGTATTTTGTATTTTTTTTTTTTTTAAGATTTTTTTTAGTTTTTAAATTCTATGTTATTTATTGTTTTTAATATATCTGAATCAATTTTTTTTTTTTTTCAAATGTCATATTTTTTTATTATATAAAATTATAAAATGTGTTATTTCTCCAATTATTTTTATTCAAATTTTTCATAATTTTTTTTAATTTAATGTGGGGTTTTAAGCAAAAATGTCCTAAAAATACATATTTTTAAATTATATCTATACCCAAAATGTGTATTTTATGTCGAGTTTTCTAAATTATTATTTTTTAGTGACAATTATCTTTTGTGTATTGAAATATTAATTAACTATCTACAAATATAAAAAAATTTCCTAATCTCAAAATATTATTTTTATTATTTTTTTTAAACTTTGCAAAAAAACAAAAAATCGGAAAACCCTTAAAGACCATATATCTAAGGATGAAAAACATGAAGAAGAATAAGAGAACTTGAAAAATGGTTAAATAATCAACATTTAAAAAAACAAATTATGTATACTTAGGACATAAGAAAATTTAAAGTGTCAACAATATGCCTTTTAAAAAAAATATTGATGTTTTTCTAAATCTGAATGAAAATCACCAACATTTAAAAAAAATTATCCACACATAATACATTAGAAAATTTAAAGTGTCAAAAATTATTCCTCTAAAGAAAGGGGTTGATTCCACATCAACACTTTTCACAACTAACATGAAAATCACTGACATTTAAAAAAAAATGTTCATACTTGATACATAAGAAAATTTAAGTGTCAAAAATCTTCTCCGAAAAAAAAATATATGTATTCTAAATCAACACTTTTCGAAATCGGTTGATTCTTTTGCTACCTCAAAAAAACGGGTAATCGTAGTAGCTCTTGTTTCAAAGTTTACATTGTTTCTACAACTTCCTAACTAAGATATGGTTAGGATTTCTTTATTTTTGCTTGCATTATAGGATTAGTTTGCATTTAGATTAATAATTACACTTCTAGAAGTCCACTTATCAAAGAGGCAAACTTTAGGTGTGGCTTGGCTGAGCCTAGATCAAGCTTAAGAATCACTTTCTTGCCTGAGCTCAACCAAAGGGTTGATTTGATGTCTCTTCTCTATTTGTAAAAAAAGAGCATACTTTGAGACATTAGAGATAGAGAGAAGGTAACTTGACCTAGTTTAACCTGTTGGAACCACCATTCCAAATGGAAAAGGAACTGTTTTAAGTTCCCAATCGAGTGGTCTCCCTTATAACATTGAATAATCATTTCGGGCCTTCAACAAGATGGAGATAGTGCATTGGAGTGGTGGTGGTAGAGGATGAAAAGCGACATATACATCTCCCAATGTGGGGATCAAGTGGTGGTGTCCTATTGTGACCTGCCACTTGAACTATCTTCATTTTTGAATATGCATGTTGGGTCCATGGAGTCACTTACCTCTCAGTTTGGCTTGGTGAGATTGTTACCCATAATTTATTATTCTTATTTAGCAAACATCATCCTGTCAAGATATTCTCTTGTTCTATATCATGTGAACTTTCCTTGAAATTGAACTACACTAATTGCTTCACTTCGAACTTGGTATTGATGTTAGGGTTTCCATGAATTTCCTCTTCTTTTGATACACTTTATACTTGTTTCTATCAATGAGCACATTGTTTTTTATTATGTTATTATCTTATCAATGGACTCAAATTGCTTGGGATTTCTATTTGAAGTGCTCTCAAGGAGCTAAGGTTGTAAAATGAGTAGGAATCCAGTCTTATATTAATCTTCTTTACTTTTTATTTTGAAATAGTTCTATAGAGTATTTGAGAAACTTACATGTGACATTATGTAGAGTATGTCTATACACTCAAGATAAACAAAGAAGTGACACCTACAATATTGTAGTGATATTGGAGCATGTGTCTGATGAGATATAAAGATATCTAGAATTTGGAGAGAACAAATACCTGTGATGTGGGTGTGAAAATAAATTAGATGAAAATAATGAATTGTAGGAAGTGGTGAATCCTAAGAGTTTGGGTTGCTTCAAGGAGGAAATAGTCATGGTTCTAAAAGTAGAACTCATCTGCACAAATGTCTTTGCCATCAATACACCATCATTGAAAAAGGTGATAGATATGCTATAAGAAACTAATCCTTCACACAAGGCTAAGGAAACTACTAAGGATGGAAAATATTCTTCATACTATTGTTGAGAATCCACAACTTGCATTGGATAGGCATGATGGTAATGAAAACTGGCCTACACTTTGTTGTTTTTCATTGTACATGCATGATGGTAATGGAAATGACCTAGTTTATTGTAATTTCATATATTTTAGGTTAGTTTACCATATGTGCATGTAATTTTCATATTATTTATTTTCGTTTAGTACCTTTTAAATATTTTTGGTTTTTGTGCACATAACCATACCATTGATAACTAAAATCTTTCCTAACTTTTTTTGTATCATTATGATAATAAGATGGCTAGAGCTCCCCGAAGGAATACATGAATCTATCTAGTTAATTGTGGATCATTGTGATATTGTGTTTTCAATAATTATGTATTATGATTTATAATCAATTTTTATTTTTCTCTCTCACAATTTGTTCCCTATGAAACACAATGTAAGAAGGATAGATAGATAATATCATCATCATACTAATTTTTTCTTTTATGATCCATAGAGCAATAAAGCAAAAAAAATTAAAATTATTTGATCTAAAATTTATCAAGACACTTACAATATTATTAATCCTTGCTTAAAAAAATTGTTTATTTTTTTTTCCAAACCTTCTTGAGAAAGTCCATGGTAGGATGTAATACTTATTTAAAAATGTATATATATATATATATATATATATATATATATATATATATATATATATATCTATATATATATATATATATATATATATATATATATATATCTATATATATATATATATATATATATATATATATATATATATATATATATATATTTTAATTTAATTTTAAAAATACAATTAATTTAATGAAATAATAATAATAATCTAATTTTAAGGACATGGTCAAGCTAGACACTAAATTGGTATATGAGGTCCCTTGTTTGTAAGACAAGTGACCCACCTCTGCCCAATGATTTTATTACTGAAGCATACAAAGACATACATACTCTACCACATCTAGATTTGAACTTGTGACCTTTTAGGAGGAAACACATGCTCTTAATCATTATTAATTATATTTATTTTAATTAATATTTTAGAACAATTTAATATTTTAGAATAAAGTGTTTTATATTATTCTTTACATTTTAAGATAAAAATGATTTATTCCTTTAGCAGAAAATTAGCAGAATTTTTTTTGAGGAGGCATAACTTGGTGGATTTTTAGTCTTTTGGAGCTCAAGAAGAGCCTAGACAAGGGTTTTTGAGTGTTTTGAACTCAATGGAAGTATCATAATTCTGATTTGAGCACTGAATGATGGATTATTTGCAGAGACAATTCCTTTAGTGTTATAGAGAGAGATTGTTTTGAGTCCATATAGATACCTTCATGGGCATGGAAATAGCTTAGGCAGGGGCTTTGAATCTTTCCAAATGTATCTATAGCAGTTGTTACATTAGTAAACTAGATATTTTTAGTGTTTTATTAGAGTGCTTATGGGAAAATATTTTCAACACTTCATTGTGAAGTAGTTGTATGTTTATGTTTTTTTTTTTTATTATTTCAGGTGGAGTACAAGGACCTATTGTGAGAGAATCCTTTTCTATTGACACCATCATGACTTGTTGTGGAGAGTCATTTTTTAAAGTGATATTTCTTTGTAGAAGAATGTTTTTTTGTAGGAGAAACAATGCCACTCGAGAGTCAACAATTTGTAATGTGCTCATTTGTTGTTGAGATGAATAAAGTGGCCTAGCCATTGGAGCAAAGCCTGGAGATGTAGTACAGGAGGGGTGAACTCCGTTATCACTTGCTTGTTTCTTCTCCGCATGTTTATCATATTGAGTTGCATATGAATTTGTTTCACTTTTATGTTCATGTGAAAATTTAACCACTCATCTTTAAAGTGTTTTCAAAACTAATTTTACCTTTAAATACCCAAGTTTATCAGACTTGCAAAGTTTTAGAGGATGATCAAAGTTTCATTTTTAGATCACTTGTTATCATAGTAGGTTCTGACCATATTGTAATTATGGGTGAATGTTTGCAACATGCAAGTCTCCTGGAACTGGAGGAGATGAATTCTTCTCTCCAAGTAGAGAACATGGAATGAAGGAGATTGCTCGAAGTAACAGAGGATGAAAAGAAGAAATTGTGCCCTATGTTGCAGAATGTCATTAAAGAGAAAACCAGGGAATAATCAACTAGTGAAGTTTCTCCCAAGACTCAACAAGTTTGTGTTCATGGAATAACTGGTGATTGTACCCTTTTCGTGATGAAGAATGTTACTTAAATGTTAAACGATAAGAGTGTTTTTCTTGAGTCCTCAACTACCACTTCATTTATAAAAGAGAAGAAGGAGGAGATAACTAAGCTTCAAGAAGAGGTCTAAGAGTCACAAGAAGAAAAGGAGGTAAAAGATACTTTTTTCTCAATTTATTCTCTTGATAATGATCATGGTTCTTTTGCATCATTTGAGAAACATACCAAGGGTATTGGTATGAAATTGTTGACCAAAATGGGATATAATGGTAAGGGTCTTGGAATCCATAGTCATGGAATTATTAATCCCATTGAGGTAAGAGCACAACCTTGACATGAAGGATTGGGATATATCCAAGAAGAATTTGGAGAATGCTCCAAAGATGTAAGGTCAAATAATTCTTCAAGTGTGAAATTTGTGAAGAAATAACTCTTGCAAACTAAAGGAGAATCATGTCATGATGAGGATGTTGAAGGAAAGACATATCCAAAGAGAGATGCGAACTTCAAAGGAAGAAGTAAGACAAGTTATCCTTGACAATAAAGTTCTCATCCTTGACAATAAAGTTCTCTTTGCAAGTCTCATAATCAAAAGGATGATCATAAAAGGTATAAATGTCCTAATTATTCAAAGGCCTTTTATGACTATGAACAACATGATGATTTGAATAACATGTTGGGGAATGTTTTTCCTTGCACTTTTTTTCATGCACATAACCATTGTGTATCTAAGTGCCACAAAAGTAAATAATTAGTCAAGAAGATGAATATGTCAATTGGAAGTGAGAACAAGAAAGAAAATTATCATCCAAGTTTAAAGACATTTTTTTCCAAGGAATGCTCACAATTTTTTTTTACTCATTGTAATAGGAGTGGGCATTGGATCGAGAAATGTTTGAAGTTGCAGGCACATCTTCATCCAAAGAAGGTTAAATAGGTAATGCAATATCTTGAGAAATAGAAGGTAGTGGAACGTGCGAGGCACACCATAACTATTCCAAAAGCACCACCAAAAGGAAGTGATGTGTAGAAAGAAAATTCCCTAATATGGTTGGGTAAGAAATGGTTAGACTATTTGTCTAGTTAAAGGCTACTTTTCTTTTGTATTTCACATGTTGAATGTCCCAATAGTTGGGTATTTTGTAAAAGTGATGTTTTTGAATAAATCACTTACATGTAACAATGTTTTCTTTGGCATTGTTATGTTATTTTGGGTTGATGATGAGTCAATTTGTGTGGGAATTTGGGAGTCAAATTTATTTCATATCGTAAGATGAAATTGAAGTAAGCATCCTAAACTTTGGGATGAGTAGATGCATCACATTCAGTATGCTACAATTGTGTCAAGCACTCATTTACGCAAGTATTTCCATGTGATGCTTGTTTAAGTTATTTTCCAATCTTTTTGGATTTGGTCTTTGGTAAAGATTGTGCAAAAGATAACCATAACAATCTGGAAAAATCCAAGAATTTCATTGAACAAATGCAATGAGAGCATTTAAGAGTACAAGTGTAGTTTGGGGATAGCAAAGGAAAGTACAAAGCATGGTAGGAAAAACAACTAGTTGATCATCATTTCCAATTGGAATATCAAGTTTGGTTTGAACAAGGAAAGACTTCAAGGTGAAGATCGTACAATATTCCAAGGAAAGATGGTGATGAATAGAATTTTAAGATTCCATCCATTAAAAAAAATTCTCCTTAAAATTTATAAGAATTGCAGAAAGTCACACTTATTGACAGGAGGTTAGGACTTCATGCATAAGGAAATGTGGAGTACCTTCAAATGGGCTCAAATGTACGAATCCAAGGAGACAAAGGTGGATTGAGATTGTAAAAGTGAAGGAATTTTTTCCTCACTTAATTTTTGAATAAAAATTTAGACTTTTGGAGGTCCAAAACTTCCCAGTGGAGATGTATGAGGTGGAGATTAAAAATAGGCTCAAAAATGAAAGTTCTCGTAATCTCTTGAAACTAGTGACAAATCATAGCGCTTATCGTCCTAATTCCAACTCAACTTGAATCGCCTCAATCTAACATCGCATGAGGAAGTTACAATGTTATGAAGTTTTTACCCAATAGAAAAAAAATCAACTTGCTGGATTGACTAGGCTGCTGACTAGGCAGGACGTACGTTGACACAAAAAACTGACTTGGAAAGCACAGTGGGTAGTACAAACTAATCGAGGCTCAACAAGTCTCAATAATGTACAAGTAGTGTTGGCGCATTTTTATTGGTTGTTTGGTTTGAGGTGGCCCAATCATGAGGCACCACGTGGTTCAACGAGAGGATGCCGCATGGCCCTCGATTTTCATGAAAAATTTCTCTGAATGGGCCAACCACACTCCATTGGAATCAAACCCATGAATTTCCTGTTGCAGCTACCGCCCCCTATTGTTGGGCCAAGTGATTTTCCTTGTTATGGTGGGTCAACGACATTAATTTAAGAATGAGTTTCAATGCTTATGGGGGAAGGGTTCGGGCGGTAAGCCCTCATGCCTAGTCATGTAAATTACCATGTTCCCATGGTGTGAAGGCAGAGAACCATTGCAAAGGAGGTGTGATAAGTCCTGACCCTCAATTCCATGGTCACCGCACAGCTATGGTGGGCATAAAGGTAAGAAGGTCAAGTAGTTAGCCCTAGCATCGAATCATATGGGGAACCCACATGATCGAAGGTGAAGGAGGAAGTAGCAAGGATGTGTAGCTAGTCCCAAACCCTGGACCTATTCAATGCCACATAGCTATGGTGCGAAGGTTAAGGTCGGTCAAGGCGGGCAATTAAGCCTTGGCCGTCAGTGTCATTGAAAACACATGATCAACACCTGAAGCAGAGGGTGGTAAGGCTTGAAGGGTGAGCACATAGCCCAGCCCTGGCCACATGGCACCCATGTACTTGAGAGAGGGGCTAATGTTTCGGCATTAAGGCCTTATCATGCATTTAAAAGAGGCAACAAATTGCACCGTTTGGGGGAAAAATTGTCACTCAATGGTTAGCAAAAAGGCAGAATTCATTGCCCAGATAGCAATTTTTGTCAATTTGCAAGACAATTAGCAGAAAAAACTTCCAGGAGGAATAACTTGGTGGATTTTCAATCTTTTGGAGTTCAAGAAGAGCCTAGAGAGGGGTTTTTTTAGTGTTATAAACTCAATGGAAGCATCATATTTTTTATTTGAGCATTTTATGATGGAATTTTTATAGAGCCAAGTCCTTTATTGTTATAGACAGAGATTGTTTTGAGTTCATCTAGAGACCTTCACGAGCATGGAAAGAGACTATACAAGGGTTTTGAAGATTTCCAAATGTATCTACATTAGTTGTTACTTCAATAGAGCATATATTTTCTGTCCTTTTTCATAGTACTTATGGGAAAATATTTTCAACACTTAATTGTGAAGTAGTTGTATGTTTACAATTTTTTTATTTCAGGTGGAGTACAAGGACCTATTGTGAGAGAATCCTTTTATGTTGACACCATCATGACTTGCTATAAGGAGACAATTTTTTTTATTGAGAGTTCCTTGTACAAGACCATTTCTTTGTAGGAGAAACAATGCCACTTGAGAGTCAACAATTTGTAATGTGCTCATTTGTTGCTGAGATCAATAAAGCAGCCTACTAATTGGAGCAGGGCCTAGAGATGTAGCCCAGGAGGGGTGAACTTCGTTATCACTTGCTTGTTTCTTCTCTGCATGTTTATCATATTGAGTTGCATATGCATTTGTTTCACTTTTAAGTTCATGTAAAAACTTAACCACTCATCTTTGAAGAGGTTGCAAAATTAATTTTACCTTTAAAGACCCAATTTTATTAGACTTGCTAAGCGTGAGAGGATTATTGAAGTTTCATTTTCAGATCACTAGTTAACATTGACCTATTGCCTCACTACCCTAGATCCATCTTAATCTACCAAGCATCAAGAGGGATCAAATCCATTTTCACTCTAAATGAGGTTTGCACCTCAAGATATTTTATCCCTATTAGTGCTTGGTAAATCCTAGGTTGGTATTATCCCTATTGGTGCTTGGTAGATCCTAGGTTGGTATACATACATACATACATACATACATACATACATATATATAGATATATATATATATATATATATATATATATATATATATATATATATATATATATATCTAGATATATATATATAGATGAAACCATGGATTGTCAAAAAATGAACCCTAAATTGACCATTTCACCTCAATTTTATTTTAATTTAATATTTTATTTTGATTTTTATGTAATTCAACCAAGTTAAAATGTTTACGACATAGGATAGGCATTACAACATCGACATTACAACATCTCTTCCATTTTGAGCTAGACAACACCTCTTGGTGCAATAATATAAATTGACATTATTATTTACTTGTTATACGAGACATTACATATATATTACAATAAAACATATTATTTTTTTCCATTTTATTTTATTTTAAATAAATGTTTCGGATTAATCACAATGAGCAATTTTGGATTGACTTTTTGAACCAACCAACATGCTTCAATTTTTTTAATAACCTTAAATGACCCTCCATGATCTTGAAATAGAGATCACGGACCAATCGGGTGTTAAGCCATATATCAATTGTCGGTAATACCAAGGAGATAATGAACTGTCAGATCACTTCATGTCTAGAACATATCGTGACCTTCAGATTGTAAATTACAAAAAGTACATACTAAAGAAACACACTTTACCTAACTATACACTAGAAAAAATTGTACTTAATTATTTCCTATGTGTCAATATTCTAACATCCCCCCTTAAGAACAACTTGGGATAGAATTGAATGATGTACAAATATGACACAATAGGAGAAGGAAGGAGGCATCAGATCCAATCCCCACTTAGTGACAACTTCCTCAACTCCAACCATAAATCAAAGTTTTGTAAACTTTGCCTCTGTGAGAGCCTTTGTAAAGATGCCTGCAACTTGATCATCAGTTGAAAAATATTGCACTTCAAGAACATGGTCATGAATGAGCTTTTCGATGAATTTCATGTGTATTTAAATGTGTTTTCTGCATTGATGTTGGAATAGATATTTTCATAGTTTAATGACACTTTGATTATCACACCAAAGTGTAGTCAGATACTGTTGTTGAAAACCAAACTCTTACAGGATCTGATGAAGCCATAGCGATTCCTTACTAGCTTCAACGACGTCATGATACTCTTCTTCTTCTGATGAAAGAGAAATGGCACTTTGTCTCTTGCAAGCCCATCTAATAGGTCCATAACCAAGAGTGAAGACATAACCTACAGTAGACTTTCAATCATCGGGGTCACCAGCCCAATCAGAATTAGTGAAACCAACCAATAGAGGAGATGCTTCTGCACTATAATGAATCCCAAACTGAATTGTAACTCGAACATAACGAAGTATTCTTTTAGTTTCTTTCCAATGAATTTCATGTGGGTTTTTCATAAACCAATGAACAAGGCCAACAACAAAGGAAAGGTCAGGATGGGTATGGGTCAGATACAATTTTTTTGCAACAAGCTGACGATATAAGGTTGCATCAACTTCAGGGGAAGTACAAGTGACTAAAATTTGGGCTCCAAACTAAAAGGGAGAAGGGGTTGGCTTACAATATTCCATGTAAAAGTGGCATAGAAGATCACAAGCATACTTGGACTAAGATAGGGAAATACCTTCTTTGGATTGAAAGACTTTAAGACCAAGAAAATAATGCAAGTTTCATAAGTCTGTCATTTCAAATTGCTTTTTAAGGCTAGACTTCACATGGTTTATAAGGTTTGGATCACTACTAGTAAGGATAATATCATCAACATAATGAAAAATAATAGTAAGATACTTACCCACTTTCTTGGTGTATATAGTATTGCCAGAATGACACCTAGAAAATCTACTATCTAAAAGAAATCTTTCAATTTTCGCATACCAAGCTCGAGGGGCTTGCTTAATACCATAAAGGGATTTCCAAAGTTGACATACAAGGCTGGAGTTCATTTGTATAAAGCCAAGAGGTTGTTCCATATAGATTTCTTCACGCAAGTCCCCATGCACGAAGGCGGATTCAACATCCATCTCATGGACTTCCCATTTGAAAGAGGCAACAAGGAAAGAAAAAGGTAGATAGAGTTCATTTTGTTAATAGGGGAGAAGGTTTCAGTATAGTAAATTCCTTCAACTTGTTAAAATACCTTAGCAACAAGATGAGTTTTATGTTTATCAACTTTTCCATCTGGTCCAAAGTTGGTTATGTAAACTCATTTTCATCTAACAAGTTTTCATCCCTTTGGAAGAGGAACAAGGTCTCATGTATCATTTTCCAATAATGAACGCTATTCATCATTCATAGCTACGTCCCAATCTGGATGGCCTGAAGCTTCTGCAAAGGTGTCAGGATCATAATTCACTGAAGCTTGAACCAGTAAAGAAGAGGCTCTATTTAACTAAGAACGTGTATGACGTTGATCTATAGGATCACCTGCAAGAGCACTTGCTGCATCCTGAGTAGCGCAGACCCATTTTGGAAGTTGAGGAACTGAAGGAGGATCCTGAAAAGGTGGGGGATTATTTTCATCCTCGTTGCCATCATCTGAAGAAGGAATATTTTCAGAAGTAGAAGGGATAAAGAGAGGTGACACATCTGTCGAACGAGGCTCGTACACTGATATAGTTTTAGAAAAATTTGCATCCTTTCTAATGATAACATTTTTGGATTTAAGTTGAAGAAGTCTATATCCTTTGACATCTTCAAAATATCCAACAAAATACATTTTTCAGTCTTAGGTTATAAGGCCTTATGTTTATCATCTGGAATATGGGCCAATCCTTCACTTCCAAAAACACGAAAGTGACTTACATCTGGTTTAATTGAGCTCCATGCTTCTTCTGGAGTGATATTCTTTAAAACCTTAGTAGCAGTGAAATTTACTATGTAATTTGCACAGTTAATTGCTTCTGCCCAGAAATTAAGACTAAGTCCTTTAGATTGAAGCATATAGTTAGCCATTTCATTTAAGGTGTGATTCTTCCTTTCAACTACACCATTTTTTTGTGGAGTATATGGAATAGTATGTTGCAACTGAATTCCATGCTCAGTGCGAAAGTTGATGAATTTTTTGTTAACATATTCTCTGCCATTATCAGATCTTAGCTTAAGAATTTGATGTCCAGATTGTTTCTCAACAAATACCTTAAAGACCAAGAACATGTTAAAGACTTCGCTCTTGAGTTTTAAGAAGTATACCCAAGTGTGTTTGGAGAAATCATCAATGAAAGTTAAGAAATACTTGTACCCAGAGAATGAAACAAATTGGAAGTGGACCACATCAATCACTATGCACAATATGTAAAGGGGCTGAGACGTGCCAAGAGGCACGTTTTTCAAAACTATCCCAATGATATTTTCTGTGTACACAACCAAAACAAACACCATCTTTGCAAGATACCATAGGAAGACTTGTCACCATATTTTATTTACATAGATTTTGAATGGAGCAATAATTTAAGTGACCAAATCACTCATGCCAAAGTTTGTTCACTTCACCATTATGAGCGACAAATATCGAGGGAAGATTTGATGACCCAAATTTGTTAAGCTTATACAACCTTGTAGAATCATCAACAATGCCAGTAGCTAAAATTTGTATAGGATCTCCTAGGTCCTTAATTACAACATCATGAGGTGAAAATTGAATGGTTTTACCTTCCCTTGAATGAGTAATCTGATATACAGATAGAAGGTTGCATAATAAGGTAGGAACACATAATACATTATTAAATTGACCATTGTCTAGATGAATAGTTCCTGTCCCTACAACACTAAGATATCTATCATCACCAACATATATATGTTTGGTGTTACAATCATTTAAAGAAGAAAACATGGCTTTGTTTTTTGCCATGTGATAATAAGATCCAGAATCAATGAGCCACTCATGAGAATGAGAAGAAGAAGATACATTTAGTGCATAACCAAACTAAGATATTTGACAATGACATGTAGAAAGTGTTATTTTGGAAGATGAAGCTAAAGTTGAAGAATGCTCCAAATGGATGTTATGCTTCTTCATTTTTTCTTCCAAGGCTTCCATCTTCTTAAAACATTTGGATTCTAAGTGGCCATCATGATTACAAAAGTTGTAATGTCTATCAATCTTATTCCCTTTTTTTTTAGTTTCCTTATCATTTTGTTGAGTTGATTTTTCATTGTGAGACTGAAATAGCTTAAGACCTTTGTTTGGTTTAGGGCCATTCTTTTTTAGGATGCTACTTCTTAGGATTCTTTGAACTTGGTTGATGCTGGGTTTCTAAGGCTTTCTTAGAAGAGTTTCTAGTATTAAGAAGACCAATATGTAAGATTTTTTATTGTTCTCTTATTAAAGAATCACAAAAGGCATCAAAAGAGGGGGACTTGTAGTATTATCCTTGAGAAATAAAAGCTTGTCTAGTAGAATGGAGGGTGTAAACAAACACAGAGTAGGCTGGTCCTAACTTAGTAATAATGGAATAGATAAGGCTACCATCTTCTTTATTAACCTTAACATCTTCCAAGAGAAGTCTAAGGGTCCTGAACTTGGACAAAAAATCTTCAATGGAAGAAAAATTATTGCGGTCCAACGTAAGCAAATCATTTTTGAGTTGATGGGCTTTAATTTCATTTTTAATTCCAAAACCTTTATTGAGATTTTTCATTGCTCCATCACGGGTATCAATTTTTGCGATATGGAATCTAAGGTCTAGAGAAATAGACATCCCTATCAACCCATGGGCTTGATCTTGCTTATTTTCCCAATTGGCTTGCTTATCTTCATCTTGAGGTTTAGACTCTTGGCCTGAGGCTATTCTATAAATACCTTTACTTCTAAGTAAATCCACCATGAAGGATAGCCATTGGAAGTAGATGGTGTTGTCAAGAATAACTAGGCATGGAAATTCCATTTTAAAAGAAATTGATCTTGTAGATGCTAAAACTAAGTGTTCCAATGGAAGGATCTCAAAAAATTAGGCCGATTAAAAAAACAGCTCTGAAAACGGCTTGTGGATGAAGAAGTTATGGCTTTTTGAAGAAATTTTGTTGAAGATGTTGACAAACCATGTGAATGTTGTGAAGTGAATGATAATGTTATGTTTAAAAAAAATCTTGCCCCCCCACCCTTTCCAAACTTAATCTAATTAGCTCACTTTAAAAAAAAAATATTACTTTATGTGACACACTTTTATAAATATGTGAAAGTCACTTTTACAATGGTACTTTATGAACTATCCACTAAATTGTAACTTCAATAAAAGATAAAGTGACTTTATAATTATAAGTGATTCACTTTTTATAATGGGTGAGAAAACTTTTACATAAAGTAACTTTAAAACATAAGTTATGTTTTTTGAAAAAAGTAACTCAACAAAAAGAAATACTTGAACCCAAGACCTCTATTCTCATAAAGTGACTTTGGAACAAGTGAGCTAGTTCAAAATGTTAGTAATTTTTGGAAAGGAGGAAAGAGTTTTTTTTTTCTTGAAGCTTTGTAGTACATGCTTACTTGAAAAACCTGTTTTTTTCTCCTGATCTTAAAAATGATGTAGCTAGGGCTACTAGAAACCTTTCCGCGTGAAACAAAAGAGGTTCCTCACTAGAATAGATCCTCCTAAAAAAATATAGTCCTCTTGGCCCAAAAGCAGTCAGAAATGGTAGATCTAGGAAATGATAGTTGGATGTAGTTGTACTGGCTTCGAATTTGGATCACCAATGGATGCAGTCCTCGAATAGCTTTGATACCATGTAGGAATTGACAGGGTAAGTTCCTTAGATAGAAAACCAAAGGACACCGCTCATAAACATACAACAAATCAGTATACTAGTATTCTTGACATGGTTAAAACCCTCAAAGAGGGAAACAGTCCACGCCTAGCGCCAACGAGGCCACATCGGGAAATTTATTAATCTAAAAGAAAGAAAATTTACATAAGCTTCTCTCATGAATGGTCACCTAACAAATGACCCTCCATGCTCTTTAAATAGAGATAATGGATCAATCGGGTGTCAAGCCACAGATCAATTGTCGGTAATACCGAGGAGAGAATGAACCGTCAAATTACTTCATGTCTAGAACATACGTGACCATCAAATTGTAAGTTACAAAAACTACATACTAAAGAATCACACTTTACCTAACTATACACTAGAACAAGTTGTACTTAATTGTTTCCTATGTGTTGGAATATCCTAACATATTTTATTTTTATTCTCTTGGATGAAGATAGTGGACCTTGAGACCCATCGAGTCCAGTCCTGAGAAACTACTTCAAAGTAGCCTAGACTACACATCCACTAAGGGATATAATGGAAGGGGAAAGGGACGTAGACTTCAAAATTATTAAGGGAGAGAAATATTGGCCCATAGTCAAAATTTCCTTCCTCTAACCCAAACCGAAACATCCAATGAGAAGGAGAATTGTTATTTTAGGAAGTCATTACTGATGAGGAATCAATCGAGCTTGGTAGTAATGTGGCCACGCTCAATTATACGATTACTCCAATTGTACCTACCTTGACTTTGATGAACATCAATTAATTCATGAGAAGACAAGAGATCCTCAAAACTCTCTCGAAAGGGATCTTGAACTAAGCTTCCCCTTTTTTTTCTCCCATGGAAATATCCACCAACAATGCATTTTCTATGAGCCCCAAGTACATCAAAGTTGATTAAATACTACCAATGGTAACGATTTTTCAGATAATATACAAGAACATCCACATTTACAATAAAACAAATTTCATTTTTGGGGATATGAAGAAGGAAAGTGGCTAGCCAATGATTTGTCCTTTACTATGAAATTAATTTGAACATTCCTTTTAACTATAGTGCACACAATCCTCTTGATGCACCATGCAACCCAAGAGACAATCTTTTTCACAATTGGACCATGGTTATTTACGATGGTTGACCATGATTGAGAATGGTTGACCATGGTTGATTTTCATACTAAGAGAATCTTTGTCACAATGTCACATTTGATCACTGTTGACCATCACTAACCATGATTGACCATAATTGACCATGGTCGACCATGTTTGACCCATTTTGATCATGATTGACCATGGTTGACCATGGTTGAATTTCATATTGACAAAATCCTATGATAAACCCTAAGATAAATATTATAAACCAAGGTATATAAACCCTATGATAAATATTATAAACGGATAAAATAAACATGGTTGGCCATGGTTGATTTTAATATTGAGAGAATCTTTGCCAGAATGCAACATTGGATGATGGTTAACCATGGTTGACTATGATTGTTTTCATACTGAGACAATATTTTTCACAACGTGACATTGGACCATGTTGACCATGGTTGATTTTCATATTGAGACAATCTTTGTCGCAATGTGACAATGGACCATGGTTGACCATGGTTGATCATGGTTGATGATGGTTGATTGTCATATTGAGATAGTATTTGTCACAATGTGACATTGGACCATGGTTAACCATGATTATAAACCCAATGGATTTATGTTAAACCCTAGGATTACTATTTTAAACCGTATAGATAATATTATACCCTAGGAATATGAACCCTTAGATTAATAAATCCAAGGGATTGATATTATAAACACAAGGGATTAATACTGAAACTCAAAGGGATTATGAACTAAAGGGAATAATAAAACCCAAGGGATTAATATTATAAGCCCAATGTACATAAACCCTAATATAAAAATTATAAACCCTAAAATAAACATGGTTGACCATGATTGATTTTCATATCAAGACAATCTTTATCGCAATACAACATTGGACCATGGTTGACCATGGTTGGTTTTCATATTGAGACAATATTTATCACAATGCAACATTGGACCATGATTGACCATGATTGATTTTCATATCAAGAAAATCCTATGATAAACACTAAGATCAATATTATAAACCAAGGTATATAAACCATATGATAAATATTATAAATACTAAAATAAACATGGATGACCATGCTTGATTTATGTATTTAGACAATCTTTGTCGCAATACGATATTAGACCATGGTTCACCATGGTTCTCCATGATTGACTTTCATATTGAGACAACCTTTGTCACAATGCAACCATCGTTGTTGACCATGATTGATTTTCATATTGACAAAATCTTTCTCAGAATAAGACGTTTGACCATTATTGACATTCATAGTTAAGATCATTTCCAACATTATATAAATAAAAAAAACCAATCTTATTTTCAATTCAATATTTCCTTTTTGCTTCCCTTCATTAATGGTGAGTACTTGGTTGATATAGATTTCAATACTATAGCAAAAAAACTAAACATGGAAGCTATTTAAGATTATCAATGGCGTAAATATTTTCTTCATTTTTGTATTGAAATGTATTCCACCATGCCATATATAAATATACTTGGAACAAGGATGCAGATATATTGTAAATTTTGATATTTTGTACGTGGACACAAATCTCAAAATATTTATATGTTGTAAATATTAAATCAAGGATATTAAATATTTTGTTCATATATTCTTTTTGTTAAGAAATTTTACATATATTTAAAAAATTGTTATTTTGTTGAGAAATATTATTTGTGAAATATTTTGTCAAATATTTGAAAAAATTGTGCGTATATTCTTTTTTTCGGGTTGGCCAATTTAACCCACATGATACATTTCATATCATATGCATATAGAAAAATATAAATAAATAAAACAATAAATATTTTCAATCGATTTAAAAAAAGAAAACAATTTTTAAATATATGTTTATATTGAAGTTTCTTGATAGAAACGTGCCTCACATCCCTACAAACTTTCTCGTCACAAGCGTGTCCCCCATCCATCCCTCCGCCTATCACTTCCTGCGCATCCACCATTTCACCATCTACTTGTTCTCCATCTTATCTGACGATCTTTACTCCCTTGGCATCAGTTTCTTGGCATTGTCTTTTTAGGGAGGAGATTGTTGGAAGGATGGGCCAGCTCATCGTTAATTTGAATTAGAAAAGGATTGAATTGCAAAAAGAGAAAAACAAGGAACTAATTGTCTCATAGACTATTTTTATTCTCGTGGACCTTAAAATATCATTTCATTTCTTGTGTCAGTTGACCAACCTACCACCCGCACCCTTCCCACCACCTTCTGCCATTTGCGATGTTTTCCTGGGCGAACATAACAACACTTCCAATAGAGAGACGAGGTCTCCCTACATGCAACATGACATTGTCATTTAGTTCTTTCAACCCGGGGGACTGGCTTCACACGAGATGGTCAGGGTTTTTTCGCCCCACACTAGACACCGCCATTATTTTTCCTCCTACAACCATTGTTCTAGTGCCACTCCTCACGGGCACGAACTAGGTAAAATGCCACATGAGCCCTATTTTTTGAAGGTTTTCTCCATGTGGATCCTTTCCGCCATCTATATTTGTTGACCCCAAATGAATTTTAGCTTTTTTTTAGTAGAGGAGGAATGGGGAGGGCGGTGCGGCTCTCGATAGGACTGGACCACTACCATACTGGCTACCACCTACCAGGCTTTTCTAGGTTTGTGTTGGTTGCTTTCAAGAGCTCAGACCGCTTGGGTTTGTAGCTCACAGTTTGGTTTATTTAGTTTCCTCCTCGCGTCTCTGATCGCGGGTTTGCTATCTAGGGTTTTTTCCTTGTTGTTTCTCCATGTGAGCGCTTGCTCCTTAGGGTTTTCATCTTTAGGGTTTGTTGGTGCATACCATTTGCGTTCTTAGGGTTTGTTGTTTCCAGAAACGTAGTTTTGTTTCTTCTAGCTAATTGCATGTCAAAGGCTACGGGCATTTTTTGGGTTTAAGACCTACATACTTTTAAACAAGCCCTTACGATAGCTCTTAAATTTTTTGTGCTATTCAAGCTTATTTTTTTTTAAGGAACAATCATGCCATCTCTCACCCTTACTGCAAAGAGAAAAAATTGCTTTGAAATGTTATTTCCCCTATCTATTTTCTCGCCCCATGAAACTATTTTCTTAATGTTTTGATTTTCCTTGACAAAAAAAAATGTGTGTTTTATTGATGTGTAAGAGTGCAATTTTTTGCAAAATGAAAACTATGTTAAAATTTTTTGTAAGTTTGGAAAAATTGTTCTGGAATTTTTCTACTCCTCTGCTAAGAACTATTGGGGATAAACAGGGTTTCCCACTATCCCCTATCCTATTTGGTATCTATATTGATGAGTTGGAGGCATTTCTACATGAGTATATCCAGGACACTGATGCTTCATTCTTCGTTAGGTTTTGATATCTATTCTACTCTTTGCTAATGACTTAGTCCTCTTCTCCTCATCCCTAGAAGGATTATAGAGGAAGTTGGATGCTTAGCTCTGTTTCGTGATCTTCAACAACTATTGACAGTCAACCTAGATAAAACCAAGGTTATGATCTTCAATGGGGTGAAGAAAACTTTGAACCTTCACTTCCTATTCAGAGGGGAGGAGGTTGAGATCACAAGCACACATACTTACGTGGGGGTGAAATTCTCAGGTTGCCACTTCAGTTTGTGACCAGCACTTCAACCTCAAATCAACAAAGGATATAGAACTTTAGCCCTTCTCGAGAGAGAGTGCTTTCAACATTACTTCTAGGACATCTCGTCCAAGATTGGCATCATGGACACCTTGATCCATCCCACTGTTCTATATGGCTTAGATACTTGGGGACTGTCTTTACTTGAGTTGAATTGGGCTTCAGTTGAGAGAGTCCAGATTATTCTTCTTTGTCGCATCATTAGATGCAAATAGAGAGTACATCAACACATCATCCTTGCAGAGTTTGGAGCTCAACCCTTTTGGTTTGAGATAGTCTTAATATTGGCCTCATTCTTGTATCGTGTTTTGGGCTTTGTAGACTCTATAAAGAGTACGGACTATTATCCTTACTTGGCATATTTCTCTTCTAAGAGCATTTTCCATTTTACTCCCTCAGGTCAGGCTAGATTTTAGTTTATAGGAGTTGAAGATCTCTTAGAGTCAGTGGCCATTCAGTTGGATCGTCTCCCTCCTTTCTGATAATCCCTAGATGCTCTTGGTCACCTTTTACCTCTTAGAGAGGAGTTGAACAAGATCATTAAAGAGGACATATGCAAGCAGTTCTTCGAGGTCACCTGGGTTAATCCTTTGGGAGGGTTGCGCCCAAAGATGTTCTTCTATGTTGAGCACTGCTTGGAGTTGAGATACATGCTCATGCACTTCTCCATTAGATGCATGCTCTTTGCATTCATCTAGGCTAGTTCAGAGTAGGTTCTCATAGACTTCAGGTAGAGATGGTCCACCAGATTGACAGACCAGACAAAATCTGTCAGGTATGTCATTTACAAGAAGTGGAGACCGAGGTGCATTTCATTTTTGGATGCCGTGTCTACTACGATATAAAAGGAATTTTCCATTGCTTGTTCAGAGATTCTCATACCCTCGTCGACTTTTTCAGGTATCTCGATCAGAGATGTTTGGCCCTATATATGCAGGAGGCCATCAGTTTCCAAGCGCATATTCTTCCACCTCCCATCGGACTAGACCTCACATAGAGGATCAACACATTTTTCAGGGTAGTACCTTCAAACAGGGGCACCAAGAGAACTATTGATACCAGTTCATATCCATACTCTAGATTAGTGAGGATCTATGGGACCTCATCCCGCCACATGAAATTTTAGTAGCAAATCCGTTTCATATTCATTCCTGGGAGACAGACTAGGTCCTCCAAACCTCAACAATGCGCAAACTCCCCCAGGCAACAACTTAGTGGACACTCCACACTTTCCACTTGCCCTTCATCCAGCCAACACACTTTGTGGAGTTTTCTTCAATGTTCTTCATTCAACCTCAAATGTTAGCAGATATGGGTCTGATCCTCAGAGGCATTAGCTCCTGGTTCTTTTCCGCCAAGGCATTTCATACATTGTATCTTTTATGGTCCTTCATTGTACCTTTTATGTTCCTGCATTGTACCTTTTATTCATGCATTGTGTTTTTTATAAGAGACCGTTTGGTGCTCCGACGTTGTATGAACATCATTGTATTGTTAAACCTACTTTATGGTCACTAGTTGAACATAAATATAATTATCTTATCTTATATTATCTACTAGCCTAAATGTTTTTAACTAACCACAAATTTTTGAAGTAATTGAACTAAATTTTTTTACCAAGTTTTATTTCATTTTTTTTTAATATCTATTTCCAACTGCTAAAATTTGTTTATGTCTCTATTAATGCATTTTTTTTGCGACAAAAATAGCCAACTTTTGTTCCCACCAAAACAAAGGCTTTCACTCTAAAATAAATTTCTTTCACCGCCATAATTTTTTTTATTACTGTTTTCTAGCCAAAAGGTAAATTCTTCTACTCCTCTACCACGCTTAAATTTTTAACTTACAACCATTTTTTAGGCAATAGAACTAATTTTTTCTCGCCAATTTTTCTTCTAGCTTTTTGAATACCATTTTTTCTTTTCTCTCACAAAAAAAGGTGTTTTATCCTCTCACCTAAAGAAATGTTTTTCCTTTCAATAAATTCCTTTCATTCGAACTATTTTGTTCTTTCATGTTTTCTTGTTCCCCTCTCACCATTTTTTTTTTATTTGGCCCTACAAACAACTTTTTCAAATATTTAAAATTTCCTTACTAATATAATGAATTAAAATCATGCCAGGTAAATTATAGTATTAAATAATTATTTCACCCTTTCGCAAACAATTGTTTCGATTATTTTAAATTTGCAAACGAATATAATGAATCAAGTCATGGCTTCTAAATTTTAATAGCAAGCAATTTTTTATCAGGAATAGAAAACTAAATCAAATCATAACATCCAATGAATGGAATTCGATTAAATTGTTCCACATGCAACTCAACCATGGCAACGACTATAGTCGCGGCCATTGTAACCGCTCTAACTTTTGATTGCACAACGAGCCTATATTTAATTTCTCTCAATCTAAATATGGATTCGGGAATGCTAAAGGGGACAGCGGGCCTATCTTTCCATATAAATCTAAATAAAATAAAAAGAAAAGGAATTAATTAATCTTTTCTAATCTACATGTCACCGATATTTTAACGAAAACACATGTAGATATATTAGAAAATACAACGTCAAAAAAGTCTGAAACTCCACAAATTATTATAAGCGTTATTAGATATTATTATTTTTTCCGAATGAAATTGGATTATTTTTGGAATGATTCTAATTTTGTAATAATTAGTAGGACTCGAGAAACATTACCATGGAAAAAAATAAAAGTAGTCCTAATTTTGATTTGTCCAAATTAATTACTAAAATAAAAGGTTTTATTCAGTTATTTATAGATGTTGATCTTATTTTAGATTTAGAATGATTTTTATAAATTAGTAAGTATGTAGGGAACTAGAAAATGATTTGAAGTACGTGTGTAAGAGGAGTATAAAGATAATTCTTTCCATTATGAATTCCCTCTTGATTCATTGAAGGAAAAAACTATCTTGTGGTAATATATTTTTCAAGATATGCTATTATATTGGTTCTGCAGAGTATTGTAAATGATTGTAAAACATACTTGTTGATTAGATGCATATTCCAAGCCAGCATTTTTCTGCTCTTTCATTACTTTGTAAAATTTGTGTTTGAGTGATAACATTGTTATAGTCATGATGCATGCGTAGAAGAAACTCAATAATTCGTAGTGTGGTTAATTTATGATTGTTAATTCAGTATTACATCATGGAAAATTAAACATTGGAAGGTAGTATGATGAATAATTCCAGTTGGTTGTTAAGTCTTCCAAATCATATTGTTAAAACCATAGCTTGCCTATCAATTGTTGAGAAAATATAATGAATGTGAAGGGGCTTATTATTTTATTATATTTTCAAGTCAAGTATGCACTGACTAGACTTAAAAGACAGGCAACCATATGGTGCGATGACGTACAAGCTGCATGAAGGAGGAAAGGAAATGCCAAAAGATTGGGACAAGATGGTAGCAGAACTTAAAGGTAGTTTTTTACCTAAAGATTATCATATTAATATTTTTAAGCAATTGCAAAACCTTAAATAAAGGAACATGATTGTTAAAGAATACATCAAAGAATTTTACAAATTAAACATTAAGGCTTGACATGTAGAAGAGAACGATGAAAAAGTTGCAAGGTCTATTATTGTTCTAAGGTTTGAGATTCAAGATGAAATTAGCTTGTTGTCTTTGAAAACAATGGAAGATGCATATCAGGCGGCCTTGATAGCAAAAGAGAAGATTGTCCGGAAACAAAAACTAAGGAGTAGAGGAGGAAGTCTTGTAAAGGATAAAGGAAAAACCATTAGACAAGAGGTTCAGTATCCAAATGATGAAAATGAATTTCTAGTAGTCAGACACCAAGAGAAAGTGATTTCAGAGGGAGGAGATCAATTTTCAAAGAACTTATCAACCTAGATGTTTCAATTGTGGATAATTAGGACACATGTCTTGGGAATGTCGTGACATAGATCAACAAGCCAATGGGGTGCTCATGTGACAAAGGCAAAGGGGGAGGATGGAGATCTAGTTGCAGTTGTAAATGCTCCTGAGGAAGGTGAATCTTTACTATTAAAAAGACTGTTGAATCAAGAAGAAAAAGAGACCAAAGTGCGAGCTCAAAGGAGGAGTTTTTTCAAAACTAAGTGTAAGTCTAGAGGTAAGTGTTGCAAACTTGTGATTGATAGTGGTAGCATGGATAATCTAGTCTCTGTTGAAAAGGTAGAAAAGTTAAACTTAAAGAAGACACCACATCCTACACCTTATAAGGTTTCTTGGTTACAAAAGGGTCATCAAGTTTTCGTTATTGAGAAATCTATTATAGAATTTCAAATTTGAAGCTACAAAGATGTAATTGTGTGTGATTTCTTGACAATGGACGTCTGCCATATCCTACTAGGAAGGCCCTGGCATTAAAATAGGGATGTAACACATAATGGAAATCAAAACAACCACAATTTTCATAAAGATGGGAAATTACATACACTTCCACCATTAAAGGATGCATGCAATAATAAAATGTTAATGTTCAATAACAAAGAAATTTTCAAGGACAAAGAAGAATGCAAGGACTATGAACCAGTAATTGAAGTAAATCATTTGTTTTTAGAAAAGCAAGATTTGTTCAATAAATATGAGAATATGATAATCAATGAAATGTTTATGGTATAAAATAGATATCAACCAAGAATATCCATGGAAAAAATGGTTATGAATGAATATATTTTAATAAATGAAGAATAGGAGAATGTTAAGGAGAAGATTGCTTTGGAAACCAATGAGAAGTTAATGTGTGAAAATTACCAAATTTTAGATGAAGACAACCATAATGAATAATATTTTTGACAAGATATGGAAGTGGTGAATAGAGAAAGTACCTTTGGAACCATAAATAAAAAAATTCTAATTAATTTTGGCCAACAGGCGTTAAAATCTTCCCAAAAGATTCCCTTCTGGGTTGATCTACCCATATTTTCCTATGGGGCAAAAAAAAAATTAATTTTAACATGTTTGTTTCATGTGTAGGAAATATGGTTTCAATTGTACAGGTTCAGATCCTTCCAAAGAATTTCCTTAACAAATTTGCTAGAAGGATTGAGAGAGCTAAGTTTCCAAGAGCATACCAAAATAGACTTCATTTGTTTAATGGAGAACCTTGCGACGTCGGAGGAAATTTAAGTCATCATGAAAACGTTTAGCCCAAGAAAATTTGTAGAAAAGGGTTAATGATCTTCTTAAGAGGAGTCCAGGAATATTTTGTTCTTTGAGATTCTAATGTAGGAGCATCGACAAATTTTTATAAACATTATTAGATTTTTTTATTTTTTTTTGAGGAAGTTGGATTCCTCATGCAATTATTTTGATTTTGTAATAATTAATCTTACTCTAGACACATTATCATCAAATATTATGGATTAGGCTAGAAAAATAAAATAAAAACTAGTTATAGTTTTGATTTTTCCAAATTGGTTACTAAAATAATGGGCCTTATCCACTTATTTATGGATCTTGATCTTATTTTAGATTTAGAATGATTTTTATAAATTATTATGTGGAGAACTAGAGAAGGATTGGAAGTATGAGTGTAAGAGGAGGATAAATTTAAATTTTTCCATTATGAATCCTCTCTTGCTTAAATGAAGGAAAAAGCTATGTTGTTGTAATATATTTTTCAATATATGATATTATTTTGGTTTTGGTGGAGTATTGTAAATGAATGTATAGGAAATGTACTTCTTGATTTGATGCATATTACAAGCAACCATTTTGTTTCTCTTTCATTACTCTGTAAAATTTGTGTGTGTGATAATATTGTTGTAGTCAAGATGCATGCATAGAAGAAACTCAATAATTTCTAGTGTGGTTAATTTATAATTGTTAATTCAATATTACATCATGGAAAATTAAACATTGGAAGGTAGTATGGTGAATGATTCTAGTTGGTTGTTAAGTCTTCGAAATCATATTGTTAAAACCAGAGTTTAGCTATCAATTGTTGAGGAAATAGAATGGATATGAAGGGGTTTATTATTTTCTTTTATTTTCAAATCAGATTGTAATTCCATTGGATGAATGTGTAAACTTTGGTATTTAACAAAAAAATGCTTCTTAAAGAATTATTTGGCAAAATCTTGGCATAAAGTGTGCAACCACATTATGGCGAAATTGTAGCAAAATATTCGATGACATAGTTGAAAATATCAAAGTGATGGGACAAGAAATTGGGGATTTCTATGACTGGCCAATTGGTAAAGATGGAGATTACCTTGAGAAGTTCAAACTTATGAAGGCCATAAATTAATCATTTTGTTGTGTTTCTTATCCAATAGTTTATATGATGACATCAACATGAGATTTTAAGTTGCAATATTCTTAAGTTGGAGAATCAACTCCTGTAGTTTTTCTTGAGAGAGGTTTTAGATGATGCAGGGGAGAAAATAATTCAGGACTTCAATAAGCTATGGAGGAAAAGGTACAAGAGGGAGTTGTCTCCTTTAAGTCAATTCCACATAATATATGAAGATACTAAACAATGGCATTTTATGGGTCACCTACACGCACTCATTTTGTTGTTTGTGTCTATGAAAGTAATAAAGAGGCAAGGAGCGACTCTCTTTTAAAGAATGAATCACTGTTTCGAAGTGGTCATTGAAGTGGTCTTCACTATTTTTTGCATGAGGAATCCTTCTAAGAAAAGGTGACATGATATTCTAAACTCATACAATGCGGCGGAGTTGAAAAAGGGTGGCATTCACTTCAAACCTTCTCTAAGTAGTTTGATCAGATCCAATTTGAAAAATACTTGGGAATGCTCTACCTTCCCCAAATCACCATATCTGAAATGCAGAATGAAGTTTCCTTGAGGAACATGCTTGCCCTCGAGTTCAACCATACCACCCGTGGCGACAACATGACATGCTATGTTGAGTTGATTGGTCCACTCCAGGAATCTTGAGTCATTCTTCAGTGAAGTACGATGATGAGTGATGAGAGAATAGTTGATATGTGGAGCAACATATGTCATCCCATCTTCAAAGGCCATTTGGAACCTCTTTTGGACCTCAGTAATGCAGTCATGGAAGTTCTTATAAGGAAAAATTACAAGTGCATTGTCAAAAAAGTGTTGTGGGAATTCTATTGGGCTCCACTCAGGGAATGTTTGTCAAATCCACAGAAGAGTATAGCTCTGTTGGTTCGAATTATTATTCTTTCCATGAGCTTTTCACATACCTTGTTTGCTTGGTTGGGTTGGTATACTAAAAATACTCGACACTAAATAAGGTGTTGTACTACTTGGTCGTCCAATTATAATTTTGTTAGAAATAATTCTACAAGAAGAAATGGTGTAATTATAAACAATAGTTATAAATAGAAAATGTTTCATCAGGAGTTTTGTTGCTTCATCCAACAAGATGAGTTTGTTTTTCCATTTTTCATTCAATTGGTAATTCAAAAATAGATGTTGTAGTGACTTTGGTTGAGGAAGATTTTTAATGGAAGTTTTCTCGACTCTATATAGAGGGATGATAATTTTTTTTTTTTGAATTTTATATATTTCGGATTTTTTTTTCATATTTTTTAAAGTTGTTTTTGCACAAAATTTGGTAAGGGTGTCTTAGAATCACAAGTTTTATTTGTTAGCTCTTCACAAACCTAGAGTCTTAAGGGCTTTTTTAAGTTGTATATATACAGTCAAAAACACATTTTAAATAACGTAAGATCACTTTTGACTAAAAATTGTCAAAACATAGAATACTTAAAAAATGCATATTAGAAGTATAAATATATATTTTAATTTTAGTTTATATTATTTAATTTTAGAATTTCATATTTAAAAAAAATAACCTAATAGACATTTATTTTAATTCAACACTTATAAAAGAAAGAAGTAACCTTTCATCCATGTTAAGGAATAGTTGAAAGATAGTGGCCATTGAACTAGTAGTTCTTTTCAACAATTTAGCAAATTCATATGCTCTTTTGCAAGTCATAATCTTAACTTGTAGATTTCATCAAAGGTATATTCTTGTTTTGGGATACTCACTTATCATCCTGAGACATATGTAATTTGAAACAAAGAGCAAAGATCTTACAATAGAAGCCATTCTTAGCAATTTAGAACTTTGTTGGAATAAATGAATACAATAACAAATGGTTATATGAAATTTCATGACTCCCAAGTCAATTTGGCTACCCGATTAGGAAAAAAAGCTTTTCTTTTAATTAACGTGTGATTTTTTAACTAGCTAATTCAATAATTATGAGGATCTCAACCCTTTTGTACCGAGTAAATCGGTATTTTCTGTTGCTCTAGAATTATAAAACATGAGAAAAAAACGTACTCTAGCTACCTCGCCCTATAAGGATTATCCACTTATGTAACCCATATATGTGCATTTTCCAATCTTTTATATAAGTAAAATTCACCAAATTTTGTATGAAAAATAAATTTCAAAAAAGACAAAACATTGATAAAAATAGTCATAAAAAATAGGAATTTTATTTAAAATATCTAATTTTTTTTATGTGTGGAAGAGAGAGATAAAGAGAGGAAAATTTATTATCTACAAAAAATAAAAATAAAAATAACATTTGGAAATATTTGTATGATTATGATTTACGAAATGACATGGGAAATAAGTTGGTGAAGCCATTCAACATTCCCTAAACAAAAAAATATTTAATAAACATGAGCCACAAACCAAGTACACATAACATATTGGAGAAAAAAGCTAGTACTACCATATCAAGCAAACAACCTTTCTAAAGGGAAGACATCTCTAATCTATCCCCTGTTGAGAACTAAGTTGAAAACCAATAGATCCTAGTGCCAAATGGATCAGAGATTAGGTTCACAAGGAAACTATAAAAACCCTATAATCCATTATGTATTACTAAGTTTAGGAGCTTTTTGGTGGTACTGGACACACCAACATTCAGGGGATCTCCCTGGTATGAAGTCAGAATTAAACCTCACATCATTTGGTGTAGGAGTCCCATCTAATAAAAAGGTCTACTTGCCAAATCCTTAAAGATTTTCTTGACTCTAGTTGTCAGCACGAGAGCGGGATGCAAAGGTATCTTCAAAAAACAAGGGTTGTGCCTAGTGAGTGTTCAATTGTAACTATGTCAAGGTTCTTCTACTATAGAGGGGAGAAAAAGTGATCCTCTAGGTGACAGGTAATAGTACCACCCAAGAAGAGACACATATGAATGAGAGATGTTTTCCTAACATCTAGTGGGATAGTCCACAACAGATTCGATGATCGTTACAATCAATAAATGAGAAAGATCTATCTAGTATTTAGCGGAATAGTCCACAAGTATTGGACAACAATAACAACCATTACAACACATTCTCAATAAGATAAGCACTAAAATAACCGAAATAGTTCAACTATTTTAGCACATGTGAAAGAAAACATGAAATACAAACATCCATAGAATAGTCCTACAAACATTCATAGTCCATGGATGAAGAACGTGTTGGCCTTAAAGGCTTTTGTTATTAAGGAAAAGTTCCAAGACACGTGTTTACAATGTACATCACTAGTCCCAATAGTGGGACATTGGATCCACTCCTTGATCCTCAAAAAACTAGTTGATCTCTCAAATTCCTTGCAGGAGGAGCCAAGGTGAAAAGTCCTTTTCTCATACAATGAGGGAGTATATATAACCAAGGGTGAATCTTTGACTACCCTCATGACCATTTGACTTCCTATGAATTTTCAACTTACATGACTCTTTACATTCCATGTGTGTTCTTTGGGCTTCCACTTTACAATACATTTGAATACAATATACATGGTCTATAATAGTGATGTGGCATATGACATGACATGACATGACATTGCTGACATGGACTGCTTGATGATGTGGCAATGTCAAGTAACTCTTGTTGTTAAGTGTTGGATGTATTCCTCGATATGATTTCTCTTCACCTCTGCAGGGCTTAGTGATGTAGAATCTTCAATGATCTTTAGCCTTGGATGGTGGTTGCAAACTTGTGTCCCTTCTCTTCCTCTCAATTGATCCACTTGTGAGTTCAGCTACAAGAGAGCCTTTAGGAATGCTTCCCTCCTTACTCTTCTCCATCATCTTTCTGTGACATGATAGTGTACCTATTCCTACAATTCACTCATGATGAGAGAAAATCAATCCCAAATAAATCCCTAGTCTAAGATGATGCATTCAGATCCATCAACTAAGCCTAGGACAAATGATAGGTTGGGGAGAGGGTCTCAGTGACTGCACATTTTGTAGTTCCAACAATCAAGGGGAGATATTGAGCTCTGATATTGCACAATGTGCAACTCAGGGAGGCTTGAAGGACAAGACTACGCAGTTTCTAGAGGCAGTGGGGTCAGGTTGAGGGAAAGGACACTGGAAATGCCAATTGCATAGTTTTGGATGTCAAGGGAAGTTGGGATTCTATGCATTGGGCAGTTTCAATAGCCAAGGGATAAGCTTGAGGGTTGAATATGCAAAGTGCTCAGTTCAGGTTGGGTTGTGGGACATAACTGCGCAACTTTGGGGGTCAAGGTCAGGAGCTATGCACAAGAATTTCATAGAGAAGCAACTCTCAGGGATAGGGAATACGCATTGCACAATTCCAAGAAGCAAGGTCACAACATAGAGGTTTGAGGTTGTGTAGTGTGCAATTTAGTTGAGGTTTGGTGAAGCTAAGTTTCTCGGTCCGGAATATTTTCTGAAAATAGCTAAGTGTGGGATAGGTGATGAACAATGTTGAACCTTGGCTATGATCACACAGTTAGCATACTTTGATGACATGAAAACATAAATCATTAGAACACATGAACAAATAATTTCCCTATGTGTGACTGCCTCACGAAAAGATACGACAACTGCGACACTTAAGATAGGCTTTAGGACATGACCGTGACGACACTTGTGCGACAACTTTCAAGACTCTATGTATGGATGTGACAAATGCTTACATGGTTAGGACAACTCATATACACAAATACTAACCTTAAAAATCATTAGAATAGGTTTGCAAACATTGCACAACAACCAAACATGCCAAAAGATGACAGTGAACCCAACATGCAAAACAGACCAAAGCACTACAAGAAAGCTCATGAAATGAGCTCTAGTGTTTATAAAAACAATGTAAAACACCAATGGACTTTCCAAAATAGAGTGTAAGCCAAAATTTTGGAGATTGTTTACAGCAGGTACAAAACTTGGCAAAACACTACTTGAATTCCAGCGTCTCTATCTTGGTTAATTTCTTCTGTGCAGGGCCTTGGTTCTTGAGGGAGTATTGATTCATAATTCAGATCACTTTGGCCTTCCAACTTACCCCACGAACATACATGGTCCCCTCTATACCTTCTCAGTTGAATACAACATAAGATTTAGCATAATAACAGTGTTTCAAGTTGGCAAGGGTAGTGTAGCTCACAAGCTTAAGATTTTCAGAGTACAATTTTCATATTTGGTGTTACTCTGCTACCTGCAGGCCCAGGCAATACCCTAGTGGAGTCAAACATTTCTCCACTACCAACAAGCCTAGATAGTAGCTCGATGGAGTTGCTTGCTTCACCTCTCTGCACAGGAAGCCTTTCTCTTCTTTCACTTTATTTATTTATTTAAAGAGAATTTTACATTGGAACTTATTTATTTTGGGTGGGAAGAGGGATCCCAACTTATTAAGAGCAGAAGAGGTTGTTCCTTCAGAGAAGCATATAGAGACATCTTATTTAGGTTTTCTCATTTAGATTTTTTCCCTCCTCTATTTCTATTATTTGGATAAGCTTGAAGACACCAAAACAGAAAAACCGAGTACAGGCATGATGTTTTTGGACCATACATGGGTTCATGGTTGGACCATAACTCTCTTTACAGATGGATCGTATTTTTTGTCCGAACTTCCTCGGCCAAAAGATGCAACCAACATAAGGAAGATAGAGAGAAGGTTAGCCAAATGCTAAAGTGTCACAAGACTCTTTATAATTTGGCCACAAACATATTTAGAAGCCACAACATATTCATGCACAACACTTATTCACATACCGGAAACCAACACAAAATTCAAACAAACAAGCAAACAAAAAAAGGAAAGACTATGTACACAGTGTAGGGCACAACCCTAGATTTTCATTGAAAATATTGTTTCAAGTCTTGGCCATTGATAGGGAGAGATTCAATCTTCCTGTCAAGTTATTGAAGATGATAAGTGTGTTGGAAAATATTTTCGTGCACGGTGAATGGCCCAATCCACAAGGACTGAAACTTAGTGTGTTTTCCCTTGTACTCATGGGCTTTATCACACTCTAAGACTAAGTCACCCACATTGAAGTTGTGTTTCCTTGCAGACTTCTTGTCAAACCACCTCTTGATATGATTTTGGTGAAGTGAAATTTTTTCTTTTGCTTTCAACCTTTCTTCCTATAGCTTATGAAGGGTATCCATCCTACGTTGAACTAACAGACATGGCTTGCCTTGGGATTCTTGTGAGAGTTGGAGAGCAGGAAAGTAGATGTTTGGCAGGAGGATGGATTCTTTTCTATACACCAGGAAGTAAGGGGAGGTGTTCAGGGAAGGTTTCAACATGGATCGGCCAATCCATAAGGAATTTAACAAAGAAAAGTACCAGTTTCCATGCTCAAAGAATATGATCTTTTTGATAATGCAAATCAAGCTATTATTTGTGGATTCAGTAAGACCATTCACCTGCGGATAATAATTAGTTGAATGTTTTAATATGATACCATTTTCGAATGTAAAATCGTAGAGTCTTAATGATGAAAAGTATGTTGGATTGTCAAAAACAAGTGAACTAGGAATGTCAAAACTGGAAATGATGTTTTGTTGCAGAAAGATGATGACTTCCTGATCATTCACCTATTTGAGCGGAACTATTTCTGTCCACCGCATGAAGTAATCTATGGTAGTTAGGATGCAGCGGTGTTGCTTTGATGAGTGTAGGAAAATCTCCCAAATAATTTCCAAGCCCCACTGTTGAAAAGGTTCTTCCACTGCAATGGGCTACAATGGGGTGACTAACTTCTTGTTTCTGTGTGCACACCTTTGACATACAAGACACTTACGAGTATAAGCATGAGTATCTATAAATAATGTAGGCAAGTAAAAGTTGGTCTACATAACCTTATGCATTATGGTGTTGCCTACGAAGTGGCCCTCGACTATTTTGTTGTGGAGATCACGCAATACCTTTTCTGAATCATGTGATTAAAAACACCTTACTAGTAATCCGTTGTGGTGCTTTTTGAACAACACCCCATGCATGAAATGATAAGAAAATGCTTGAAGTCTGAGTGCCCTCTTCTACCATGCAGAAAAGTGGTAGGCATTGTGTTGTGCTCAAGGTATTGACACACATCCGTGTACCAAGAGTTTGTGCTTGTAGTGGTGGAGGATCGCTCAATGTTATACATCTCATTTTCTTTCTCCCATCTTGAGATATCTTCTTATTCCTCCTTCACATATATTGCTTCTACTCCTAGTCGAAAAAGACCATAGCCCTTGATTGTGTGAACTGGCTTGATTTCTAGATCATACTCTTGCAACCTGGTCATCCAGTTCACTCTCCTTTCACCCATATCTTGTTGAAAGTGCAATGATTTGGCTGTTGGGGGCGGGAAAAAGATAACATAATTCTTTTTCAATAGATAGGGCTGAAAATCCTTTACCACCCTGTATATTGCATAAGCTTGTTTGTCCATGGTGGGGTAGTTAAGTTCTGGTCCTTGCAAACTTGTGCTCATGAAGGAGATAGGTCGCTCATTGTTCAATTCATCGTTCTGAGTGAGTATAACAAAAAGAGAGGTATTAGAAGAAAAAGTGTGGAGTAATAAATATTTATTGAAGTGTGGTTTGTACGATGTGGGTGCTTCTACTATAGCCTACTTAATACGGGAGAATGCATCATTTTACCTTTTATCCCATTTGTATATTGTGTCCTTCTTCACCATCTCTTGTATTGTTTTGAGAAGGTGGGCATAGTCGGAGATGAACTTGCAGAGGAAATTTATTTTTCGCAAGAAAGACTGCATGGCCTTCTTATTCACTGGGAAGGGAATCTGCGTGATTGTCCTGACCTTGTCTAGGTCTACCTTAATTCCACTCTTAGCAATGATGTTGCCCAAGAGATTACCCACATACACTGCGAAGGTACGTTTCTTGGGATTTAAGGATATCCCATACTTCTGACATTGCTCAAAAATGTTTTTTAAGTGGCATATGTGGTCTGACCTTTGTTTGGAGAACATTGTTACATCCTCAAAATAGACTACTATGCTCCGCCTAATGAGTTTTCCAAAAGCGATGTCCATAACACGTTGGAATGTTGCACTATTATTTATTAGCCCAAACAGATTTTTTCTGAATGCAAACATGCCCTGCTTCATTCAAAACATGGTTTTAAGTCTGTCAGGACAACCAGAACCTGGTTGTATCAGGAATAACCATCTAATAGAGAAAATATTTCATACAGTGATATTGTTTGCAATATTTGTTCCATGGAAGGCATGGGGTAGTTTTCCTTATCCGAGGCACAGTTGAGATTTCAGAAATACACACACAAGCAGATTTCCCTGGACTTCTTCCTTACCGGGACCAAATTTAACACCCACATTGAGTGCCGCACTCTGTATATGATTTGGGCATCCAACGATTTTCTCGTCTCCTTCTGAATAGGAGGTTCAAGCATTGGGTATACTTTCCTTAACTTCTGTCATAATGGCTTGGACCCTTCCTTGATGGATATCACATGCTAGATGATTCATGTGTCATATGTATTGAGTTCATCGTATGTCCACGTGAAGACATCAGGGTACTACTTGAATAAGCGGATAAAGTGTTATCATTATTTTGGTGTGCAACAAGTACCGACATTGAAATATTTCAGATCCTTATATATTATCAAGTTAATTTTCTTGTGTGACAGTGTGGAACTATGGGTCTTAGCATTGATAGGTCCCTAGAAGTGATTCTGTAGGTCATACAACTTTTCCAACGATACCACACCCTTGGGGATGAGGTTTCCTTTGCTTGCACTAGTTACATCCTACAATGCCTTTTTGTGCTCGTCCTCATCAATTGTTGCATCTTTAAATACATAAAAATTCTCCATGAAGCACAGTATCTACTGGTCATCATCAAAAACGTGTAAATTAGTAATATTGTCAGGGACGAAAGAGTTATAAAGAATTTCAAGAAACAAATTATCCCTCAATGGTGACAACCTAGCAGAAACATTTTCCAATGTGTCTGCAACTGTGTTACACATTCTTGGAATAGAAATAATATTGAAATCTTGGAAATGTGAAATAAGATGCCATACCTCTTGTTGATAACTTCTAAGATGAGGTGACACACAATGTATGGTGTTATGTACCTGTCACACCATAATTTCTGAGTCACCTACCACTTTCAGGATGGCAACATTGAGGTTAATGGCCTTTTGTAAGCCCAAGATGAGCACTTCATACTCTACATTGTTGTTCGTGCACTCAAATTCCAAGTGACTAGAGGTTAAATTCTTTCTTTGCAGTGGGTCTACTAAAATGCAACCAACTCTAGAGCCCTCCAATGTTTTGGAACCATCGAAGTACATTGTCAAAATATTATATTTACAGGGACTGGGAAATACACTAGTACTTCTATAACTATTACTAACTGTAAAAAGTTCATTATCACCAGTTGGACAAGGGAAGAGATCTAACTGTGTATCTAGTGGAACTCGAGATGGTTGTGCAAGATAACACCATAGTTAAGTTTCAAGGAAGAAATTTCCGAAAAGTAATTATGGGAAAGCCATCGGTTCATTATGTCTGTCCAAGGGAGTGATGGTGTGTTTCATATATCTCTCTGATTCCACCTAGATCTGGTTATTTCTTCCCCTATACAGAATCCATAGATGTGACTAGTCTATGACAAAGTATCCTTGTTGTTTACTAGACCAGTCTCTACTCAACAACACTCTGTATGCTTCTGAAATGTCCACAATCACTATGTTGATACATTGGTGGACTCGTCCGTTGGATGATAAGTGGATGATGACATATCTGAGTTCACCAATTTCCTGGACATGATACATGTCAAGTTGAATAATCTTTGCATTTATTTTTTCTCATTTAGCATTGATTTTCTTGGCAACAAATAATGGAATTACGTTCACTAATGCACCAAAATCAACTAAGAAATTATGTACATTGAAATTAAATATTTTGAAAGTTAACAGGAAAGGTGGTTAGAGTGTATTGGAATCCATCATTAATGCATTAATTATAGATTTGAGAGAACCAAGAGACTTATCATATCCCTTGTATGAAGAGGTAGCATTACCTATATAGGTCTTCCCAAGTACCTCTAAGAGGATGTCCCATTGGCTCGTGATATTTGTTAATTCAAAAATTGAAATGTTCACATGAACCTTCTTCATGTCATGAACTATGTTATAGTCCACAAAAGGAAGAATGGTCGAGGTTTCTGGGGATGTAACTTGGTTTTTGGTTTCTAGAGTGATGGTTATATCCTTACTACTGACAAAAACATTTTTCATTGAGACTACTTTCCCAGACTTGTTCTGAGTGTTCTGCACTGAGTTGGTTAGTGGGTTGATTTTCCTTAATATATTTTCCTTAAATTTCTACTTCGACATTCAATTTTAGTGTTCGTCCCTTGGCTTCTCAAGTTGTACAAGTTGGTTTGCTTCTAGGTTGGACTATCTCTTGGATTTTGCTTATCGACTCTACTCTTTTGGGATGTGAGTATACAGTTAAACATGTTCACTGCATGCCCAACACTTGGAGTTTCATCAGCTGCATTAGCTTCTTCCTTTTCTTCCGTAGGATCAGTGTGCTCTTCAGCCATTACCAAATCAACAAGCTGTGTAGCAACCATGCTCATGGCTTGATTCCACAATGGGCATGTTTTCTCTTAATGATGTTCTTGATGATACGAGCACTATTGATTTGTGCCCAAATTCTAAATATTCAACACAACATTGGAACTCTCCGCAAACGTTTTTGGTTGGTTGTTTCTACTACTAGAAGTTATAGTCCTTCTCAACAAGTTGAATCTAGGAGGCTTATTTCTCATGGTCATATCGTTTGACCTCTGTTTGAGCTCTTCCATTTCATTAGATAGATATTTGACAAGATGAGTCAAGATTTCAATATTAGATGGTTATTTGTCTTTGGCCCTATTCATAGAGACCTGAGACCTCTCCGTGTCCTTAGAGTCTTTTGTTGGTTCATCGTCTAAGATGACTCCAATTGCACGCAAGTCATTATCAACAGCAATAACCTCTTCATAATTTTATGTTCGTGTTTGTTTCACAGTTCGCTTCACAAATTGTGCAATGCTTGCTGGAAAGGCAGAAGTGTAGTAATCTATGGTGATGGAGTCATAAGGTTTTTTGTTTTCTAGAAATTTATTCAAGATGTGATTGAACCTCTCATTGAAATCTTTCACTTTTTCCTTTTGCTCCATCTTAAGACTACCCAACTCTTTCAGTAACATGGTGGGGATCTTATCATCAACAAATGTTTTAAGGAAGATCTTCTTAAACCCCTTGCAATTCTAGATGGAATTTGGAGGAAGGATGTGATACCATACAACTTCCCTACCATCCAAGGTACATGGGAAAAGTCTAGATGTAATATCATCGTAACATAGCTCAAGTGTTTGTAGATGTAGGTAAAAATTTTCCATATGGTCTTTAGCCTTCACTGCCTTATCAGGGTCATACATCATTAAGATCTTCTTCGAATGCCTTGGCATCTTGTGTAGAATACCTGAAAGTGTGAGTGGGCCTTGAGTCATCCAATCCATATTTTGGTATGCCATATCTTCTCCTTCATTGTCTTCCTCTTCTTTATCATAAATCAGATGGCTCTTATTCCTCTTCACCTTCTCTTCCTGTCCTACCGAAAGTTGTGCCTGAGATTAGAATGTTGTCTTCGTCACCACCATGAAAGAGTGGAGGCTCTTCTTATTTTTCCACAGAGTCTGCTAATTCTTCAAGAGTGGAAAGAAACATGTCTTCAAGAGTCGAAACTACTATCCCCGTGGAGGTGGTATTATTCTTCTTCGGAGAATATGGAAGTGTGATTACTCCATGGATCAATCCAACCACTTTTGCAAATTAATGAGTTATAGGGAAGATGGCCTCAATCTAATCATACATAATTTCACATTTAGGCTTGGGCTGAGAAGAGTCACCAACTTCAGAATCATGAGTAGGGGAGGTGCAATGAACGTTGCTACCTTGACCAGAAGATGGGATGATGGGGTCGATGGGTTTATCAGCCATAAAATACTAGCTTCCCTCCTTCTAGCTCTAGAAATGTTAATGATGTTGGACCTTCCAACATTCAGGGGATATCCCTAGTATGAAATCCCAAATAGACCTCACACCATTTGGTGTAGGAGTCCCATCTGGTATAAAGGGATGGTTTCAAATTCCTTAAGGATTTTTCTTAGCTCTAGCTGTCATCATGAGAGAAGGATGCAAAGGTATTTTTGAAAAATAAGGGGGTGTCCCTAGTGAGTGTTCAATTGCAACTATGTCAAGTTTCTTCTACTGTAGAGGGGAAGAAAAGTGAGCCTCTAAGTGAGAGGTAATAGTACCACCCAAGAAGAGACACACATGAACCAGAGACATTCGTCTAACATCCAGTGCAATAGTCCACAATGGATGTGACGATCATGACAATCAATAAATGAGAAAGATCTGTCTAGTATCGTGTTGAATACTCCACAAGGATGGGACAACAATAATAACCATCACAACACATTCTCAATAAGATAATCCCTAAAATAACTGACATAGTTCAACTATATTAGCGCATGTGAAAGAAAGCATGAAATACAAACATTTGCAAAATAATCTTACAGACATTCATAGCCCATGCATTAAGAACATATTGGCCTTAAAGGCTTGTTTTATTAAGTAAAACTTCCAAGAAACATGTTTACAATGTACATCACTAGCCCCAATAGTGGGACATTGGAGCCACTCCTTACTCCTCAAAGAACTAATTGATCTCTCTAATGCCTTGTAGGAGGAACCAAGGTGAAAATTCCTTTTCTCATACAATGAGGGAGTATATATAACCAAGCGTGACTCTTTGACTACCCTCATGATTGTTTGACTTCCTATGAATTTTCAACTTACATGACTCTTTACATTCCATGTTTGTCCTTTGGAATTCCACTTTACAATACATTTAAATATAATATACATGATCCACAATAGTGATGTGGCATATGACCACTCATAACATGACACTACTGACATGGACTTCTTGACGACTTCTTGGATATGCTTTCTCTTCACCTTCCAATGGCTTGGTGATGCATAATCTTCAATGATCTTTAGTCTTGGATGGTGGTTGCAATCTTGTGTCCCTTCACTTTCTTTCGATTGATCCACTTATGAGTTCAACCACATGAGAGTATTTAGGCATGCTTCCCTCCTTATTCTCCTTCATCATATTTCCATGACATGATAGTGTACATGTTCATGCAATTCACTCATGACGAGACAATATCAAGCTGAACACATCCCTAGTCTAAGATGATGCGTTATGATCCATCAACTAAGCCTCAAACAAGCGATAGGCTGGGGATAGGGGCTCAGTGACTGCACATTTCTTAGTTCTAGCAGTCACGAGGAGAGGTTGAGCTCTGAGACTGTGTATTGAACAACTAAGGGAAGCATGAAGGACAAGACTGTGCAATTTATGGAGGTAGTGGGGTTAGGTTGAGGGATAGGATAGTAGAAAAGCCAACTATGCAGTTTTGGATGTCAAGGGAGGCTAGCTTATATGCATTGTGCATTTCCTATAGCCAAGGAAAAATATTGAGGGTTGAATATGTGAAGTGTGTAGTTCAGGCTAGGTCGTGGGACATAACTACGTAATTCTGGGGGTCAAGGTGAGGAGATGGGCATAGGAATTACGCACAGTAGCAAACCTGGTGGATAGGGACTATGTAATGTACAGTTCCAAACATCAAGGTCACAGCTTAGAGGGATGAGGTTACGCAGTGCACAGTTTAGTTGGGGCTCAGTGAAGCTAAGTTGCTCGGTCGAGAAGATTTTTCGAAAATGGATAAGTGTGGGATAGGTGATGAACTATGGTGAACCTTGACTATGATCGCACACTTAACCTACTTTGATGACACGGAAACATAGATCATCAAAACACATGAATAAATCATTTCTGTCCTTGTGACTACCTCATGACAAGATACGATGAGTGTGACACTTAAGATAGGCTTTAGGATGATTGTGACGACACTTGTGCGACAATGCTCAAGACTTTGTGTATGGATGCAACAGATGTTGACATGGTTAGGAAAACTCATATACTCAAATATTGACCTTCAAAATCATCAGAATAGGCTTTCAAACATTGCACAATATTAGACAAACATGCCAAAAGATGATAGTTAACCCAACATGCAAAATGGATCAAATCACTACAAGAAAGTTCATGAAATGAGCTCGAATGTTTACAACAACAATGTAAAATACGATGGAAGGCTCCAAAATTGAGTGTAATATAAAATTTTGGAGGGTGTTGCAACAACTACAATAGATCCATGGAGTCTCAACCCATAACTACCTTCTCTTCAGTGGAAGTCCATGCAATGTCAAATAAGGAGAAACCAAATGCAACCTTTACTATAGCTTGTTAAGTGTGAGAATAAATCAAATTAAAATAAAATATAAGCTATATTAACTTCTTCACACTTGAAAATATTACAAAAGGAGTCAAGTGAGTTGTCCACATCCATGGTATCAGTAACACATGGTATTGTCCCGTCGTATTGGGCCCATGGTATTATAATAAAGTTTGTTTTCACAGGGGTCTGAGTGAGAAGCAAGGAAATGTAATAGACTTATTTTTATCTTAATAAAAAAGATCTAATCCTTTCTCCATGGTTCTTCTAGAATTGGATTTCTATGTAAATCCCATCTCCAGTTTATGAGTTAATTTGTTTTCATTTTAATTTTCACTTATGTCTTTTTTATTAACAATCGGTATCAAATTTATACACTCTTATTGATAATGGTGTAAGCTAGGTTTGCTTAGCAATATGGAGAATAATATAATAAATGATATTCAGAACATGAACGGGGAAATTTTTTCCCTATGGAAATAAAAAATGGAGGATATATGAATTCTAAAGGATCATTATATTCCAATTGAAGGAGTGGCAATGAACCCCCAAAAATGATAGATGAAGCTTGCAAGTCATTGGAGAAGGCAAATTCTATAATCTGACAGTACCTAGCAAAGAATTTCTACTTTAATGTAGTGAGTGAGAGCGTAGAGAAGGGCTATGGAAGTAGCAACATGATTTATATGAGAAAAGAACAACATCAAAAAAAAAATTCTTGGTGAAGAAGCTATATAACCTAAAGATGAAAAATGGTGCTTGTGACTTGTAGAACATTTGAAAGAATTAATATAATTACCAATCAACTTGCTTCTATAAAAAAAAAAATTGAATGATGAAATAAAATATATCCTACCTAAGTGCTCCATGACAGACAACTAGGAGAATTTGATATGAGCTATGAACAGTTCAAAACCAATGAGGACCCTGAAGTTTGATGATGCCAACAACAATTTTATGAATGAGGAGCTTCAATGCAGATTAATTTTTTAAATATAGGGAGGACAATCTATAGCCTTAAATGATCACGGAAGGAAAATTGAACATAACAGACTCAAACATTCAAAATCAAGAGGTTGATCAAAATCAAGAACAAGAATACTTACTTGTTTTCATTGTGTAGAATCATGACATAAGAAAAAGGATTGATAGTTTTGAAAGAAGGAACAAAAATCAATCAACATAAATTAAAAATATAGTTGCATAAATGAAGGTGAGACCATTGATTTCTAAAGGTGATGTCTTATTTATTGCTTTAGTAAAAGAAGCTTGTTTATATTCTTCCCAAATATCATTGATTGAGCACTTGACTCTCGGGCATCTCGTCATGCGACCCCATGAAAATATAATTGTATCACATGTGAAGTGGGTTATCATAGTAGGGTCACATGGGGCTTCACTAGGGGAGAAATACCATACCATGTGCACTCATATTGAGGGATATATATTAAGGAAAAAATGACACAATATATTGGATTATTGGCAAGTATAGAAAGTGAAGGTCAAAGTTAATGAAAAATATAAAGGGGTATAAAAAATTTAATAAAAAATGGACACCTACAATATCTAGTGAAAGTATGAGTTTTTTAAATTGGAAATGTGTATCGGGTTTGTTTTGGTAGGGGGCTAAATAATGTAATTTTTAGAGGTATTTTCCAATATGTAGTCAAATTAAGGGTATTTTTTAATATTTCATGAACACACATGATATGTTAGAGTTTCATTGAGTGAAGCCCTCAAGGGTAGGGTACATTTAACGAATAATCATTTTTGTAATCTTGTTGGAAACAATTTAAACTTTGAAACAGGAACTATAAACTCAAAACAGGAACTCTGGCCAAAAAACCCCGAAAAAACATGAAAAAGAATGCTAAAAACAAAAAGTGTGTATACTGGAACGATGGTTTTTTTTAGGGTCAATTTTGAACATGTTTTAAAAATGGCAATGAAAACAAATTTTTTGTGCAAAAATTGTGCAAAAAACACCCTGAAAATGAAAAGCATTGATACTGAAACGATGGCTTTTTTTTTAGGGTCAATTTTCAAAATTTTTAAAAAATGCCAATAGAACCGAATTTTTATGTGCAAAAATTCTGCAAAAAACTCCCTCAAAATGAAAAGTGTTGATGCTGGAATAACATTTTTTTTCTAGGGTAAATTTTCAACATTTTGAAATAATGGTGTAAAAGATTTTATCATGACTCTGAAAAACATTAAAATTTCAAAAGAATAATGAAAACATAAAATTAAAAATAAAAACAAAAATTAAAACAATGAAAAAAAACAAAAAAAAAAAAAAGATAAAAAAAAATAGCGAAACCTAAATAAAAATATATATTAAAAAAAAAAAAGCCAATATTAACCTATAAAAGATAAGAATTAAAAAATAAAAAAATATAAAGAAATAAATAATAAGAAAAACATATTTAAAAAAAATTACAATTTTTTTAAATCATGTAAACCATAAAGCAATTTAGCTAAAAAAAAAACAAACAAAATTTTAAAAAACCATAAAATTAAGTAAAAATAGGGAATTTTTAAAAATCATTAAGAAAAACTTAAAATATATATATATAGAAAATTAACAAATAAAATAAAAATGACTAAAATTAAGATTAAAACATTTTTAAGAAACCATAAAAAAACAAAAATATACTGAAATTAAAATAATAATAATAATAATAAATTAAAAAAAATAAAAAATAAAAAAAACCCCAAAAACAATTAAAGATTTAAAAAATACACATATTTTCAAATTAAAAAAATAAAAATAAAAAAACATTTAAACTAATATTAATATATATATATATATATATATAGATATAGATATAGATATAGATATAGATATAGATATAGATATAGATATAGATATAGATATAGATATAGATATAGATATAGATATATATATATATATATATATATTTAAAAAAAAAAAGAAAAAAAACATCAAAATTTGTATTAAAAAATTTAAAATTTAAAATTTGGATTTCACATTGATTTAAAATTTCGATTTAAAAAAAAATAATTTATAATTTATTTTTATTTTTTTAAATACAGTTAACATATTTAACAAAATTTATTTTTTATTAAAAAAAAAGACAATTTTATTGGCCACCGCCCATCTACTCGTAGGGGCATGGCCCTGGGCGGCAAAGCTGCGTGCAACTCCACTACCCAAGGCTGTGCCTCTACTGGTAGCCAAGCGGTGGCTATCCTACTCTGAGAATCGGATAGCCACCCCCACGGGTGGCCGAGCTGTGACTATCTGATTCTAGGAATCGAATAACTATGCCCACAGGCGGTCGGACAGTGGTTATTTGATTCCGAGAATAGGATAACTGCCACCTGGCCACTCATGGGAGCGCGCCCCTCGGCGGCGAAGCTGCGTTCAACTCCGCCAACCAGGGCCACGCCCACATGGGCAACCCAACGATGGCTGTCTGATTCTCAAAATCCGATAGCCACCACTCGACCGTCGGTGGGGGCGTGACCCTGGGAGGCGAAGCTGCATGCGTATATGCTTTTTAAAGTTTTAATCGTAAATATATGTTTTTTAAAGTTTTAGATGTTTTTTATTTTTTAAAATCGAAAATATATGTTTTTTTAATTTTTAAATGGTTTTTTTTTTAAATCCAAAATATATATATTTTTTAAAATTTAAAATGTTTTTAGGTTTTTTTATTTTATTTTAAATATATACATTTTTTTTAATTTTTTTTCCCTTTTTATTTTTTAATTTGAGTACATCTTGGTATTTATTTATTTATTTATTATTATTATTATTATTATTATTATTATTATTATTATGTTTATGTTTTTACTCTTTGATTTTAATAGATTTTTATTGGCTTTTCTTTTGTATTTTTTTTACATTTTTTTTTTATGTTTTTGTTTGTCTTTTTTATATTTTCTTTTTTTATGTCAAAAAAAAATTTCACATAAAAAATTTTAAACTGTTAAAAAATGTAACATTTAAAAAAAATATCCACACTTCATACATTAAAAAATTTGAAGTGTCAAAAATTATTAAATTTAGAAAATATTTATTTACATTTCATACATTAGAAAATTTAAAGCCAAAAAATAGGTCTTTTAAATAAAGGGCCAGAATCCCTGGATGCAGGTGATCAGAGGGAATGATATGTGGCAAAGGATTTGGGCATGCATGTGGGATTCTACCACCGCCTCCCTTCCTCTTGTCCTCATCCTCATTAACTGCATTAATGACAAGCCTGCAAACCGCCCCACTACATTTATGCAGAACAGTTGCCCTTTCTTGCGTCTGTTCTTCAACAATATGGCTTCTTCCAGAAGCTTCACACCTGCTTTGTTGCCTCTACGCTCTTGCTGCTCCTCGGCTATCTTAGAGCACAGCTCCAGAACCAACACTGGGCGCAGATGTTCAATTTTGTTTTTGCATTGACCTCATTCCAGGCTTTCATGTTACGCAGAGCTCCCATTGCTCTCGGGGATTCTGGTTTCACTCTGACTCTTTCCCTGATTCGTGCGCCCTTTCTCTACTTTCTGAGCTTTGCACTGGTTCATCCGTTCATTTCCCACGCTCTGCTTCTTGCTTTGTCTCGCTCAGTCATTCTCAATTGTATCCAGTGCCTCGTCTGTGCAAGAGGATGTGGTGTTGTTGCAGCTCGAGTCGTGGTTCTCCTCCCCGCCACCCTCCCTCCACCTCTCCGAGCTCCTTGTCTCCTCCCTCGGACTCCCCATTGGGTCATTACCCTGAGACAAGAAGTGGTCGTGGCTTCCGAGCTAGTCGCAGGATTTCTCAGCCTGCAAGAGGCATCTCCAGTCTCATCCCCGGTCAGTAGCATACTGCCCAGTTCCGTTTCCCCTATTTGCTCAACATGCCGACTATGACAGCCACCATTACCATTGATTTTAAAGAGGAGCCCCCTAAAATGAGTACCGAGCTTCTGCGAACTAATATGGTGCAAAAGGAGGCTGAAAGGCCTAGCTCTCCCTCTAGAGGTGGTCAGAAAAGGAAAGCGGTCAAGTGCAGCACCTCGCGGGATCTCAAAGTTGAAGTCGGTTTGGGCAACACCAAGCGAGGCTGCTCCAATGCTATAGATGATAAGCAGGACGAGGACGACACCAAGCGAGGCTGTTCCAGTGCTAAAGATGATATGTAGGACGAGGACAACCCTTACTCCTATGCATGTCACATGGTCAAATCTCCCCCTCCTCTCAAGGTACTTAATTGGCTAATTTCCATTTTTGCATGTTTTTGGATGGACGACCATCTAGGTTAGTCATTGTTACTCGCTCGCTGCCACAGCTTGGTTACCTTCAGATTTACAGCTTGTCAAGTCTACGGTTTCCCCTTTGTGGGCGGCTATGTTTTTTGACTGGGAACAATTTTGTATGCATAACTTCTCTTAGTTACTGTGGGTTGATAAACTGTTGGAGCTTCATGGCCGGTTTCCCCTATGAGGGTGGCACTCTCTTGTTGAATCACCTGATACATGTTGATTATGTATTCTGTTTTAGAATTCCCATACCACGAGCTAGAACTTCTGAGGCCCAGCCCTCCATGTAATCTTTTTGTATACTAATAGATTAAACTTATTCAGAAAAAAAAAAAAAAAGGGGCCAGAATCACAACTTCTTTTAAATCAGCATTCAAATCACTAACATTCTAAAACATAATGTACATGAAAAAAATTAAAGTGCCAAAAACTATGCTCTAAAAAAATGTGTGTTCTCCATTGCCTCTTTTCAAAATCATGTCACTTTTTTGTTCTCTACGAAATGGGTAACAGTATCAGTTTTCGTTTCAAAATTTACATTGTTTGGAATGGGAGATGTATGAATCAAGAAAAGGATGATTAAGGTATCTTGCTAAAACATGTTAGGAATGTCCTAGATATGCATATGAGTTCTATCTCTATGTGACAATTTGATGATGAAGGCTGCTCCACAACCTTTGGGAAAGGTGGTTGTTAAAATAGTGAAGGGTCATTAGTCATGGCTAGAGGATTGAAGACGAGAACCTTGTATATGATGAGGAAGAAAATGAGATATTAGATGTAATTCTTCTTGCAAAAGGAAAAAACTTAGTGGATTTATGGCATAAGAACTTGTGCTACATGAGTGAAAAGGGCCTAAAATTTATTGTTGGTAAAAATATAATTTTAGGTTTGAAATCCTATTAACTTGAACTTTGTGAGAATTGTATTTATGGCATGCAATGAATAATTTCTTTTATGAGAAGTGGCCATAAAAGAAAAACAAATTTATGAGAACTAATACACTCTTATGTGTTTGGGGTAGTGAATGTTAAGTATTGAGGATCCTAATGTTTTTTCATAGTCATAGATGGTGCATTCAAGAAGGCTTTGATTGACCCTATAAAATAAAATATGAGGTGTTTGAGACAGTTCTTAAATCTAAAGTTGTTTTTGAAAGGGAGACTAAAAAATTGCTAAAGTGCTTGAGGACAAATAATGATGGAGAGTGTTGCTCCAATTCATTAAAGAATTATTGTAATAATTTTCGCATTAAGCGTGAGAAGATTTTCCCTATTACTCTCCCACATAATGGTACTATAGAAAGGATGAATCACATTATCATGGATAAGGTGAGGAGTATGTTCTCAAATTTCAGATTAGAAAAGCATTTCTAGCTACAAGTAGTAAGGATGGATTATTATCTCATTAGTCACTCACCTTATGCAACCCTAAATAATGGTATTCCTAAACAAGTTTCGATTGATAAAAATCTAACTTATTCTCACCTGAATTTTTTTGGATGTGAAGTATTTATGCATATTACCAAATAGAATAGAACTAAATCAAGGAATTTATTATTTTATGAGATATGTGGATGGCAAGTTTGGTTACCGTCTACGCGAACCAATTAATCACAAATTTGTTAGAGGTAGGGATGGAATATTTAATGAATTAGATATGTATAAAAGGTTTGTAGGTGGTATGAAGTTCAAGGAAATTGTTGACATGTTTAATAAACAATACAAAAATATCCCACTATTGCAAAAATTTGAGCAGTGAATTCAAGAACATGATGGAAAAGATGTGGAAAATGATGGACAACAATAAGAAGAAAATGTGTTGCAACAATTATAAGAGATTCAATAGGAAAACACACCATTATGTTATAGGTTTACTAGGCCTTATAAGCCCTCATAAAGTTATCCATGATCAGATTATATTTTTCTAACAAATGAAGGTGAACCTCATTGTTTTTAGGAAGCTTGTGAAGTGGAAACTAGCAAAAAGTGGAAGAAAGTAATGGACAAAGAAATGGACTATCTATTGAAAAAAAAACTTGGGAGTTACTAAAGCATCAAAAAGGAATAAATGCTATACAAAATAAATGGGTATACATGACTAAACATGAGGGTGAAGAGGAGAAGGAAATACAAAGCAAGGATGGTAGTGAAGGGATTTTCCCAAAAAGAGGGTACTGACTTTACAAAAAAAAATAAGCTATTGTTAGAATTTCATCCATAAGAGTTACCCTTGGTATTATTTTTTATTTAGACTTGCAATGTGAAAAATTAAATATAAAGATAAATTTTCTTAAGGGATAATTGAAGGAGGAAATTTATATGTAACAACCAGAAGAATTCAAGGTAAATGATAAAGAGAACCTTATTTGTAGATTTAAGAAGAGTTTTTATGGGCAAAAATAAGCACCTCACTAATGCTAAAAAAAAAATTGATTCATTTATGTTGGAGCATGGCTTTAGAAAACTAGAGGTTGCACCATTGTTTCTACATCAAGAGGTGTGACCAAGAAAAGTATATTATACTACTATTGTATGTGCATGATATGCAAATTATTGAACATGGTAAGAGCATGACGAGTAGGTTGAAGAAATATTTGGGTAGTCAATTTTCAATGAAATATTTAGGTCCAAAACAACAAATATTAGGCGTGAGGATTATGAGTGATAGAAATAACAAAAGGTTTATGTTTTCATAAGTAAAATATATTTAGAAGTTGTTAGACAGGTTCAATATGAAGGATGCCAAACTAGTCGCTACAACCCTAGAATCACACTTCAAACTTGGTTCTAATTTGTGCTCTTATGATGATAAGAATGAGGAAATGAGAAAAATCCCTTATGATTTAGTATTTGGTAACTTGATGTATTCCATGGTATATACCCATCCATATATTGCATATTTAATGGGAGTAGTGAACAAGTTCCTTGCAAATATGGGAAAATGATTAGCAAACATTCAAGTGGATTTTGACGTATCCCAAGGGCACTAGTAATTATTGTTTATGTTTTGGTAATAATAATTTTGTTCTTGAAAGTTATACAAATTCAAATATGGTTGGTGATGTCGATACTATAAATTCCACCATTTCTTATCAATAATTTTTTGTAGGTATAATAGTGCCTGAGGTGTTTAAACCTCAGAAAGTAGTAACCCTGTCCACAACAAAGGTAAAATGCATACCTACCACAGAATCTTGCAAAGATATTTTGTTGATGTAGTGATTCTTAAGAGTAATGGGAGTAAAACAAGACAAATATGTGTTTCATTGTGATAGTCAAAACACCATTATTTTAGCAAAAACTCTAGGATATCATTCTAAGAAAAACCACATTGATGTTTGATATCATCTAATTCATCAAGTTTTAATTTATGTGCTTCTAAGTTTGGAGAAAATAATAACTAAATATAATCCAAATAATACGTTAACAAATATTTTTTCAAGAGATAACTAGGATCTTTGTAGAACATTGGCTAGAGTAATGAAAATGTGATGAAAGGCATCTTGGGAAAGGATTAGTTGCAAGGAGAAAGAAGTGATGTCAAAAGTATTTGCTCAAGCTTCTATTTGGTCTCAGGTGTAATATTTTTAGGTGTGACACCAAATCAAAGTAATTTAAAATATAAATTATTTTGACATGTCGATACATTCAAAATATTACAGAAGGAGTCCAGTGAGTTGTCTACACCCATGGTATTGGTAACCCATGATATTGGTCCCATGGTATTGTAATAAAGTTTATTTTTATAGTGGTGTGAGTGAGATGTGAGGGAAGATAATATATTTATTATAATTGTAATAAAAAAAGGTATAACCCTTTACCCATTATTTTTTTTCAAACGAATTTTCCACATAAATCATGTCTCCTGTTTATGAGTTAATTTTTTCTCCGTTGTCTTCTTTATTAATGTTGGTTGGCCATATTTTACCGCCACCAGTTAGAGGATCTACCTTTTGAAAAATCCAAACTATAATCTACATCGTTTAGGATAGGATTCTCATCTATTTTGTGGGTCTAGCTGTCACCATGTTTCTTATAGATTCACCTTGGACAGAATGAAAAAAAAAACATTAGAGAAAAAGTAAAGCTTTTAATAAACACAAGTTAAGAAACTTTATGGAAACTTAACATATGATATGTTGTGAACATGAAAACAACTAAATAATATGACATGAATCTTAAAAGAAGCAATGTTAGGAAGAATTAAATTAAAACACATTTATAAAGGAAAGGATTTTTTTATCGACTATGGAGTAGTTTCTAATCAACAATCATAAAATCATTTAAAGGCATACAATCCCATGTATGATATGTGCTTAAATCAACAAAGCAGTCTATTCATGTAAACACATGGAAAAAGAACATATACCATGAAATCACAACAAGAAGTGTCTCACGTTTCTCAACAACAGATGTAAGGAATTATGTGCCCGAGCTCAAAGAATTTCAAACATTAAGCTCAAATATTCACAACACCATCACATGAAATTCCAATGAATTCCATTAGTGGAGTTGAAAATCCACAACTTGAATCCTCAAAAATATGTATAAACTCTCAAACAATATGCACAACTCAAGTCCAAAACCAAAGGTCCTTTACATCTAGTCATGCGAGTTTGTTTATAGAAGGTGGAGAGACTTTTCACCTACCATGTCATTTCACCTACCCTCATGACTCTTTAAATTCCACTTGAATTTTCACATTCTATATGACTCTTGATTTTAATAAAATATAAATTACATCAAAATTGAAAACATTCTTAATCAACTATCTTGGTGATGGAAAGTTCCAAAGCCTCTACATGTAGATATCAAGCCAAGTACACTTTCTAAATTTTGTATTCACTTGCAATTGTCAAGGTATTGTGCTAAAACTAATCTCCATGCCTCATGAGGCATTCTAATGAATCTCATATTGAGGTAATTTTTTATCTTTCACTTCATTCAAAAACATTGTGAGCTTTTGTGTGCAGCTTCACAAGCTTAGCCAAATTCTGCGCAATCACTTCTTTTGTAGCCTCCAAATTGTTTCTTGCAACAACTTGTTTTAATAGATTTAAAATTTATTAAATCTCTTGCTTGAATTTTTCTATTGATCTTATTTTACGTAACACACCATTGGAAGGTATATTTTGTACCTTGATAATAGATTCCAACCCATTATATAAGGTCTTATAAGAGGCCATTACCTTGTCCAAGTCTTTGCTCAATTTCTCATGTGATTGCATATTGATCCTGACACCAAATTTATCCTTATCTATTGTTATCCATTTTTTCTTTGGGTGCTCTTTAGGGGAATTATGATACTTGACTGTCTATTTGCATATAAGATCAATTGTTGAGGTGGCTAGTTTGATTAACATTCCTCTATCTTTTGACTCACTTTTCATGTTGGGGAATGGATCCATAACTTGATGTAGGGTCAAAATATCATTATAAACCAGAACTATATCTTCTTCCAGCACCTTAATTTCTTCAATAATGGATGTCTACAGGTCCAAAACTTGGGAATGTGAGATCAACAAAGCCTGGTTCTCATTCCTTAGTTATAGAGATGACCAAATTTTCTTTCAACTCTTCCATTCTTTTTTAGAATTGGTGTATATTTATTTTCATAGCAACTCTAAAAGTGATTCCATTGGAAGCTATCATTCCAAGGTTCATTATGGTGTCAATGATTAGTTCTCTTTCTATAATGACTAATATGGGATTTACTGGGTTCTTCACCAAGCATACACGTCTCTCTTGCATGATCTTGTGCTAGACTTGGTCAAAAGTAAGTCTAGAGAGATCCAATACCTCCTCTTCTTTTTTTATTATGATGCCTAATTTTATCGATGAGAAATGTCCACTAGTGATAGGTGTAGGTGGTCAAACATTCAAGATAGGAAACTCCAAGTTTATTTTTTAGCCCTTTGACTGATTAACTTTTGCTAACTAACATTCATATTCCTTGTCAAATAGATCCTATTCAATATATTTGGCTAAGGCCTCTTCCTACATCTTGGTTTCTTCTTCCTTCTCTCTTTTTCTTTCTTCCTCTTCATTTCTCCTTTTTTCTTATTTAGTTTTCTTCTTTAACTCTTCTTCTTCCTTATTTTTCTTTGCTACTTCTTCTTTCATCTTGCTTCCTTTGCATTTTTTCCACTTGTTTCTTCCGTTGAGCCTTTTCTTCATCTTGCTTCCTTTGAGATTATTCTTTATAGGTCTTTCGCTTCTTTTGTTTTGCTTTGCTAACTTATTTTTCTTTCTTTGCTAGTTTCTTTTCATTTGCTTTGTTGGTTTGTTATTGGAAAATACCTAAGAGCCCTCCAATATTTCCATTCCAATATGGGTAATACTAACAAAACAAAATTCATGATAATTAAATAAAAAAATATTCCATATTATACCCTCATATATGACAAAAAAAATTGGAGAAAGTTCCTTAATACTAATATATTGGAATTTATATTCCTCACAAGTTCAACTGGAATTATAACTTTGAGAAAATGTTAAATGAAGGATGCAATTCTTACTATGGAATTTAAAACAATTTTAAGTTAGTCAATCTCTACATATGGAATAAGTAAAAACTCCTTTTTGAGACTCATGTCATCCCTGATATTGTATACATATATGAAGTTGTGTGCGCAATATATACAAAGAGTCATGGAAGAAGATCGAAAAATCGAAAAATATTTTATAACATACATTATTAATATTAAAGGAAATACACCCTATATTATCCTACTCATTGAAACAAACCTTTCCCATGTTGAAAGTACATCTATTACTAGGTATATTATGTGTAAGAATAGGTTAAAAAAATGGAAGATAAGAGGTTTCCTAAAATTTCTTCTAAATCTTTCCAAAACCACTTTCAGCTCAACTTGGGATGGCATAAGAATTTCAACATTTAATAAATTGCTAGGGGATAAAGGAGGAGATAATTTTTCAAAATTAGGATAATACTACAAATATTATTACATCAAAATTTGAGGAGAAATTGTGGGGTGATAAAAACTTAGAGGGAAAAGGGAAACTAAGATATTATTGTTGGACAATTGCCATTGTCAGATTGTTCATGAAACATGGTATGTTGGCATTTATGGCAACCACATTCACATTAAGATCAAAAGAAGCATATGTTACCATTCATGCGAGAACAATTGTTCTGAGGGAGTCCCATGGTTGCTGTAGTGTTCTGAAGAGAATCATGGTAGTAGCACACTTAGTGGACAAGCCATAAAATGATGATTATGATGGTTGGAAGTCCCAAAGTTTGGAGGATATTATGTATCGGGAGACTAGCTCAGATGTATCCAAAACCTTCATTAGATAGTGTCATGGAATAGATTTTCAATGGTATACTGAAGTTCATAAAAGGCCTTATGGATTAGGAGTTATGGGTACTTGAATTTTGTAGATAGAAAAGTTAATTCATTAGGACTTAGGCATATTTTGAGCCAGGTCAGTCCTAGTCCAAAGTTGGGCCAAGTTGGAGGTCGAGGCTGCATAGCAGAACTAGTAGAAGAACATCCCAACCTCCCAATCCCTGAACTGTGTGGGACCATCTCTAAGTTGTAAGTAGGCCTAGTCGAAGGTCAAGGTCACGTAGAAGAATTGGCCGGAGAACACCCTAACTCCCATCCCCTAACCTATGTGGGACCCAGTACAAGAAACGTGGTAGATGATGTCAGCATGATGTGGGAGTACAGAGGACACATGGTAATAATATTTGACATTCTTTGGTAGAATAATGGGCCAAATATGGGTGACATGTGTCACCATACCGAAGGTTCCATGTGGCCCAGATGATGTGAGCATGACGTAAGTTGATGAAGTGACAAAGCCTCAAATTTCAATTCAACTGGTTGTTTTGTGAATTTTTTCTCATGTATTTGGTATTTGGCATTGAAATCAAAAAAATAGGCCCAAAGGAGCATAAAAGGATTTAAATTGGGCATACAAGCAAGTCAAGGGTCAAGGAAAATTCAAGCGCACAAGAAAATAGAGTGGGGATGATGCTCGATCTACACTGGAAGGCATTCCTGGGACATGGTTATGTAGTGTTTCTGTGTGCTAAACACCTAAAGGCTTTTCCACTGAAGGAAATATTGTCTACAGGAAAAATTAGATACAAGGAAACGAGGACCTCGACCTGTCACATATTAATGTCATATGGCAGAGTCAAACTTGAAGTTCTCCTCATGCCATAAAGAGATAAATGAGAGTAATGGAGATTAGACCAAGCTCAAGAAATCAATGTTGTTTGTACATGAAAACTTTAAATGGAGGAGATCCTTGAGTGTGCAGGTGGACTGAGAATTAATTCTCAGCATGGCAGAATCACTAAAGCCCATTCTCAAATTTAATACAGTTATAGTGGCCAGGTGTTGGGATGTAACATGAGAATGGAGAGCCTTTTAAGAGTGCGCACTCAGGTAGAGTGAAGCACATAGTGAGACTTGCTGAAGAACCACAAACATTGAGTGAACTAAGCCTACCTACAGAATTAAATTTAGATTCCCATCATCTACATTAAATCAATTTTTGTGACTGAGAACACAAGCTACAATAGCATGAAAGAGACTTGTTGTTTTGGGTTCATTCTTTGCATTAATTTTAATGCAACTACAATTGGATCCCATTCTCAGTGATTAATGGATTTGCAGTGGCCTTGCCCTCTGATGGAAGAATAACATGACAGCCATAAAGAAGTGCACCTCGAGGCACTGTGTTTCGGAGACAACATTGATCTCAGCGTAAGAGAGGAAAAAAACATTGGAGAGTAGTTGTGCAAAGGGGGGGAATGCAGAATTGTTGAGTGAGAAAGAGTGTAGTGTTATGGGTGTCTATCTCAGAAAAGTGTCACTGAGTAAAGGTGTTTCACAGGGTTGAGACCTGAGCTATATGAGTAGTAGAGAGCATAGTTCAAAGGGTAATTGATACTAGAGCATATCATATTTGCTTTTCTATGTATATTCATTCTCCTTTGTTTTTAGTTTGAAAATTATATGAAAAGTAGAACAATGGCTAGAGAAGGTAGTGGTTTGCATTATTAAGAGGTGGGTGCCTCTTGGAAAGTAGTGGCTTTCTATCTTAAGGGGGTCGGTGCCTCCTATGAGTGGGTTCTCACAATGATGTACATTAAGTAGGTTCTTAATTTACATTTAATAACAACAAACATATTGGTGGTTTTTCCCCTTTGGGTTTCCACGTAAAAATACTTGTCTTAAAATGTGTACATTTCTCATGTGATGGATTGTATGTACATGTGAATGTCTTATTTTGTTTTTCATTTGTATTGTGTATGAAATATCTCACGAGTAACTAACCATAGTGAAAATAGTCAAATACTTATAATTTAAATTTTAAAGTACTCCACAATTATTGGTTCACCCCTCTCTCAGTAATTCCTTATTCCAAAAATTGGTATCATAGCCAGGTTCCTTTAGGAACAATCTAACCACAACAAGGTAGATCCATAAGGAACTACACCTAGGCAAGAGAGTCAAGATGCTTAATCAAGCAAGATACTAGTCTTTGATTGGAAAAATTACACCTTATGGAAAGTTAGGATGGAAGCTTATCTTATGTCCCTAGGAGTAGATGTTTGGAGCTTTATAATAGTATATTATGATGTCCCTCCCACTAATGTAGATGGTAAAAAATTGTATGGAAATAATGCTAGATCAAAGAATGCAATCCTTTTTGTCCTTAGTCAATCCAAACTTGTAAAGGTTATGCATTATAAGTCTACCAACGAAGTGTGGGTGAATCTCAATCAACTTCATTAAGTAGATTATAAAGTCAAGCAGGAAAATCTTCAAACCTTAAAAATGAGTTTTGAAAAATTAAAAATGAGTGAAAAAGAAAGCATAGTTGAATAATTCCTCAAAGTTTATGAAGTAGCCAATATGATTAGAGGAATCGGTGAAGAATTCAAGGAAGATGTGATTGTTCAAAAGGTATTAAGGTCTCTACCAATGAGATTTGATGCCAAAGTCTCTTCCATTGAAGAAATGGCTGATTTAAAGAATTTCAAGGTCGATCAGTTGTTTGGTATTCTCACAACCTATGAGATGGGAGTAGGAATAGAAAAGTCTAAATCCAAGGAGGTAGGGTTCAAAGTGTCCATGAAGGCCAAGGAGCACAAAGATCATCAATATTTCTCCACCTATGAATATGATCAGGAGATTGCTCAATTTTCTAGGAAACTAAAGCGTAGCTCAGGAAAATATAACGGGAAGTTCCCCTTTAAATGATTTGACTGTGGAAGAGTTGGACATTTTTCATCCAAGTTCCCTTACAATGAAAGGACATAAAAGGAAGATGATAATTTTTTTTGAAACAAATCTCAAAAACATTAGAAGAAGAAGGTCTATAAGAAAAAGGGGCTCTACTCTAAAGAGGATAGCTCAACACCCGAGTTAGACAACAAAAACTCTTCAAAGGATGATTCAAATAAGTATTCACTCATGGAATTTGGAGTAGACTCCAAGAAACAAAATATTCTTGACCCTGAAAAGGAAGAAGAAGAAGTAGGGGTAGTGGAATTTGAAGGGAAACTCATGAGTGCTCTTGACGAGTTAAAGAATGTCAGGAGAAAGAACATGCAACTAAAATAATAGTTGCAATGTGCTGAAGAAGGTATCTACAACTCAAACGATCAGGATTTTGTTTATCAAAAATAAAAACTTGAAGAAGCCATTAAAAGCAAAGATAGTTTATCCATTCCACTAGAATAAAAACAAGGAACATATGAGAAACTAGAAGAAGAGAACAAGCATTTAAAACAAGATTTGTTCAAGGTAAAGAAGGAAATGATCTCAAAAACATGTAAACATGAAATTTTTTCCTTGAAAATCAAATTAGTAGAAGCTAAATGAAAAGAAGAAGTTCTTCTTAATTTGATCCATGAATGGGAAGAGATTTGTCAGAGTCTCGAGGCAAAGGTCATCTCTCTCAGAATGGATATTGAGAAATTGGAGATCGATAAAGGTATAAATGAAAAATTTGCAAAAGGAACAAGAAAGCTAGATCAAATTCTAAATAGTCAAAGGTCTTCAGGAAACAAAACAGACCTGAGATACCCTATACCACAAGAATATTCTATGGGAAAGATGAACTTCAGGTGTACACGATTTTAGGAACCTTAGAGCTCTAAAAATATGTGTGAAGAAAGAATTAATGAATACAAAAATGTAACAAGCTAGAGAGGAGCCCATCACTGGAATAATAACTCCATCCACCCCAAGAAGCGACACCAATGGAGAATGAATCAACCAACTAGACAACAGAGGAACCTTCATGCACAAAATCATGCACTTTCCAACTTCATGTACTCTCCTTTATCTTATGGTCATTGTTATAAATTTCACACCTTTGGACATAAGGTTGGTTATTGTAGAAGGATCAAAGTTGAAAGAGATGAAAATTCCTGATTGAATAAGTATCTGAATTTTAGATCTCAAGATTCTCCTATCAGAGATCGAAATGCCTTCCATGCCCCAATGAGTGATGTTGAATGTTTAAAATGTAATAATTTTGGGCACTGAAGCCAAGTGAGTGAAGAAGCAGGTTTGAATACCCATATAAGTCTCAAAACACTTGGCATCTAGCTTTTTTTAAAGATAACAAGAACTGGAAATGCATATTTGGAAAGAGCATGGAACGTGGACTTTCTCTATCAACAAATAATCAAGAGAATATATGGTATATGGATAGTGGTTTTTCCAAGCATATGGCTAGGGATAAGAGTAAATTTTTGTTTCTATAGAAATGGGCAGAGGGAACAATGCCACTTTCAGCAATAATGCCCCAACAAGAATTAAGGGTAAGGGAATAGTTAGTCCTGATCAAAAGACTAAAGCCCAAAATGTGTTTTATGTAGAATGTCTCAAGCAAAAAATTTCTTAGTGTAAGCTAGATGTGTGATAATGGATATAATGTGACTTTCGATCAAAGGATTGTGATATCCGAAATGAAGAAAATGGAACGCTGGTGGGAAAAGTAGTAAGAACTTACAATAATGCATATGTGCTTGATGACTATAGAGTAAGATGTTACTTGAGCAAGACGAATGAAGCCTAGCTATGGCACATGAGACTTGGTCATATGAATTTTGACAGTCTGGTAAGAGTCATCAAGATGGGAGCTGTGAGAGGATTTCCAAGACTATCAAATCCTAATAGTTCAATCTGCAAGCCATGTCAATTTGCGAAGAAAAATAGGACTCATTTCAAGACAAAATATTTATTTTCATCTATACCACTAGAGCTAATTGACACAGATATTTGTGGCCTAACTAGAGAAAAAATCCCAAGAGGAGAAAGGTTTTTTATGCTACTTATTGATGATTTTACCAGGGCCACTTGGATCGTGCTCTTAAAAGAAAAATTAAGATCGTTTAAACATTTTTAAAAATTTAAATCTCAAGTAGAAAATGAGAAATATCTAAAGATCAAATGCTTAAGATCAGATAGAGGAGGAGAATACACTTCAAGAGAGTTTGAAGAATTATGTGAAGAGCATGGCATAAGGAGGCAGTATTTTGTGGCTAGAACTCCACAATAAAATGGAGTAGTTGAGAGAAAGAACATAACAATTTAGGAGATAGTCAGAGCTATGATCGATGAAGAAAGAAGTATCACAATAAGTAGTGTCCCTATTAAATAGAACACCAATCAGGCCTAATAATTATAAAAATCCCTATGAGTTGTGGAAGGGAAGACCTACATCAGTTAAACATTACAAGGTGTTTGGGAGAAAATTCTTTATCAAAAGGAATGATAAAAATCCAGGAAAGTTTGAATCATGTGCTGATGAGGGTATATTACTCAAGTACTATGCTTAGAAGTAAAGGGTACAAGTGTTACAACAAAATGGCAAAGAGAGTTGAGGATTGCATTGATGTAGTAGTAGATGAAATAGATTCACAACCTGAGTCCTCTAATGGAAATATGAACTCATATGGAGAAGATAGTTTATCCATCAAGCCCTCAGATCATGACGAAATACAGTCGAATAATGAAGACGAAGAAATGAACACAACTACAAGGCCCAAAACGCCTTCCCAGTATGTACAGAAATAACATCCCGAGAGTCAAATTATTGGAGATCAAAGACTTGGTCTTCAGACCATGAGAAATTTGTTGGAAGTTCAAGTTGTGCAAGTCTTGATTTGATATGTCAGGTTGAGCCTAAAATTCTCAGTTAGGCAAGTGAGGACAAGTCCTAGGTGAGAGATATGAATGAAGAACTTGACCAAATGGAGAAGAATGAAACTTGGGAGTTTGTTTAATGACCCAAAGAGAAAAATGTCATTGGTACAAAATGTGTCTTCAAAAATAAGCTAAATGAGTGGGGTCAAATAATTAGGAACAAGGCTCGATTGGTTTGAAAAGGGTATTCCCAAATAGAAGGGATAGATTTTGAGGAAACCTTTGCACCAGTAGCTAGACTGGAAGCTATCAGAATTTTTATTGTATTTTATAGTCTGAAGAACATCAAAGTATATTAGATGGATGTGAAGTCAGAATTTCTTAATGGAGATCTGGAAAAAGAAGTTTATATTAAGTACTCAGAAGGATTCACGCTCACGGAAAATGAAGGGTTTGCGTGCAAACTGAAAAATGCCTTATATGGACTCAAACAAACTCCCAAAGCCTAGTATGCAAGACTGGATTATAGACCTCAGCAACAAGGATTTAATAAAGGCACTATAGACAACAATTTGTATATAAAATCTGAAGATGATCATCTACTAATTGTATTAGTGTATGTGGATGACATAATGTTTTGCAGCAACTTGGAATGATTGGGACGTCAATTCGAAAATTGTATGAAGATAGATTTTGATATATCCATGATAGGAGAATTATCCTTCTTCTTAGGATTTCAAATTTCTATTTAAAAAAATGGGGTATTTATCTCTGAATCCATACAAGAAACTCTGAAGGATTTTTTACTAGAATTTGCAAGCCAGTTAACACACCCATGGTTACAGCACGGGGGCTTCACTGGGGGAGTAATACCATACCACGTGGGTTCATATTAGGGGATATTTATTGAGGAAAAAGTTACATAATATATTGGGTGATATATAGGGGGTAGAGGGTTTTTATTTTAGAAGGTGTAAAAAATGGAGCCCAAAGTTAATGAAAAAATATAAAGGGGTATAAAAAATGTTAATGAAAAAATGGATACCTCCAATATCTAGTGAATGTAAGGGTTTTTAAATTAGGAAGGTGTATTGGGATCATATTGGTAGGGTGTTAAATAATGTGTTTTTTATAGGTAATTTCCAATAGGTAGTCAAATTAAGGGTATTGTTTAATATGCAACGAACGCACATGATATGCATGAGGTTCATTGAGTGAACCCCCTGTGGGTTACAGGCTGCAAATTCTGCAAAGAAGAGGAGACATTGCTGGTAAATCAGACTGACTATAGATCAATGATAGGAATATTTTTGTATCTCACATCTTTGAGAACAGAAATCATGCAAACAATGGGTCTTCTGGCCAGATTTCAATCTTCCCCTTAGGAAAGTCATGTCATCGTTGTCAGAAGTATTTTCAAATATCTTCAAGGGACAGTATTTTATGGATGATGGTATGCTAAAATCATATAGTTTAAGTTGAATTCATATAATTATGTTGATTGTGCAGACAATATTTATGACAGGAATATTACCTCTAGTGCAACAATCTTTTTGGGAAACTGCTTAGTGCCCTGGGTCAACAAGAAACAAGACTCCATTTATCTATCAACTATTGAAGTAGAGTATATTACATCTACCACTTGTTATTCACAAATTCTATGGATGAAGAAAACCTTGAAGGACATTAAGGTAGAGTTGATTGATCCCATTACAATTATGTGTGATAATACTAGTGCCATCAATATCTCTAAAAATCCTATCATGCACTCAAGGACCAAGCACATCCCTAAAAAGTTCCACTTCTTAATAGAATAGGTTGCAGTTAGCATTGTTTGACTTCAATATGTATCCACTAAAGACCAAATTGTAGACACCTTTAGTAAGCCATTGGAAAGAGAACCCTTTGAGTATCTTAGGAAGCACATAAGGGTTGTGATTCCTCCTCCCAAATGACTCAATTATAATCTGTGTTGGAAACTACTCATCATGTGCGATCAATTGAAGAGTAAGTTGCAATGGTTCAGGGGGAGTTTTCAAGAGCATCCTTTGCTATTGAAGCAAAAGGAATAGAATATTACTGGTGCTCATGTGAAGAACAACAATGAAGAAGACCTTACCTAGTTTTAGGGGGAGCTTACATTATTTCCATCAATGCCAAAGCGGGAGATTGTTGGACAATTGGAATTCTTTTATTGTTGGTGGCACTTGGTATGTTGGCATTGATGGAAACTGCACTACTATCAAGGTCAGAAGTAAAATATGTTAGCATTGATGTGACCATGATTGTTCCGAGGGAGTCCCATAGTTGCTGCAGTCTTCTGAAGAGAATCATCATAGTAGCAGGCTTAGTGGAGAATCCATAAAAACATGATTATGAGGAGGATATTATGTCTCAGGAGACCAACTAAAATGTATCTGGAAATGACTTCCTCAAATAGAGTTCTGGAAGATATTTCCAATGGTATGTTGAAGTTCAGAAAAGGCCTTCAAAATCAAGAGTTATAGGCAGTTAAAGTTTGCAGATAAAAAAAGTTCATTCCTTGGGACATAGGTAGATATTGAACCAGATCGGGCTTAGTCAGAAGTTAGGCCAAGTAAGAGGTCATGGCTACGTAGCCGAGCTGGCAGGAGAAAATCCCGACCTCCCGACCCCCAACCTATGTGGGACTATCCATAAGTCGGAAGTCAGACCTAGTCGGATATCGGGGTCACACATAAGAATTGGCAGGAGAACACTCTGACTCCCGACCCCCGACCTATGTGGGACCCAGTACAAGAAACGTGGAAGATGACATCAGCTTGATGTGGTAGTATAGATGAGACGTGGCAAGAAGATTCAGCATTCTTGGGTAGCTTAGTGGGCCAAATATGGGTGACATATTTCACCATATAGAAGGTTCCATGTGGCCTAGATGATGTCAGCATGACGTAAGCTGATGATGTGGCATAGCCTTGAAGTTCAAGCTAAGGGGTTTTTTGTGAAGTGTTTCCATTGTATTTGGTCTTTGGCATTAAAATCAATAAAATGATCCCAGAGAACCAAAAAAGGCTTTAAGTTGGGCCTATAAGAAAGTCGGGGGTTGAGGCAAATGCAAGCGCATAAGCAAACAAAGTGGGGCTGACTCTCGACCTCCCGACCTACATTGGAAGGTGTATCTAAGACCTGGTTAGTGTTTTGTGTGTGTTAAGTACCTAAAGGCTTTTACGCTAAATTAAATGTTATCTACAGGAAAAATGAGATACAAGGAAACGAGGACCTTGAACTATCACTTATTAACACCGTCTAGCATAGTCAAACCTAAATTTTTCCCTCACAGCACTAAGAGATAAGTGAGAGTAATGGAGATTAGACTAAACTCAAGAAATCAATGTTATTTGTATAGGAAAACTTTAAATGGAGGAGATATTGAGTGTGCAGATGGACTGAGAATTAATTCTCAGCATGTAAGAATCACTAAATCCCATTCTCAAATTTAATATAGTTATAGTGGCCAAGTGCTAGGATGTAACAGGAGAATGGAGAGCCTTTCAGAAGTACACACTCGAGTAGAGTGAAGCACATAGTGAGCCTCATTGAAGAACCATAGACATTGAGTGAACTAATCCTACATGCATAATTGAATTCAAATGTCCACCATCTGCATTAAATTAGTTGTCATGACTAAGAACATAAGCTAAAACAACATGAAAGATACTTGTTGGTTTGGATTCATTCTTTACATTAATTGTAATGCAACTATAGTTGGATCCAATTCTATGTGCTTAATGTAGCTGCAGTGGCCTTGCACTTTGATGGAACAACAGCATGGACAATGATGTAAAAGTATGCTTCTAGGAATTTTGTTGCAGAGACAACATCAATCTCAACACAGGAGAGGAACAAAAACAATGGAGAGCAGTTATGAAAAGGGGGGAAATGCATAATTGTTGAGTGAGAAAGAGTGTAGTGTTGTAGGTTTGTGACTGAGCAAAGTGTCACTGAGTAAAAGTGTATCATAGGGTAGAGACGTGATTTGTGTGAGTGGCAGAGAGAATAGTTCAAAGGATAACTTGGAAGCTAAAGGAAGGGAACTAACACTGGATCAAACCATATTTTCTTTTCTATGTATATGAATTCGCCTTTGTTTTCATTTTGAAAATTGTATGAAAAGTAGAACAGTGGCTAGAGAAGGTAGTGGCCTACATTATTAAGAGGCGGGTGCCTCTTGGCAAGTAGTATCTTGCTATGTTAAATGGGTTGGTGCCTCCTGTAAGTGGGTGGTCACAAAAAAATTGATGTAATTAAGTAGGTGCTTAATTTACATTATAACAACAAATAAATTGGTAGTTTTTCCCCTTTGGGTTTACACTTGGTGATTTACATAGTATGACAAATTTATAGTTACTACAAGTTACCATAAGATGAATTAGTGTATATTTATACTTGAATATCTTTCCCAACCTTCTTACTTCTATGAGATAAGTTGTGCTATTTTTTGACTTACTTTTTAGTTCCTCTTTTACTATTTCTAAAGTGTCCTCATCTTCCTCCTCTTTTATACCAACAATTATAAAAATTCAAAGCTATTTTATTGTGTTTATGATTTAGCTCAATTAGATTTTCCATTTCTTGTTTAATTGGTTTGATGTCTACTTTATTATATGTATGTTATGAACCAACTCACAAAAAGATAGAAAAGATAGATCAACGACCTCAAAATCAGCCTCTTCGAGGGGGAAACCTCATTTACATTACACAAATGAACAATTCTTGGATGATACAAATGACCAAACCTCATTTCTATATATAGGAGACTAAGGGGTCACAATATAATCAAATCCGACATAACAATAATAATATAAGTGCACAATAACAACAATAAGGGCTACAATGACAATAGTAATGGGGGAATCACTAATATTATAGGGACCTAACATGCCTCTCTCCTTAAAAAAAGTGTTGTCCTCAATGCTTGAGTAGTTATGGATGCTCTTGTATAAAATTCTCATCCTCCCATGTCGAATCTTCAATGGATAAGTTCTTCCACTTGATGAAATACTCTGAAATTGATCAATTTCGTAGCTATTGAGTTATTGTTTTTGTGACTGCTTTAGGTTCCAATATGATTTTTCCTTCATCGTCAAGTTCTGGAAATATTGTTTAAACTAGGAGCTTGTCACCAATAACCTTCTTTAAGCATGAAACATGGAAAATTGGGTGCACTCGGGAAGCTGCGGGAAGCTCCAATTTGTATGCCATAGTACTAATATTTTGCAACACCTTATATGGACCATAATAGTTTGGTGATAATTTATTATCCTTCTTAGCTTGCTTTAGGGACATTTGTTTATATTTTTGTAGTCGTAGGAATACCCAATCATCTACATCAAAACTTCTTTCACTGCGATGTTGATATGCCTGTTGTTTCATTCTATTCTGCGCCAAAGTGAGGTTATGCTTTAAGAGTTGGAGAACTTGTTGTTGATGCTTGATGTGATCTTCCACTTCTTGAACCTTATAATTTTCTCTTAAATATGATGTGATGGATGGTGGATGATATCCTTAAAGTGCCATAAATGGGGTCATTTTTGCTACAGTATGGAAGGAAGTGTTATACCACCATTCAGCTAGAGGAAACCATTTCACCCATTATGTCTATTTATCCGAGACAAAGAAACGAAGATATACTTCCAAACATTTGTTTACTATCTCAGTTTGTGCATCAAATTGAGGATGATAAAATGAGCTATGAGCTACCTGAGTACCAAGACAAGAAAGTAATTTTGTCCAAAAATTTCTAGTGAAAATGGGATCTCTGTCACTTACAATAATCTTTGGGTTTCCATTGAGCTTTTGAATTGTTTCCATAAATGCAGCAAAAATTGTACTGGCTTTAAGTGGATGAGATAATTCACAAAAGTGTGCATACTTGGTAAGTCTATCAACTACCACCATGATGGCACTCTTTCCTTCGGACATGGGTAAACCTGTGATAAAATCCATTGAAACATCCTCCCAATGTTGGCTTGGAATGGATAAAGGTTGTAATAGACCTGGGGTCGTAACTGTTTCAACTTTATTTTGTTGGCAAACCAAATATTCTGCCACAAAATTTTGAATATCCGATTTAAGGCCATCCCAAAAGAGTTCCTTCATAACCCTGTGGTAAGTTTTAAAAATCCTCAGTGCCCTCCTAAGGGAGAAGTGTGCAATTCCATAAGAATCTTTTGTTTGAGTTGGGAATTCTTACCTAGGTATAAGCGATCTTTATACCATAATGAATCATTTTTCCAGCTAAATGTATCAGATGTACTGGGATCTTGTTGTAACTTTTGAATGACTACCCACACTTCTTTGTCATTCTTCCATTCATCCCTTGCTTCATTTATCCAATATGGTTGGATAATAGAAATTGCGCAAAGAAATGCTTCCACATCCTCATCCTTTCTTGAGAGTGCATCTACCACAACATTTTGCTTCCCTTTTTTGCAGATGATTTCAAAGTCATAACCCAACATCTCTGTGACCCATTTTTATTGCTTTTATGAAGATAATATTTGTTCTAAAAAGTATTTAAGACTATCATGATCCGTTTTTACCTTGAGGTGTCTTCCCATTAGGTAGGATCATCATTTTTTAAGTGCATGTAGTACTTCCAACATTTCCTTCTCATAAATAGCTTTGTGTAAATACTTTCCTTTGATTGGATGACTTTTGAAAGCAATGGGTCTTTCATCTTTCATTAAAAAAACACCAATTCCATTTCTTGAGGCATCACATTCCACAATAAAGGTTTTTGTGAAGTCCAATGTAGCTAAGACTGACACTTGGCACATTACCTCTTTAATATGTTCAAATGACTTCGTTGCTTCTGGATTCCATAAAAATGAATCCTTCTTCAATAATGTTGTTACAGGTTTTGCTATTCTCACATAATTTTTAACAAACTTGTGATAATACCCTGTCAACCCGAGAAATCCTCGTAGGTGCTTTATGGATGTGGGGATTTTCCATTCCTTAATGGCTTTAATTTTTCTAGGGTCTACCTTAAAACTTTCATGAGATACAATATGACCCAGATATTCCACCTCTTGTACTCCAAAGAAACATTTGGAGCTTTTTGAATATAATTGTTTCTCCTCCAATAGTTTGAGCACCCTATCAACATGTTGAACATGATCCTTCTAAGACTTCTTGTAGATTAGTATATCATTAAAAAATACTAACACAAATTTTCTAAGGGTGGGTTTGAAAATGGAATTCATCAAACCCTAAAATGTAGAACGTGCATTGGTAAGGCCAAAAGGCATGACCAAACATTCATAATCACCCTCATGAGTTCTAAATGTTATTTTTGGAATGTCTTCAGTCTTCATTCCGATTTGATGATATCCTGAATGAAGATCCAACTTGGTGAAGTAAATTGATCCATGCCATTCATCCAATAATTCATCAATGACAGGAATGGGAAATTTACCTTTAATAGTGAGCTTGTTGAGCACCCTGTAATCTGGACACATGCGCCATGACCCATCCTTATTGTGCACCAATACTACTGGAACAAAGAAAGAACTTTGACTAGGTTGAATTATATCAACCTCTAGCATTTCTGCAACCATACGTTCAATTTCACTCTTTTGGGCATAGGGATATCTATAAGGTCTGATGTTTCATGGAACACTTCCTGTAATCAAATGAATAGCATGATCATAATCATGAATAGGTGGGAGGCCTTTGGGAGTATCAAATACCTTGGAATGATTTTCCAATACTTTTGGGAGATTTGGAGAAATAGATGATTTCGATGTGGGAACCTCTAGCAAACATAATTGTGAAATTACACCTTGTTTTTCCTTCTTTAGAAGCTTTGTCATTCCGTTAGAGCTGATTATCTTTCCTAGTTTCCATGTGATACCCCTTAATTCAACTTCCTTTCCTTCCGAAGAAAATTTCATGAAACGTTATTGAAAATTAAAAGCTATTGTACCCAAGGATTGAAGCCATTGGACTCCTAGTACAACATCAACACCACCCATTGGAATGGAAATCATTGGGCTATTCAATACATATTATCACATGGATATCTTGATATTATGGCACTTTCCAGAGCAATTTATGGTTCGTCCACTTGCAACCATCACTTGACACTGTGGTTCTAGATATAGGAAGAAATTCAATTAGTTGGCTATCTTACAACGAATAAAATTATAGGTACTTCCCGAATCAATCAACACTATTACCTTTTCCTTCTTGATATGTCCTTCTCCCTTGATAGTTTTAGGAGTGGTAATTCTAGCCAATACATTATAAGATATGGTTAGATTCATTTCTTCTTTCTATAGGGTCTGTTCCTAGTTTATATCCTCTTCTTTTGATGTTTCTTGTTCCTTTTCTGACTCCTTTATACAATCTATTTAAAATGATTTCTTCTTAGCACACTTATGACCTTTAGTGTATTTGTTATCACAACTGTAACAAATCCCTTTTGCTCTTTTTTTCTTCCAATTTTTGTGGTGTCAACCTTGTAGGTTGTGGAAGGATAGGGGCAAAAACACTTCCATCTTTGTAGTTGTGAGTGGTAGGCTTCCTTGTTGCTATAATTTTGCTTTCCATTTTTCTTGCCAACATGAATGCCTTCTCCAATGAATTAGGTTCCCAAAGGCGAACCTCATGTTGGATGTTACCTTTAAATTCCCTATGAACACATCAATCCTATGCTCCTCTAGAATATCTTTTACCCTGATATTCAATTTTTGGAAGTTCTCAATGTGCTCCATCATTGAACCCTTTTGTTTGAGATTTATCAATTGGCTAAAAAAAGTGTTGATTTTTGTATCCTCATAATGTGTTATCATTTCTTCCATAAAAATTGCCCATGTGACAATTTGTTTACGAGAGAAAATTCGTCGATACCATACAAACTTATTTGGTTCCAAATATAGAGTTGCAATACGTACCTTTTGTGTGTTTTTCACATTATGGAGATCGAAATATTGTTCCATATGTTGTATCCATGTTATGGTATCCTTGCCATCAAACTTCCTCATATCGATCTTTGGAACATGGTGGGTCTTCAATCCACCATTATTGTTTATGAAATCAACATCTATTTTGTTCTCATCATGAGTTCTCTCCATTACCTTTTCGCCATTAGGAAGCCTTTCTTGTAGCAACTTTGTCAAAGCTTCCTTCAAATGTTCCACTTCTTTCTTCAAAAATTCAATGTTGTCATTATTTGAATCATGATTAACATTTATTTTGTTCTTATTCTGAGTTTTATCTATCACCTTTACGCCATTAGGAAGCCTTTCTTGTAGCAACTTTGTCAAACCTTCCTTCCAACCTTCCATGTCCTTCTTCCAATATTCAGTGTTGTCTTTCATACCATCCATCTTTGCTTCCATGCTTTTCATTAAACCATCAATCTTATCTTCCATGTATTTCTTTAAACCGTCCATCTTAGCTTCTATTACTTTTTGTGAGAATGAAATTTGTTGCACTTGGTCTCATAATTTTGATATATCATATTGCATTTCTTCCTCTTCTTCATGAGTCAGGGTAGATATTTCAGGTTACTTACTAGGTGTTTCCATTTTATTTCTTGGGGCATCAATTAATGATAATTATTCTTCACTATGCCCTTTGAATTCCTTCAAACTAATTTTTCAAACCAAACTTATGCAAAATTAAAAAAATTAAAAAAAAAAAACTACACACCTTTTTTCACTTTGTAGGAGCTCGATATTGAAGCTAATGTATATCTGAAATTGCAAACTGTAGTATCCCTCTGAGTCCTCTTTCCAATGCCACTAGGCTAATCGAAATTGGATTCTCCTCCCAAGATGACTGGATTATACACTTTTTTAGTAGAGTGAACTTGTATGAAGTGACACATGTCACTGTTTCAACCTTCAGACCTGAAAATGATGAATTGAAAACTACACTCTATATTCTTTTTGTAACTTCTGATGAAATTTAAATTTGATACTCAGATAGCAAGTTATGACAATATTCCCAAGGTCATGTGTTTGGGATGTAATTTGGGAGCCTGCAGAAACCTAACTTCCTTGGATCATATTTATGAAAATATAGCAGTGCAAGTTCTAAAATTTGGACCTGAGGATCCTTGAGATTTCGGCTCAAATGGGTTTTCCTTTTAGCTTCTGAGACATCGTAGGAAAAATGTCATAGTGAAAACACCATGATGACCTTTCTTGGAGTAGAGAAACCCTAGAATCCAAAGCTCTAATAGAAAATATTATGAAACCAATGCACAAAAAGATAGAAAACATAGATCAACAAATTCAAAATCAGCCTCTTTAAGGGGGAAACCTCCTTTACATTACACAAATGAACAATTATTGGATGCTACAAATGAAAAAACCTCCTTGCTATATATAGGAGTCTAAGGGGTCACAATATAATCAAAGCCGACATAACAATAATAATATAAGGGCACAACAATAAAAATAGTGGGCTTCTATAGGGCACAATAATAACAATATGGAGACAATATGGGCACAATAATAACAATAACAACTACAATGACAAACTAGTATTATAGGGACCTAACAATGTACTACTTAGGGCCATATTTTTATTTAAATTTTCCTCCAACACTTAATTGTCAACCCGGGGGTTTCGTAAACTTAGAGACGCAGCACAAGTAATGCCAGAAGTGGTATGAGCTTTTCCTATTTCTATTCCTACTTCTCAATTGAAATATTGCATAATCAAACAGAAAAATATGAAAGGCAACTAACACCAAAGTAATTCTAATGTTGGAATGTAAAAGAATGAAATTGTGAAGAAATGAAATAAAGGAACTTTCACACTACTGTAAACAATCTTAATTGCTGAAGTAAAACTCTATGTTTATCCTTAGTATAGGTGGTGCTGGTTTAACAAGTGGGCCCTTGAAAATATCTACCTTCAAAATGATTTTCCTCCTCACACTAAGTGGTTGTTCCTATACTCTTGCAATCTTCTTGCACTAGTACATGTACAAAATTTATGTGAGAAGTATATTTTACACTTATATTGAAGACTTATGTCTTCATGTAAGGGCTTTAAGCCTCAAGGCTTGGAGCACTCTTTTCCTGTAACAAGACACTAGTTCTTGTCCAGGAACAAAGCTTCCTACACTAAGTATTCCAATTTACTTTTGAGAAAAATAAAAGCGCGTGTTAACTATAAAAATAATTGCAAATGCTAGCAAAATCTCAAATAACTTGCACACAAAAAAGGATTCTTTAATCAACTGAATCTCGCAAATAGAAATAAAATTTTAAGATGAAAACAATCTTCAAAAGTTAAAGCAGACTTTCTTCAGTCAAGGGGTTTTGCATGCAATCAAATCTAACTCGAAACAGGTTCACTATAATATTTCAGATTACTTTTAATCATTTTCCTTAAATCGAGGTGCAAATATAAATTAAGATATTGTAACAATGCTCTTTTCTATTTCATGAAGTCATCTTTAATCTTTAGGAGTTTAACTTTTAGTATTAAAATTGCTTCCTTCAGATGATGAATGCTTGCTTTGCAGAAATACATTAAATCATATAAAGGAAAAAGAATAAAACACTTGATGTAAATAAACTAGCAAACCAGAGTGCAGAATCCTACATGCACTAGTGCAGGGATAATCTTATCTACACGATCCAAGTGAAAGAAAACCATAAAAGAAATTAGAGGAAGTAAAGTAATTTAATTTGACTTTCACACAATGGATCTGTTCACACTTTGATTGTTTAACGAAATAAATCAGAATTCTTAAGTAATAACGAAATTAAAATTTAAACCTCGCTTCTGCAAATAAATAAAGTTAACGCACACCTTTACGATGACAAAAGCAAGAGGGTAAACGAGCTGGGTTGGTTGGGCCCTAGCCAACCAGCTCGTTTCCTGTTTTAGGAAATGAAAACCTTCAACACATTAATAACACATCAATGAAGAATTAAAATGTGGAATGAGAAATTCATGGTGCAGCTCCTTGTTTTAACTCCAATCAGCAAATATACATTTGAGTTCAAGTCTAGCCCAAAAGAGGGCAACAAAGAGATTACAAATTAACCAGAAATTGCAACTATAATTCTATCGTTATCAGTTTCCAACCTAGTTCTATCTCAGAGCTATATTTTATACAACCCTTTGGCCTATGGCCATAACCAAAAATTACACAGTCGTTCCAAATCAAGCCTTTCGGCTGAAACAAAATAAAAAACAAAATTATAAAATTAAGCCAATGGCTATAAGAAGGTGTGAACTATTCGTTGGTCATCGACGTTATCGTCGGCCATATCCCCGACTATCCTCCACTTGATTTTAACTCCGGATGATCGCAACCAAACTAGACGACGTGGACCAAGATGCCTGCATGAAGTGATCGAGCTATTGGGGAGATCATGAAACAGATAGTTGCCGGCAGTGCATGAATCTACCTACACTATATCAAGCTACTATAATGATTAATACTTTAGCTTATCAAATACCTAGGAAAGTAAACATAAGTTACAAGAAATATTAAATCTATTTAAAATGATTAATTAAGCACCTAATAAATATTAAACATGAAATATGAAGTTTATGTAGGAATAGACAGTATTCTTGGACTAGTGCAGGAATGAGGAGGTTTATGGAGATAAACAAAGGTTAGTGATTGTGGTTTTGTAATAGGAAGGGGGTAAAAATAGAGCATTTTGGCCTATCAACTACTCTCAAACCCTAATATTTTATTTTCTAACAATGTGAGTTTGGTCTTAATCATTGTAAGTAATTTTATTTTATGTTCTTTTTTTTTTCTTTTGCCTTATTTTTTTCATTAAGTCGAAAGTCATAAATATTTCCTAGAGTGACTTTGCTTGGCATCCCATTCCTTGGTACAGGTTTTGACATTTATGGCAAAGTATTTAAAAAATCCACAACAAAATATCACATAGAATAAAAGAAATTCAGTTCACAATAATAGGCATTCAACTTCAGGTTAAAAAAATTCCACCCCAAAGTATTACAAACATCTATGACATAGTAAAATAAATCCACCACAGAGTATTATGAACATCCAAATGATATATTTCAATCTACATCAAAGTAAAAAAGAATTCACTTATGAACATCTTCCTATTAAAAAAAAAACCCTGAAAATATTACAAACGGACATGAGTAAAAAAAATCTACTACATAATATTACGAATCTACCCAAGAATATTAGAAACATCCACGCCATAGTAGAAGATATACTTCTTATAATATTACCTCAACCTAGGGAGTTATGAAATCCTCTCAACCAATTTTTTTTTTGTAGTTTAATTAAATTTTCATTTTTTTCTATAATTTATGGATATCATATATATTTTTTTTAAATTGGAAAGGATATTTACACTGAAGGTGTTCCTTTGATCGGTTTGGTTGGGCAGATTTGAAAAATATGATTTTTGTATTTTCATTCTCCTCCCTCCCAAAAAAAATTGACACTGCAATCGTCATGGAATTAGCTAGGAAGTGCGTTGTCCTTCAAAGTTTTCTAAATCCCATCCTAAATGAGAAAAGAAAAATTCTAATATCTAAGCTTTGAGATATTTTGATTTTTCATTGGTTTTTAAATTAATTTATCATAAAATTAAGTTTTATTGGGTTTTGAAAAATAAATCTATAAAAATATTAGAATAATAATTTATATTGTTTATATTTAAATGTTTTAAAATCAATTTATAATAAAAAAATTAATATTTATTATAAAAAATCTTAATATGTATCATTAAAGGTTAAAAGCATATGTTTCCTCTTAAGAGGTCACATGTTCAAAACCAAAGGAGGGTAGAGTATGTATGCCTTTGTAGACATAACAATCAAATCGTTGCGCGGAGGTGGGTCCCTTGTCCCATAAAAAAAGGGTCTAATAACCCAATTTGTTGTGTGGCTTGGTCGTGACCTTAAAATTGGATATAATAATATAAGCATTTTTGACATGTGGCACTGCAACATTCATGGAATTCCATGGGAAGCATTTAAATTTTTCTAAGTCTCATCCTAAATAAAAAAATAAATATTCTAATCCCTAAATATTGAGATATTTTTATTTTTCATTGGTTTCTAAGTTAATTTATTAGAAATATATAGGTATTTTTTATTCTTTTATTATGATTATACTATATTATGATATCATAAAAGACGGAATGGAAAGATTTAGCGATAGTGAAGAACGACCCAAAGATGTGATGGAGCCTTAGCTAGAGTGTAACGAAATATTTCATTCTTATAGACTAATCATCGAGTAATATCGCTTTTGTGTCACCTTCTTTTAATAAATCTAATGGATTGAATGTGCCTTTAATCTATCAAAGCTTTGGCTAGAATCAATACCATAAGTGTTGCTTTTACCCCAAAATGACAAATTATGGGGACTTGGAAGATGGTTTGAAGCATTCAAGAATTTATAATTTTATTTGCAAGCCCGTGCTTGAGATCACAAATGTTGTGCTTGAGATTTCATAGGCGTGACCTACAAATTGGTTGGTGAATTCAAAATTGTCTACTTTAGAAGTTAATTCCAATTCCACATAAACATTATGTAATTGCAGCCACAATAGGTGAGATGTGCTACCCATTTCACTTAAATTTCTTTTTTTTTATTTTAAATGACTTTTATGTTATCATGGTTCCCATATTTACAAAACTTAGAACCTAGAAGTTCAAAACTAGCATAGAAATGAGCTTAACGATAAAATGATTAACAAAATTATATTGTTTTTCCTGAAAGAGTGTCTCTCTTTCCACCTCTAGAAGACAGTCACTCTACTCCAATTCCACCTCCTTTGTTTCCATTTCCATATCTCTTGCTCTGACACTAGACTACAGTACCAAAGGAACTGGCAATGATGCCTTTTTTTGAATACCGAAATTCCTTCTTCAATCTTAATAGCATCTTAATTCTCTTCAGCTAGAGTGTAAGGAAATGTTTAATTCATGTAGATTAATCATGGAGTAATGTCATTTTTATTCTGAATTATTTTAATAAATATGATGGATTGGACATGCCTATAATCTATCAAAGCTCTGGCCAAAATCAATGCCACCGGTGCTGGTTTTACCCCAAAATGGAAAATTATGGGGACTTGGACAGTGATTTGAAGCATTCAAGGATAGATAGTTTTACTCGCAAGCCTATGCCTGAGATCATAGATGGTGTGCTTGGTATTTCACAAGCATGGCCTAGAAATTGGTTGGTTAATTCAAGATTGTCTACTTTAGAAGATAACTCATATTCCAAAAATAAAAATTATAATTGTAGTCACCACAGGTGATATGTGCTACCCATTTCACTTAAATTTCTTTTTTTTCCTTCTAAAAGGACATTTATATTATCATGGCTCCCATATTTATAAAACTTAGAACCTAGAAGTTAAAAACTAGCACATAAATGAACTTAACGAAAAAATGATTAACAAAATTAGATTGTTTTTCCTGGAAGAGTGTCTCTCTTTCCACCTTTGGAATAACGTCACTCTACTCCAGTTCCACCTCCTCTGTTTCCATTCCCATTCCTCTTGCTTCAAGACTAGATGTTACCGAATCGACTGACAATGATGTCCTTTTGAATACCGAAAATGCTTTCTTCAGTCCTAATAGCAGCCTAATTCTGCTCATCAGGCATTAAAATATAATAGAGTGAGTCCTCTTAAGAGATTTGTATGCCCCTTTCTAACGCCTCTTAGTGGCTTTAGATATCTATCATCTACATATTCTTATTGAGAAACAATTTTTTGGAGTGAGTAACAAGATAATCTTCCCAAATATTCTATTCCTTTGGTGTACTTTTCACCTTTAGAGAAAATTTCTATTTTAAAATTAAATTGTAAGTGCATGTGTTTGTGGTTTTGGTTGTACAATACTAAAATTACTCAAATATCAACAACAAAAGAATCACTACAACATCATGGGTATCAACCAACTCACTTTGTTGTGGCGAAAGAAAGACACTGAGTTTTCAAAGCTAGATTTTAAAGGAAGAGGCTATTGTAATGAAAGATCAGAGGTAGATGTGATGGCTCCCCTAGTGCTGGCGACCCGATCTCGGTGAACTCTCTCCTCTAGTTAGTCAATGGGCACCACCGAATGATGCTTCTCTCCCTGGAGCCCCTCCTCCTCCAACACCCTCCTCCCTAGCCCACACCCTCCGCCACCATCCACTACCCTAATGCCCTATTTTGTTCCACATTAAATGTGGTTAGGTAGCATTAAAATCTTTTGATTTTGAACCCTTTTCCCATAAATTGAGTGCACAACTCCGGTGCCTACGAAAATCCATTCCAATTTGTATGACAAAGATCTCAAACAGAAATCATAGTGTCTGACACCTCCCCTATGCCAAGACAACTCCCATGCGATTTTGGAATGTGTACCCCTCCCTTGTGGCTTTTAAAAAATATGGAGCTTCTATGGCTATATCCGCTTCAACATTCCTTGTAACTTTATCATATTACAGGTTAAGTAGTCCATGTTATCTACATTCACTCAGATGTAGTTATAATTCTACTGTGATGTAGTGGTCCTCCTAATACTGTTTTCTGGAGTTTATGTTATTACATAATTATGTATGGCCATTTTTATTAGGGTTTAATGTGACAACTATTTTTATCATGTAGTTTCTACTCCAAGAAAAGCAAGGTCCACTCTATAATCCAACATGGAAGAGAATTGGATGATGAGATGTGTAACCTAATAATGCTAATAAAATAAAAAAATGAAAGAAAAGTTTTTAGGGATTAAAGGGACAACTGTTTTTAATGAAATTATGAAATTTTAATGAGATATAGGACCTTCAAAATTCTATTAAATCCAGCAATGGTTTGACCATAACTCTCTTCAAGTATCAGTACTTTGGCTAAATGGCCAAAAAATTATATTTTAATAGGCAATGCATCCCTAAATCCATTCCATTTCCAAAAAGAAGACATTTCAACCCTTTAAATAGGGTATTTCCATTATACTTTTTCCTATAAATCCCATAGTCAAAAGTAGTTCCCCTTGGAAAAACACATCTATTTTTTCTAGATGCTTTGCACTATTGAATGACATCATTACTTGATTCCAATACTGTGCCATTTACTCATAGGCCAATTGAAGGGGTGTTACTGTTATTGTTAGTGTTACCACCCAGATTCTCTGAATCATTACCATAGGCATTTGCAAATCCTGATACTGAATTACCAATTTTGGGTGCTCCTCCATCATTTACTATTAGGAAACCTATTGTCCCCAAAACATATCAGGAAACCTGTAGTCCCAACAACTCTGGAAAATGATTTCTATAGGTTCCAGAAAATCATTTTCCAGTGCCTACAACAACGATAGAAAATGGTGACTCACTCAGTGGTCTTGGCCCAGGAGGTGATTCCAAGCATCCCATGGCTTGAGATAGGGGTGCACCTTATCACCTTTTCTCTTTCTTTTACTATGTGGTATAAAAATGTACCAATCAAAGATCCTATATCATTTTTTATTTGTTGATGACATCCTACTTTTTGGCTCAGGGTCTCTTATTTATCTTGCGTCTTTAAGCATATTTTTTCTATATATGAGTAGGTCATGGGTTTAGTAATTAGTGATTAAAGTTCTTGTTTAATATCCAATTTTATTCCTGAGGGACTGATGAATGAGTCAAGAATTCTCTTTCATTTCCTTAGAAGGGATTTGGATTTAGGTTTTAAATATTTTAGGTTTCACGTTAAACCTAACTATTATAAACTATGTGATTTGATTTGGATTTACAAAAAAAAAATTGAAGCCCACATCTCATTATGGGTGTATAGATTGCTATCTAAGGGTGGTATTCTAGGACTCATTAATTACTCTCTAGAAGGTATTCATATGTATTGGACTTATATTTATTGTGTCCCATAATTTATTCTATCTAAATCTGCAAGAAGTGCTTCCATTATTTGTGATTCATCTCCAATTTGTCATTCCATACAAAAAATTTCAACTATAACCTATTGCAGAACTCTTCAACATGTTATAGCTAAACTAGATTGCATCCAACAACTCTTCAAAATTATTTATGTAAGTGCTCCTTTGCCCCGACCACCTGTGCCTATATGCTCTAGCTGCCTCTTACTCTCGAAAGGAAGGATCTGAAACTGATAGCTTTCGAACTGAAACGGGTGCTGCTTCACTGGCACCATAAACTGGCGCATTCACTGATTCCGGGTAAACAAAGTAAACTAGCTCTACCTCCTATGCTTCTGATGGATGGGAAACTAGTCTTATCACATTCGTGTTGGTAGCAGCAACTAGTTCTGACTAGTCTTACCTTGGGGCTACTCTTATAGGCTATGCTTGGATGGAGGTTGGCGATTGGTTGTCCTGCTTTCTATTGCTATGTGCTTTAATGTACCCCACCCAATGTACTTTGATTTATGGTGCGTGCGAGAAAGAAGAATTGCGATAGAGATAGGATTTCAAGGCATTTGGAAAAGAAAATGACAGAAAAACTTGAAAAGGGAAAATATATTTTTAGTGCCTATAGTAATGCTAGAAAATGGTGATATTGAAGTGTCAGTGTGAAGTTATAGTTTTCTTACCTTGAAAAAACATAATTATTAAAGTTAAGGGGTTAATAAAGTGCTTCTAGGTAACCATGTTTTGATGTATTTTGGAGTCTAATGCTTCAAGTGAGTTGCATCACCCCTCACCAACAATAAGAAAAAAATTACATATAAGAAGGACTTATATAGATATATTGATTAACTTAGAATAAAGGGCTAATAAAGAGTGACCATTTACAGTGTCTACAATATCCACCAACTTGTTTGCAAATGAAATGATAACTAACTACATTCTCCCTAGGAATTCCTACACAATAATAACTTTAAAGTCATCCATATGCAATATGTTAAAGTCTACAAGGCCCTTCCACTAGTCTAATTGTACATGAACTATGGATGCAACCCTAGTTGTTTCCCTATCCTTAGTATTGACTACCTTAACTGAAACATTAATCCACAGTCATCAAGTCACTTGACATGTCACTTAGTGGCTTGAGGTGCTCACTACCCAACTTAAAGAAGACCAAGTCCCCAACTAAAAACACTAGGTTACTAGCTATGTTATGTAACTATTAGTATGATCATAACATAGTTGCCACCTTGGAATTGTGATTTCAAATATTGAATTTATGTTACTAATGTTAGATCAACTATGTTATGTTACTAATGTTAGATCATACTGATAGCTGATAACTGACTGGGTCTCATAGTATGTACATATATACAATCAAAGTAGGAGTACATGTATCATCAATGAATGAAATTCAAACATACAATATAACCATCATCATCATAGTATCTCATATACATGTACATCATAAGAGTATCATCTGTGGGCACAATAACACAATGCCAGGATGATAATCATTGCTTTTATTTCTCTCTTCACACTCCACTGAGGTACCTCTCTATAGCTCTCAAAGTCTATAAAACTCTACTTTCCATGATGCTTCCTAGTCTGCCATATGTATATAGGGTGACCTTGAAGTTGAGCGGTTTTGTAAATGTCTAAGTCCTTCTTTGGGTGAGGCAGAGTGAAATGGAACTAGGCTAAGAAAGGTGAATTAATAAAGGTACTTGCAGGTTTCTCTAGTCACTAAGGAGTATACAAAGTCATCCAATTGGAAGCCAAAGGAGGAGCATAGGTATGATTCATCTACCACTGGGCATGTTTCTTACCATAGGTATGAGTCATTTAGTTAGATGATACTTTATGTTATGTTTAATTAGATGAATCCAATAACATCTCATATTTATTGGAAAGAAACTAAATGCATATTGATAAGATAATATGTAATCTATGAGTAAGCCACTATGTGGTCATTGTTATGCCAATGTGGTGGTGTGTCGAGGAGAGGCACACCCTTAGAAATGGAATTCCTCCTCTCCTTTGGCTCCATACATGGGAGTTTTCAATGTTAAGTAATTTCTAAAATTATAGATATAGTGGGTTATTGAATGCATTATTCATTAAACCCACGGGTCTTTGGATTGATAGTGAATGGGTGCACCGTTAAGGCACTCCTTGCGATAGGTCACTGGTTCAAATCCCCTATGGGTGCTTAACAAAAAAAAAAAGAAAAAAAAGAATACATTATTCATTAAAAAGCCCATGGTCTCGTATATATATGTAATTGGTTGTAGCCTTTCATTGTAGTTCATCATGATTGGCTTATGAAAACATGGTCTATAAATTTTAGCCATCTTCTAAGTTTTATAGTTTTTTTCATTATGAGTTTTCAAGGCCCCGTGTCATATGTCCTTACAAGAGGGGCCATGGTTTATTTGAAAAGTGGGTGTCTTCATCACAGGTAGGTTATCATAACCCAATCCAACAACCATGGCTATAAGTATTGTTGTTGTGTGGTCACATTTAACAACCTATTCCCTTTATTTGTGGTGTCCACATGTGCTTGGGCATTGAGTTGCTTGTCCCAAATAAAGGAAGGCACTTTAATTTTGTACTCCTCACCACTTACAACTAATTGATGTTAACTGATAGAAGATTGATTAGTTCCCACTCTAATTTCCAAAAGCATACACCATCGAACTCCTCCATAGCGTCGATAATTAGATCTATTCTCTGTCTATTGACGAAAATCCAACTTGCAAGTAATTAGTAACAGATGAAACCTGGTAAAAGAATAAAGCATTGGATATTAAGAAGAGTAAGAGGAGTGGTGGTGAAGCATTCTGCTATTTTCAATGGCGTGGAATCAACATCCAATAAATATCCCATATGTAATTTGTTTTTTTCTTAATAAACGTTTTCAATGTTGGTTGACTCATCTACATATGCTCTGACATCTCATTTTTGTACGTGATCTAGGTATTTATTTGAAGAAGCGCCATAAACCATATATTACCGAAAAGTTTATTGGTTTTCAACTGTGTTTTATTTCTTCCCCTATTTTTCTATGTATTCCTCAATCATGGACAATTCTCATCTTTTGAAAGCAAAAGGAGAATTGTACTAAATCCAAGACTGGAATAAAAGACAATTAACCCAAACAAAGAAAACATGACATTAGGTACTTAGTGATATTAGCCCATATCGTACAATTGACCTCGTTAAGGGCAAGCACTTCAAAAACTAGGGTGGACTAACGATAAAGGTTTAGGGTTCAACATAGAGAGTGACAAAGGGTAATAGGCACCCATGGAGGCACAGGGAGGAGGGAGCTCCACTCCCTCCTACAGTAATGTGGTTTCAAACAGAGGAAGAGCATGGAATAAAAATCAGACTCCATAACCCTTGGAGGTCAAGGAAAAAAACACTGAAGCTCAAAAGGCGAAAGGCAGCAAAACTCATGCAGAACAAGGGACCCATGAATAAGACCGATAGGAGAAGATAGCGGAAGACAGAGGTCAGGGAAAAGAGAGCAGAAACAAGATGGGACCCTATAAACCCAAGGCCATTACCAAACTGCAAGTTATTTTGAATGATCCAGCTCTGCAAGAGCACAGGGATCACATGGCAAACTATGCCATTATATGTAAATTTATGGGAATCTATCCATCAGAGAAATTGTTGTACACCTGGATAAAATACAACTGGAAACCAAAGGGGGAGTTAAAAATACATCTTGGATCCAAAGGTTTTTTTATAGTGGTATTCATGAACATGGAGGACAGAGACAGGACTTTTGAAGGAGGACCATACTTCTTTGCAGCTACCGGTCTCTATATGCGGCCATGGATGATGAAATTTGTGCCAGAACGTGAAACCTTCACTTCGGTTCTGCTATGGATTAGACTCTACTCCTTACCTTTAGATTACTAGATGTCATAGTCTTTAATAGCTATAGGCAATAAATTAGGTCATTTCTTAAAGATTTCAGAGGCAACTCTACGAGGAAAAGATACCTCCTATGCTCGTATATGTGTGGAGATGGACCTATCAGGAGCCCTTCTAGATGAGGTCATTCTAGAAGTCTATGATGAGGAATGGGTTCAAATAGTTGACTATGAACATATCCCATTCAGATGTCACAAATGTCGTGAGCATGGGCATATATCTAGAGATTGTCCTCTTAATAGAAGGGAAGAACACCTAAACACCAGCAAAGGGAGAGATCAGAGAGGTTTCACCAAAGTAGGAGGAAGAGGAAAAGGAGGGGGAAGGAAGACACAAAAGAACCCTACTGAGAAGGATAATAGAACAAGAAGTCACAACAGTTTCGAGATATTAGAAGAAGAAGATGTCAAGGGAGGTGATGAAAGGAGAACAGAAAATCAAACAGCAAGGGGGAAAGAAAAAGAGACCAGCATGGAGTTCACACAGGAACAAAATGATCAAACAAAGGATCCTTTGAGTAACATGGAAATAGAAAAAGACTGGGAAATGACTCAAAGTGAAAGTGGCACAGAGGACCAAGACTTACAAGAGATACTGGAAAGGGAGAACCTAGAGCTAGAAAAGTTTCTAGAACAAGGAGGAAACCTAGGAATAAACTCCATGCCTCAGGAGGATGTTGACAAGGTACAATAGATATTCCTTTACAAGTCACATCAAACAGCTGCAGGAGTCAAAAGAGGACATGATAACCATGATACTAAAGGGACTTCCTCAATAGGATTAATAACATGCAATTTAACAAAAAACCCAAGCAAAAGGAGGGGAAGAAAAAGACAGAAAGAACTGCTACTGGAGTGTGGAAAACTCATGATTGACTCAGGAAGGATGAAAGACCTGTCCAGTTACTCCCTTAAAACCCCACCTCAATGAATATCACAACCTAGAACATTAGAGGACTAGGGAGTAGAAGAAAACAAAGGAATCTAGGTAACAAGATCAGAGAGGATAAACCTAACATAGTATTCATATAGGAAACAAAATTCTCAGTGGAGAATATCAGAGAAAAAAATAGTAGATGGTTAAATAGATATGAATACCTTGAATTTAAGGCAAACAAATCTGCTGGTGGCATTCTCACGATATGGGATCCACAAAAAATTGGTGTGATTGATGCGGAGGCATCCAGACATCACCTCTCTTTGATTTTCCAACCGGTGGGTGATAGGTAGTGTTACATGATCACAAATGTCTGTGGTCCTTAGCCAATGGAGGACAAACTTTGACTACTCACAACACTGGAGGATATGAAGAAGAGATACCCAGCTCTACCCTATATTCTAGGAGGTGATTTTAACATGACTAAATCACCTAAATCACTCACAGAGAAGAAAGGAGGAACTAGAACACTTGGCAGGGATTCAGTTGCCTTCCATAACTTCATCACCAATATGAAATTCATTGATATGGAAACCAAAAATGAAATCTTCACTTGGAATAACAAAAGGGGTGGCCCTACCGAAGTAGCCTCAAAATTAGACACATTTCTTATTTCAGAGGAACTTCTTCTCATGGGAAGTAGCCTGAATGCACTCATCCTACCTTTTGGAGGTTCATATCACTGGCCTATTCAATTGGAAGCTTCTCTTTTTGGTAAACTGAGGAACTCTCCCTTCAGGTTTGAGAACACTTGGCTCACACATTCAGATTTCCTCACAAACATTGAAAATGGTGGAAGGAAGAGCTACACCTTCAAGGTACAAAGATGTTCCTTCTACACAACAGGATCAAACACATTAAAGGCAGACTCAAAGAGTGGAACAAAAAGGAATTTATCAATATCATCAAAGCTAAAGGAAATGTGGAAAAGAAACTTAAGGAAATAAACCAAATTCTTATCACAGAAGGCTTTACAGATGAAAGGAAAGAGATGGTAGAGTCACTCCATCATGAATGGGAAAATAGATGTCTACAAGAGGAAATATTCTAGAGATAGAAATCCAGAGTACAATGGATTAAGGAAGGGGAGAGAAACATCAAATTCTTTCACAGATCCACCATAGCTCACAGAAACAACAACAGAATTGTGAAACTTACAGATCAACATGGTATAGAAAGAAACACTCATGAAGAGATGGAAGAGGTTCTCGTCCAGCATTTTCAGAGAATTTCTGAGGAAACCTCGGAGGATAGATATAAATTTACAAAAATATTTACTCAATACATTCCAAAATTGGTTTCTAGAGAAGACAATCACAATCTCAACAGACCAGTATCAGAGGAAGAGATTGAGGAACTAATTACACAGATGTAGAACGGGAAGGCACTAGGCCCAGATGGCTTCAATGTGGAATTTTTCAAAACATGTTGGAGGATAGCAAAACAGGACATTCTAGAGGTAGTGGAAGACTCTCGAATATTTAAGACAATCTTGAGGGTGCTCAATGAATCCTTCATAGCCTTAATCCCCAAACAGGAAAAGGCTACCTTTATAGATAGATTTAGACCTATAGCATTATGCAATGTGGTATACAAAATAATATCCAAAGTAATTTCCAATCATCTAAAACCACTCCTCCCTACCCTAGTGTCAGAGGAGAAAACAGGATATGTGGAAGGAAGACAAATTCTTAATAACATAATTCAAGCACATGAAGTGGTTCACTCACTCAGTACCAATAAACAGGCAAGGATGATAATTCAGCTGGACATAGCTAAGGCCTATGACAAACTCAACTGGTCGTACATAAGAGCAATTCTAAAAGCCTATGGCTTTGATTACATTTGGATTAAGTGGGTCATGGCGCTAGTTACCACTGCCAGCTATTCAATTCTTCTCAATGGCTCTCCCTCCAAAACCTTCAAGCCTACTAGAGGTCTCAAGCAAGGTGATTCTCTTTCTCCTTTTCTTTTCATTCTAATGATGGAAGTGTTAGGGAGAGCAATCAGGGCTACTAAGGAGGAAGGGAGGATTCAGGGTTTGAGACTCGCTCAAGATGGGGACACAGTGACACGTCACCAATTTGTGGATGATACTATGTTGCAAGGCACACCCACAGTCAAGGAAGCCAAAGCATTTAAACATATTCTGAGGGACTTTGCCATGGCAGCAGGCATAGAGGTAAGTCTTACTAAATCAAATATTTTCTTTTTCAATATAGATATTTCGATTCAAAGAAATCTATCAAGAATTTTGGGTTTTCAAAGAGAGTCTTTGCCTGCAAAGTACCTGGGAGTTCCCCTCACTAACAAACCATTACACAAGGAAATCTGGGAGCTTGTTCTAAATAAGCTAAAATATAAGATTAGCAAATGGACAAATGGAGCTCTAAATCTCGTTGGGAGACTGATCCTAACTAAGGCTATCCTCCAAAGTATCCCGATCTATATGCTATCAGCCATTTCGGCACCAAATGGTGCAATTACCAATATAAGAAACATTAAAAAAGACTTTCTCTGGGGGAAAGGTGAAGAAAAGAAGAAATGGGCCTTAGTGGCATGGGATAGAGTGTGCAAACCTAAAGCCCATGGTGACCTAGGTCTCCATGACCTAGGAGTACTTAACAAAGTTCTAGGAGCCAAAAACTAGTGGAGATGGATAAAGGAAATTCAAGCCCCCAAAGCAAAGCTTTGGAAGAAAAAGTATGCAAGAGATTGGCAGGAAAAGAATCTCACAAGAATGATAGGACAAGTAAAAGGATCATCAATTTGGAATAGGGCTTGGGAGAACAGGGCCCTAGTCCAAAATAATAGTTTATAAGAGATCAGAAATGGAAAACTAGCCTAGTTTTGGGAGGATAATAGGCAGCATGAGGACAATCTCCGTAGTGAAGAATTAGCAGACATTCACACAAACACCATCAACAAAGGATTAAGAACGGTAAGTGGCTATTGGTATCAAACAAGGAATAATGGGAAATGGAGAATTTGGAAACTTCCAGACTATAGTGAAAGGGGCATGATGCATACTCAAGCTATAGCCCTTAACGGTCTTTTAGAAAAGAGGCAAATCTTAACCTCAACCTTGGAAGACCAATTAAGATGGGGAAAGAGCAAGGATAGTCTCTTCATCCTTAAGTAGGCCAAAAGGACATACACAGGGTTTAACTTTCCAAACACTAATAAGATGTGGAAAGAACTCTGGGATAATCCTCATTGGATGAAAGTCAAACTCTTCAAGTGGCTGGTTCAATAGGGAAAGATTCTGACATGGGATAACCTAAGAAAAAGAGGCATTGTTGGCCCCTCAAGATGTCACCTATGTGGGCAACAGGAAGAAACCACTGATCATCTACTAGATAGATGCTCTTTCACTATAATACTTTGGAACTGGGTTGGAGATGTCTTTGAGCAGACAGATAGATAGGTAAATGACATCATTGCCACATTGAAAAACTGGCGGAATTTTTTTTCGGATAATGAGACAATAACCTCCGCCCGGGAGCTGCCCTAGGGTTCTTAATCTGGAATGTTCGTAAGGAGCGCAACAATAGGATTTTCAACGACAAAGTGAGCCCAGTGAGCAGCATCCTAAAGCTAATTCTTAAGCAACTCAAAGAGACTGTCCATATCTTGGGAGGTGTTGATACCGAAAAACCCATTGGACAAAGAGAGGCCAGAATCCTGGAAAAGTTAGAGCTCAAGGTTCATCTCCCTCAGTGTTCTAAGTAGATCAACAAGAACTCAGCAGAAAAGTGTTTTTGGCAACCCCCTCCTCATGGCTTTTTAAAATTTAACATCGATGGGGCTTCAAAAGGAAATTTGGGAGAAGCAGGTTATGGAGGGCTCATGAGGGATGAGGAAGGAAATATACAAGTCATCTTCCATAATTATCTAGGAAAAGCAACCAACAATATGGCTAAGCTCATGGCAATGGAATTAGGCTTGGAAATACTGCTCAAGTACAACATTCACAATGTCATCATAGAGGCCGACTCAGAATTAGTCATTAATTTGGTGAAGAGGATCAACGCTGGTGCTGCACCTAAGAAAATCTCAGGACACTGGTGGCTTCTACAAGTCTACCAAAGAATCCAATCACACCTAAGAGTTCTAAGAACTCTTAGGTTGGTGCATGTTCGTAGGGAAGCCAACAAAGTGGCAGACTGGCTTGCCAATGAGGGTGTTTGAAACAAGCATATCGACTTATGCTACAGGTGGGAGGAGGTAACGGATGGTAGGATGAAGGAGGAATGCTCTTCCCAGGCCCTCAGTGATAGACAACAGTATCAGAATCTTACTTCATGTCAACGATGAATAAGTTCACCTCAAGAAGTTTATCAGAGGAAAGGCACAGATGGTTCTCTGAGGGTGTTTCTAGAAACAAACGTAGCAATCGAGACAGTAGATTCCTACGCAGAGGAGAAGGGATTACATGTACGCAAACTCCACTCATAATGCATTCCAGGTAGGAGGCCACCCTTCTAGCTATGTCTTCCTCGTGAAATTCAGGGAAGGCCATAGGAAGAAATTACTAGGGACAAACACTGCTCGAGATGTCCTTGGATGATAAGAGATGTGATTCAGCTAGTGGTGTGGGGAAGGGGATGAACGGGGATAACTGCCTTCATTGTCGGGTAAGCAGTGAGCGGATGTGCGGTATGATTGGTTCTATGGCCGTTAGATCCGAAGGAGGAAGATCAATGGCCAACATTTGGCATGCTAGTTGGTGGGCCCGAAAGGATAAAACCACTAATGGTTTACCACCTTCATCAGGCGCCATCCAAACCAAAGGCGGTTTTTATGAAAAGCCAGTGATTCCACTCAGGAAGCACCACGTGGCAGAGGAACGGAAAAGAAAATTGCCTTCATCATGTGGTAAACAGTGGACTTTTAAGCCACACAATATGGACACCAGCCGTTGGATCAAAATGAAGAGATCGATGGTTAGCGTTGATCATGCAGCTTCGCCTCCGCGCGGGTTGATTATTGACTGCCAATTTGTTAGGATTCAAACCAATGGTGGATTCAGGAAGCAAACTTTGATTCCACTTGCCCGCTTTCGGTTCCAGAGCTATCTTATCATTGTTTCTGTTTTTTTTTGGAGGGTTTTTTAGGTACTTTGAGTATTTTCTGTCTCCCTTTGTGGGAGTCTATGCCTCTATGTGTTTGATGTAACCTATGTAAATCATTATTTTTCCTAAGATAATAGAAGGACCGTCTCTTACTTTAGTGAAAAAAAAGATATTAGCCCATATCGTAATGTTACTAATATTAGCCCATATTGTAATGCTCCTTTAACAGAGATTGAAGAAGATTTGAAGAGAAAAAGTGTTGCAATGTACATGCTAGTAAATTAGATGTTTGGTAAAGTAGGCCTACTGCATAAAGTGGCAACCAAGTGCATGAAAAACAAGTGTTTATCAAATCTAAGTTGGTGGCAACCAAGTGCATGAAAAACAAGTGTTTATCAAATCTGATTCGGTGGAAACCAAGTGCATGAAAAACAAGGGTTTGTCAAATCTGAGGTGGTGGCAGCCATTTCCGAGGCATTGGTAACCATTTCCATTTCCAAGGTAGTGGAGCATGCAAGGGGAAAAAGTTCAATTGGTCAATTCTTTGAACCTGCTAGCTGGACAAATGGGTAAAAGTGGCCACCTCAACCGGTATGAGCCAGATGGAAGAACACTCTTACAGGTGTATGGGGTTGACACGTTTGCAATTTTTAGAGAAGTTAGCTGGGAGCTGATTTCTAAACACTTAATCAGGTGTGATCTTAAGCTCACATCTTATTTCATTAATTTGTTTGATAAAAATAGCGCTAGGGTTTAGGGGCTGCTATTTCAAGTAACAGAAGAAAGCATCGTTGAGGCAACGAAAACACTAGCTAAGGGGAAAAGATGGTTTAAGAGACAGATGGTGCAAGGAGTAAATTTAAATTATTTCTTGAAGGATGACAACCATGATCCTCGCTAGAGTGTTGGGGTGCACATAAATATTTTAAAGCCAGAATGGGTTGAGAATATGAGGAAGATTCAACTTTATCTGACATGTGATGGTCGTTTTTCCAAATTTTTCTGATACCATAAGCGATTTCTTGTGCATTTGGCTGGTTTTAACAGGATGAACCTTCCTTTTTACCTTCATCAAAGCTTCGTTAAGATGTTGGCCTCTACAAGAAAAAGGAGGGTTTGGTACCCACATGATGTATACCACCATGGCTTGATCAAGATTCTATACACCCATGAAATGAAAACGAAAGCACAATAGTCGAGGATGACATTGGGACACCCCTTTTCTGGAAGGCATAAGAAGAAGAAAATTGTTGCTATCACTAGTACAAAATGTCTAATTAGTTAATATAAAAATGACTAAATTTTGCATATAAATGACCATTTTTCAGTTGGTGACCAATAGTGGCTAATTTATAGTATCTTATAACGTGACAAACTTTTAGTCATTTTTAGCTTAGTCAGTAATTGGTTGTCTCAATTTTATCATCTAGTAGTATATTTAGTCATTGATTTACTCATTAGTTTCCACAATTAATGACCAAATACACAACAAAATATACTATTATATGATCACTCGAGAAAACCAATTAATGACCAAAGAAATATGACAAAAATGTTGGTCGCGTCATAAGACACTGTAAATTAGATACTAATAGTCATATATATGCAAATTTTAGTCATCATTTGAAACCAATTAATGGCCAAATAAATATGACTAAGTTTTGGTCCTATTATAAGATACTGTAAATTAACTGCTAATAGTCATATATATGCAAAATTTAGTCGTAATTTTTAATCACAAATTTATCATTTATAGTAGTCATTTATCTTTTTTTGGTAGTTATTCATTATATAAAAGACTAATCTAGTAGTTTATATTTAGTTCATTTACTTTCATTAATAATCATTATAAACGACCAATTTAGTCGTATAGTCATTTTATCTATGTTCATTATTAATCAATATAAAATACTAATTTAGTAGTTTTAAATTGATTTTATGTGTTTAGTTAGTATGATTTCGCGACTAAATTAAAATAAATAAATAAATAAAAAGTAAAAAATAAAAAATTTCATACAATGTGCATGTTCATCTAATACGAAAACACAAAGTTACACGTAGTAAATACAATAATAAATAATATCATTACAACTATAAATAATTTAATGTACATAAATTATATTATATGAAATGTAAAATATTACAATATGAATTTCCAACTTAATATTGGTTGGATTATACATAAAATATTGTTTCATCAGTTCAAAACATTATCATTGTGTTTCCAAGGTATTGTAGGTGAATTCACCTACTCTAAAGATTTGACCATCAATATTTATGTGTGTGTATCCTACGAAATATTGGATTTAAGGGTATCAATAGACCGGTTCTCTTCTCTCTTTCTTTTTGCATTCATTTCTCCAGCGTTATTGTTCTTATCTTTCTTCAATTCTTGCTTCGCACCATCAATACTAAGTTCCTCTTCTAGAAACAAAAGAATATAAAATGCAAAGTACAAAGCAAACAAAATGTCACCATATAAAAGAACACCTTAGTAACTTAGTATTCAACCTTTAGGAAAAATTTAGGCACAATCATGCCAACTAAGTTACATGTTAGAAAGCTCACGCTATAGATAACTCACGAAAACAAATAATATGAGGTGTGATGCCTAATCCTTGTCGTTTTATTCTCAATAGCATTTCATTCTCTAATGCATGAACTTGGTCAAGTATATAGACAACCTGTGCTCAAATAACAACATGAAAGTAAACTTTTCTAATAATCATGAAAATATTTTAACTCGAAACAAATAAATGGATTTCAATCAATATTATGTAATACTAATTTCATCTTTAAGCTTTGGATGTTGTTTAAATGGATATGATACCAAGTATTTCAAATTTTATAGTTAAAAGACAAAACAAAAGATTTCAATCAATATCGTGTAATACTAATTTCATCTTCAAGCTTTGGATGTTGTTTAAATGGACATGATACCAAGTATTTTCAATTTCATAGTTAAAAGACAACAAAATCAAAGAAAACGTTCAAAATACAATCAACAATAAAGAGAGGATACCATGAAATGAACATTACAATTATAAAAAATATGTATTCAACTAAATATGTATTGCAAAAATCATACCCAATGTTGTTTCTCTTCCACAAGTCTCTTCAATGTCACCCAGTCTGCAAGTGAACTTCTCCTTTTCTCTGTGAGTTGGTCAGATGTTTTGTTTGTGTCACTATTATTTCCACTAGCTTTTTCATCAACCATCTCATTTTGATTTTATGGGCCCACTTCTTAATGAACATAAAATGAAATGAAAAGGTACATATAAAGAGGTCTTGAGAAAATGACTTCAAAGTGGTGGGAATCAGGTTTGATTTTGATTTCCTAAAGAATTTCTTAGTATTATTTGCATTGTTTATCAAATTGAATGTGTTTTTTTCTCTTCTCTTTACACAAGTTTTTAGTTTTATAAAAATACTCAAATTCCCTTCCCTTTTCATTTTCAGCAGTCCTATTTTGTGGCTTTTGGTCCTAATCTTTCTACTTCATGTTTATGGTAAATTCCACATACGTGTTCAAGCTACATCTTTCTTTTAGTAAACTTGGGGTGGAATCATCAAGAAATTTTCCATTCACTATCTGCCATTCAAAACAAAGTAAAAAAGTTCAAAAAAGTGAAGCAGAAGCATAGTCACAAAACACTCATTTGGATGTTACTATGAAAGCAAGGTGTGTTGCATTATAGTACCAGTTTTTAGTTTTACTTGACTGGAAAATTTAATGTCCTTCTAAAAAGAGTCATTTATGATTTGTAGCATCAAGCTCATAGGTCAAATTGGGCTTGAACCTTGCACTCTCTATGTTTTTTAGTTTTAACATACTTATCAGGGTTATCTTTTTGTTCAATTAAAAATATCATATATGGCACTTTCAGCACAATGTAATATATGTATTAAAGTTCCAAAACATGGTAACTGAGTTTTGAGGATATCACCATCAACCTCTAATGTTTTAGGTGCAACGTGATCCTTTGAGAGCAACAAAGGATTAGATAAAACAACATGAATTGCAATATTTGAGCCCACCCTTTGAATCACTTATGTTGGTGCACCCCCATTTTTAGATTCCAATTTAGACAGGCCGACTGTGCAACCAAGCCCTGCATCCACAAACACAATGATTATTGCAGGCAATTCTCCGGACAAATAATCTAGTTTAAGTTGTACTGGCACTGTTACACAGTAATTTGTCACCATTGATCACCGTCCCTGTTACCCCTTTCCCGCTCTTTGGAGGACTCATTCCGGGACCTGTGAGCAGTGACATAACTTGAAAACACTTGCATTATGTTCCCCTAAGTATGGACTTCAAATGCCTTGAAGACATCTCCTGCAGAATATCCCTAAAAAGTCCCCTTTTTCCATTAGCGTGGATCCACAGTGTATCACCCGTGCCAATGAGGGAAATTCTCCAAAGAGGGCGCGCCCATTGGCACTCTGTCTCAGAGTCTTACCCGCGCCAACCAAGTTTGGAAAAGTTTGTTAACAAACGCACGCCCGAGAGTTTTTTTCCTTTCGACTCATGTGGCTTTTCAGGGATAATGCCAATCTCATGGATGTCGAGATTCATCGTATCTCTATGCACAATAGCTTTTTGAGGATAATGCTTATCCCATGAATGTCTGGATTCATTGTATCTCTTCCTCCTCCTCCATCTATAAAAGCTTGCTCTGGTGCATTTGACAAGCTAGTTTTTGAGCATAGGGAGAATGATACTGTCAGAAGTCTGAGAGATTCCTGTAAGAGTCTTCTTTGCATTCATAATCAAAGAGAGAGAGGCTTGTCTCCGATCCCGACAAGCTTTGCAAGACATATGTAGCTGATCACCTAGCCAAAGGAGGATTTGACGTCAGAACTATGGTTGTATACTCCTTTGTTGGTTATCAATAATAGATGACTATCATTATGGTTCCATTCTTGCTGTTCATTATGATGATGTTTGAATTATGTCTTTTCTGACCAATATATAATTGCATCTATTGGATTTTATGCTTGTATTCGTATCATTCTTTGCATGTGCAGGTGTCCATTCACAGAGATCGTGAGGATCGTGACCGGCCGGAGCAAAGGAACGGGAGTGTCAACTCTTCTACAACACTAGCGTTGGAATCCAAGTAGGTTCTCATAATCCACTTTTAATTTGCAATTAGGAACTTGCGTGATAGCATTGTTTGATTGTTGCTAGACCCATTTTGGGCTAGTGGGATCGCCTCTGTCCGCAGAGGGGATTTACCTCTCCAACAATTTGGCGACTCCACTGGGGAAGCTATTTGTTGTTTGATTCGTAAACTTTGGACGGAGCCTGAAGTACGGCCAGGTAGCCTTCGAAATGCTATTGCTCTGCATTAGCGAAGTAGATCAACGCCACTTCAGTCAATCTCCGGTTTGGTTTACGAACTAAACAACTTGGAGTTTGTCTTGTCTCTTTGGTTTTCTCTTGTTTTGATTGCTTAGATAGCTTTCTGGTTTGGATTCTTTGTTGTCTCTTGCTGCCTGGTCTGTCTGGATACTGTCGACCAAGCCTTGGACTGCTTGTTTTTATTTTTAAGCTAGCAAACTTGATTGGCGCCCTTTTTTCATGACAGTCGCGCCAATTGGCGCCACTTGCCAGTGTACAGCCCGCGCCAATCCTTAATTAGCGCAATTTTCCACCTGACAGTCGCGCCAGGCCTATGAACTTTTCCAGTTTTCTTGTTTGCAGCCTTCCAAGCTTGGGTTTTGTGTCTAGCTACACATTTTTCAATCACTTGAGTGTGTCAGAGTCTTGTTTGACTGGTTTTGAGTTTTTTTTTTGGCAAATTATTAATTTGATTTCCTTTGATCATTACTTGGAGGTTTGTCTCGGTCTTTTCGCTAAATTGTGTATGAGTGTTAATCGCCTTTGAGTGTTTTTAGTTTATGATCTTTGGAACTCTCACCCGTTTTTCTTGATTTGCACTTGATTGGTTCTTAGATTACATTAGAATCATCGTGTGTTTGAGAATTCTCTTGCATAGATCACACTTGCATAATTAGAATTCTCATTTTCAGGATATGAATGAAAAGTGTGCATAGATTACATTTGCATACTTTGGGTGTTTGCCATTTTCTATCAATTTCACATTTTAGCCCTATGATATCTAGTGGCTTTGCGTGTTGAGTTTTTGGTCTTCTATCAGTCCAGTCGACTTTTTGATTACTCCATTGCACTCGTTTAGTGGTTGTTAAACTTTTTATTGCGTTATTCGAGTGATTCTCTTCTTTTCGCTTGGATTTCGCTTGGCTTCGTTTTGGGCTTAGATTACATGGCCCATTGAGGTCTTTGAGATCTTCTCTTGGTTCTGAAGGACTGCCTTGGTATTTAGGGACTTGATTGTATTTTCATTGAGTGAAATTTGTATTTTTACTCTTTGTTATTGTTTCTCAAAATTTGTTTAGTGCATTTTGCCATCAAAAAGAAAACGAACAATCTCTTTTGCTTTGCATTAGTTAATGGAAATTAGAGCTTTTCGTTGTTGTTAGTGATTAGTGACTTTAAAGAAAAGTTTCGTTTATTGCCATTAGCTGCATTAGAGTTATTGTTGATTGTTTTATGGTCATTTTGTTTGTGTGAAAGCTCTCAACTCTTCCGTAGCTAGCATTCATCGAATAAAATGATACATTTTGGCATATAGCTTGCATTAAGGAAATTTTGAGATATTACATACGGTAAGGCCTGAAAATTGAAACCTAATCCAAGATCAACCGTAAAATGAACTGAATGAATCTAACAATGCATTGGAACATAACGCACACATTTAGAGGTCTAGGCTAGAGACGTGCTTCGGCGTCGTTAAACGTAGTCACTTTTGTTTCACTCAAGGTTGGGTGATTCCTCCTTTCGTGACGCAATAGTGGTCTAGCATGGATTTGAGCTCCCACGTACCGTCGAGTATATGTGGAGACCCCACTAGGTTATCATCCTTTATCCATAGGAAGCTGTGTCTGCCGCCTTACAAGCCGTAACGCACCGAACACAACATTCGGGAAGATTGACTGCCATACGGAAAGTCCTTGGTTTTCATACGATTGCCAAGGTGTATAAGCAGTTTTATGGATTGTCTGGTAAACCTTTTTCCTAGTTTCTCCAGAGCAGTCACTTTCGTTCATTTTCGGACTCCCTAAAAGAAAAGGTCCATCTGAGCACTTGTCACTTCAGGCTCATTAAACATTCGAATGCGACTAGAGTCATCTTTTTGTCCTTTTCTCGACTCTTAAAAAATGAAAAGGTCAAGTTATGTCCTCGCGTCTTAAAATTTATTCGGCCACGATTCGCATTTACCCGGTTAGATCTTGTTTGCGTTAGCTCGAGTAGGGTTCTTTCTCGTTTTCAATGGCAACCTTCCCCGACTCTACCGGTCAAAGTGTTGCCCCGGATGGAAACCCTAGTCCATTTCCTTCTTTTGGAAATGCCGGTGCTACGTATATGGAAACTTTTTCTTTGCCTGGGTTAACCATCGGTTTGCCTGTATGGTTGTTTTCAACCTTGGTGGTCCCGAGTGTGATGACTCCTGTTCCACCGTCTCCTCCACCCGAACAACATCATGTTGATTCCAAGGTGGACCTCTCCCCTTCTTCGCCTGTTTCTGCGTCCTCATCTTCTACTTCGCCTGGCGAAAGTCTGGATTCAAGTAACCAGGTGGCTAAGAAGAAGAAGAAGAAGACAAAGAAGAAGAAGACTCCTAAGCGACAGGTTAAAAGTACAACTCAAGTCGAGCCACCTTCTGCTCCTCCGCGGAAGGTCAAATTTCCTTGTAGATTATGCAAGGAGGACCATGTTCTTCGCGATTGTCCTAGCATTCCCAAGGTCTTAGAAGTATGGTCTCGTGATCCGGCCCACCCCTCATCATCCTCTGAAGCTCATGGCAATGCTACTCTATCAGCTAGAAATGGTAAGGGAAAAGGGAAGATTCGAATCCCTTGTAGACTTTGTGAAGGCAATCATCCCCTTCACCTTTGTCCGCTCATGGATAAAGCCTCTGTTGTCTTCGAAAGTCTTACAGCTCCCTCACCCCAACTTCCCGTTGGTTATCAACGTCTCTCCGCAGCCGCAGATCGTTCCCCTGCTGACAAAGAGATCGACCAAGATTCCTCTCTTGTCCAGCCTCCTCTTCCTGAACCTGGCTCTGCCAAGCCTATTCAAGGCTAACCATTGGTCAGAAAGAGTGTCGACTCAAGTTCACCACCCGACCACTCTGTTTCGGAAGAGCATCATTCCCATGTTCTTCTCGTCTCCTCAGATTCTCCTACGTCCGGAAATGATTCTCCTATCCCAGCTACTCCCGAGAGTCCTGCTTCGGTCCCTTTAGAGCAGGGGGGCAATCATACGATTCCCCCACCAAGTAGTTCAGTCGTTTCCTTTGACTGGAGTCGTTTGACTAACCCCCGCCTTCCATCCCATGTGCCTTTCTGGATCACGGTACACGCCTATAATAAGGCGATACCTGGCACTGTTTTGGATGAGGGTGCATCTGTCAGTCTTATGCCTGCCACTACTTGGCAAGCTTTGGGTTCCCCACAGCTTCAGCCAGTCGCACCGAATCTGACGGCTTTTGACGGAGGAACTACTCAACCATTAGGGATCCTTCCAAAGTTCCCTATTACTTTGGGAGGCAAAACCATCTATATAGACGTATCGGTTACCCAAGGTGCTTTAGATTTCAGTCTTCTCCTTGGTCGTGACTATGTTTATGCCATGGGGGCCCTGGTCTCTTCACTTTTCCGTGTGGTTTGCTTTCCACACGATGGAAGAATCGTGACTATAGATCAATTATCGTTCGTTCGTCCCCGGGTGCCTCCTAAGCAGTCGTCATCCCCTCCTGATTTTCATCCACCAGTTGCATCTGCCCCACCATAGATCAACTATGTGGCCACTTATCCCATGCCTGTATCCAGTGATGCCGCCGTCATGCATAGTGTCCTCGGGGAATTGGGTCCTGACTTCTGAGATGTTGTCCTTCCATTGGGAGTGGCACTCTTGGAAGCCCCGACTTCCTATTCATTATGATGAAGTTCGGGCGGAGCATAGTTCATTTTCCTGTGTCAAGCTCCTTAAAAAACGAAATTAGGTGGCCGAGCATAGTTCCTAATCTTGTGTCAAGCTCATTAAAAAATGAAATAAGGGTTATGAGGATAGTTCTTTTCCTAGGTCAACCTCATTAAAAAATGAAACATTTCCTCCATTCCAAATCGAGTCTTTGATTAAGATCTCGTAAAATGCAAGTTGAGTCTTTCATAGATCTCAAGAGTGAACCTTCATTCCATCCACTTTGTTGAATGCAATGAAGCTTGGGGGGCATGTACCTCATTTTGCGTCATTATGCTGGGGGCATGTGAACTCATAACAAGCATAGTTTTTCGTTTCAAGCTTGTGTAAACATGAAACCGAATCCAAGCAGAGTTCCCCATGGTTCAAGCTTGTGTAAAAATGAACCCATACCCGATTTACATCTTGTGATTGTCGCCTATCTGCTAAATTCTGTTAGATGAGCCTTGGTTGCTTCATTCCATCGCCACCATCTCTTTGGCTGATCACATTCTCTCACTTGGTTATTTATCCTTTCCTGAGGAACCGCAGCGATGAGTGGTTTTATTAGCCAGCCTCTTGACCATTACATGTTTTGAGCAGTTCCACCATTGCCAGAACTAGTTGCTACCCTTCATACCACTCGTTCCTCTAGGACGAGTCTACTTTCAGCTCTTTTCTAACTCGTAAAATATGAAAAGATTGCCGAGTATTTTTTCCTTTTGTGACTCGTTAAAGAGAATAAAAACGGAGGTCTACTTTAAGCTCTTTTCTGACCGTTTAAAGATGAAAAGATTGCCGAGTTACCCCTCTTGACTCGTTAAACGTGAATAAGGGGCGGTCGTCTTTAAACTCTTTTCCGACCGTGTAAATATGAAAAGATCGTCGGGCCCTTGTCGTTTCAGGTTCGTTAACGGTTACGAAACGACGTGATATCGATCACTTTTTTACTTTTTCAGGTCGACATCACTACACATGAAAAGTACTCCTCGATCGTAATGGTCGGGCGGTTCTTTCGAGCATTGTTTTATACTTTTTCGGGCTCGCGAGACACAACTTTACCAAAAAGTACACCCATGGAGTTTTATTTTCTGCGGTCTTTTCAAACTCTCTAAATATGAAAAGACGCCGAGTTCTTCCTTTGTCAGACTCGTTAAAACTTGATGACATTGGAGTCTGTCGAGATGACGTTACAAGCATATGCTATCCCCGTCAAGCTTGTTAATAAAAATAACTGGGGTACTCGCCAGAAATGGTGGGGGAAAATGGAACCATAATTATTGTAGTGTCGACAGTATGTCACTCTTGAACATGGCACTTGTCTGCTTTCGTGTCTGGGTGGGGACATCTCATCTCGTTTTTCACTTGCCTCCGTGGATTTGGGTAACCCTGTTTGACCTCTCATCAAAACTAACAAGGAAATCACACATGCAACGTGGTACTTGCAAGAAAAACTTGTTGGGTTGTGTTATATTCTTTGCACAAAAGTGTTGCTGAGGAGCCATAAGGGGGGTGGTTTCCCCCCCCAATCAGGGGGTATGCAGGGGTGTGGTAGCCCCCCTAAATGGGGTCTACAGCAGCGCCCTAGGAAAAAGAGAATTTGGACACCATATTAGGTGGGAAGACCTACCTATAGTTTTGTGCATGGATTTCACACATGGTTTTGGGGATGATGGTTTTTCATCCATGGTATTTTGTAGATCTAGTCAAGAGAATTGTGGTTATGTTATAATATAGGGTTTATGGACATCTAAACATGTATATATATGTATTGTAACATTGAAAGGATCATAATGAAAAATCAATCTGCTAGTCCTGCTTTTGGGATCTAGGCGAAATCTCTGTGTATATTTGTTTTATGTTTTATGCTCTAATCATTGTTTATTTTATATTTTTAAGAATTTGTATGGAGGTAATTTATGTATAGGGTTAACACCTACATTTGTTGTCAGAGTTGTTTGGGCTTCAAGAGGACACCTTTGCTGCGTAGGATTTTTTTCTCAGGCCTAGGGTAGACCCTGTTCACTGGGAGATGTGGATTTGGTTTAGTGTCTGAGGCCATGAACAACCAAAACTTGTAGTGATCAAATTTTGGCTAAGACTCTAGCTACCACTTATTAGTATGGACAATAGAAAATTGGATTAAAAATATTGTTCATAAAAACTAGGAGATAGAGAATGAGTAGCTTCAATCAAAGATTTTGCAGCTCCAACTCCGACATAACCAAATTGTTTCTAGTCTGACTTTTGCAATGAGGAAGTTAATAGAACATAGTATGTAATGTTGGAAAATGTAACTATGTTCAGTCTTCAATAATGTACTTGAGTCATCAAGTAATGGGCCATAGTGTCGATGATGTGGGAAACACTATGGCCCACCTTCGATCAAGGTCACTTCCTGTCGACTTCAGCTCATTATCCAGGAAGCTGATCTAGAGACTCCCTTCCGGTGCCTTGGAGCCTGCATGCCTCAATGGCAGGTTCTTTGTTTTCGACGTGAGGTTTTCATCATTGGCCTCCGATCGAATGAATTCTATGGGTGTTCGACGCCAGCTCACTGATTCACACGCCGTAGATTGTACCTATAGTACCTTGAGGGTCATTGTCATTATTGGTGGTACCTCTCGCGTCTGTTAACAGTTTTCATTATTGACTGGTAATAAGACGATGTTCATGCATGTTCGACTTCAACTCATATATTCACATGCTTGAACTTGTACTTTTGTTCGGGTCGAGATGGAGTGCAAAACCCTGGATTTTGTCTGTTGGAATCCAGGCTGTGATTTTGTGGATTATTGTTACATGACTCATTCATTAGATGGCTGCGACCATACCTGAGTCTATTCATTGATCCTCACCGGATGGCTGCGCCCATACCATGGATCTAGATTATTATGTACTCTGTCATGGATGGCTGCGCCCATACCACATATATCATGTACTGGAGCTATCAGTTGTATCTCTCTATGCAGATTCTCCGGCGGCAGCTGCATGTGTTCTTGTAAAGAATTTCACCCCTCTCTCTCTCTCGGGCCTCATGCTTTAGGGGGCATCTGTTACACAGTAATTTGTCACCATTGGTCACTGTCCATGTTACCCCTTTCCCACACTTTGGAGGACTCATTCCGGGACCTATGAGCGGTGACATAACTTGAAAACACTTGCATTATGTTCCCCTAAGTATGGACTTCATATGCCTTAAAGACATCTCCTGCAGAATATCCCTAAAAAGTCCCCTTTTTCCATTAGCGCGGATCCACAATGTATCACCCGCACTAATGAGGGAAATTCTCCAAAGACGGCGCGCCAATTGGTGCTCTGTCTCAGAGTCTTACCCGCGCCAACCAAGTTTGGAAAAGTTTGTTAACAAACACACGCCTGAGAGTTTTTTTCCTTTCGACTCATGTGGCTTTTCAGGGATAATGCCAATCTCATGGATGTCGAGATTCATCGTATCTCTATCCACAATAGCTTTTCGAGGATAATGCTTATCCCATGAATGTCTGGATTCATTGTATCTCTTCCTCCTCCTCCATCTATAAAAGCTTGCTCTGGTGCATTTGACAAGCTAGTTTTTGAGCATAGGGAGAATGATACTGTCAGAAGTCTGAGAGATTGTAAGAGTCTTCTTTGCATTCATAATCAAAGAGAGAGAGAGGCTTGTCTCCGATCCCGACAAGCTTTGCAAGACATATGTAGCTGATCACCCAGCCAAAGGAGGATTTGACGTCAGAACTATGGTTGTATACTCCTTTGTTGATTATCAATAATAGATGACTATCATTATGGTTCCATTCTTGCTGTTCATTATGATGATGTTTGAATTATATCTTTTCTGACTGATATATAATTGCATCTATTGGATTTTATGCTTGTATTCATATCATTCTTTGCATGTGCAGGTGTCCATTCACAGAGATCGTGAGGATCGTGACCGGCCGGAGCAAAGGAACGGGAGTGTCAACTCTTCTACAACACTAGCGTTGGAATCCAAGTAGGTTCTCATAATCCACTTTTAATTTGCAATTAGGAACTTGCGTGATAGCATTGTTTGATTGTTGCTAGACCCATTTTGGGCTAGTGGGATCGCCTCTGTCCGCAGAGGGGATTTACCTCTCCAACAGGCACTCCCAATTTATTTAGAATTTTCTTTATAGGGAGTGCCAAAAATAACTTACAAAGAGCCAAAATGCATGGAAGTGAACCATAACTTAGTTTAATCATTATGTTTGCTCTATTTTACCTTCTATAGCCAATTTTTTCATTTATTTTATTACTTTCAAGGGCATGATTATGTGCATACTCACATCAAGACCAAACCTGCCTACAAATTATGTATTGCTCTAATATCTGTAGAAATTCAAGCATGTGGCATTCTGGAGGGAACTATAGTGTAATGGTAAATACTAAAAATTTAAATGTTTTAAAAGTGGATTAGGATGTTAGATCATTCTTCGTGATGTAGAGGACTATAAAAAGAAACATATTTGATTGAATGGCCTCGACACTTGTTTCTTTGTTAGCATTAACCTTTTATATTGATATTGCACAGGATAATCAACTTATCTATAAGCTCTGAATAGAATACATAATAAAATCGCTCTTATTCAAATAGCTAGAATTCATTGTATCACTAGTTAAAATTGAATTGGGACAAAATCCAAGATGTTAATCTGATGAGCACCAGTATTGCAACAAGAATGTTGCAACCCCTGGGCCTACCAACTTTACTTTATCAACCTAGGGTTTGTACAAACTTGGAGGTGATAGTGTTGTATACACAAGTAGATGCGATGGGTCCGCTCTTTGTCACTGCTAAGCTGGCGATATACCACTATGGTTTTTCAAACCAGACTTCTATTGATTCAGAAGAAGCTTGATTACCAATGAGAAAAAGGGAAATTTTCACTAAAGGAAATCTTGTCTACTGTAGTAAGGAAAAGACTGAAATCAAATGCTTAAACACACCATTCATCTAACTAACTGCTAAGAGCCTTTGCTCCTAAATAATTCTAAGTTAACATATGTGCAACCCACTGTCCTAGGCATGCAATTTCAAACATCCAAACATTCCACTGTTGTGCATGTCAATGAACAAAATAACTCGTTTTTCCTTTTTGTCTTTTTTTGTGTGAAAATTTGAATGCTAACTTCTTTTAGTGGTGTGGCAAGTGGATTAGGGGTGATGGTGAATGGTTAGATGGCTTAGGAGGCAATTTGGGTTCTTCTCCTATCTTCCTTTGGTTGATTTTTCCACAATTCGGCCTCAAAACAGGCCACTACAGGCCAACCTATAGGATGTCCTAATGCTTCCTACAGGATGTCCTAATGCTCCTACATGATCCCCTGTATTCCTATAGGATATAGCTGAGAGCAAGAGGAGGGATTTGGATGGTGATGTGAGGCTTAGATAAGGTGAATGGTGGGTGAAATGAGGCAAGGGAGTGCCTAGGACTCCTTTAGAGCTCAAAACAGAGTTGTGAGATGGTTGGATTTGCTCAACAAGCTTGAAGAAGTATTCTTATGGAATGATGAATTTGGTGAGGGATTTAGTGAAAGAAAGTGATAACAATGGATGGATGAGGATAGGATGGGGTTGTTGGTCATGAAATCTCTCTGCATTGTTGAAAATCCTGCACTGCATCAATCACTGACATTTTAGCCGTGAATCATGTTAAATAAGAAAGCTTTTCAATTAACTAAGAAAAAGCAGAATTTTATTATCTAGTTGCCTATGCATGGGAAAACTTACAGAATAATGTGAAACGTTTATGAGATCTAATGTAAGGCTAAAGAAATCATAAATCGAAATTAAATCCTATTCTTGAAAACTAGTAAAATGCTAGCCTAAGTAACAAAAAACCCTAAATTCCATGAGAAATCAGAATTCTGTCTTTTTGGGGCTGCATAGGAGTTATTTCCTTAAACCATGGTACCTAAAGGGAGGAGTGAGGCCAAATCAAACTACTAACACCTTTTTAATATTCCTTTATCTTCCTAAGCTACTGCTGAAGAAATCCACAAATGGAAGAAAACTAATCAAATCCACAACTACTTGTAATGAAATAATGCTAAAGACAATTCAACCATTAATCTATGAAATTAATTAAGCATACAAATACAAGAAGAGGAGCCCCTGCTGCTAGGGTTGGGCCCTAACCCAAGAGCTTCATCCCTTTGAGTCAAATCAGTGCTGGATCAAGGAAATGCTCATTCTCATTATCAAATCAAAAAATCACATAACAATGTCTTCCACAAGTTTTGAACTTGAAAAATGCTTAGTGCTTTTACATCAAAAATTCGAACCCTAATGAGGTTCTAGAGCTCCTTATTTATACAATTGAAGTCTCCAATGAATTCCTTAAATATACGGAGGCTCAACTCCCAAACTCAAGAAGAATTAGCTCTTTAACTGTCTCTGGCTCGACTACCTTTTGATCTTCATGGCTTACCTACTTGCAACACGAAGCTAGTGTGATTTGATGGAGGAATATTCGAATGAGTGAGGAGTAAATTAGGAGGATATATCTCCTACAATCTCTCCTCCTTGTCTCATTCGAGTTCCTTCCCTTAATTATCCAAAATTTCCATGATTTTCTCTCAAAAACCTACAATTAATGCACATTAGTCCACTAGGCATAATATCTCACTTTTACTCATCTCGTCAAGCAAAATGTAAGCAAAGTATGTAAGAAATTATGAGAAGAGTTGATTTAAATAAGCTAGGAGGTGTATCAAGGTCCATATAGTTACCCAATGTTAAGGCTCATAATCACCTCCATACTAAAAGTGTTGCTCATCCTCTGAGAAGCTCAATCTATATCCATGGCTTTCATTGCTCCAGTGGCATCCCTGACATCCCATGGTTTTGTTGTAGTTTCCTCTTCCTATGCATAGAATCTTGCCTTCCTTTCTATCTCCTCCCACTATTTTCTTTCTTCCTCTTCCTTCCTTCCTTCCAGCATTCCTAAGAGCAATTATGGACTGAGTCTCAAGCCAATCCAATTGACTTTGAGTCTTTGGAGAGCTTACTTGTACATGGGTGTTCTGTTTAGTGCTTCTCTCATTCTCTGACGAGAATGGTACTCTCTGATTTTCAGACTGTAGGGAAAATTGTTCCATCTCCTTTGGAAAGATTTCATGCTGTCATCCCCTAACAACCTAAACATGTCCTCAAAGTGTGTGATTGCTTCCTCTTGGGTAGAAAGGTACCTATGTGCAAGTTTAGGGTCATTTGCAATCAGGTTGTGGATGCTGATAACAACCATTGGATTTTATTGCTCAACTCTTATTGTGAGGGGTTTTGTCTCTTCTCTTGCCATTACTTTCTTCATCTCTGCAGATCTTGCCTCCTCGTGATTCATCCATGATGCAAAATCCATCAATTGCAAGTTCCCTAGTTTTGAATTAGGGTCCCACACATTCAGATCTATCAAGACCAAGTTATGTAGGTAAAAATTAGACATTTTAGCTCTATCCTTCATGGTTCTTTGATCACAGATATCAATGAATTATCTGTAGTCTTGGAAGGGCATAGTGCCTCTCTATGCTAAAGTCTTGATTTGGAACTGTAGCCATTGTTCCTTAAGATACAATGCATAGGACTTTGGTGGCATCCTGCACTGGATTTCCTCTAAGGATAGACTGGCCATGGATGCCAATTGACTTTATCTTTCTTGTAACTCCCCCTTAGCCAAGCATTATCTGCTTCCAACTGAGCTTTCATCATTCCCTCTCTGTCCCTCGGGATGCTTAGTTCTTTGCCCATCTCCTTTACTTTCTCCTCCATGTGGCCTATATCCTCCACTCCTTTAGATTTGGAAATTTGCATCCACCTATGTGTTCTTTCCCTTTCTTTATCAATATCAAAGAATAAGGGGATGGAAAATTTATGTGGAATGATCCTACCCCCTTCAATGAACCTATAGTAGGAGTGAAGGTTGGGTTGAGGACTAGGCTCCCTTAGTTCTGGATCCTCCTTCTTTATTTCCTACTGCATGATCCCTTCTTTGTCCAACTTATGAGCTTCTCGTAGGTTTAGCAGAGTTTCCTGTAGGTCCTTCTCTATCTCCTGTTGGAGACCTTTTCCTTTGGAGGAGACAAACCTGGTGACAGGCCTCCTAGCATAAGTGATCGAAGATTTGGGAGAGGCTTGTCCTGATGACCCTTCTCCTTGATTTTTCACAAGAGGAGCTATCATTTCTTGTTGTTTTGGTGAGTCTTGAATGACAATAGGAACTTTTGTGGATGTTTGAGGTTTATCTTACCTGATCCTTGTACTTTTTCTTGTCCTAAAGTACAATGGGGTTTGTCTCTGTCTCTTCTCTTTTTGCTTGATAAGGGTACTGTTGGGCCGCCAAATTAGCATACATTTTCACTCCATTTTCACCTTTATCCTCCTTTTCTCACCTCATTTCATCACATTATCATTACATAACCCTATATTTCCATTACCATATGGGTTTATATTTTCGGCATCAAAACAGGCCACTACAGGCCAACCTATAGGATGTCCTAATGCGTCCTACAGGATGTCCTAATGCTCCTATAGGATCCCCTGTATTCCTATAGGATATAGCTGAGAGCAAGAGGAGGGATTTGGAAGGTGATGTAAGGCTTAGGGAAGGTGAATGGTGGGTGAAATGAGGCAAGGGAGTGCCTAGGACTCCTTTAGAGCTCAAAACAGAGTTGTGAGATGGTTGGATTTGCTCAACAAGCTTGAAGAAGTATTCTTATGGAATGATGAATTTGGTGAGGGATTTAGTGAAAGAAAGTGATAACCATGGATGGATGAGGTTAGGATGGGGTTGTTGGTCATGAAATCTCTCTGCACTGTTGAAACTCCTGCACTGCATCAATCACTGACATTTTATCCATGAATCATGTTAAATAAGAAAGCTTTTCAATTAACTAAGGAAAAACAGAATTTTATTATCTAGTTGCCTATGCATGGGAAAACTTGCAGAATAATGTGAAACCTTTATGAGATCTAATGTAAGGCTAAAGACATCATAAATGGAAATTAAATCCTATTCTTGAAAACTAGTAAAATGCTAGCCTAAGTAACAAAAAACCCTAAATTCCATGAGAAATCAGAATTCTGTCTTTTTGGGGCTGCATAGGAGTTATTTCCTCAAACCATGGTCCCTAAAGGGAGGAGTGAGGCCAAATCAAACTACTAACACCTTTTTGATATTCCTTTATCTTCCTAAGCTACTGCTAAAGAAATCCACAAATGGAAGAAAACTAATCAAATCCACATCTACTTGTAATGAAATAATGCTAAAGACAATTCAACCATTAATCTATGAAATTAATTAAGCATACAAATACAAGAAGAGGAACCCATGCTGCTAGGGTTGGGCCCTAACCCAAGAGCTTCAGCCCTTTGAGTCAAATCAGTGCTGGATCAAGGAAATGCTCATTCTCATTATCAAATCAGAAAATCACATAACAATGTCTTCCACAAGTTTTGAACTCGAAAAATGCTTAGTGCTTTTACATCAAAAATTCGAACCCTAATGAGGTTCTAGACCTCCTTATTTATACAATTGAAGTCTCCAACGAATTCCTTAAATATAGGGAGGCTCGACTCCCAAACTCAAGAAGAATTAGCTCTTTAACTGTCTCTGGCTCGACTACCTTTTGATCTTCATGGCTTACCTACTTGCAACACGAAGCTAGTGTGATTTGATGGACGAATATTCGAATGAGTGAGGAGTAAATTAGGAGGATATATCTCCTACAATCTCTCCTCCTTGTCTCATTCAAGTTTCTTCCCTTAATTATCCAAAATTTCCATGATTTTCTCTCAAAAACCTACAATTAATGCACATTAGTCCACTAGGCATAATATCTCACTTTTACTCATCTCGTCAAGCAAAATGTAAGCAAAGTATGTAAGAAATTATGAGAAGAGTTGATTTAAATAAGCTAGGAGGTGTATCAAGGTCCATATAGTTACCCAATGTTAAGGCTCATAATCACCTCCATACTAAAAGTGTTTCTCATCCTCTGAGAAGCTCAATCTATATCCATGGCTTTCATTGCTCTAGTGGCCTCCCTGACATCCCATGGTTTTGCTGTAGTTTCCTCTTCCTATGCATAGAATCTTGTCTTCCTTTCTATCTCCTCCCACTATTTTCTTTCTTCCTCTTCCTTCCTTCCTTCCAGCATTCCTAAGAGCAATTATGGACTGAGTCTCAAGCCAATCCAATTGACTTTGAGTCTTTGGAGAGCTTACTTGTACATGGGTGTTCTGTTTAGTGTTTCTCTCATTCTCTGACAAGAATGGTACTCTCTGACGAGAATGGTACTCTCTGATTTTCAAACTGTAGGGAAAATTGTTCCATCTCCTTTGGCAAGATTTCATGTTGTCATCCCCTAACAACCTAAACATGTCCTCAAAGTGTGTGATTGCTTCCTCTTGGGTAGAAAGGTACCTATGTGCAAGTTTAGGGTCATTTGCAATCAGGTTGTGGATGCTGATAACAACGATTGGATTTTATTGCTCAACTCTTATTGTGAGGGGTTTTTTCTCTTCTCTTGCCATTACTTTCTTCATCTCTGCAGATCTTGCCTCCTCATGATTCATCCATGATGCAAAATCCATCAATTGCAAGTTCCCTAGTTTTGAATTAGGGTCCCACACATTCAGATCTGTCAAGACCAAGTTATGTAGGTAAAACTCAGACATTTTAGCTCTATCCTTCATGGTTCTTTGATCATAGATATCAATGAATTATCTGTAGTCTTGGAAGGGCATAGTGCCTCTCTATGCTAAAGTCTTGATTTGGAACTGTAGCCATTGTTCCTTAAGATACAATGCATAGGACTTTGCTGGCATCCTGCACTGGATTTCCTCTAATGATAGACTGGCCATGGATGCCAATTGACTTTATCTTTCTTGTAACTCCCCCTTAGCCATGCATTATCTGCTTCCAACTGAGCTTTCATCATTCCCTCTTTGTCCCTCGGGATGCTTAGTTCTCTGCCCATCTCCTTTACTTTCTCCTCCATGTGGCCTATATCCTCCACTCCTTTAGATTTGGAAATTTGCATCCACCTATGTGTTCTTTCCCTTTCTTTATCAATCTCAAAGAATAAGGGGATGGCAAATTTATGTGGAATGATCCTACCCCCTTCAATGAACCTATAGTAGGAGTGAAGGTTGGGTTGAGGACTAGGCTCCCTTAGTTCTGGATCCTCCTTCTTTATTTCCTACTGCATGATCCCTTCTTTGTCCAACTTATGAGCTTCTCATAGGTTTAGCAGAGTTTCCTGTAGTTCCTTCTCTATCTCCTGTTGGAGACCTTTTCCTTTGGATGAGACAGATCTGGTGACAGGCCTCCTAGCATAAGTGATCGAAGATTTGGGAGAGGCTTGTCGTGATGACCCTTCCCCTTGATTTTTCACAAGAGGAGCTATCAATTCTTGTTGTTTTGGTGAGTCTTGAATGACAATAGGAACTTTTGTGGATGTTTGAGGTTTATCTTACCTGATCCTTATACTTTTTCTTGTCCTAAAGTACAATGGGGTTTGTCTCTGTCTCTTCTCTTTTTGCTTGATAAGGGTACTGTTGGGCCGCCAAATTAGCATACATTTTCACTCCATTTTCACCTTTATCCTCATTTTCTCACCTCATTTCATCACATTATCATTACATAACCCTATATTTCCATTACCATATGGGTTTATATTTTCATTTTCCAAAGTTATTAATTTCAAGTATTTAAAGTGAATTTATGATTAAAAGTTAGAAAAATAACATGTATTTGCTTATACCTAAAGGTGGGATAGGTTTGGTGACATGTGTAGGTGATTTGGAAGGTTCCAAGATACTCTTATGTGGCCTCCAAGACTCAAATTCGAATTCTCTTGAAGATTTGAAGGAGATTTGGGATAGGGGTCAAGCATATCTCATGGAGAAAAATCATGGATAAAGGAATATGTGTCTCATATTGGTTGTAACCATATGAGGGATTAGTGGATCCCCATTAATGAGTTAGTTGCTTAAATTTTTCTATAAATAGGAGCACCTCCTCCATTCCAAAGGGAGGACTCTTGGAGCATGTATCCAGCTTATGATGGAATAGTATAAAGCTTCATTTTACATAAATTTCCATTCTATAGTTTTAGATATAAATTGTCTTAATGTAGTATATGGAATAGCTTGTCACTTTGTTCTTAAAGGAATTGAGCTCACTCTGAAAAGATCAAAGAAACATTTTATTTCATAATAGATCTTATTTCATTTAGTTTCCTAGATGTTTGACGATTTGTTTGTGATTGATGAATGGGTTTTAAATTAAAATCTTACCAGCATATGAGGAGACAACCAAGGGTCTAAGTTAGGCTCCCTCTCTATTTGATTTGCGTGATAATTGAAATTCATTCTTTTGCTTTTAAGTTTCAAGGTATTTCATTTCTTATGCTTATGAATGAATCTTAGCTTAGTTTGGATTAGTATACGAGGGGACAATCAAGGGACTAAGGTAGTCTCTCTCTCTATTTCAATCTGAACAACAATTAAAATTCATTCTCTTGTATTTATTTCAAGTTTCTAGTTTTATGTAATCAATGAATTCTTTTCAATCTTTAATACTGTAGAGAAGGACAACTGGGACCTCCTCAATTAGGAGCCTCTTCCCTTGCATATTATATTGAATAAAAAATCATTTAGTTAGTCATAGAGTTAGTTGCCTACTCCTGCATATATTTTGCTAGAATCGTCACAAGCTTACAAGTTTCCCCGGTTGATAATTTAATGAAATCAATTTAAGCAATTAAATTGCCCAACAGGTACCTAGGGTAGTGAGGGCAGTTGTTGCCTCTTTGTGGGTGGGTTCTGGAGATATCCTTGGGAATTCCTCCTCTTCTTGGCCTTGCATTTTAGACCTCTTTTCTTCCTTGTCCTTTATTTTCTCTTTTCAATTTTCCTTCTCATCCTTATCTTTCTCTTTTTTTTCTCCCTTCAGTTCTTCATTCTATTCATCTATTTCTTCCTCTGCATATTCTTCTATCTCTTCATCACTTTCCTTCTCCTTTTCTTCCTCTTCTTCCTCCTCTATTTCTTCTTCATCCCTCTCTATTTCTTCTTCATCCCTCTATGTTTCTTCTTCATCCCTTTCATTGGTAGTGGGGCTTTTGTCATATTCAAGGGCTTTTATGTCTTCCTCTGTCTGCATGTATCTAAAAGTTGTCCATGTAATAGGGAGTCTTAGGTTTTGGAGGGCATCTTATAGGATAAGTTTAATTAACCCATGATGGGCTAGCTGTTGATGGTTTCTTCTATGCATCTTAATGCTCATATCTATCATTGATTGAAGAAGAAAGTAGGGTATGCTTAGTCTGTTTTGAGGAGGTGTGTCTACTCCAAACCGCAACTCTTGGAGAAGCCTAAAATGGTATCCATATGCCACATTGTACCTACCTTCACATTATATGTACATAATGAGGTGGTAGCTAATTTCATTCCAAGGATATGGCAGACTTTCTATTCTGACCCCTTTTTTGTCTTCCATTTCCTCCTCTCCTTCCAAAAAGAACTTCTTCTTTGTAATTTGGCTATTACCATTATCTTCCTTTCTCCAAGGAAAACCTAAAGGAAGTGTGGTGATTCTGCCTATGACTTAAGGTGTGAGCTCTACAGAGAGGCCTTTCACCAGTGGCATGGGTCCTAGTTAGTGGTATGAGGGAGAGAGAAAAGTCTCTGGCCACTTCATCATCATATCCCCTCATTTTTTCAAAGAAACCCATCCAATTGTGCCTTGTGAATATCTCTACTACAGGAGGGTGCTGATGAATTCTCACTGTGTTGGTGGGTTCCCTCTTGTTAAATCCCCCTGTCATTTTTCTCTGATGGATGTGGAGGGTTGTATAGGTCTAACTCCAAATTCTAATGGGTGAGAGATTTTAAATGAAAATTTTGTGTACAATTCCCCTAGACTGCAATCTCTTTAACAAAATAGAAGGCTTTTTTATTTTTTTTTACTTGGAAAATGTGGGAAGGTATAGCTCTTACCTCCTTTTCATTGCGTGATGAAGTTAACCTTTGGTTTTTCCCTTCTAAACTGCTCTCTGCCAATCCTGTAGATACTCTTGTGCTGAAAAAACTGCTCATTGCCTTTCCTATAGACTGCTTCAGGGGCCAAGAGAAAGCTTGCTTCGATGTAGCCTTGAGATTGTGAATGCCTCCTATGCATGGGAATCAATGTTTTATTTCCTCATATGGGTGATTTGAGTGGGATGGTGTGCTGGAAACCGAGGTACGAGTTCCCATTTTTGGACCGTTGGTCCCACTACCACATCATCATTCTCCTTACCTCGTAATCAACTCCCACTTCGGGCATCCATAACTTAACCACTTTTGACCTCATCTCTTCTTTCTCCTGATTTGACTGCTGCCACGTGTGTAATGAACTAACTGTATTCTCCTCATTGACTAACCGAAGATGGCCAAGTTAAATGGCCACCTTTGCTTATAAAACCAACTCTTTCACAAATCTACATGTTTGATCATATTATGCTAACAAGAGAGCTTAAGCAAGATAACATACCTGTGGTAAGATGCCTTGATGCTGCCTGTTGGAGAGTGAAGTCCTTGCTGTGTATTTGTTGCATGTGTTTTTCTCTACTTTTCTTAATGTCCTCCTTTGATGTTTTTTCTTTGATGTGCAGGTATTGGATGGTGATGCTAATGATCCTGCTGTTGTTGCTAAGCTCTAGAGGAGCTTCTTTGACATTTGGATCTCCATGATGAAGCTAACTGCAACCTATGATTTTTTTGTTTTGTGGGATAGGCTGCTACAGGATTTCCTATCCTGTAGCTGCCTCTCCCCCAAACTTTTATTCATTCCTTCACTTCTGGAGCATGAGGATGGTTTTCATGGGTAGAGAAGGGGTCTAGGGATTTGTGAATGAGAGGTATAGCATTGAGGTGTTGTCCCCTTGTTCTTTGTCTTTATCCTCTTTTATTTATTTACTTTTTCTCTTAAAATTGTAATAAGTTTTTTTTTTTTTTTAACTGACTTATCGGATGAATCCAGGGGTAATCATGGTGGAGAGAGACATGGTGATGAGGTGGTGAAGTAAAAACTTATTTTTTGGACATAAGAAGGTCAACCCCTTGCTCTAGGGTCACTTTCCTTGGGATTCCCAAGCCAATGTAATTCCTACTAGATCATCCTGTAGGTTTCTAGGGAATCCTATTAGTTTACAGGGAATCCTGTAGAAAACACGAAACCCTTGCAAACTGAGCTAGATGAGTCCATAAATGAGGGGAATGATTGGATTATGAAGAATATGGAATGGAGGAATGAAAACATGAACTGTATAGGTCCTTTTTATCCTCTCTTATTGCTTTGATCCTCCTCCTGCTGACCTACAAACAACATTTCAAAGTTTTCTTTTCTCTCTTTTTTTTTTATCTTTTCTTTTTCCTCTTTTTTTTTTTGTTTTGAAAACAACTACTCTGCCTCCAAGAGGTTTTCATCCTAGCTGCTTGCCCAGGGTGCCTCAAATAGGTTTTCACCCAAATATCTTTTTATCTTCTTTTTTTTTGACACCATTGGGTTGCCTCAAGAGGTTTGCAACCCAACAGTGGGACTCATGTGCCTCATGGAGGTTTTCACTTGAGTCTCTTTATTTTTTCTTTTCTCATTTATTTTTATTTTTTCTATTTTTTCTCTTTTTCTTTTCTCAATGACTTGATGGGGTGGAAGATGAGACTTGTTCCACTATCATCATTGTCTTGTTGATGCCATTAATGAATTCTTGCTTTGACAAGGGCTTCTTGTAGACCTTCAATATGTGCCCATTGACAAGTAAAGGAATAGCCTTTGCATCAATGATTCTTATTTCCACTAAACCATTACCATGACATTTCTCTATGACATAAGGCCTTAAACATCTAGTCATTGACTCTCCTTTAAAATCCTTATATCTGGAATCATACAACAAAGCCCAATCACCTTCTTGAAATTGTTTGTCCTTTATGTTCTTGTCCTGCTAGATATTCCTTTGAACTTAAGTCACCTCTATGTGAAGGAGGGCCTGCATTCTAAACTCATATAACCCATTCAGCGGGAGCAATCTCTCTTGTTGTGCACTGGTGAGATATAGATCTAGTTGTGCTGCCATTCTTAATGTGTTGTATTCAAATTCAATGGACAGTGGGGCCTTCTTCCCATAGACCAACTCATAAGGAGTGAATCCAATGGTGGTATTCCAGGTGGTATTGTAGGCCCAAGTGGCCTCAACTAATCTATCTGCCCAATCCTTTTTTTTACTGCTAATCACTTTGGTCAGAATGCCCTCCAACACTTTGTTGGTCGCCTCCACTTTCCCATTATCTTGTGGGTGATAAGGAGTGGATGTTCTATGCTTTATCTTGTGCTGGCTTAACAAATTTTCAATCATGTGAGATGTAAACTAGCTACCTTGATTAGTGACCAGTTCTCTAGGGTACCTAAACTTATAAAATATATTTTCCCTTAAGAACTCAACAACTTTCTCCTCTGTTGTTTCTTTGATAGCCTTGGTTTGAGCCCACTTGGTTAAATAGTCAGTGCACACAATGACGTACTGCTTTTGCCTGGATGGAGGGTCAATGGGTCCAATGAAATCCATGCCCCACTTGTCAAATGGTTCGAAAGTCACTTGAGGTTGTAGAGGCATTTCATCCCTTGGAGTAGGTTTTCCCATCCTTTCTCACTGATCACACTAACTAGTAAACCTCCACACATCCTGGTGAAGAGTGGGCCAATAATAACCAGCTTGTGGCACCTTGAATGGTATCTGCTTGGCTACAAAGTGACCTCCACAAGGCCCATCATGATAGGTCAGAAGGATGTCAAAGACTTCCTCCTCCCTAACACATCTTCTCAGAATTTGATTCGGGCCTAGTTTGAAGAGGTTAGCCCTAATCCATGTGAATGAGGCACTCTTCCTCACAATCTTGCTTTTCTCTTTGGAGGAAAAATTTGGTGGGAAATATGAAGACACCAAGTAGTTTTCTATGTCAGCAAACCATGGAGAGAGAACTAAAATGGCGAATAAGTGTTCATCTAGTAACTGATCATCAACCATTCCTTCCTCCCTCACAGGAAAAGTTAATATGGATAAAACATCTGCAACAACATTCTCCTTGCCAGGTTTATCAATAATAGTTAGATCAAACTATTGTAATAAAAGTAACCATCTAATAATCTGGGCATTCACATCAGGTTTATTCATCAAGTATTTAATTGTAGCATGGTTAGTATGCACAAATGTTTGGTAACCTATAATTTAATGCCCAAATTTGTTCAATGAATGCACAACAGCTAGGAGCTCCTTTTCAGTCACTGTATAGTTCAGTTCAGCCTTTGAAAAATTATTACTGAAGAAGTAAATGGCATAAGGTAACTTGTCATCTATTTGGCCTAGAGCTGCTCCTATGGCTTTGTGAAAGGCATCATCATGTATATGGAAAGGAAGGGCCGAATTTGGGTCTCTGAGAATAGGTGCAGTGGTCAGTTTGTCCTTCAGAGTATCCAGGGCCTCTTGATAGATTTTTTACCATAAAAAATCAGAGTCTTTGGCCAATAACCGAAATAAAGGAGAAGCTAGCTTGTTGAAGGATTTTATAAATCTCCGATAGTATCCAGCTAAACCAAGAAAACTTCTGACATCCCTATGTTTTTGCGGAGGTGGGACCTTTTGGATGATGGCTACGTTATTTGGGTCCACCTGTAGTCCTTTCTGGGATATTGAATGACCTAGAACAGTCCATGTAGTCATCAAGAACTCACATTTTTCAGGACTAAGGGACAGGTTCATTTCAATGCATTTGTTCAATACCTTACCGAAGTTGGACAGATCCTCATGGAAATCACACCCATAGGGTGTAAAATCATCCATATAAATTTCTACTGCATCATGGACTAGCTCAGCAAAGATACTCAAGATTGCTCTCTAGAAAGTGGCAGGGGCATTGCATAGGCCAAAATGAAGGGCCCTATAGGTGAAAGTACCCCAAGGACAAGTGAAGGTGGTTTTATCCTGGTCTTTTGGACTGATCTAGATTTGATTGTACCGGCTGAATCCATATAGGAAAGAGAAAAAAAAAAATCCCTGCCAGGCCATATAGCACTTGGCCAATGAAAGGTAGAGGGAAATGGTCCTTCTTTGTTGCTTTGTTTAACTCTCTGTAATCGACACAAATCCTCCACTTCCCATTTTTCTTTGGAACCAACACCAAAAGAGAAACCCACTCACTCTCCGAGATAGGGTAAATGAATCATGCATCTAGCAGCTTTTGTAGTTCTTCTTTAACTATATCTTTAAGAGCTGGATTCATTCTCCTTTGGGGTTTTTGGACTAGTTTGCAACCTTCTTTGATATAAATGTAGTGAGTACACACCGAGGGGTGCACGCCCTTAATTTCCTTGTAACTCCAATCAAAGGCATCCAGATGTTCCTTTAGCATGTTGCACAACTTTTCTTCATGGTGTACAGAAAGAGATGGGTTGATTTTCCAAGTTCTTTCAAGGTCAAATTCTATGGTTTTGACATGGGTAGGGTTTGAATCAACTAAGCATAGATCAATCTGATGTTTTCTCTTGGTTTCCTTTACTACTTCCTCTAAGGACAAGGTTTTGGGAGTTGGACATTGGAGTATGTGTTCAATCAAATCATCTTCATCTGGTTGTCCTCCTACCATGGTTGTTTCTAAGGTATAGAGTTGGGATGAGTACACTTCATCTTCTTCCTCCTCTTCTAGCCATAAATGTAAGTCATGTTCTAGAGATCGCTGAGCAGGAGGGTACAAGACTAACTGCTTGGACATATGCCCATCTTTGATAGTCATATTTCGAGCCCTACATCTAATGTAGGCATCGGTAGTGGCTAACCAGGGCCTCCCAAGGATGAGAGGATAACCAAAAAGCTTGGCCTTAGGCTTGAGAACTAGGAATTCTGTAGGTATACTCCCAAGAGTCAATGGAGACCATCACATCCTCAATGATCCCCTCAGGGGTTACTGTTGAATGGACTGCAAGTTAAAAGATTGTTGTGATCTTTCTTAATGAACCCTGGAGATTGAGCTTGAGCATGGTGTCCTTCATCATTACATTAATGGCATCCCCAAGATCAATCAAAGTGTGTGGGACAATGGTGCCATTGATGTCCACATCTACTACAGAGCTTCAAGGGTCCAACACTTTGGGAAAATTACTTGCCCTAGCATTAAATCAGACAACTGCCTAATGACATTAATGGTAGGGGTGTCTCTTTTTCACTTCCATGGATGTTTGAAGCACTTCTCTTTAATCAATTTGCTGTGAATAGGTACATCCTTGATGGATTGGAGAAGTGGAATTTCAACATAGATTTTTCAATTCACGTAGAAGTTCATTCTCTTCTAGGGTAGGCTGGACTGGATGAGTTAATCTCTTAGGAAAGGGTGGTGGATTTAATCTAACCATGCTTTCCTCTCTTTCCTCCTCACTCTCCCTAGGTGGAGGTGGAGGTTGGTTGTCAGAGAGTACTCTCCTAGATCTCAGGTTGATTTCTTGAATCTCCACAACATAAGCATGATAGGATGTCTCTAGATTGTACACTTGTTGTGCCTGTCTATTTTTCGGGTTTGGATTTGGCTAGGCAGGAATCTAAGGTTGTTTAGGTGGAGCAGGGTGTAAAATATGTGGTTGAGTAGGTGGTGAAGGAAATAAATCTTGAGCGTTCTTTTATGGTGGCCTCCACCCCTGGGGTGGTGCATTCCACTGAGGTTGTGGCGGAGCATATGGCTAAAATGATTGGTTGGCTGGCTGGGAATGGTACTGAGGTGTAAAATACCAAGGAGGAGGTGTAGACCAGAAGGGATGAGCAGGGGGCCCCAAGATGGAATGGATGTGCTCTGGTTAGGGTTGTAATATGGATGGGATGACCCTCACTTTCCCTGCTGGTATGGCCGAAGACCATGAAGTCTCCTTTGATTTTTATAGCAGAGCTATTCAGTCACCCCTTCAGTTCCCTAATACACAACTTTTAGTCTAGGTAGAGAAGGGCACTTGTATGTGGAGTGGTTTTCTTCATAGACCGAGTAGATTTTAATCAGATTCAATTGACATTCATTCCTAGCGTGCCTCATGCATCTAGTGCAGAAAATGGCTAAGGTTCTCTCAGCTTCATCTTGCTTTCTCTTGATCTGCATAGTGCCCATTTGTAGGGCAAGGGTTTGAAACATTTCACTCTTGAAATATTCCAAAATATTTCTAATTTCCCCTTTGATGGATGTATTGGAAGAGGATGAGCTGGCCATTGGTTGACTACCCCTACCATTTTTCCTAGCTTCCCTCGAATGATTCCTAAAGGCAATCTTGATATATTCATAGGCTAGTTGGTAGATGTCCCCTCGTGTTAGCAGGTTTAGGGTATCCAAAAGATCTTCCCTTACCCCTTAAGTAGGATTAGCTTCAATGACTTAGGATCAAGTGTGCACCTGGCCCTTTTGTAGCTAAGATGGAATCTTTCTTCATAATCCTCTAGGGATTCATCATGCCCTAAGGTCATCCTAAAAATTTCCTCTTTAGTGTCTTTTCACCTGCAGTAGTCTCGATACTTGTTGTTGAAGGATGTTGCATATGAGCTCAGGTTGTGATGCTATCCCCAGGTAAACCCATGAACCAGCGCAGGGTTGTATCTTTAAGAGTGGATGGGAATATTTTCAACTTCTGCTCATCAATGGTGTAATCATAAGTTCTGCATATGAAAACAAACTCAAACAAGAAAGTGTCTAGATCTTCTGAGGTCAGACCATGGAAATGAGGAAGTGTAGAGGGGCTTATGTTTTTTGTCTTGGTATCCCCATTAGTTTCTCTGATGGGAAAGGCACCCTCAATTCTTTCTCGATCTCCTCTATTATTTCTATTTTCAGCCAATAGGTCAGTTGGAATGGGTTCTCATTATTCTTCTCCCCATGTAGGATCTTCAAATATCTCTGGTTGTTCACCTAAGGGCTCTTCCAATTCACAACCACCGAAGAAGAGGGAAGGCTGGATGTTTGAAGTGGTGGGTGTATTTGGTATAGAAATTTTCCTAAGTTATCCCTATTCCTACAAGGCATGAAAGAAGTTTTTTTGTTTTGTTTTGTGTTTTTTCAAGCTTTGAGAATAATTGTAGAACTGAAATCACAAACTGAATGGAAACTAACTGACTGAATGAAAACTAAATGCTTGAATGAAATATCACTTGCAAAATGGAAAAAAAAGAAAACTGACTGACAATTACTTTTACAGAAATCAAGCTAATAACATAATGTCAAAGATAAGAAATGGAATAAGGAAAGTAGAAATCACATATTACTCAAACACCTCACCGGCAACGGTGCCAAAAAGTGATGAGCACCAGTATTGCAGCAAGAATGTTGTAACTCTCGGGGCTACCAACTTTACTTTATCAACCCGAGGTTCATATAAACTTGGAGGTGACAATGTTGTTACACAAGTAGATGTGATAGGTCTGCTCTTTTTCACTGCTACGCTGGCGATAGACCACTATGGTTTTTCAAACCAGACTTCTATTGATTCAAAAGAAGATTGATTACCAATGAGAAAAAGGGAAATTTTCACTAAAGGAAATCTTGTCTACTGTAGTAAGTAAAAGACTAAAATCAAATTCTTAAACACACCATTCATCTAACTAACTACTAAGAGGCTTTTCTCCTAAAGAATGCTAAGTTAACATATGTGCAATCCTACTATCCTAGGCATGCAATTTGAAACATCTAAACATTCTACTGCTATGCATGTAAATGAACAAAATAACTCTTTTTCCTTTTTGTCTTTTTGTGTGAAAATGTGAATTATAACTTATTTTTGTGGTGTGGCAGGTGGATTAGGGATGATGGTGAATGGTCAGATGGCTTGGGAGGAAAGTAGGGGTGTTCTCCTATCTTCCTAGGGGATTTTTCCACAATTTGGCCTCAAAACAAGCCACTACAGGTCAACCTATAGGATGTCCTAATGTGTCCTACAGGATGTCCTGATGCTCCTACAGGAGCTCGTGTATTCCTACAGGATATAGCCAAGATAAAGAGGATGGATTTGGAAGGTGTGGTGAGGCTTAAAGTAGGTGAATGGTGGGTGAAATGAGGCAAGGGAGTGCCTAGGACTCCTTCAGAGCTCAAAACAGAGTTGTGAGATGGTTAGATTTTCTCAACAAGCTTAAAGAAGTATTCTTATGCAATGATGAATTTGGTGAGGAATTTAGTGAAAGAAAAAGATAACCATGGATGGATGAGGATAGGATGGGGTTTCTCATCATCAAAATCTCTCTACACTGCTGAAACTCCTGCACTACATCAATCAATGACATTTTATCCATGAATCATGTTAAACAAGAAAGCTTTTCAATTAACTAAGAAAAAACAGAATTTTATTATCTAGTTGCCTATGCATGGGAAAACTTGCAGAATAATGTGAAACCTTTATGAGATCTAATGAAAGGCTGAAGACATCACAAATGGAAATTAAATCCTATTACTGAAAACTAGTAAAATGCTAGCCTAAGTAACAAAAAACCCTAAATTCCATGAGAAATTAGAATTCTATCTTTTTGGGGTTGCATGGGAGTTCTTTCCTCAAACCATGGTCCTGAAGGGAGGAGTGAGGAAAAATCAACCTACTAAAACCTTTTTGATATTCTTTTACCTTCCTAAGCTACTGATGAAGCAATGCACAAATGGAAGCAAACTAATCAAATCCACATCTACTTGTAATGAAATAATGCTAAAGACAATTCAACCATTAATCTATGAAATCAACTAAGCATACAAATACAAGAAGAGGATCCTCTGCCACTAGGGTTGGGCCCTAACCCAAGAACTTTAGCCCTCTGAGTCAACAGAGTGCTGGATCAAGGAAATGCTCATTCTCATTATCAAATCAGAAAATTACATAACAATGTCTTCCAAAAGTCTTGAACTCAAAAAATCCTTAGTGCTTTTACATCAAAAATTTGACCCCCGATGAAGCTCTAGGCCTCCTTATTTATATAGCTGAAGTATCCAACGAGTTCCTTAAATCTAGGGAGGCTCGGCTCCCAAACTCAAGATAAACTAGCTCTTTAATATTCATTGGTTCGGCTACCTTTTGATCTTCATGGCTCAGTTGCTTGCAACTTCGAGCTAGTGTGATTTGATGGAGGAATATTTGAATGAGTGAGGAGTAAATGAGGAGGATCTATCTCCTACAATCTCTCCTCATTGTCCCATTCAAATTTATGCCCTTAATTAGCCAAAATTTCCATGATTTTCTCTCAAAAGCTAGAATCAATGCACATTAGTCCACTAGGCATAATATCTCACTTTTACTCATCTCATCAAGTAAAATGTAATCAAAGTATGTAAGAAATTATGAGAAAAGTAGATTTAAATAAGTTAGGAGGTGTATCAAGGTCCATATAGTTACCTAATGATGAGGCTCATCATAATCCAATCTCTAATTCTGAGCACCAATAAGTAATACATTCTGATCATGCATGGGACAGTTGCAACAATAAATTCAGCTTGAAAAGAGACATTGACCATTTTTATTTTAACGAGTGTAAAAAATTAGAAACATATGAGGAAAATGAAATCCCATTTCTTTAATGTATATATCCATTGTGTCAATATTCACTCATCCATCACAATAATAGACATCCAATAACATATTGTTAGAAATAGTACAAACCTAGTTGGGGAGAATTATGAAGATATGAGGAGAAAACACCTTTTGTAGAGGATAATGAAAAATCTCATCGAAGCTTCAAATTCCCTCCCATGATAGCAGCCAATTCCATGATTGCATCTTAAATACTTATATCCTTTGTTAGTTTAAGAACATATAAGATAATGTTCACTTCCTGCAATAGCACGTAGCCATGTTAATAAACAACAACAAAAGATACATTTACACTCCTTGATTATTCAATGTTAACATCCCAAACCTTTTTCCTTTTTGTTTGAAATGCCTATGATTAACTTGGTAGTAAGCATGCCCTTTCCCAATGTAGGAATTTTACAGTGGGATGTAGCCAACTTACAATCCACAAAAATAATTCCTTGTCTAACAAGCCATAACGAGGGGGAATCTAATCAGTCAAATATGCTCAGGGCCTGCACCTGGTCCCATGATCCATTTGCACAAAGGCCTGCTTATATAGGCAAGACATATAACTTTGCAAGGGAAAAACAACCCATAAGGGGTGAAACATGCCCTTGAGGGATTTAAACCTTGGTGGGGAGTATGAAATACCCCCACTTTACCATGAAAAGAATATCCCATGACAACATCATAAACCTTTTGACATGACTGTTAAACTAGTTTCTCAATATGCTTATTAACTATTTTCTATTTTTTACATGTATGTTTTTTGCCCATCCTCCAATCCATAGGAAAGAATGAGATTTCTAGTGCCTTCCCATCCCTAGTACTTTTTGCTGATAGCCTATTCAAAGTTGTTTGTTCCTTTTGTGCAACTAGAAATTTACTTTTTTTGACATAGGGTAAACTGTAAATGGGTAGCATTTTTTCCTCAGGCAACTTATGATTGGTGCCATGTGTACATTTGTATTACGACAGCAGAGTCAAGTCCATTTGTTTGGAAAACCTCATGATTACTGTCTCTTTCTTTTGTGTTTCAAGAGAGAACATTGTCCAAGGACCTCCTGGATTCTGTTTTCCTGGGAGAAAGTTTAGATACAAGCCTTGTGAGTGGATCAAGATTTTTTAAACTGAGAAATTAGGAAACATTTCATGTTAAATTGTTATCGAATTTGAAATAAATTTTTCCAATATATGGAATTATTTTGGCCTGTCCATGGTCTTCAAAGAAATTTTTTGTTTTATTTTATTGCTAAGCTTTGGAGATCTCTAAATAACAACTATCTTCTACCTCTGCAATATGAGAAAAAGGGAAAGAAACCTTTAAATTTGAAGAAACCCTAACAATGTAATTTTCACCATTTGGCTGATTTTAATTATATGTTCTAGTACAGACATATCATTAAGGGTGCATGTTTTTAGTTCTTCTATCCTTCATCTATGTTGGTAGGGCTATTCTATATAACATTTGGAAAATCTCCTTGAAATGTTTTGATTGTTGTTGGGTATTATTATGAGAAGTGAAGTTCATAATCCTTTAGCATTTAACTTCATATATTATATAATCAACTCTATCAGACCATTATTTGTTAGATAAGTTAGTCTTATTTAAATTGGTTGGTTGGTTGGGCTTAAAAAGGAAGTGAAAAAACATATTGAAATGTCCCTCTTCAGTGGAACTTATTTTCTGATGAAATCCTTTTGTTTTCATAGGACGATGTCCTAGAAAGGTCCACCTGAAGGGGTTTCTATGTCCTAGAAAGGTCCACCCGCCAACATGTTAGGGGATCTCCCCGGTAAGAAGTCCCAGCTATACCTCAAATGATTTTCTGTAGGAGCCCTAGTAGTGGGTCGTACGGTAATGCCTTGACCACGATTTCGCATAGAGGAAAGTAAGATGCCCCTATTGGTAGAAAGGGCATGACAACTACAGTAAGTCAAGGAAGGTGCATGAGATGTTCTAACAAAAGGAGAGTGAGGTGAGTGCTCCCCTTGGAAACCTATAATAGTACATGGCTTGGAAGGGAACACATGAGTGAACATGAATAACAAGCTCAAAAGCAAGTTAGAAAGCAATCCAAAGTGATGGTTAAACCAACAACAAATTTTAGAAAGATTCATACATACTTATACAGAATAGTCCATACATGCATGCGTAAGCAAACAAAGACATATACTATTTAGATTAAACAAGATAGATATAATACCATACAACATATGCATGAAATGTGCTGGCTCTGTTATATTAAGAAGTGTAAGTTCCATTCATACAATACATCCATGTCCAACCACTAGTTCCGATAGCAGAATGTTACAACCACAACCACATGCTCCTGCAAATAAATATACTAGTTATTTGCAATGGAGAAGCCAAGGCATGTTACAATACTATCCAAGCTTTATCTAGGATAGTCCTATTGAAACTTGGCTAACCAAAAGCCTATACAATGAGTTATGACGGACTATTTAAAGCAAAGGGTGGGTGGCCCTTGACATTCTCCTCTGTGATAGTTCATCTACCCTCATGAATCTTCATCTACTCTATGACTGTTACATCCATCTATCAACACTTGAACTTCTACTTGAAAAGACATTACATTACAATGCACATGTGCCCATGTGAGACAAAATGGCTTGAGCTAGCCATGCAAGATATCACTGACACTCGAACCGTTGTGGTGAGACCAACTCTTTGACATGCTTGTGATTTTCGAAGGTGGTCACCGATGCCAAGCTTGGTTGTCCGTGCTCAGTGGTGACATCTTATTAAAGTGAACTCTCGGCTTCATTACATCCAGGTGCAATGATATGGCCCCTCTGTCCAAGTCATCTGATATCATGTGCATGGTCATCCTGGTGCAACTGAACCGAAAACATGTTGATGCATAGTGTCTACACTGCTCTCCAAGCATGTGTTGGTGGTTTTCTGCATTAACTTTTTGAAGTACATGTTCAGCTCTACTCGAACTCGCTTCTTGTCTTCACCTTGGTGAGTGTGCCAAATGGGTATGATCACATGCATGTGCATAATGACATGCATGTTTCTGCATTCTCTTACATGCGATCAACAACACTGCTCACCTTGTCTGCTCCGTGCTAGCTGCTAGGATGGATCTATAACTTGTACAGGCATAGTTTCATCCATGAGTGCATGGTGCACCCCCTATTATACTTGTTCATGTTACAACTCATTCTCTCATCTATGCACTTCTGGTTCTTCCTTGAGTTTTTGCTTCAGCACATGTAACTCCTTCTCGGTTTCATTCTCTGCCTTCGTGCCATCACCTCTTTGCCTGAGTCCCCAAAGTTGCTTTCATCACAAGTGGATCTGCTTGAGCTTGCAACTTTGTTCCACCTCTGCGTTGTTAATAACCTTCCTCTTGTGTTCATTACATATCGTATGCTACCTTCAACTGTTGTTGATGGTGCGACTTGTTGTGATGTTTTTGCCATCATATCTTGATGTCCTTGTATATGAAGAACTTGTTGTCTTCGTGGGTAGGATATTTCATAGACACTTGATCGACTGCATCCCCAAGTGTGCTCTGACCGGTGTCTCTGAGTTTGTTCTCCTAGAAACCATTGTACTTGTGTTGTTAAGAGGCAGATGAACACCTGCGATACCTAGAGACATGGAAACACTCATGGCAAAAAATCTATCAATTGAAAACCAAAACGAACTTGAGAACTGACTTGCAACATACATGGATCATGAAGGTTGCGCAATTTCCGTCGGGAGGTCAGGAGACTGATCGCCAAAACGACATGAGGCATAGTCTGGGTTGTCAGGAGGCCGACTGACCACTGGAACTACGAAATGGATAGTCCATCCTGGCTTGCTGAGGACTGAAACTGCATAATGCGCAATTTCAGTCAACAGTGACATGCAACCAAAAAAATGCATTGCATAGTTTTTGGGTCCAACAGGACACTGCCTCTAAGAATTACACAATGCAATCCTAGAGGTTAGTGCTTGGCTAGACTTGCACAATTTCTAGAGGGAAGGTAGAGCCTTCACTTCCGAAAATGCACAATGCTAGCTAGGCAAGGCACAGTCTAGGCCAAGGTAGCCTAGTCCATCCGACGGGCGACTATTAACTTGAGAAGTGTGAATGCATGATGAGATGAGTGCAAACAAGAGTGAATGATAATTCATGCAAACAACAATTGAAAGATTCAGAAAATTGGGAAAGCATGCATGTGTGTGAAGCGAGTCCCTGCAATAATGACCATCCGTGCAAAATAGTGTCATGCATGCGACAGCAGTGAGATGTTAACAAAAATAGAAACGATGTTGGTACAATCTAGTATGCATGTAAACAATAACAAGTGCTCATTGAAATCAAGCAAACAACACTTGCACAACAAGGAACACAAAAAGCCACACAAACACTGTATAAGTCTTGAAAAACGGGCTTACCCAAAGACAATTGAGCTGAATGTGCTGATGACTCCTAGATGCAATTTGGAATGTTAGAGCTACAAGGTCAATGCAAGGAAAGAGCTCTATAGCATTAGGTTCATGAGTTTTGATAAAATCGAAGACGTGATGACATGCCACAAGTCTAGGAAGAGAGACACTTGGTAGGAGGTTTCTGAAATGATCCTTGCATGAAACCTCTAGCTGCTAAAAGTAGATCCCTAAATCAAGGGATTCCTTTGCATTTTGCCTTGGGAGAAGCAACCCATGCATGAAAATCAATTTTTCTCGGCCCTAGAGGGAACCCGATCAACCCAACTACACATGCAAAAGTTTTCTTAGTTGAGGGGGAAAATCCACATTTCTGGGAGAGAGTTGGGCTAGCTGCCTAGAGAGATTGTGCAATTTCGACACAGGGCGGCTGACTGCTACCCAAAATTGCATAATTTCTAGGCTAAGCAGCCTTGCTGGGAGGAATTGCACAATTTTCTTAGTGAACAGTGACAGCCAGATTTGCGCAATTCTGGAGCCCAATAGGCTGCAAGACATAATTGCATAATTTCTAGAGTGAAGGTTGGTTTCCCTCGAAAATTATGCAATTTCTTAAGGGAGCTACTCAGCCTACAGCTAGACCAAGTCCGGAGAAATAAATTGTGAGGGGGATGCAACAAGCTTTGATGGACAGGCTATCATTCTGCAAGAAAATCACTAAAGCTTTTGTACTTGACAAGGCAAGACATGCTACTATGAAAGGTTGGTATGGAGGCTCCAAGACGAAGCTAAGACAAAATTTTGGAGGGTGCTTGTAGTGGCTACAATACTTGGCAACACACTGGTAGAACTCCAGTTCTTTGAATGGACCTTGTTCGTGAAATGCAAGTCTAACATCTCCAGAAGTATTGTTTAGTTCTCAGTTTGTCCTCGTTTCCACACTTTCTTGATTGTAAGATGTAGTATTTTCCAAACTTTTGGTTGATTGACACACATTCCAAGCCAAGTCAACATAGTTGTTTTGATTTGGGTAGAGCAGTATATTGATGCACAAGCAATATAGTCATTAGAGTCTTAGTTTCATCTCTGGTGTTGCTCTGCTACTAGCAGGCCTAGATAGTACCCCTAGTGGAGTCACGCAAGAACACAAGAATCACTCTGCTACTAGTGATCCTCGTCATTACCTTGGAGGATTTACTTGCATCACCTCTCTGTGTAGGAATCCTTTCTCTTATTTCACCTTATTCATTTTTCATTTTTTTTGAAATTTTTTCACTTTTCTTTTTTCATTTTCATAATTGTGCATAAAACTTAATAATTTCAGAGGCAGAAGAGGGACCCAAACTTATTGAGAGAATAAGAGGTTGTTCCTTCAGAGAAATAGTTTATTATATACCTCTGACATGCTTGTTAAGGTTTTCCCCCTCACCTTACTCTACTTGACTGAGTTGCCAAGGGTTAACCCAAAAAACAACTAACTAGAGTAGGTGACACATTGAATAGTACATATTTTCCATTGATGTATCATGTACTGAAGACAACAAGTTCTTTCATAAGAGAGAAGACAACAGATAACCACGTGTTGATAGTTGTACAAGTCCTCTTGTACTTTACCGAGCTTGTTTCAAGAGTGGCACATGGTCCATGCAAAACTAACCTATGGACATAAGCAAGCAGACAAACCAAAAATAAAATCAAGAAGCAGAGGCAAATGTGAAATAAAAGTGAGTAAGGAAACACAAAAGAAAGCAAACAAACACACAAGGAAAGAAGCAAACATGCATGCAAGAAATCAACTTAAAAGCAAACACTACTCCTACTCCTAAGCTAACAGTGCATGGGTTGTCTCATGTGAAGTGATACTTCCAATATAGCCATTGATGCACTAGATGACCCATGTGGGAGAAGGGATGGTTCACAAACAAGGCAGTTGTGCAAACCAACAGATACAAAAGATACAACAATGAAGACATACACACTCTGAGCTTACAAACGTTCACAGAATAAAAATGAGTGAAAGTGCATGACATGCATTCTGTGGACTTGCCATGGTGTTGTGCTATACTACATGTAGATGTTGAGTGTATGCATTCCCTTAATCATGACATGCAAGCAAATGTAGGAAAGGTAGACCACTTACGTTGTGCAAGTGTGCTTGTTGTGTAAGATTCCTCCAATGCATGAACGATGGGATCGTGTAGTTCGAGTGGAGGAAGTGAAATCTGAGTGTTGGATTGTTCTTTAGTGCATACAAATGAGTGATGATGAGCCTTAGGTGTTTTAACAATTTCCTTACCGGAAGTTAGACCAACCTCAGGACAACAAGGGCCTAACATAACCATCATCTCAACAGAAGTTCCTTGACAGTCATGGGGGTTTTGACTTCGTTGAAAGATAGATCATCGTAGACCAGTGGCTTAGATGGATTAACCATGAGTGAACCAACATCTTGATCAGATGATGAGGTAAAGAGATCATGACAGCCAAGATCAAAAAGCTCAGGATGTTGGTCGACATTCTTATGATTTGATGAATCACATAGAGGGGTAGATGAGAAGCAAGGATGTTTAGCCTCTGCGTTTCTGGAAAAAGAAGATAAAAGATCAAGTGGATTCTCAATGAATGATTGGCCCTCTCCATTGTTGGATGATGAGCTAACATATGATGTGTCCTATGAATGATCAACAATGGGTGCATCCGTTGAAAAAGATACACATGAAAAATCAGGGATGGAAGGATCATCAAGGATGTCAGGAATAAATAGAGGAGGTACAAAAGATAGGGATGGTCCCCTACTACTGGTGGATGTTCAAGCTCCCCGTCATGCTCTTTATGAATGCCAGTGCATGTTGGTTGTGCAACACCAACTCCATCGATATATTGATCCTCATTCAAAACAAGTGTAGGGTCCGGAATGGAAGAACACAAGACAGTGTCATCCAGAGGATGAACATAACATGAAGCCGGAGGTTGAGATAAAAAATACATGTGACGAGGTATGGGACTCACAACCAATTGTGTGTGAAAATCAAAAGGAGTTATGTCGAGAGGACATGACGGTTCAACAAATGTGTGTTCATTCTCTCCTACATCACTCTGTCATGGTGGAGTTGTTTGATGAGGGGACGGTGGACAATCACTTGTGACAGTGCCTGTATCTATCTGTGATTACGTAGCTCCATCACCAAAGTATGTTGAGCGGGGTTTGAGCTTGAATTTCTTATTGGGATGGATTAACCTATTAAGACAGTACTCAAATCTATCCCAAATATAAGGAAATTTCATCTAGCTCTTTGGAACTTGAAACTTCAATTCACAGAAGCGCCGCCAAAAATCCATAGGCGATTCATGCAGAGCCTTCCATTTTTGTAACATTTTTTGGTCAAGATATTCTGGATCAAAATGATAGAAAGTATCTTCGATGAGATCACATAAGTGATGAAGTGAGTGCATGCTATCAGTCGGTAGGCTTCAAAGCCACTGATGTGGAGATTTGCAAAGTGTGTATGCAAGCAACAGACTAGCCTGTTCGTCAGAACATCCACCATCCTCATGAAGCAAGGCAAGGAATTCATGTAAGAACTTAGGCTAGGCCACTTTGCCTTCACCGTCATACATGTATGTGGACAAGAGATCAAAGAAATCCCTTGTGATGGTGATGGATTAGGGATGCGAAAAACATTGTTGAGGGAGTACGCTACAAGACTCCATGATAGATATGCAAAGGTTCAAAATAGGATGAGAGGACACAACTTGTCATCTGGCCTTCCTTATAGCACCAGAAATGTTGACAGTGTTGGACCCAACAACATATCAGGGGATCTCCATGGCAAGAAGTCTCAATTAGAACTTAGACCATTTGGTGTAGGAGTACCAATAGTGGGTCGTACGGTAATGCCTTGGCCATGATTTTGCACAGAGGAATGTAAGGTGTCCCTATTGGTAGAAAGGGTATGACAATTGCAGTAAGTCAAGGAAGGTAATTGAGAGGTTCTAACACACGAAGAGTGAGGTGAGTGCACCCCTTGGAAACCTATAATAGTACATGGCTTGGAAGGGAACACACAAGCTAAGATGCATCACAAGATGGAAAGAAAGTTAGAAAGTAATCCAAAGTGATGGCTAAACCAACAACACATTTTAGAAATATTCATACATACTTATACAGAATAGTCCATACATGCATGCGTAAGCAAAAAATACATATATTATTTAGAGTAAACAAGATAGCTACAGTACAATACAACATATGCATGAAAAAAGCTAGCTCTATTATATTAAGAAGTGTAAGTTCCAAACATACAATACATCCATGTCCAACCACTAGTTTCGATAGCAGAACGTTACAGCCACAACCGCCTACTCCTCCAAAGAAATATACTAGCTATGCGCAGTGGAGAACCCAAGGCACGTTATAATACTATCCAAGTTCTCTCTAAGATACTCCTATCGAAGCTTAGCTAGCCAAAAGCCTCTACAATGATTTATGAGGGACTATTTATAGCAAAGGGTGGGGTGGCCCTTGACATTCCCCTTTGTGACAGTTCAAATACCCTCCAACTATCAAAACTTGAACTTCCACTTGACAAGACGTTACATTACAATGCACATGTGCCCATGTGAGACAAAATGGCTTGAGCCAGCCATACAAGGCATCACTTACACTCGGACCATTGTGGTGAGACCAACTCTTTGACATGATTGTGATGGTTGAAGGTGGTGAGCTGATGCGAAACTTGGTTGTCTGTGATGGTGTCTGCACACTCAATGGTGACATCTTGTTGAAGTGAACTCTTGCCTTCGTTACATCCATGTGCACTGATGCATAGTGTCTATGCTGCTCTCTAAGCATGTGCTAGTGGTCATGTGCATTAACTTGTCGAAGTACATGTTCAGCTCTAGTCAGACTTGATTCTTGTCTTCACCTCAGTGAGTGTGCCGAATGGGTGGGATTGCATGCATGCGCACAATGAAATGCATGTTGCTACATTCCCTTGCATGTGATCAACAACACTTCTCACCTTGTCTGCTTCGTGCTAGCTACTGCAATGGATCTATAACTTGTACAGGCGCCCCCTATTGTACCTATTCTTGTTGCAACTCATTCTCTCATCTACGTAGCTCTGGTTCTTCCTTGAGTTGCTACTTCAACACATGAAAATACTTATTTGTTCTATTCTCTACCTTCATACAATATTGATGTCGCACAGTCACCTCATAGCTTGAGTCTCCAAAGTTGCTTTCATCACAAGTGGATCTACTTGAGCTTGCAAGTTTCTTCCACTCTATGTCGTCAATAACCTTCCTCTTGCGTTGGTTACATCCAGCATGTTGCCTTCAGCTATTGTTGATGGTGCTTCTTGTTGTGATGCTACTGCCATCATATCTTGATATCCTTGTCTACGAGCAACTTAATGTCCTCGTGGGTAGGCAAGTTCATAGACACTTGATCGACTGCATCCCCAAGTGTGCTTCGACCAGTGTCTCTAACTTTGCTCTCCTGGAAACCATTGTACCTATGTTGCTGAGAGGAAGATGAACACCTGCGATACTTGGAGGCATGGAAATGCTCATGGAAAGCAATCTGTTAGTCAAAAACCAAAACAAACTTGAGAGCTGACTTGCAACATACCTATGTGACTAATCATGAAGGTTGCGCAATTTCCGCTGGGACGTCGGGAGACTAAATGCCAAAACTGTGCAAGGCACAGTCTACGCTATTAGGAGGTTGACTAATTGTTGGAACTATGGAATGAATAGTCCAGTCTGGCGTGCTGAGGACTGAAACTGTACAATGCACAATTTCAGTCATCATTGACATGTAACCAGCAAACTGCATTACGCAGTTTCTGGAGCCAACAGGACACTACCTCCAATAATTGTGCAATGCAAGCATGGAGGTCAGTTCCTGGATGGGCTTGCATAATTTCTGGAGGGAAGGCAGAGCCTTCACTTCTAGAAATGCGTAGTGCTAGCTGGGCAAGGCATAGTCCAGGCCAAGGCAGCCTAATCTGGCCGATGGGCGACTGAAAAAATGAGAAGTGTGAATGCATGATGAAATGAGTGCAAACAAGAGTGAATGATCAATCATGCAAAAAACAAATGCAAGATTTATAAAATGGGGAAAGCATGCATGTGTGTGAAGTGATTCACTGCAACGATGACCATTTGTGAAAAACATCGTCATGCATGTGATAGAAGTGAGATGCTAACGAAAACTAAAACAATGCTAGTACAAGCTAGTATGCATGTAAACAAGAGAAAGTGCTCATTGAAATCAAGAAGACAACACTCACACAATATGAAACAAAAAAGCAACAGAAATGCAGCATAAGTCGTGAACCACTGCTTACCCCAAGACAACTGAGTTGAATGTGCCGACGACTCCTAGATGCAATCTAGGATGTCAAAGGTATAAGGTTGATGCGAGGAAAGAGCTCTACAACATCTAGTTCATGATTTTTGATAAAATCAAAGATGTGATGTGCATGCCACATATCTAGGAAGATCAACACTTGGTAGGAGGTTTCTGAAATGATCATTGCATGCAACCTCTAGCTGCTAAAAGTAGATCCCTGAATCAAAGGATGACTTTGCATGCTTCCTTGGGAGAAGCATCCCATGCATGAAAATTAGCTTTTCTCAGTCTCGGAGGGAACCGGTCAACCCAACTGCACATGCAACAGTCTGCTCAATTGAGGGGAAAAATGTGCATTTCTGGGAAGGAGTTGGGCTAGCTGCCCAAAGGGATTATGCAATTTTTAGGTAGAGCAGCTTACTGCTACCCAGAATTGTGAAATTTTTATGCTGAACAACCCTATTGGGAGGAAATGTGGAATTTTATCATTGAACAGTGACAGGAAGATTTGTGCAATTTTGGAGCCCAGCAGGCTGCCAGACATAATTGAACAATTTCTGGAGGGAAGGTTGGTTTCCCTCCATAATCATGCAATTTCTTAAGGGAGCTTCTCAGCCTGCAACTAGACCAAGTCTAGATAAACAACCCGTCAGGGGGATGCAAAAAGATTTGATGGATAAGCTGTCATTCTATAAGAAAATAGCTGAAGCTTTTGTACTTGACAAGACAAGACATGCTACAATGAAAGGTTGGTAGGGAGGCTCCAAAACGAAGCTAAGGAAAAATTTTGGAGGGTGGTTGTAGCTGTTACAACAAGTGCCAGTGAGACCAATGCAAGGAGCACTATTGGAGTATGCTTTAGTCTGGAAGCTTCTATGATCTCATGGATGTGTCGGAAGCAATATTCCACTACATTGAGTAGTGTCAAGGCAGAATATGTGGCTGCATGTAAAGTAGGAAAAGAGGTTGTTTTGGTGAAGGGAGCTTCTGACAGATTTGTTCGATAAGGATTTGGTTCCTGCTTTGATTAATTTCGATAATAAAAGTTGTATCATGATGTCTAGAGATCACGCATTTCATTCAAGGACAAAACATATCAATAAAAAAATCCACTTTGAATCTTACGAACTTGGTGCGGGATGGGATCATAAAGCTAGAGTATGTTATGACAGATGAATAGGTAGCAGACATTGTGACAAAGGCTTTTCCTACTAAGAAGTTCTGATATCTAAGTAACCTATTAGTTTTGGTAGATATTGGTTATTGTATTGATGATAATGAAATGGAAGAGATTTCGAGGCTTTGTGAGTGAAGCATTGCCTGGGGAGACATCAGGTTGGCACTCTGTGTTGATGTCTAGATCCGAGAATTGAAAAGTTGGTGTTATTTATTGAGCATTGTTTTCGATACACACATGTACGTTTGGGTTGGTGGTTAGCAAGTAAGCCTGATGGTACCTAGAGTGGCTGGAAACTTGAGTCCACCTTAGGCCCACTTGGATAGATTTCCCTGGTCAGGAATCTAGTCCATGGAATTGTAGTGCCTAAATTGCTGAGTAATTGGTTGGATATATTCTCTAGTTAGGAATCTAGCCCATGGTGTTGCAGTGCCTAAAATATCTTCATGTTTTCATATAGTTTTAGATCTTCCATTTTATATGCACATTATGAATACCACCCTAGTTAACAGGGAGTGGTAGAAAATGTAACCATGTTCGTTCTTCAATAATGTACTTCAGTCATTATGTAATGTACTTGTCAAAATAATAAATAAAATAATTTTTATTATTTTAAAAATGAATTATTGAAGCATGGGTTTCATGCTTGGGTAATCATTATATTAGTTAAAGTCCCCATAGTGGAATCCTAGGATTAATATTGAGTTTATAGAGTCATTGTATATTCGAAGAGACCCTTCTTGGGCTTTCGAATCATGTAAAAAGTTTTGGTATCAAGTAAAATATGAATTATGTACCCTCCATATGACGCCTGCCTAAGGAAGATCAAGTTGGCCTAAGGACCCCCATTCAACCCACAAGAATCATATATATTAAAAGAGGTTGAAGTCATTTGGATCACTCACTCTCAAGGAAGTTTTATATCTCAAGAAGGGCTGGAGAAGTGCAAAGTCTATTTCTAGGATGAAAAAAGAGGTGTGAGTTTAGGGGAGTCTCTAGAGAAGAAGAGAATTGAGATTTTGGTGCCTCTCCCTCTTTGTTTCGTGGTTTGGGTTAGGAGATCAAAGTCTCCTAAGATTTCGATTTTGCCGAACGTTGCATGTTGTTGGAAGCTACCACCTAGTCAAATTTTCTGGTAGGGGTCAAAGATCTTGGAGTCTGTCATGGCGTGAAGAGAAATTATGGTCTTGGTCTAGGGTAAAGAGTCTCAAGGAATACTATTGAATGGAACAATTATCTTGACAGGGTTTCCCCCTCAAGGGGTTTTTTTCCCTAGCATGTGCCTATATCTTGTGTCTCTTGCTTTTGTGATCTTCATATATGTATAATTGCTTGATGAAAGATAAGATAATAAAGAAGTAAAATAAGCCAACACACTCACAAGTAATTATCAAAAAAGTTGAATCAAACCTTAATAATATATTTGGTTTTCCACCAACATCCTCATAGATTAATTTTGTTTTGTAGGGATTTCATTTAGTTGTTCGGTCCTTATTTTTGGTGTCTAGTACTTGAGTACATTCTCGATTTGGTTTTGAAAAAGTCTTAGATTTCGTTTTGCTAGGCTGTTGGGTTTAGTCTACACTTTCCTCTCTATAATTCTCATATTGTGTCATAACTAATTTTATGGTCACTTGGGGATAAGTTCTTCTCTCTTGTTTTTGGTTGGCAGAGTGTTGATATCTTTATGAATTCATTCCTATTCCACTGACTACACTATAGCGTTACCACTCTATTGATATTGTTGTCCACTAGTTCCATCTCTGGTCTTGTTAACTGGGCGTAATCACATAGTCAGGTTCATTATCAACTTTGTTTACACTTTCTAGTCAATTGTATTAACTTGGTTAGCTCAAGTAATTTTTATGGCCCCAAGGATGCGTCAACCTAGTCCACGGGGTGGAGATGTTGGAACTTCCACCTCTTGTCACCTACATAATTCAGCTGGCACTCAGTCGCTTATCACTTTGATTTTTTCCCCCGAAAATGAGGAATGAAATCCTCCACCTAGAAGGCAAGGAATTTGACAATCGAGTTTATTTCTTGTACACTGAAATCAATGGCAGCACCTTCAATTGGTTTCCATACCCTAGCAATTTTTTCAAAAGATGGCTCAATTTTATTCACTCAGTGGCATTACATCATCAATTAGAAACCTTGCTTCACATGGTCGTCTATGATAAGCAAGCTGATCACTATCAGTTATTTGCAGGTCAAGAGGAAACTAAAAGGATGCTTAAGGATATTAGGTACAACCTAAATGACATTGTTACTAGATTAACATAGGTGGAACACTACATGGTATCTAACTCTGACTCAGACTCAAACTCACAACCTCATGTCCCTGTTGTTATCAATGCACCAGTTGAAGTTCCAAGACAACTCCAATGTATCATTTTAGTTATCATAGTAGACTAATAGTCTTCTCTACCAATGGGTTTTTCCTTTTTTGAATATGATATGTTAACTTTTCCTATGGTTGTATGAACTCTACTATGTCTTAGTATGGTCTATATGCACACAATTTTGTTTGAATGCCCTGTACAGAACTATGTTTGTGAATACAAATGGGCTATGTAGTTTAAATGTTGGTCAGTTTTGTATACTAGTTTTTTTTAACAATATAAGGATCATGGGAATCTGGTTTTTCCAAGATAGTTGTTTATGGGATCCCGCACACATTTTGGGAAGAATATGTTATGAATGTAATCTTAGTTATTTCATAATATAAATATGGTTCTAAATCTTAAAAAAAACATATTTATTATATTTTCAATATAAAAATAAATAATATATTATTTTACATTATTTCAACATGTCCAAAAAATATCTATATTTAAATCATATTTATTATATTTTTAATTTAGAAAAATAAATATTAATCATAATATATTTGAGGGGTTAGAGACCTACCCATTCATTGTGTTTAGAAAATTAAGGGAAATGGAGAAGATCCTTGTTTTTTTGTTGATGTTTATCTTTAATGTTTTTTTATGATATTGAATAATAATGTAAAATAAAAAATAGTGTAGTTTTATTTTTCATTCATTATTTTTTTTATAAAATTAAATTAATATTTTTTTGGTATGAAAATATTTAGTTAAAAAAATTATATTTGTGTATTGATTGTGTTATTAACATGTATATATGGATATATTTATATCTAAAATATTTATGTTGATGATGATGTTAACATCCACTAGGATCTATATTGTTTACTAAATCTTAAGAAAGTAAGAGATTAAATAGAATCTTTTAACATTTTATTTCTATGCTAAAAAAGACATGAGAGAAACACACCCAGATCACCATAGTTTTGTTGAGTTAAAAGATCGAGGTTGATATTGTGGAAAATATTTGAAAAAATAGATCAAATGTGATTATAGGATGGACAACCTATGAGAAATTGATTTTGACCTTCGACACTCCTAGGATTCCACATGTGACAAATTATTTCACTATCGTGTTTCAAGAATTAACTAATGCTCAGTTTCACTATGAAGCTCATGAGAATTAGTTCTAATCTTGCAAACATTCATTTTCTTTCTAACACTAGTCAAGACAAAAATATAATTTCAGTTTTTGAGATTAGGGTTGATCACCTCCTTATAATACTGTAGTTTCATTTTTCCCTTCAGCTCTTTACTTCCCTACAAATCTCCTTTAATTAACAGTAATAATATTTTTAATATTATCCAAACTCTGTAGGTTGATCTCCTCCTTTATTCCCTAATGGTCTAGCCAAGATTGGTCATCCTTATGTCACTCTTGATTGAGTTGAAGGTGGGGATTTTTACTAGAGTTTGAAGCAATTTTAGAAGACCTCTTGGCATCCAAGTTGTATTTCTTATGCATAATATAGATAGCCATACCCATGGTTTCAATGGGGTAAATATTTTATTTTATCATAAGTATAGGGTAGAGAGTATTTCCTTTAATCTTGAGGTTGTAGGTTATAAACTACTTTTGAATTTATTCAATCTACCACCATGACTCTCTGAATATCTTGCAACCCAAAACCTCACATCCATATAAAATAGCAGGAATTACAAGAGTCCAAAAAGGACCTTCTTTTTATTCCAAATCCAAATATATCGACCTATGATTATTTTCAAGCCCATAATAAGCTTTCCAACCTCCATTTATCATTTTCTCAATTCTAAATAAAGATTAAAAGCATTTTTAAAAAAACTAGAAACACAAAAATATATTCAAATTAAAATAAATAAATAAACCAAAAAACATTTAAAATTTAAAAAAATATAAGTGTTTTCAAACTTTAAAAAATAAAAATAAAAAAATTAATTAATTAATTAATTAAAAAATTAAAAAACATTTAAAAAAAAAAACAACAGCAACAACAACATATTTTTTATTTAAAAAAAAAAAAAAAAAAAACATTTTAAATTTTATATTAAAAAATTTAAAATTTAGATTTAAATTTTTTTTAACATTGTTAAAAATAAGTAATTTTTATTTTAAAAACAAAAAAAAAACATTTTAAATTTTTTTAAAAATAAAAATTATTTGTTTCAAAAAATTAAATGTGTTTTTTAAATTTTTTTTATAAAATATTTGTTTAATTTTTTATTTTTTTTAATATCATTTTTTTTTAAGTTTTTCTTAATGCTTTTTAAAAAAAATTCTAATTTCAGTTACTTAATTTTACAGTTTTTTTTTTTTTTTTCCAAATTCTTTTATTGTTTACGAGATATTTTTTTTTGTCCTTTTTATATATAATCTTATATCTTTGTTTTATGTCAAAAAAAAATTGACATAAAAAATTTTAAAGTGTAAAAAAAATGTAACATTTAAAAAAAATATCCACACTTAATACATTAAAAAGTTTAAAGTGTCAAAAATCGTTAAATTTAGAAAATAATTATTTACATTTCATACATTAGAAAATTCAAAGTCAAAAATTAGGTCTTTTAAAAAAAGGGCATTATGGAGAATCACCACTTTTTTAAATCAACATGCAAATCACTAACAATCTAAAACGTAATGTACATAAAAAAATTTAATGTGTCAAAAACTATGCTCTAAAAAATATATATGTGTTCTGCATCGCCCATTTTCAAAATCGGGTCACTTTTTTACTATCTCTACGAAATGGCTAACAGTGTCACTTCTTGTTTCAAAGTTAACATTGTTAACAATTAAATGCCTAATAAATAGTTACCAGACACTTAACTGTAAATAAATCCAACTCCTAATAAACATATGTATAAGAAACGAAAGATCCATGCCATAATAATGAAATAGTTATAATAAAATGGCATGTAGAAAGTAGGACATGTATAACTTTAAATTGCTAGATAACTAGCCATCTTAAAGAAATAAAAGTATGTTCTTATACAATTTCCAATTTTCAAGATGCATTTTTTATTAATCCGGCAAGATATATTGATATGATTTTAAATGAGCTAATAGGTAACATTTAACAATAGTGCTAAAGCCAACTAATCTACTCATACATCAAAAATACATTTGAAAGCTGAAGAATTTATTTACAATAATCAATGCAAAACTAGTGCTATGAAAATAATTACATAAATAAATCTTATTATGAATATGAATCAAGTTACATAAACCTCAAAAGATTATAGTAGTGAAAATCACTTGCTTCCAGGAAACTCAATTCCTTGTTTGCAAAGAAAGGCTAGGATCCCACAACAATAGTTCACATGAGTGCTAAACTCCCTCTACAAGAAGGATATAAGCTCCTATATTATTCTGCCTCTTCTCCTAGATTCGAATCCCCCCCGCTCCACCCCACCCCCACCCCTCCTAAACTCAAACCAAAGCTGAGTATTTATACAAAATGGAAAAATATAATAGACTTTTATTATCTCTCAACAACAAAGTTAGTTTCGAAAAAGATGGCTTCATTTGGAATTCTAGAAAATTGCATATGAATACATTAGAACAAATTGCTCCATTTGATTTGCACAGTACTAAAACTATCTTGTTGGTTTCATTGATTCAACAACCCTTTCATATAATAGATCCATTTTACACCTGTAGGAATTTCATTAACAATCGTATTATTGACCAGATCTTGTTTCACTATCGGATTTTATCAAAAGCTCTCTGTCAAAAGAAAACATAATTATATTAAAAATGGTGTAAAACAAACTTTGTAAATAAACCAATTATGCCCAAAACCAATATAAATTCAAATGGATTTTCAAATTTATATTACAATGGCTTATGGGAGGTGACAAGTGGTAGACGTAAACAAGTATTGGAGAAATGGATATTGGCACTTTTAACAATGGAAATAATATAAAACTTACGATGAAAGAAATCTCGTTGAGGAGTGGATGCGATATCAACATTAAACCGTTGTTTATATTCTCATTGGATCCATAGGAATATTAGGAATTAGAGGTTTGGGTGTGAGCTAATAAAAAAACTCACGATATAATCAGTGGACTTGATGTTACAATTAAACAAATTCTATGACCAGATTGGGTTCGACATATCGGAGCGTGGCAGATATCGGGGGTCAGGAAATATGCACATCATTATATCGAAGCTTGGTTGTCTGTGATGGTGTCTGCACACTCAATGGTGACATCTTGTTGAAGTGAACTCTTGCCTTCGTTACATCCATGTGCACTGATGGATAGTGTCTATGCTGCTCTCTAAGCATGTGCTGGTGGTCATGTGCATTAACTTGTCGAAGTACATGTTCAGCTCTAGTCAGACTTGATTCTTGTCTTCACCTCAGTGAGTGTGCCGAATGGGTGGGATTGCATGCATGCGCACAATGAAATGCATGTTGCTACATTCCCTTGCATGTGATCAACAACACTTCTCACCTTGTCTGCTTCGTGCCAGCTACTGCAATGGATCTATAACTTGTACAGGCGCCCCCTATTGTACCTATTCTTGTTGCAACTCATTCTCTCATCTACGTAGCTCTGGTTCTTCCTTGAGTTGCTACTTCAACACATGAAAATACTTATTTGTTCTATTCTCTACCTTCATACAATATTGATGTCGCACAGTCACCTCATAGCTTGAGTCTCCAAAGTTGCTTTCATCACAAGTGGATCTACTTGAGCTTGCAAGTTTCTTCCACTCTATGTCGTCAATAACCTTCCTCTTGCGTTGGTTACATCCAGCATGTTGCCTTCAGCTATTGTTGATGGTGCTTCTTGTTGTGATGCTACTGCCATCATATCTTGATATCCTTGTCTACGAACAACTTAATGTCCTCGTGGGTAGGCAAGTTCATAGACACTTGATCGACTGCATCCCCAAGTGTGCTTCGACCAGTGTCTCTAACTTTGCTCTCCTGGAAACCATTGTACCTATGTTGCTGAGAGGAAGATGAACACCTGCGATACTTGGAGACATGGAAATGCTCATGGAAAGCAATCTGTTAGTCAAAAACCAAAACAAACTTGAGAGCTGACTTGCAACATACCTATGTGACTAATCATGAAGGTTGCGCAATTTCCGCTGGGACGTCGGGAGACTAAATGCCAAAACTGTGCAAGGCACAGTCTACGCTATTAGGAGGTTGACTAATTGTTGGAACTATGGAATGAATAGTCCAGTCTGGCTTGCTGAGGACTGAAATTGTACAATGCACAATTTCAGTCATCATTGACATGTAACCAGCAAACTGCATTACGCAGTTTCTGGAGCCAACAGGACACTACCTCCAATAATTGTGCAATGCAAGCATGGAGGTCAGTTCCTGGATGGGCTTGCATAATTTCTGGAGGGAAGGCAGAGCCTTCACTTCTAGAAATGCGTAGTGCTAGCTGGGCAAGGCATAGTCCAGGCCAAGGCAGCCTAATCTAGCCGATGGGCGACTAAAAAAAGGATAAGTGTGAATGCATGATGAAATGAGTGCAAACAAGAGTGAATGATCAATCATGCAAAAAACAAATGCAAGATTTATAAAATGGGGAAAGCATGCATGTGTGTGAAGTGATTCACTGCAACGATGACCATTTGTGAAAAACATCGTCATGCATGTGATAGAAGTGAGATGCTAACGAAAACTAAAACAGTGCTAGTACAAGCTAGTATGCATGTAAACAAGAGAAAGTGCTCATTGAAATCAAGAAGACAACACTCACACAATATGAAACAAAAAAGCAACAGAAATGCAGCATAAGTCGTGAACCGCTGCTTACCCCAAGACAACTGAGTTGAATGTGCCGACGACTCCTAGATGCAATCTAGGATGTCAAAGGTATAAGGTTGATGCGAGGAAAGAGCTCTACAACATCTAGTTCATGATTTTTGATAAAATCAAAGATGTGATGTGCATGCCACATATCTAGGAAGATCAACACTTGGTAGGAGGTTTCTGAAATGATCATTGCATGCAACCTCTAGCTGCTAAAAGTAGATCCCTGAATCAAGGGATGACTTTGCATGCTTCCTTGGGAGAAGCATCCCATGCATGAAAATTAGCTTTTCTCAGTCTCGGAGGGAACCGGTCAACCCAACTGCACATGCAACAGTCTGCTCAATTGAGGGGAAAAATGTGCATTTCTGGGAAGGAGTTGGGCTAGCTGCCCAAAGGGATTATGCAATTTTTAGGTAGAGTAGCTTACTGCTACCCAGAATTGTGAAATTTTTGTGCTGAACAGCCCTATTGGGAGGAAATGTGGAATTTTATCATTGAACAGTGACAGGAAGATTTGTGCAATTTTGGAGCCCAGCAGGCTGCCAGACATAATTGAACAATTTCTGGAGGGAAGGTTGGTTTCCCTCCATAATCATGCAATTTCTTAAGGGAGCTTCTCAGCCTGCAACTAGACCAAGTCTAGATAAACAGCCCGTCAGGGGGATGCAAAAAGATTTGATGGATAAGCTGTCATTCTATAAGAAAATAGCTGAAGCTTTTGTACTTGACAAGACAAGACATGCTACAATGAGAGGTTGGTAGGGAGGCTCCAAAACGAAGCTAAGGAAAAATTTTGGAGGGTGGTTGTAGCTGTTACAACAAGTGCCAGTGAGACCAATGCAAGGAGCACTATTGGAGGATGCTTTAGTCTGGAAGCTTCTATGATCTCATGGATGTGTCGGAAGCAATATTCCACTACATTGAGTAGTGTCAAGGCAGAATATGTGGCTGCATGTAAAGTAGGAAAAGAGGTTGTTTTGGTGAAGGGAGCTTCTGACAGATTTGTTCGATAAGGATTTGGTTCCTGCTTTGATTAATTTCGATAATAAAAGTTGTATCATGATGTCTAGAGATCACGCATTTCATTCAAGGACAAAACATATCAATAAAAAAATCCACTTTGAATCTTACGAACTTGGTGTGGGATGGGATCATAAAGCTAGAGTATGTTATGACAGATGAATAGGTAGCAGACATTGTGACAAAGGCTTTTCCTACTAAGAAGTTATGATATCTAAGTAACCTATTAGTTTTGGTAGATATTGGTTATTGTATTGATGATAATGAAATGGAAGAGATTTCGAGGCTTTGTGAGTGAAGCATTGCCTGGGGAGACATCAGGTTGGCACTCTGTGTTGATGTCTAGATCCGAGAATTGAAAAGTTGGTGTTATTTATTGAGCATTGTTTTCGATACACACATGTACGTTTGGGTTGGTGGTTAGAAAGTAAGCCTGATGGTACCTAGAGTGGCTGGAAACTTGAGTCCACCTTAGGCCCACTTGGATAGATTTCCCTGGTCAGGAATCTAGTCCATGGAATTGTAGTGCCTAAATTGCTGAGTAACTGGTTGGATATATTCTCTAGTTAGGAATCTAGCCCATGGTGTTGCAGTGCCTAAAATATCTTCATGTTTTCATATAGTTTTAGATCTTCCATTTTATATGCACATTATGAATACCTCCCTAGTTAACAGGGAGTGGTAGAAAATGTAACCATGTTCGTTCTTCAATAATGTACTTCAGTCATTATGTAATGTACTTGTCAAAATAATAAATAAAATAATTTTTATTATTTTAAAAATGAATTATTGAAGCATGGGTTTCATGCTTGGGTAATCATTATATTAGTTAAAGTCCCCATAGTGGAATCCTAGGATTAATATTGAGTTTATAGAGTCATTGTATATTCGAAGAGACCCTTCTTGGGCTTTCGAATCATGTAAAAAGTTTTGGTATCAAGTAAAATATGAATTATGTACCCTCCATATGACGCCTGCCTAAGGAAGATCAAGTTGGCCTAAGGACCCCCATTCAACCCACAAGAATCATATATATTAAAAGAGGTTGAAGTCATTTGGATCACTCACTCTCAAGGAAGTTTTATATCTCAAGAAGAGCTGGAGAAGTGCAAAGTCTATTTCTAGGATGAAAAAAGAGGTGTGAGTTTAGGGGAGTCTCTAGAGAAGAAGAGAATTGAGATTTTTGTGCCTCTCCCTCTTTGTTTCGTGGTTTGGGTTAGGAGATCGAAGTCTCCTAAGATTTCGATTTTGCCGAACGCTGCATGTTGTTGGAAGCTACCACCTAGTCAAATTTTCTGGTAGGGGTCAAAGATCTTGGAGTCTGTCATGGCGTGAAGAGAAATTATGGTCTTGGTCTAGGGTAAAGAGTCTCAAGGAATACTATTGAATGGAACAATTATCTTGACAGGGTTTCCCCCTCAAGGGGTTTTTTCCCTAGCATGTGCCTATATCTTGTGTCTCTTGCTTTTGTGATCTTCATATATGTATAATTGCTTGATGAAAGATAAGATAATAAAGAAGTAAAATAAGCCAACACACTCACAAGTAATTATCAAAAAAGTTGAATCAAACCTTAATAATATATTTGGTTTTCCAACAACATCCTCATAGATTAATTTTGTTTTGTAGGGATTTCATTTAGTTGTTCGGTCCTTATTTTTGGTGTCTAGTACTTGAGCACATTCTCGATTTGGTTTTGAAAAAGTCTTAGATTTCGTTTTGCTAGGCTGTTGGGTTTAGTCTACACTTTCCTCTCTATAATTCTCATATTGTGTCATAACTAATTTTATGGTCACTTGGGGATAAGTTCTTCTCTCTTGTTTTTGGTTGGCAGAGTGTTGATATCTTTATGAATTCATTCCTATTCCACTGACTACACTATAGCGTTACCACTCTATTGATATTGTTGTCCACTAGTTCCATCTCTGGTCTTGTTAACTGGGCGTAATCACATAGTCAGGTTCATTATCAACTTTGTTTACACTTTCTAGTCAATTGTATTAACTTGGTTAGCTCAAGTAATTTTTATGGCCCCAAGGATGCGTCAACCTAGTCCACGGGGTGGAGATGTTGGAACTTCCACCTCTTGTCACCTACATAATTCAGCTGGCACTCAGTCGCTTATCACTTTGATTTTTTCCCCCGAAAATGAGGAATGAAATCCTCCACCTGGAAGGCAAGGAATTTGACAATCGAGTTTATTTCTTGTACACTGAAATCAATGGCAGCACCTTCAATTGGTTTCCATACCCTAGCAATTTTTTCAAAAGATGGCTCAATTTTATTCACTCAGTGGCATTACATCATCAATTAGAAACCTTGCTTCACATGGTCGTCTATGATAAGCAAGCTGATCACTATCAGTTATTTGCAGGTCAAGAGGAAACTAAAAGGATGCTTAAGGATATTAGGTACAACCTAAATGACATTGTTACTAGATTAACATAGGTGGAACACTACATGGTATCTAACTCTGACTCAGCCTCAAACTCACAACCTCATGTCCCTGTTGTTATCAATGCACCAGTTGAAGTTCCAAGACAACTCCAATGTATCATTTTAGTTATCATAGTAGACTAATAGTCTTCTCTACCAATGGGTTTTTCCTTTTTTGAATATGATATGTTAACTTTTCCTATGGTTGTATGAACTCTACTATGTCTTAGTATGGTCTATATGCACACAATTTTGTTTGAATGCCCTGTACAGAACTATGTTTGTGAATACAAATGGGCTATGTAGTTTAAATGTTGGTCAGTTTTGTATACTAGTTTTTTTAACAATATAAGGATCATGGGAATCTGGTTTTTCCAAGATAGTTGTTTATGGGATCCCGCACACATTTTGGGAAGAATATGTTATGAATGTAATCTTAGTTATTTCATAATATAAATATGGTTCTAAATCTCCAAAAAAACATATTTATTATATTTTCAATATAAAAATAAATAATATATTATTTTACATTATTTCAACATGTCCAAAAAATATCTATATTTAAATCATATTTATTATATTTTTAGTTTAGAAAAATAAATATTAATCATAATATATTTGAGGGGTTAGAGACCTACCCATTCATTGTGTTTAGAAAATTAAGGGAAATGGAGAAGATCCTTGTTTTTTTGTTGATGTTTATCTTTAATGTTTTTTTATGATATTGAATAATAATGTAAAATAAAAAATAGTGTAGTTTTATTTTTCATTCATTATTTTTTTTATAAAATTAAATTAATATTTTTTTGGTATGAAAATATTTAGTTAAAAAAATTATATTTGTGTATTGATTGTGTTATTAACATGTATATATGGATATATTTATATCTAAAATATTTATGTTGATGATGATGTTAACATCCACTAGGATCTATTTTGTTTACTAAATCTTAAGAAAGTAAGAGATTAAATAGAATCTTTTAACATTTTATTTCTATGCTAAAAAAGACATGAGAGAAACACACCCAGATCACCATAGTTTTGTTGAGTTAAAAGATCGAGGTTGATATTGTGGAAAATATTTGAAAAAATAGATCAAATGTGATTATAGGATGGACAACCTATGAGAAATTGATTTTGACCTTCGACACTCCTAGGATTCCACATGTGACAAATTATTTCACTATCGTGTTTCAAGAATTAACTAATGCTCAGTTTCACTATGAAGCTCATGAGAATTAGTTCTAATCTTGCAAACATTCATTTTCTTTCTAACACTAGTCAAGACAAAAATATAATTTCAGTTTTTGAGATTAGGGTTGATCACCTCCTTATAATACTGTAGTTTCATTTTTCCCTTCAGCTCTTTACTTCCCTACAAATCTCCTTTAATTAACAGTAATAATATTTTTAATATTATCCAAACTCTGTAGGTTGATCTCCTCCTTTATTCCCTAATGGTCTAGCCAAGATTGGTCATCCTTATGTCACTCTTGATTGAGTTGAAGGTGGGGATTTTTACTAGAGTTTGAAGCAATTTTAGAAGACCTCTTGGCATCCAAGTTGTATTTCTTATGCATAATATAGATAGCCATACCCATGGTTTCAATGGGGTAAATATTTTATTTTATCATAAGTATAGGGTAGAGAGTATTTCCTTTAATCTTGAGGTTGTAGGTTATAAACTACTTTTGAATTTATTCAATCTACCACCATGACTCTCTGAATATCTTGCAACCCAAAACCTCACATCCATATAAAATAGCAGGAATTACAAGAGTCCAAAAAGGACCTTCTTTTTATTCCAAATCCAAATATATTGACCTATGATTATTTTCAAGCCCATAATAAGCTTTCCAACCTCCATTTATCATTTTCTCAATTCTAAATAAAGATTAAAAGCATTTTTAAAAAAACTAAAAACACAAAAATATATTCAAATTAAAATAAATAAATAAACCAAAAAACATTTAAAATTTAAAAAAATATAAGTGTTTTCAAACTTCAAAAAATAAAAATAAAAAAATTAATTAATTAATTAATTAAAAAATTAAAATACATTTAAAAAATAAAACAACAGCAACAACAACATATTTTTTATTTAAAAAAAAAAAAAAAACATTTTAAATTTTATATTAAAAAATTTAAAATTTAGATTTAAATTTTTTTTAACATTGTTAAAAATAAGTAATTTTTATTTTAAAAACAAAAAAAAACATTTAAAATTTTTTTAAAAATAAAAATTATTTGTTTCAAAAAATTAAATGTGTTTTTTTAATTTTTTTTATAAAATATTTGTTTAATTTTTTATTTTTTTTAATATCATTTTTTTTAAAGTTTTTTTTAATGCTTTTTAAAAAATTTCTAATTTCAGTTACTTAATTTTACAGTTTTTTTTTTTTTTTTTTCCAAATTCTTTTATTGTTTACGAGATATTTTTTTTTGTCCTTTTTATATATAATCTTATATCTTTGTTTTATGTCAAAAAAAAATTGACATAAAAAATTTTAAAGTGTAAAAAAAATGTAACATTTAAAAAAAATATCCACACTTAATACATTAAAAAGTTTAAAGTGTCAAAAATCGTTAAATTTAGAAAATAATTATTTACATTTCATACATTAGAAAATTCAAAGTCAAAAATTAGGTCTTTTAAAAAAAGGGCATTATGGAGAATCACCACTTTTTTAAATCAACATGCAAATCACTAACAATCTAAAACGTAATGTACATAAAAAAATTTAATGTGTCAAAAACTATGCTCTAAAAAATATATATGTGTTCTGCATCGCCCATTTTCAAAATCGGGTCACTTTTTTACTATCTCTACGAAATGGCTAACAGTGTCACTTCTTGTTTCAAAGTTAACATTGTTAACAATTAAATGCCTAATAAATAGTTACCAGACACTTAACTGTAAATAAATCCAACTCCTAATAAACATATGTATAAGAAACGAAAGATCCATGCCATAATAATGAAATAGTTATAATAAAATGGCATGTAGAAAGTAGGACATGTATAACTTTAAATTGCTAGATAACTAGCCATCTTAAAGAAATAAAAGTATGTTCTTATACAATTTCCAATTTTCAAGATGCATTTTTTATTAATCCGGCAAGATATATTGATATGATTTTAAATGAGCTAATAGGTAACATTTAACAATAGTGCTAAAGCCAACTAATCTACTCATACATCAAAAATACATTTGAAAGCTGAAGAATTTATTTACAATAATCAATGCAAAACTAGTGCTATGAAAATAATTACATAAATAAATCTTATTATGAATATGAATCAAGTTACATAAACCTCAAAAGATTATAGTAGTGAAAATCACTTGCTTCCAGGAAACTCAATTCCTTGTTTGCAAAGAAAGGCTAGGATCCCACAACAATAGTTCACATGAGTGCTAAACTCCCTCTACAAGAAGGATATAAGCTCCTATATTATTCTGCCTCTTCTCCTAGATTCGAATCCCCCCCGCTCCACCCCACCCCCACCCCTCCTAAACTCAAACCAAAGCTGAGTATTTATACAAAATGGAAAAATATAATAGACTTTTATTATCTCTCAACAACAAAGTTAGTTTCGAAAAAGATGGCTTCATTTGGAATTCTAGAAAATTGCATATGAATACATTAGAACAAATTGCTCCATTTGATTTGCACAGTACTAAAACTATCTTGTTGGTTTCATTGATTCAACAACCCTTTCATATAATAGATCCATTTTACACCTGTAGGAATTTCATTAACAATCGTATTATTGACCAGATCTTGTTTCACTATCGGCCTTTATCAAAAGCTCTCTGTCAAAAGAAAACATAATTATATTAAAAATGGTGTAAAACAAACTTTGTAAATAAACCGAATTATGCCCAAAACCAATATAAATTCAAATGGATTTTTAAATTTATATTACAATGGCTTATAGGAGGTGACAAGTGGCAGACGTTAACAAGTATTGGAGAAATGGATATCGGGACTTTTAACAATGGAAATAATATAAAACTTACGATGTAAAGAAATCTCGTTGAGGAGTGGATGCGATATCAACATTAAACCGTTGTTTATATTCTCATCGGATCCGGAGGAATATTAGAAATTAGAGGTTTGGGTGTGAGCCAATAAAAAAAGTCACGATATAATGAGTGGACCTGATGTTACAATTAAACAAATTCTATAACCATATTGGGTCCGACATATCGGAGCGTGGCAGATATCGGGGGTCAGGAAATATGCACATCATTATATCGAAGCTTGGTTGTCTGTGATGGTGTCTGCACACTCAATGGTGACATCTTGTTGAAGTGAACTCTTGCCTTCGTTACATCCATGTGCACTGATGCATAGTGTCTATGCTGCTCTCTAAGCATGTGCTGGTGGTCATCTGCATTAACTTGTCGAAGTACATGTTCAGCTCTAGTCAGACTTGATTCTTGTCTTCACCTCAGTGAGTGTGCCGAATGGGTGGGATTGCATGCATGCGCACAATGAAATGCATGTTGCTACATTCCCTTGCATGTGATCAACAACACTTCTCACCTTGTCTGCTTCGTGCCAGCTACTGCAATGGATCTATAACTTGTACAGGCGCCCCCTATTGTACCTATTCTTGTTGCAGCTCATTCTCTCATCTACGTAGCTCTGGTTCTTCCTTGACTTGCTACTTCAACACATGAAAATACTTATTTGTTCTATTCTCTACCTTCATACAATATTGATGTCACACAGTCACCTCATAGCTTGAGTCTCCAAAGTTGCTTTCATCACAAGTGGATCTACTTGAGCTTGCAAGTTTCTTCCACTCTATGTTGTCAATAACCTTCCTCTTGCGTTGGTTATATCCAGCATGTTGCCTTCAGCTATTGTTGATGGTGCTTCTTGTTGTGATGCTACTGCCATCATATCTTGATATCCTTGTCTACGAACAACTTAATGTCCTCGTGGGTAGGCAAGTTCATAGACACTTGATCGACTGCATCCCCAAGTGTGCTTTGACCAGTGTCTCTAACTTTGCTCTCCTGGAAACCATTGTACCTATGTTGCTGAGAGGAAGATGAACACCTGCGATACTTGGAGACATGGAAATGCTCATGGAAAGCAATCTGTTAGTCAAAAACCAAAACAAACTTGAGAGCTGACTTGCAACATACCTATGTGACTAATCATGAAGGTTGCGCAATTTCCGCTGGGACGTCGGGAGACTAAATGCCAAAACTGTGCAAGGCACAATCTACGCTATTAGGAGGTTGACTAATTGTTGGAACTATGGAATGAATAGTCCAGTCTGGCTTGCTGAGGACTGAAACTGTACAATGCACAATTTCAGTCATCATTGACATGTAACCAGCAAACTGCATTACGCAGTTTCTGGAGCCAACAGGACACTGCCTCCAATAATTGTGCAATGCAAGCATGGAGGTCAGTTCCTGGATGGGCTTGCATAATTTCTGGAGTGAAGGCAGAGCCTTCACTTCTAGAAATGCGTAGTGCTAGTTGGGCAAGGCATAGTCCAGGCCAAGGCAGCCTAATCTGGCCGATGGGCGACTGAAAAAATGAGAAGTGTGAATGCATGATGAAATGAGTGCAAACAAGAGTGAATGATCAATCATGCAAAAAACAAATGCAAGATTTATAAAATGGGGAAAGCATGCATGTGTGTGAAGTGATTCACTGCAATGATGACCATTTGTGAAAAACATCGTCATGCATGTGATAGAAGTGAGATGCTAACGAAAACTAAAACAGTGCTAGTACAAGCTAGTATGCATGTAAACAAGAGAAAGTGCTCATTGAAATCAAGAAGACAACACTCACACAATATGAAACAAAAAAGCAACAGAAACGCAGCATAAGTCGTGAACCGCTGCTTACCCCAAGACAACTGAGTTGAATGTGCCGACAACTCCTAGATGCAATCTAGGATGTCAAAGGTATAAGGTTGATGCGAGGAAAGAGCTCTACAACATCTAGTTCATGATTTTTGATAAAATCAAAGATGTGATGTGCATGCCACAAATCTAGGAAGATCAACACTTGGTAGGAGGTTTCTGAAATGATCATTGCATGCAACCTCTAGCTGCTAAAAGTAGATCCCTGAATCAAGGGATGACTTTGCATGCTTCCTTGGGAGAAGCATCCCATGCATAAAAATTAGCTTTTCTCAGTCTCGGAGGGAACCGGTCAACCCAACTGCACATGCAACAGTCTGCTCAATTGAGGGGAAAAATGTGCATTTCTGGGAAGGAGTTGGGCTAGCTGCCCAAAGGGATTATGCAATTTTTAGGTAGAGCAGCTTACTGCTACCCAGAATTGTGAAATTTTTGTGCTGAACAGCCCTATTGGGAGGAAATGTGGAATTTTATCATTGAACAGTGACAGGAAGATTTGTGCAATTTTGGAGCCCAGCAGGCTGCCAGACATAATTGAACAATTTCTGGAGGGAAGGTTGGTTTCCCTCCATAATCATGCAATTTCTTAAGGGAGCTTCTCAGCCTGCAACTAGACCAAGTTTAGATAAACAGCCCGTCAGGGGGATGCAAAAAGATTTGATGGATAAGCTGTCATTCTATAAGAAAATAGCTGAAGCTTTTGTACTTGACAAGACAAGACATGCTACAATGAAAGTTTGGTAGGGAGGCTCCAAAACGAAGCTAAGGAAAAATTTTGGAGGGTGGTTGTAGCTGTTACAACAAGTGCCAGTGAGACCAATGCAAGGAGCACTATTGGAGGATGCTTTAGTCTAGAAGCTTCTATGATCTCATGGATGTGTCGGAAGCAATATTCCACTACATTGAGTAGTGTCAAGGCAGAATATGTGGCTGCATGTAAAGTAGGAAAAGAGGTTGTTTTGGTGAAGGGAGCTTCTGACAGATTTGTTCGATAAGGATTTGGTTCCTGCTTTGATTAATTTCGATAATAAAAGTTGTATCATGATGTCTAGAGATCACGCATTTCATTCAAGGACAAAACATATCAATAAAAAAATCCACTTTGAATCTTACGAACTTGGTGCGGGATGGGATCATAAAGCTAGAGTATGTTATGACAGATGAATAGGTAGCAGACATTGTGACAAAGGCTTTTCCTACTAAGAAGTTATGATATCTAAGTAACCTATTAGTTTTGGTAGATATTGGTTATTGTATTGATGATAATGAAATGGAAGAGATTTCGAGGCTTTGTGAGTGAAGCATTGCCTGGGGAGACATCAGGTTGGCACTCTGTGTTGATGTCTAGATCCGAGAATTGAAAAGTTGGTGTTATTTATTGAGCATTGTTTTCGATACACACATGTACGTTTGGGTTGGTGGTTAGCAAGTAAGCCTGATGGTACCTAGAGTGGCTGGAAACTTGAGTCCACCTTAGGCCCACTTGGATAGATTTCCCTGGTCAGGAATCTAGTCCATGGAATTGTAGTGCCTAAATTGCTGAGTAATTGGTTGGATATATTCTCTAGTTAGGAATCTAGCCCATGGTGTTGCAGTGCCTAAAATATCTTCATGTTTTCATATAGTTTTAGATCTTCCATTTTATATGCACATTATGAATACCTCCCTAGTTAACAGGGAGTGGTAGAAAATGTAACCATGTTCGTTCTTCAATAATGTACTTCAGTCATTATGTAATGTACTTGTCAAAACAATAAATAAAATAATTTTTATTATTTTAAAAATGAATTATTGAAGCATGGGTTTCATGCTTGGGTAATCATTATATTAGTTAAAGTCCCCATAGTGGAATCCTAGGATTAATATTGAGTTTATAGAGTCATTGTATATTCGAAGAGACCCTTCTTGGGCTTTCGAATCATGTAAAAAGTTTTGGTATCAAGTAAAATATGAATTATGTACCCTCCATATGACGCCTGCCTAAGGAAGATCAAGTTGGCCTAAGGACCCCCATTCAACCCACAAGAATCATATATATTAAAAGAGGTTGAAGTCATTTGGATCACTCACTCTCAAGGAAGTTTTATATCTCAAGAAGAGCTGGAGAAGTGCAAAGTCTATTTCTAGGATGAAAAAAGAGGTGTGAGTTTAGGGGAGTCTCTAGAGAAGAAGAGAATTGAGATTTTGGTGCCTCTCCCTCTTTGTTTCGTGGTTTGGGTTAGGAGATCGAAGTCTCCTAAGATTTCGATTTTGCCGAACGCTGCATGTTGTTGGAAGCTACCACCTAGTCAAATTTTCTTGTAGGGGTCAAACATCTTGGAGTCTGTCATGGCGTGAAGAGAAATTATGGTCTTGGTCTAGGGTAAAGAGTCTCAAGGAATACTATTGAATGGAACAATTATCTTGACAGGGTTTCCCCCTCAAGGGGTTTTTTTCCCTAGCATGTGCCTATATCTTGTGTCTCTTGCTTTTGTGATCTTCATATATGTATAATTGCTTGATGAAAGATAAGATAATAAAGAAGTAAAATAAGCCAACACACTCACAAGTAATTATCAAAAAAGTTGAATCAAACCTTAATAATATATTTGGTTTTCCAACAACATCCTCATAGATTAATTTTGTTTTGTAGGGATTTCATTTAGTTGTTCGGTCCTTATTTTTGGTGTCTAGTACTTGAGCACATTCTCGATTTGGTTTTGAAAAAGTCTTAGATTTCGTGTTGCTAGGCTGTTGGGTTTAGTCTACACTTTCCTCTCTATAATTCTCATATTGTGTCATAACTAATTTTATGGTCACTTGGGGATAAGTTCTTCTCTCTTGTTTTTGGTTGGCAGAGTGTTGATATCTTTATGAATTCATTCCTATTCCACTGACTACACTATAGCGTTACCACTCTATTGATATTGTTGTCCACTAGTTCCATCTCTGGTCTTGTTAACTGGGCGTAATCACATAGTCAGGTTCATTATCAACTTTGTTTACACTTTCTAGTCAATTGTATTAACTTGGTTAGCTCAAGTAATTTTTATGGCCCCAAGGATGCGTCAACCTAGTCCACGGGGTGGAGATGTTGGAACTTCCACCTCTTGTCACCTACATAATTCAGCTGGCACTCAGTCGCTTATCACTTTGATTTTTTTCCCCCGAATATGAGGAATGAAATCCTGCAAGGAATTTGACAATCGAGTTTATTTCTTGTACACTGAAATCAATGGTAGCACCTTCAATTGGTTTCCATACCCTAGCAATTTTTTCAAAAGATGGCTCAATTTTATTCACTCAGTGGCATTACATCATCAATTAGAAACCTTGCTTCACATGGTCGTCTATGATAAGCAAGCTGATCACTATCAGTTATTTGCAGGTCAAGAGGAAACTAAAAGGATGCTTAATGATATTAGGTACAACCTAAATGACATTGTTACTAGATTAACATAGGTGGAACACTACATGGTATCTAACTCTGACTCAGACTCAAACTCACAACCTCATGTCCCTGTTGTTATCAATGCACCAGTTGAAGTTCCAAGACAACTCCAATGTATCATTTTAGTTATCATAGTAGACTAATAGTCTTCTCTACCAATGGGTTTTTCCTTTTTTGAATATGATATGTTAACTTTTCCTATGGTTGTATGAACTCTACTATGTCTTAGTATGGTCTATATGCACACAATTTTGTTTGAATGCCCTGTACAGAACTATGTTTGTGAATACAAATGGGCTATGTAGTTTAAATGTTGGTTAGTTTTGTATACTAGTTTTTTTGAACAATATAAGGATCATGGAATCTGGTTTTTCCAAGATAGTTGTTTATGGGATCCCACAGACATTTTGGGAAGAAAATGTTATGAATGTAATCTCAGTTATTTCGTAATATAAATATCGTTCTAAATCTTAAAAAAAACATATTTATTATATTTTCAATATAAAAATAAATAATATATTATTTTACATTATTTCAACATGTCCAAAAAATATCTATATTTAAATCATATTTATTATATTTTTAATTTAGAAAAATAAATATTAATCATAATATAGTTGAGGGGTTAGAGACCTACCCATTCATTGTGTTTAGAAAATTAAGGGAAATGGAGAAGATCCTTGTTTTTTTGTTGAGTTTATCTTTAATGTTTTTTTATGATATTGAATAATAATGTAAAATAAAAAATAGTGTAGTTTTATTTTTCATTCATTATTTTTTTTATAAAATTAAATTAATATTTTTTTGGTATGAAAATATTTAGTTAAAAAAATTATATTTGTGTATTGATTGTGTTATTAACATGTATATATGGATATATTTATATCTAAAATATTTATGTTGATGATGATGTTAACATCCACTAGGATCTATATTGTTTACTAAATCTTAAGAAAGTAAGAGATTAAATAGAATCTTTTAACATTTTATTTCTATGCTAAAAAAGACATGAGAGAAACACACCCAGATCACCATAGTTTTGTTGAGTTAAAAGATCGAGGTTGATATTGTGGAAAATATTTGAAAAAATAGATCAAATGTGATTATAGGATGGACAACCTATGAGAAATTGATTTTGACCTTCGACACTCCTAGGATTCCACATGTGACAAATTATTTCACTATCGTGTTTCAAGAATTAACTAATGCTCAGTTTCACTATGAAGCTCATGAGAATTAGTTCTAATCTTGCAAACATTCATTTTCTTTCTAACACTAGTCAAGACAAAAATATAATTTCAGTTTTTGAGATTAGGGTTGATCACCTCCTTATAATACTGTAGTTTCATTTTTCCCTTCAGCTCTTTACTTCCCTACAAATCTCCTTTAATTAACAGTAATAATATTTTTAATATTATCCAAACTCTGTAGGTTGATCTCCTCCTTTATTCCCTAATGGTCTAGCCAAGATTGGTCATCCTTATGTCACTCTTGATTGAGTTGAAGGTGGGGATTTTTACTAGAGTTTGAAGCAATTTTAGAAGACCTCTTGGCATCCAAGTTGTATTTCTTATGCATAATATAGATAGCCATACCCATGGTTTCAATGGGGTAAATATTTTATTTTATCATAAGTATAGGGTAGAGAGTATTTCCTTTAATCTTGAGGTTGTAGGTTATAAACTACTTTTGAATTTATTCAATCTACCACCATGACTCTCTGAATATCTTGCAACCCAAAACCTCACATCCATATAAAATAGCAGGAATTACAAGAGTCCAAAAAGGACCTTCTTTTTATTCCAAATCCAAATATATCGACCTATGATTATTTTCAAGCCCATAATAAGCTTTCCAACCTCCATTTATCATTTTCTCAATTCTAAATAAAGATTAAAAGCATTTTTAAAAAAACTAAAAACACAAAAATATATTCAAATTAAAATAAATAAATAAACCAAAAAACATTTAAAATTTAAAAAAATATAAGTGTTTTCAAACTTTAAAAAATAAAAATAAAAAAATTAATTAATTAATTAATTAAAAAATTAAAAAACATTTAAAAAAAAAAAACAACAGCAACAACAACATATTTTTTATTTAAAAAAAAAAAAAAAAAAAAAACATTTTAAATTTTATATTAAAAAATTTAAAATTTAGATTTAAATTTTTTTTAACATTGTTAAAAATAAGTAATTTTTATTTTAAAAACAAAAAAAAAAAACATTTAAAATTTTTTTAAAAATAAAAATTATTTGTTTCAAAAAATTAAATGTGTTTTTTTAATTTTTTTTATAAAATATTTGTTTAATTTTTTATTTTTTTTAATATCATTTTTTTTAAAGTTTTTTTTAATGCTTTTTAAAAAATTTCTAATTTCACTTACTTAATTTTACAGTTTTTTTTTTTTTTTTTTCCAAATTCTTTTATTGTTTACGAGATATTTTTTTTTGTCCTCTTTATATATAATCTTATATCTTTGTTTTATGTCAAAAAAAAATTGACATAAAAAATTTTAAAGTGTAAAAAAAGGGTAACATTTAAAAAAAATATCCACACTTAATACATTAAAAAGTTTAAAGTGTCAAAAATCGTTAAATTTAGAAAATAATTATTTACATTTCATACATTAGAAAATTCAAAGTCAAAAATTAGGTCTTTTAAAAAAATGGCATTATGGAGAATCACCACTTTTTTAAATCAACATGCAAATCACTAACAATCTAAAACGTAATGTACATAAAAAAATTTAATGTGTCAAAAACTATGCTCTAAAAAATATATATGTGTTCTGCATCTCCCATTTTCAAAATCGGGTCACTTTTTTACTATCTCTACGAAATGGCTAACAGTGTCACTTCTCGTTTCAAAGTTAACATTGTTAACAATTAAATGCCTAATAAATAGTTACCAGACACTTAACTGTAAATAAATCCAACTCCTAATAAACATATGTATAAGAAACGAAAGATCCATGCCATAATAATGAAATAGTTATAATAAAATGGCATGTAGAAAGTAGGACATGTATAACTTTAAATTGCTAGATAACTAGCCATCTTAAAGAAATAAAAGTATGTTCTTATACAATTTCCAATTTTCAAGATGCATTTTTTATTAATCCGGCAAGATATATTGATATGATTTTAAATGAGCTAATAGGTAACATTTAACAATAGTGCTAAAGCCAACTAATCTACTCATACATCAAAAATACATTTGAAAGCTGAAGAATTTATTTACAATAATCAATGCAAAACTAGTGCTATGAAAATAATTACATAAATAAATCTTATTATGAATATGAATCAAGTTACATAAACCTCAAAAGATTATAGTAGTGAAAATCACTTGCTTCTAGGAAACTCAATTCCTTGTTTGCAAAGAAAGGCTAGGATCCCACAACAATAGTTCACATGAGTGCTAAACTCCCTCTACAAGAAGGATATAAGCTCCTATATTATTCTGCCTCTTCTCCTAGATTCGAATCCCCCCCGCTCCACCCCACCCCCACCCCTCCTAAACTCAAACCAAAGCTGAGTATTTATACAAAATGGAAAAATATAATAGACTTTTATTATCTCTCAACAACAAAGTTAGTTTCGAAAAAGATGGCTTCATTTGGAATTCTAGAAAAATGCATATGAATACATTAGAACAAATTGCTCCATTTGATTTGCACAGTACTAAAACTATCTTGTTGGTTTCATTGATTCAACAACCCTTTCATATAATAGATCCATTTTACACCTGTAGGAATTTCATTAACAATCGTATTATTGACCAGATCTTGTTTCACTATCGGATTTTATCAAAAGCTCTCTGTCAAAAGAAAACATAATTATATTAAAAATGGTGTAAAACAAACTTTGTAAATAAACCAATTATGCCCAAAACCAATATAAATTCAAATGGATTTTCAAATTTATATTACAATGGCTTATGGGAGGTGACAAGTGGTAGACGTAAACATGTATTGGAGAAATGGATATTGGGACTTTTAACAATGGAAATAATATAAAACTTACGATGAAAGAAATCTCGTTGAGGAGTGGATGCGATATCAACATTAAACCGTTGTTTATATTCTCATTGGATCCATAGGAATATTAGGAATTAGAGGTTTGGGTGTGAGCTAATAAAAAAACTCACGATATAATCAGTGGACTTGATGTTACAATTAAACAAATTCTATGACTAGATTGGGTTCGACATATCGGAGCGTGGCAGATATCGGGGGTCAGGAAATATGCACATCATTATATCGACAATCATGACTATCGGAATATCGAATATTTGATGGATATGATTATTGTAAGTCGGAAAGGCAAGGTGCATCGACATATTGAAGAATAATCATATCGAAGTATTGGTGAATGGTGTTTATCGGAGTTTTTTTAAATGTGGCTCGAAAGGAAATCTCCAATATGAATTAACTCTATTATACGGGAGGGGAAACAATGACATGGAGTGTAGGTCCTCCAACAGCCACTTTATCATATAGTTCCAGAAGTTATATGGCCACTTTATTGTATTCATTTGATTATTGAAAAGAGCCACTTTATGGATTTGACTTTGAATTTGTGGATCTAAAATGAATTCCTCTGATATCGAAGCTATGATATCTCCAATATAATATTTTAATGATATAAAAAGAATCACTTGTTTAATGATTAAGGCCTAACCTAAAGCCACTTAATTATATCAATCTTGGTCTCGAGGGCTATGTATAAAATAAAATATTTACAAAATATAAATTAATATTTACAATTGAAAATTAATTATTTACAAATAAATAAATTTATGAAACAAAAGTAATGTACAATTTATAAATTTTAATAGGCCAAGGCAATTAAAAATATTCAATCTTCAATTAGGAACCATTTACAATCCAAACAACCAAATGAGATAAAAAATTTATGATAGGAAGATAGGAAAATATTGAACTCATTGAAGCAATCCAAATACTCAAAATCAAATAGTAATATGTCCAACCATTTAATCAAAGGGTCCCCATTATGAAAATTAAGTGAAAAATGGGGGGTGTTGTGTTTTCCCTACAACACATCCTCACAAGAGGAGTGAGAGGGGATACTTTCTAGATGAGTTGAATAAATCCATGCCTCCTACATTCAATTGATAGACGAAGAAACTTAAGGATACAAAAGCATGATTGCTAGGAATGAATAATTTCTTCAAGCTACATGATTATACAAATTATATGAAGGTTAGAATACATATTTTAGTCTCAAGGGAAAGCTATACATTTCGTGGGAAGATGTGAAGTGTGTCAGAGGAATCAAGATAGAGGATTTGAGTTTGAATGAATTCAAGAGACATTTTAGAAAGAAGTGTTTATCAAAGAGATACTATGATGGTAAGGCTAAGGATTTATATGAATTAAAGATGAGATCTATGACAGATGAAAAGTATACAAATAATTTTCTAGAATGTTTAAGGTATGTTTCGTATCTTAAGGATGAGATGACAAGGGTACATAGATTCATCAATGGAATACCATAAGAATTCAATGATTCGATTGAGTATGATGAGCCTTAGTCACTCACGGAAGTCATTGGGAAGTTGGAGCACTGTTATGAGAAATCAAAGAACAAGATTGAGCCTAAGTGTGACTGGAAAAGAAATGTCAACACCAAAAGAAATGGCTTTCAACGTCGAAAATACTTCAAGATGTAGGTGAGAAAGAGAATGTGGTTCCTTACAAGAAGTTCAGTATAATAGATAAGGGACGTGGATCTCAACAGAATGAGGGTATGACAGAGAATCATTGTAGTGTTGGATTTGTGGCAAGGATCATCACAAGAAGGATTGTCTATTGTATTAGGGTGGTAGACCTTAAATCCACAGCGCTCGAGAGGCATAGACAGTTGGGGATATTGGAGAGAGTATCCATCATATCTATGTAGCATTTGATAACAAGCATGCAGATCACCACACATCTATTATGGAGATGGAAGGTAAGATCTATGATCGAGTTATTTTCATTTTGATTAATCCTGGATCTAATTATAGTTATGTGAATCCTAACATGGTGGATAAGTGTGGCTTCAGTAAAGAAGTTCATGCAAATTCTTTGTTGGTGCAATTGGCTACAGGTACTAAGAAAATAGTTCATCATTGGGTGAGAGCTTATGCATTTGAGCTGAATTGTATGCCTACATCAACACATCTGAATGTGATTCCTTTGGGTTCGTACAATATTCTTTTGGGTATGGATTGGTTGTACCTTCACAAAACTAAGGTAGATTGTTATGTGAAGGATATTGGTTGCTTGGATGATGATGAAGAGAAGAGAATCTTGCAGGGTAAGAAGAAGCCTACATCAGTGACAATGGTTACAACTATGTAGGCAAAGTGCAGTTTTAGGAAAGGGTGTGCGTTGGTTGTAGTGTAAGTTTACAGTGACAAAGGGAAGGATGATGAGGATGTTGAAGCCTTGAAGAGGTATCCAATTTTTCAGTAGTTTTAGGATGTATTTCCATCAGATATTTTAGAGTCACTTCCTCGTAGGGAAGTGTCATTTTCTATTTAGTTGGTAAGAGGAGCAGCACCAACACCTAAGGCACCTTACAGGATGAGCACTTCAGAGTTAATGGAACTAAATTTGCAGCTTAAGGAAATGCTTGATAAGGGATACATTAGGCCAAGTGTGTCACCTTAGGGTGCATCAGTTTTGTTTGTGAAGAAGAAGGATGGTACTCCCAGGTTATACATTGATTATATGCAATTGAACAAGGTTACTATCAAGAATAGGTATCATTTTCTACGAATTGATGATTTGTTTGATCAGTTCAAAGGAGTAGTAGTATTTTCAAATATTGATCTGAGATTAGGATATCATCAGGTACACATCAAAGAAGAGGACATCTACAAGACAACATTTCATACTAAGTATGAGAATTATGAGTTTGTACTAGTTCCTTTCGTTCTTACTATTGCTCTAGCTACTTTCATGTGTTTAATGAATAATGTGTTGCATCCTTATCTAGAAAAGTTTGTGAAAATATTCATTGATGACATATTGATATACTCTAAGAATGAGGAAGAGCATGAAAAACACCTAGCAGCAGTGTTGTGATTGCTAAGAGGGCATCAACTGTATGCCAAGCTTAGTAAATGTAGTTTTGTTCAAACATAAGTTCATTACATGGGGCATGTTGTTTCCAAGGAAGGTATAGTTGTGGACTCGGGGAAGATCAGAGCTATCATGAAGTGGGAAAATCTAAGAAACGTGGATGAGATCAGATCATTCATGAGATTAGCAAGTTATTACACGTGATTCATTAGGAATATATCACAGATTGTCTATCCTATTACATATTTGTAAAGAAGGGAAAGGATTTTGAATGGACTGAGTGTGAAACTAGTTTTGATCAGCTGAAGCATTTTCTTACAAATACTCCAGTGTTGAAGATGGTAAATCCAGAGAAAGAGTTTCTGGTATATGCAAATTCTTGCAAGAGAGAACTTGGTGGAATCCTAATGTAGGAAGTACATATAGTATGGTATGAGTTAAGGAAGTTGAATGAGCATGAGTAGAACTATGTGACACTTGATATTGACTTGGCAGATATCATTCATGCCTTGAGGATGTGGAGACATTATCTTCTTAGCAATAGGTTCATCTTGACGAGCAATCATAGTGAGATGAGATACTTATTTGATCATCCTAATCTAAATACTATACAAGGTAGATGGTTGGCTAACCTCAATTTGACTTCGAGATTGGGTACATCGAGGGAAAGGAGAATAGGGTTGCATACGCTCTTAACCAAAGAGTGCAGGCGAATCACAAAGCAGTAGTGAGTTCTTATGAGTCAAATTTATAGGAGGAAATCTTGCAGGCATGTCAACATGATGACAAGAATCAACAGTTGAGGCACAAATTATAGCAATAGGGTGCAGGTGATCAGGATGTGGATTATCATCTCACGACAGATGGCTTGGTCAAATTCAAGAAAAAAAATTATGTATCAGATGACAGTGATTTCAAGAATCTTATCTTGAGAGAATTTCATGTCAAGTTGTATTCAAGTCACCTGGGATATTAGAAGACTTTGACATTAGTCAAGAAATTATACCATTAGCTGAATTTGAAGAAAGAGGTGGATTAGATTGTTGTTAGATGTTTGGATTGTCAATAGGTAAAAGCAAAGTGTAAGCATCTAGGTTGTTTATTGCAGCCGATTTTGATTCCAGAGTGGAAATGGGAGGTCATTTCCATGGATTTCATTACAGGTTTCCCGAGGACATCAAAGCCACATGATTCTATCATGGTTGTGGTTGACAGGTTAAATAAGGTGGTGTACCTTCCTGCAACTAAGTCTACGAATTGAGCTTGTGAGGTAGCTTAGATTTTCATCAGGGGTATAATGAGATTGCATGGTGTTCCTAAGAAGATAGTGTCTTACTAAGATGACAAGTTCACTTCTAGGTTTTCAAAAGAGTTGTTTGCAGATTTGGGAAAAGAGTTGGCCTTCAATATAGCTTATCATCTGTAGACTGGTGGACAGGAAAAGAGGGTCAATAGGATTCTCAAGGATATGTTGAGGATATATGTCATGCATCAACAAAGGAAGTGGGAAGAGTATCCTCCACTAGTGGAATTTGCATATAATAATGGATATCAAGAGTCCTTGAAGATGAGCCCATTTGACGTTCTTTATGGGTGAATTGGTAATACTCCTATCAGATGGAGTGATCTAGTGAATAGGGTGTTGATTGGACCTAATATTTTGGTAGAGATGGAATGGGAAATGTAGGTTATCAAGAGAAATTTGAAGCCAACACATGAAAAGAAGAAGATTTATGCACATCAACACAGAGTATTTAATGAAATTCAAGTTGGGGAGCATGTGTACTTATGCATCAATCCAAAGAGGATCTCCTTGAGGATTAGGTTATGTGCCATGTTGGCACCTCAGTGTTGCTGACCTTTCAAGATCGTAGAGAGGATTGGACCATTGCCCTACAGTCTTGCACTACCTCCGACAATGAAATTCCCTGATTTTTTCTATGTTTCATTACTTAAGAAGTATTTTCATGATGTTGATCATGTGATTGACTATTTTGTATTACATATGGAGCCAGAGGGAGATTTCCATCCAGAGCCTCAGTGCATATTATAGTAGATACATCGCATGCTCTAGAACAAAAAAATAAAGCAATTTAAAGTGCAGTGGAAGCACTTCGAGCCTGATGAAGATACATGGGAGATGGTGGATCAGATGTAGACTATGTATCCTTCATTATTTGTTGGGTCAAGAAAATGTGTTTTGGTATATGTATGTATATATGTATATGGTTGTAGATAGCGTGATGAGCTATGTTATAAAGCTCCAATAAGTTGTATGCTTTTCATATTTTTCATGTTGGTCATGGTTTGCAATAGTTTTTCATTGTAAATACTACATTGAGCTATGTTGTAAACCTCCATAGGCATTATGTTTTGGTTTTCAGTTGTTTTTCTGGTCATAGGTGTCATAAAACATCAAGGAAAATGTCCTCGTAAGTGGGAGGAATTTGTGAAAACACCAAGTTAAAATTTCATGTAATAAAGGATAACAAAGGAAAAAGGAATAATACCAAGGTCATGGGACATGTATTCCAATTTGAATGTTGGGAAAAGAAATGTAATGGGCATCACTTTTAGTTTATTTATGGCTAAGGAAATTGGCAAAGGAAAAGAGGAATTAATTCACATTTTATTTATGAAATAAACAAAAATAAGACAAAATGAAAGTGAAGACACACATATTTTCATGAGAGGGAAATTGGAGGGAAAATGAAGGAAATGAAGAAAATAAAGGCCTCAATTATTAAAAGGCTTCTGAGGCTCAGTTCACAACTTTTGTCAGTTCAACCTTTTTTGTCAGTTTTTTTTTGGAATTAGTGAAAAAGAGAGAGAGAACACCAAGAGGAGAAATCAAGCAATAAATTAGACGAAGGAAAAGGATAAGAAAGATAAGTATGGAAAGCAAGGAGAAGGTTGGATCAACAAATTTGATAAGAGGAATTTGCATAAAAAAAGTTGCATGTGTGATTTCCTAGCTGAGGTGTGAATGCATGGTCTATTCATTTGTTTATTTGACTCATTTATTGTCATTGGCATCAGTTTTTTTTGGGTTTATAGTGGTTTCAACCTTTCCTTTCCATTTCCTAAATATACATGGTCTCATGGGATTCATTTCTTGGTTGAGCTTTGGATTGCTAGAATATTTTGGAACCGGGTGCGATGGTCTCAAGAAAATTCCTAAGGGTTGGGGGTGGAGATGGTTTTCTCTAGGAAGCCCTTTACAGGTGGGTGGAGAGAGGAAAACTCCTCAAGCTACAGTGAAGAAATTATGAGGCATCCAAGTTTGTTTTGGTTTTTTTATCTCTTTACCAATTTTGGAGAGATCACAGTAGTTTGAGGGTGGAGGGGGTTAACCTATCGATTCCCTTGGTTTTTTATGTCTTGGTTATCCCATGAGATCCCACACTCTTGGAATATGGCATGAGGGTGATTGGATAAAAGACAGATTTAGTTCAACTCAAACAATGGTCGAGTAGTATGTGGAATTCCCTTACTTGGTTGCATTTTTCATAAGTTAATAAAAAACTTTCTATTGTAATGTATGATCATTTATACTTGTTATTATGTGGATTTTATGGTTTTTCTCTCATGGTTAATATTCTAATTATATGTTGGTTATAAGCATGGTTCTATAATGTGATCTAGTTATAGTTCTTGTTATTCTTTGATCAATTGATGAATGACTGATGAATGCATGGCCTAACAAGTGTTGTTGTAGCTACTTGAGAGGGAATTATACCTTCTCGGTGATTCACAACTAAAAAATAAATATGTATACTCATTTCTGCATTCATGACCTATAGCTTACATGTTTACGATGTGTTTAACGAAATCCCTAGTATGTTCTAGTTTGTGTAGGCCAAGTTTCTAACTCAAGTTTGTATATTTAGCCTTGTCATTATTTTATTTATCATTCTAAGAAGTCAAAGGAAGTTATGGGTAGTGGTATGGAGGCTAACCTCGAAAGGTGGCATAGATCTTGAGACTGCACCCTCTGAACTAGAGATCTTTGGATATAAATGCATTCAGATAGTGTTGTGCATGTGGTTGGAGGTCTTTAGCTGCACCTTGGCCTTATCATGCATGTGGTTTGGGCTCTAGGTTAGTGGGGTGTTACTTCATATATTGGGTGGTCTGTAGCCCCTGTAAGATGTCATCTTTTGGTCAATAAGTCTCAATTGTAGGCCCCACTTCCTTAACTACAACTAGGAGGTTGAGTCATGTCATAGTGGCACTCTACTTTACATTTACCCAGAGGGCTTGTAGAAACAGGTAAATGTGGGAGGGAACATGTTACAAGAGGGAGGGAATGAGAGATAGAGCTGGAGGGGGATAGAGAGGGAGGGATGAATAAATATATAGAGAGAAAATGGTTGAGAGAGAGAGAGAGGGAGTTACAAGGGAGAGATGGAGAGAGAGTGAGGGAGAGAGGAGAGGAGGGAAGAGAGAGAGAAGGAGAGAGAAAGGGAGAGAAGGGGAAGATAGAGAGGGAGAGGAAGATAAAGGGAGAGATAGATAGATATATATGGAGAGAGAGTGTTTGTGTATGTTTGGGGGGTGAGATAGAGAGATCAAGGACTAACAAAATAGATGTAGATAGTGAGGGAGAAAGGGAAGAAGAGAGAGAAATATAAAGAGAGGGAGGGAGAGATAAATAGATATGGAGAGAGAAAGCATGTGTGTTTTGGGGGGTGAGATAGAAAGGCAAAGAAAGAGATATGGAGGACGATATAGATATGGATGATGGTGAGAGAGAGAGGGAAGAAGAGAGAGATAAAGAGAAGGATGGGGGATAGACTCTTCCATCTTAGGAATTTTTTGGTTTTTCACTGAAATAGATGTATTGATTTTAGTGTATATGTTTATTCCTAATCCTATTTGATTGACTGCACATGATGCATTGATTTTAACACAGTTTTTTATTTATACTCCAATTTGACTGCTTGCACTAGATGCATTGATTTTAGTGTAGATGTTGATTTCTAGTCCTATTTGATTGCTTGCACTAGATGCATTGATTTTAGCGTAGATGTTGACTTCTAATCCTATTTGATTACATGCACTAGATGCATTGATTTTAGCGTAGATGTTGACTTCTAATCCTATTTGATTACATGCACTAGATGCATTGATTTAAGCATATATTTTGATTTCTAATCCTATTTTATTGTTCTCACTAGATGCATTGATTTCAATGTAGATGTTAATTTCTCATTTGACATAACTAGATGTATGATGTACATTATTTTCAAAATAATTAAATTAATAGTGTGCATGGATTTTAGTTTAAGTACAAATAAAATATTGATGACATGAATTTATTTCTATGCAACATTAATTCAACCATAAATAAAATTCTTGAATTTTCATCTTACATAAAATGTTTAATTACTTGAAATGTTTTCTTCTTGACACCATAAACTATCTGTATTTGACTACATTCTTATTATTCTTGCTTTCCATCATTCAAATTTGATAGTCGCTTTGCATTCAAATGATGTAATAGAAAAGAACTCCCATTGAAAATTACTTGGGGTTTAACACTCCATAAGTCACAATGATTGACTTTAGAGAAAACTACTATTAATATTGGAGAGCAAGAGAGGCAAGTATGACATTTACTACAATAGTTTTAGTTAAACATTTGAATAGTCCACAATTTCAACCACCCTTTTCATATGATCAATATGAAAAGATGGAAAAACTAATAGGTGTGAGAATAACAATAGAAAAAGAAAATATATTGATATTGATCACAATGAAGACTATTTGTAATTAACTAGTTTCTTATTATTCACATTTTCTATCATTCAACATAGTTACATTTTCACCTTAAATTCTATATATATATATATAATCATCATAATTCAAGTTATTAGCAATATTTATCATCTCAACAAATTGAGATAATTGAGAAACTTTAAAATTAAAATAAAATGAGCTCATTAATTTTAGACATATTTAGCATATTTGAAATGATCAAACTAATCATATGTTCAACAAATTTTGTGTGGTCGCACATGACTCAAACAATCTAGATCCATATTAACCCTATGAATCTATCAAGCGCTAGGAGGGATCAAATCTCTCATGGTGCAAACATTTCCTCAAGTTTTTTATTCATAAAAGAGGTTTGCACCCCAACATATTTGATCTCTCTCAATGCTTGTTGCGCCAAGAGGCACTCTATAGCTTAGTATAGGGAAAAAGTGTAGGTGTTATATGTTAAACATTAGATGTAAACATTTTTTAATATAGGAGAGATGAGGAGGAATCAGACGTTAAACATAGACATTTCTTAAATTTGGGCTCTATTAAAGATTATTACTGAATGATTAACCTATATAAGTGAACAATTAATTTATATTGATTATTAAAAAATAGTAACATCTCCAACTAGAACTAAACAAAGAATGACGAATTAGGATTCCAACAAGAATTTTATTGAGTTCTACATTCTACGAATAAATCAGTTAAGAACTTCTAAACAGCTTTATGAAGTTTTTCTGTAATCATACATTGTATACAATAAAGAAAAAAAACAAAAAAAACAAAAAAAAAATAACTTTATTGATTTTAGAGAGGTTAAATCAACCAAATTTTAACCATTTCAAGAACGGAAAAGAACAAAAACCACCATTTTTAATAAGAGAGGATTCAAATTTTGTGCATTGAATACATCACATAGAATGAAAATGAATAGTTTTATAGCTTTCCTTCTAACATGCCTTGAACTTTGAAAATCCAAAAATACCTAAAACGAAGTCAATTGAATACCAAATAAAGTCCAAGGAAGAACATGGAACTTATAAAGGAGTTGTGAAAATCATAGTTGACTACCACCACCAAGAGTTATCTATTTCCACTAGTGAAGATATATTGATTATTCCAACTTTCTGCAACTTTAATAAATTAATGAAAACACATAAGAGAAAGAGATGTTGGATCAAGGCCAAATTTCGTGATGGATAAAATGCATAAACTACTCTCTTCCTTCGTCGCTTCAACTATACGTGAATGGCCAATGAATATGTGTAGACAATAAATATTGTAGAATACCCTATAAAGTGCACTAGTACAAAATGACTAATTAGTTACTAAAAAAACAACTAAAATTTTCATATAAACAACCATTTTTTAGTCGGTGACCAATAGTAGCTAATTTACAATATCTTATAAGGCGACCAACTTTTACTCATTTTTAACTTAGTCATTAATTGGTTCCCTCAATTTTACCATCTAGTAGTACATTTAGTCATCAATTTTTCATTGGTTTAGTCATTCATTATCACAATTAATAACTAAATATACGACAAAATATATTACTATATGAATCCTCGATAAAACCAATTAATGACCAAAGAAATATGACCAAAATGTTGTTCATGTTATAAGATATTGTAAATTGGCTACTAATAATCATATATATGCAAATTTTAGTCATCATTTGAAACCAATTAATGACCAAAGAAATATGACTAAATTTTAGTCATGTTATAAGATACTGTAAATTATCTACTGATAGTCATATATATGCAAAATTTAGTTATCATTTTAATAAAAAAATTATCATTTGCAGTAGTCATTTATCTTTTTAAGGTATTTTCATATTCATTATATAAACGACTAATTTAGTAGTTTATATTCATTTCATTTAATTTCATTCATAATCATTATAAACGACTAATTTAGTCATATATTCATTTTATTCGTGTTCATCATTAATTAATATAAACTACTAATTTAGTAGTTTTAAATTAATTTTATGTGTTCATTATTAATCATCATAAATTAATTAGTATGATTTTGTGACTAAATTTTAAAAACATGCCATACAATGTGTATGTTTATCTAATATGATAATGCAAGGTTACATATGTTAATTACAAGACTAAATAATATCAAGTGCAAATAAAAATAATTTCAACCATATAAATTTTATTATATATAATATCAAGTATTACAATATGAGTTTCGAACTTAATATCGAATGGACTACAATTTTCACATGAAATATTGTTTCATCATTTCAAAACATTATCATTTTGTTCCCAAAGCATTGCAAGTGAATTCACCTACTGACCATCAGCCTCTATGAGTGTTACTTATGAAAGATATTGGCTCTAAGGGCATCACTAGATAGATTCTCTTCTCTCTCTCATTTTGCAATTGTCACTCCAGTGTTATCGATCTCCTCTTTCTTCAATTGCTGCTTATTACCATCAATATTGAGTTCCTCTCCTGAAAATGAAATAACATACAATGTAGAGTATAAGACATGAAAGACGATGAATACTTGAATATAAAATAAAGTATACTATAAAATATTTATACTACATATACCTCAACATTCTATAGTGGCTACTATGTGGCTAGATGACCTATATAAACAAAGCAAATAAAATGTAAGCATAGAAAATAACACCTTAGTACCTTAGTATTAAGCCTTCAACAAAACCTTAGGCACAATCATACCAACTAAGTTAAATGTTAAAAATATCAAGCAATAGATAAGTTGTGAAAACAAATGGAAAAAAAAAAGTCAGTGTAAAAACACTAGTAGAAAATGAGCAATTAGTGACTAGGTGACTAAAATAGTTAGTCACCACAACCTTTCCAACTGAAATACTACCAAAAATGAGCAATCTTAAGTGGCCGAACTAAAGACGACTAACATAAATCACTAGTTTAGTCACGGGTTAAAATATAAGACTAGCTAGTAAGTAATACAACTAAAAATGACTAACATGGATGACTATTTTAGTCTAAGAACAAAAATACAACTACCTAACAAGTACTACCATAATATGAATCAGTTTTTTTATGTTAGTCATCTTAATTGTGTCAAGCAATCTAAACTTACAAGTGATAGGGGATTGAAAGTTTCTTAAAGATTGGTTGAAAGGTTATCCTTCCTTAAACACTTCTTCATCCAGACATGGTGTATAGGTGAGCCAACTTTGCACTATGTATCTCTAATAATTTGAAATTTTAAAAATATATATTTTTAATAAAAAAAATCATTTTATGTATTTTTTAAAAATCTATTGATTAAATCTAATTGGATCTAGTTCTAATTTGATATTAATTTAAAGGGAAATTTTAATTTTTAAGACTATAATATGAAATAAAAACTACTTTAATTTCATATTAACTAACCTACATCCATCTTAACCCCGGATCTATCAAGCGTTGAGAGCGGTCCAATCTCTCGAGGTGCAAACTCTTTTTTCTAGTGCAAAACTTGAGGAAATGTTTTCACCTCGAGAGATTGGATCCCTCTCGACACTTTATAGCTATAGGGTTAATATGGATCTAGGTTAGTTATGTAATACTATATAATATATATATTTGTATTTGCATCTCTCTATTATTCCCTCTCTCTATATCACCCCCCAAACATACACACATTGTCTCTCCCTCTCTTCCCCTTCTCTGTCTATCTCTCTCTTCCCCTTCTCTCCCTCTCTATCTATATCCTTCTCTCTATTCCCTCCCGCTCTCCTCTCTCCCTCACTCTCTCTCCATGACTCCCTTGTCACCCCCTCTCTCTCTCCACCTTTCTCCCTCTATGTTTTTCTTGTTCCCTCCCTCTCCTACCCCCTCCAATTCCATATCTCTGTCCTCATATCTATCTTCCTTCCTCTCTATCCCTTATATCCCACCTCCCTCTATCTCTCCCCCAAATCACTCTCCCTCTCTCTCTCTCTCTCTCTCTCTCTCTCTCTCTCTCTCTCTCTCTTCTGTTCAACTCTATCACTATCTCCCCCCTCCCTATCCTTCTCCATCTCTATGTCTCCATCTCTCTCCCTTCCCCTTCTCTCCCAATCTCTATCCACTCCTCTTCCTTCTCTTCCCTCCTCTCCTCTCTCCCTCACTCTCTCTCCATCTCTCCCTTCTCACTCCTCTCTCTCTCCATCTCTATCTATCTATTTCTTTGTTCTTTCCTCCCTCTCTCTCCCACTCCAAATCCATCTCTCTCTCTCTCCTCTCTCTTCCTTCCTCTCGCTCGCTCTCTCCCACCACACTCTCTCCCCCCCATCACTCTCTCTTTCTCTCTCCTCTCTCTTCCTTCCTCTCGCTCGCTCTCTCCCACCACACTCTCTCCCCTCTAAATTTTTCACCATATAGCTCACTCTCTCCACCCCATCCCCAACTCTCTCTTAAAATGATCACATTGTATTGTGTTTAAGAAATTATTTAAATTACAAAAAACTTAATTGGTTGTAAAATATTAAACCTATATTTTGGATCAATCATGTCAAAGAAAATAAAATAATGAAAAACTTTTAAAAATCATGAACTATATTTAATCTATTATAATTAGTCAATTTGCTTTCTCTCATCCCTTAATCGTAGTTATGATGGATCGATGTTGGTTCTCACCTATGACGGTTATTTGAAATTAAAATAAGGTTTTAATAAAATTAAGCTAAGATGGATCTATGCCGGTTCTTTATATATATATATATATATATATATATATATATATATATAAAGAACCGGCATAGATCCATCTTAGCTTAATTTTATTAAAACCTTATTTTAATTTCAAAGAACCATCATAGATTCACCTTAGCTCAATTTTATTAAAACCTTATTTTAATTTCTATGGGAATATTTCTAGTAGTCATGAGGATAGAGGGTTTAGATATATCTCAAATTGTAACATTTTCCCTTCAGATTCAATTAAAAAAATATTGTAAAATTAAATTAAAAAAAAAAATATTTTTACTATGAAATAAGTTATGGTTTTTTGACATGTGGCATTGATAAGCCATGGTATTGGCCCATGGTATTGTAACAAAGCGGATTTACAAGTTAATATCCATGGTAAAGTGAGGGTGAATATCCATGGTTAACAATCTTGTCATATTGTTATAAAATATTTGATTGTGAAATAATTTATGTTTTTTGGGCATGTGGTATTGTTATAAAATATTTTGATTGTGAAATAATTTATGTTTTTTGGGCATGTGGTATTGATAATCCATGGTATTGACCCATGGTATTGTAACAAAGACTATTTTTACAAGTTAATAATATCTACCGTAATGTGGGGGTGAATATCCACAGTTAAGAATCTTGTCATATTGTTGTAAAATATTTTAGTTGTGAAATAAGTTATGGTTTTTGGACTTGTAGTATTGATAAGCCATGGTATTGGCCCATGGTATTGGTTGTAAAATATTAAACCTATATTTTGGATCAATCATGTCAAAGAAAATAAAATAATGAAAAACTTAAAAAAAAATCATGCACTATATTTAATCTATTATAATTAGTCAATTTGCTTGCTCTCATCCCTTGGATCCTTAGCTAAGATGGATATATGTCGATTCTATATATATATATATATATATATATATATATAAAGAACTAGCATAGATCCATCTTAGCTTAATTTTATTAAAACCTTAATTTAATTTCTATGGGAATATTTTTAGTAGTCGTGAGGATAGAGGGTTTAGATATATCTCAAATTGTAACATTTTCCCTTTTAGATTCAATTAAAAAAATGTTGTAAAATTAAATTAAAATAAAATATTTTTACTATGAAATAAGTTATGGTTTTTTGACATGTGGCATTGATAAGCCATGGTATTGGCCCATGGTATTGTAACAAAGTGGATTTACAAGTTAATATCCATGGTAAAGTGAGGGTGAATATCCATGGTTAACAATCTTGTCATATTGTTATAAAATATTTGATTGTGAAATAATTTATGTTTTTTGGGCATGTGGTATTGGTAATCCATGGTATTGTAACAAAGGCTATTTTTTATAAGTTAATAATGTCTACCGTAACATGGGGGTGAATATCCACGGTTAAGAATCTTGTCATATTGTTGTCAAATATTTTGGTTGTGAGATAAGTTATGTTTTTGGACTAGTAGTATTAATAAGCCATGGTATTGGCCCAAGGTATTGTAATAAATCCTATTCACAAGTTAATAACAAAATCAAAATATAACAAATTAAATTTTATTATTTTTATTAATTTAACTTTTTATTATTAATTGAGGTCATATTTAAATGTTTACACTCATCCCAATATCATTTTTAACTTCTTCTTCTTTTTAATTTAGCGTATTATGAAAAAATAAAAAATTCTTATTAAAAATAAATCATTTAACCCAATTGCAATTTATATATTTTATTTTATATTATAAATATTTCTTGAATTTTTTCTATTATAAATGTTTCTTTTCTTTTTCATTTCCAGTTTAGCATTGGGTTCAAATAAAATATTCAAAGTTTACAACATCACAATGTGGCACTATATTTTTCTTTGCCTTCTATATCTGCGTGGAAATTCCAGAAGAAGGAAGACCATCAATGTGATCTATGGATTTCATGGGATTTGAACCCCAGATGGAGTTTGCATGGGAAACACCTTAGGAGAGCATCGATGATTAGATGGAGAAAGGGAAAGGTCATTGGGCATGGATATTTTGGTAATTTGTACATGGGTATGAATTTGGACTTTGTTCTTCCTTTTTACTAAAGAGGATTTTTGTTTGTGGGTAAATAATTTCGAGGGTTTAGATGATCAAAGCATAAATTTCATCTAGAGTTGAGGGTTTAATGATTATAATAAGCGCAAGGTCATTGGGCATGGATATTTTGGTAATTTGTACATGGGTATGAATTTGGACTCTATTCTTCCTTTCTATGAAAGAGGATTTTTGTTCTTATGGGTAAATAATTTCGAGGGTTTATATGATCAAGGCATAAATTTTATTTAGAGTTGAAGGTTTAATGATTATGATATTTTGGTAATTTGTACATGGGTATGAATTTGGACTCTGTTCTTCCTTTTTACTAAAGAGGATTTTTGTTCTTATGGGTAAATAGTTTTGAGGGTTTATATGATCAAATCATAAATTTTATCTAGAGTTGAGAGTTTAATGATTATGATAATGCAGATCTTGATTGTGGCCAACAATTCATCAAAAGACAATGCACAAGTAAGAATTTTACATGTCCTTATTGTACAAAGGGTTTAATGATTATGATAGACAATGCACAAGTAAGCATTTTTCATGTCCTTATTGTACAAAGGGTTTAATGATTATGATAATGTAGATATTGATTACGGCCAGCAATTCATCAAAAGGTGCCAAAAGATGTTTGGTCTCGTGGCCAACAGATGATCTGCTAAGTTATCCGTGCCATTGTGTCGGTCACGAGTTCGAGTCTCGTCTTAACCGAGGGTCATTCTTGTGGGCTGTGCAGTTCCTCCTAGAGGTTATAGTGGCAGCCGGTGGGATTCGACCCCTTGCAATGCGAGTATGATACCACTGTCGTTGCCAAATCCACTAGTCAACAAAAAAAAACAATTCATCAAAAGAAAATGGACAAGTAAGCATTTTGCATGTCCTTATTGTACAGATCAATTCTCTCCTCCCTAACTTTTCTAGGGTCAGAATGCATGAAATTTTATTTTTTCTTTTCACCTTTTTTCTAGTTGTTGATTGTTTGTGTAATGGACACCACCATGCCCAAATTAAAAGGGCTCAAGTGATGCAAGAAATTTTTTTGGTAGGATGAAAATGCTAGACCTTCCTCAAACTTTGTTACATGAAATCAAAATTTCTTGTAATCATTAACATAAAATATTTTATGTTTCATCTTAGATTTTGATCTCAATGCCTATAGTTTTAAACAATGTTACTATATTTTAAGTAGAATATACTTAGATCTATTAAACCTTACAACTCTCCAAAGCTTAGGTTAATTTCAGCTAAAAGGAGGGAACCTAAACGACTTTTGCAATTTAGATTCAATTCTTACAAACAATGATTAAAAATGGAAGAACTCAATGTTCTGATAAATTTTACCCACCCATCAATTTCAAAGACCTTTGGTATTATCCTAAACCTAAACAAAGAGAGTAGAAGAAGAAGAGGATCCTGGATGAGGTGGACCCTAACCTGCTTGATACTTTTCAAAAGTTGGGCATGCCCTTGACTAGAAGAAGAGATTGACCAACGTTGCTGGAGATGTGTTTTTGACAGTGCTTTCATTGCTACCATGCATAGGTAGACTCTATAGGTAGTTGAGGTTATATTTTGTTCATTATAAGAGATAATTCATGAGTATCTTTATCTAGTTAGGAAGTAGCTTGGTAGGGTTGTTGCTCCTACTGATAACTATTATGTTGCATTGTATTTTTATTTTTTTAGTGATAGCTCCTTCTATTAAATATCCAGGCACACTTTGTCACCCATGGAAATATCCACTTATTTCAAGATGAATGAGATGGAGACCACGCATTTTGAGAGGACTCTTACTTTTGTAGATGAGAGGAGTTCTGTGAAGTGAGAGGAGTTCTGTGACATATATTGAAGGATGAACTCTACCATTTTATGACAAGAATCATCTCCATTCCACAATAGTGGATCTCTATTGCATTGAGGGAGTGATGATAAAGTATTCAACTTTAAAGAATTGGTATGTCAGGGACGAGGAATGCAGATATGGGATTTATATTTTTATTATAAAAAGAGGTTTTTGCAATGGATACAAATCAAGGATTTCATGGACCTAAGTAGAGATTGGTTCAACAATCACCTGGAAATGCTCAAGCATTGTTCTGAAAGGAAATGATGAAATTGGAGAGTTCTATTATGTTGCCTTGAAAAATAACTATCAATGGCGGTTCAAAAATGATCCATATACAGAAGAATTGCAGGAGTAGGATTGTTTCTAAAATTATATCTATAGGCAAGTCAAGGGACTACTACAGAGGATTAGTTCAGGTGCAACCAAATTATCATAATGCAAGGAATTTTTCACAGTGTGATTTGATGCTCATCGGTGAACATGAAGCTACAAATACTTATCATTACATTTAGGTACAATTGAGTTTCATTCTAAAGTTTGTAATTTCATTTATTCATAGTCCTTCTTATGTCCTTGTCTCTCTTAATTTCGCTGTGGTAGGATTTGAATGGGTTAAAAAATAAAGCATATCATTGAGTCAAATAAACACCCAAATGTCACTACATTCCATTGTGCATACTCTTTGTTTTTGATACAATTAGAAGTGAGCAATATGATGTGTGCACACACAAAAATCCCTAGCGTGCATGATGAATCCCCCTCCAATTCCATTTTCTATGGTGACATTTTATTTGCTTTGTTTATACAAGTCATATAGGCACATAGTGGCCACTATCAAATGTTGAGGCATATGTCATATAAATATTTTATAGTCTACTTTATTTTATATTCAAGTATTCATCATCTTTCATGTCTTATACTCTGCATTGTATCTTCTTTCATTTTCAGGAGAGGAACTCAATATTGATGGTAAGAAGAAACAATTGAAGAAAGAGGAGAACAATAAAACTGGAGCGACAAATGAAAAATGAGAGAGAGAAGAGAATCTGTATAGTGATACCCTTAGAGCCAATATCTTACATAAGGCACACTCATAGAGACTGATGGTCAAGCCTTCAGAGTTGGTGAATTCACATGCAATGCTTTGGAAACATAGTGATAATGTTTTGAAATGATGAAACAATATTTCATGTGTAAATTGTAGTCTAACCCATATTAAGTTGGAAAATCATATTGTAAACTTGATATTTTATATAATAAAATTTATATGGTTGAAATTATTTTTATTTGCACTTGATATTATTTAGTCTTATAATTAACATATGTAACTTTGCATTATCAATAGATAAACATGCACATTGTGTCACATTTTCTTAGAATTTAGTCGCAAAATCATACTAATTAATTTATGGTGATTAATAATAAACACACAAAATCAATATTAAACTACTAAATTAGTATTTTATATTAATTAATGATGAACATGAATAAATGAAATGAATAGAAACTACTAAATTAGTCGTTTATATAATGAATATTAAAATACCAAAAAAATATAAATGACTAGTGCAAATGATAAATTTTTTATTATTAAATGATGACTAAATTTTTCATATATATGACTATTAGTAGCTAATTTACAACATGTTATAACACGACTAAAATTTAGTCATATTTCTTCGGTCATTAATTGGTTTTAGATTATGACTAAAATTTCCATATATATGACTATTAGTAGCTAATTTACAGTATCTTATAACACGACCAACGTTTTGGTCATATTTCTTTTGTCATTAATTGGTTTTTTCGAAGATTCATATAGTAATATATTTTGTTATATATTTGGTCATTAATTGCAACAATCAATGACTAAACCAATGAAAAATTTATGACCAAATTTATGACTAAATATACTACTAGATGGTAAAATTGAGAAAACCAATTAATGACTAAGCTAAAAATGACTAAAAGTTGGTCGCGTTATAAGATACTGTAAATTAGCTACTATTGGTCATCGACTAAAAAATGGTTGTTTATATGTAAATTTTAGTTGTTTTTTAAGTAACTAATTAGTCATTTTGTACTAGTGAAAATTCCTTATTGCTTGTTCTAAAAGACTCGTGTTCCTTAAATTTGGATATTATTTTGCCCACAATAAAAGTTCCTCACTATTATGACCTATGTTTCTAACATCCTGAGAATGATCCAACATCATATTGGATTAGTAGAGTTCAGGCTTTTGTGATCCATATCAAGTTTACAAAATATTTTTCGGCGAAGATCACATTAGACATCATTTGTCGGCGCGTTTCGAACAAACCAGTGTGGTTCATCGTCAGGACAAGTTGAAGAAACAGATCCAGCTTAGCAAGTTAAATAGACAGAGGAGAGCCTCCAAAGGCTAAAAAGACCAACAGCTACTTTGGACTGGGTACCGGGATCAAAACCCCTTTTTAAATAATTTAAGGAAAAAGTTACCTTAGGGGGACCAATCCCTTAAAATAAAATAAATAAAAATAATATTAAGATAATAGTTAGTTAAAAATATTAATAAATAATTAAAATAATAAGTAAAAAATTAATTCATGATAATAGTTAGTTAAGATAAATAATTAAAAATTATATTTAAGGGAGAAAATTACCCTAGGGGGACCAATCCCTAAAATAAAATAAATAAAAATAATGTTATGAATAAAATTATTAATAAATAATTATTAATTTAGTAAAAGTTATTATTAATAACTAATTTTATGATGATAGTTAGTTAAATAATTGCAAAGTTATGTTAAATTAGTAATTAAAATAATTCATGATAATAGTTAGTTAAAATAAATAATTAAAAATTTTATTTAAGGAACAAAAAATAATAATAATAATAATAAAAATTAAAATTAAAAAAAATTAAAAAAATAAAAATAAAAATAAAAATAAAAATAAAAATTACCCTAGGGGGAGCAATAAAATAAATAAAAATAATTTAATGATAATAGTTAGTTAAAAATTATTAATAAATAAATAAAAGTTTTATGTTAAATAATAAAAAAAAATAAGTTAAATTAGTAATAGAGGAATTAAAAACATGACTATAAAGATAAATAAAAGAAAGAGAAGATATGAATGAAAAATATTTTATTATAAAAGCCAACTTTAAAAAAATAATAATAATAATAATAAAATATAATAAAAATAAAAATAAAATAAAATAAAATAAAATAAATAAAAAATAAAAAATAAAAATAAAAATTAAATTAAATTAAATTAAATTAAATAAATACGTAAATAAATTAAAATTAAAATTAATAAATAAATAAATAAAGAAGAAGAAGAAAAGCGACTAGGACGAGAGTGCTGGGACCCAACACCGACTTATTTTCCAGCCATCATCTCTATTGAGATTATTTGGCCTCTTTTCAATCTCCAGTGCCTCCCTAAATTTCCGATGATGGAAGCACGAAACCTTAGAAATAACACTAGCTTCCTCAATACAAACATGATGATTGGTTTTCTCAGCATGCTCAGCTAAAGCAGAAGACTTAGTTCACCTATGCTTAAGGTCTGCTGCATGCTCACTAATCCTCTGATTAATGGAGCGACCAGTTTCCCCAATGTAGGGGGTCCCATAGGAATAGGGGATCAAGTACACACCTTTCATATCTTTAGGGTCGATAGAATCCTTAGCTGATCGGAGGGACATGCGAATAGTGTTCAGGGGCCTAAAGGTCACAGGGACACTATGTGTCCTAAGAATCCTACCAAACTTATCAGTATTCCCCTGAACATACGGAAGATGGACACCAGGAACTCGCTCCTTTGGTTCCCGTTGAGACAGCGAATTCTTGGAAGCTTTAAGGAAAGCCCTCTGACCCATGAATCTACTATAACCATTCTCAACAAAGACATCAAGGAGATGGGATTTTTCTTTCTTAAAACTCTTCTTATCCGAGATCCTTAGAGCCCGAGTAGCAAGGGTATTGAAACACGTCGACAAATTATGTCTCATGTGATCTTCGCCGAAAAATCTTTTGTAAACATCATATTGGATTGTGGACACAAAATGATTCAACTTTTCAATATGAGTACCTCACTTGGTTTAATGAAGGTGCTAGCTGTGAGTAGTGTCAAAACCTTAGGGAAGTAGAATACTAAGGCCTAAGAAAATATATCACCACTTGTCCATTGAAAGAAAAAATTTCAATCCCACAATGGCCTATGGGAGTACATTTCATTAGATGGATATCACACTCTAAGAGATGATTGTCTAATACAATGAGAAGTGTACATATATTGTTACAATGCCCCTCACAGTGAGACCCTATAGTTATGTCCTATAACATTAATCATATTATACTATTTGGTTATAAATTATGACTGTCAGATGATTATTAGTTTGAATAATTAGTCTGAATTGCGTTTTTAGTATTTCTGTATACATGAAAATATTTGGGGAAAAAACTTTTTGTGACTAGTTAATTTCGAGTGAATCTAAATACACAAGAAATTATGGTGCCTCGGTGTTTATCTAGCGGTTATCTTCTCATTGTACCAATTTCTACCATGTCCTACTTTTGGTGAATTCCTCTTTGATGATGTCCAATTCCAATGCAATTGACATTTATTCTCAATGTTTTTCTGAGCCAACGGGAATCTCCACAAGTAAAAACCAAAAAGTAGCCTCAAATATATTATTTTGGGCCAAAGTGCAATAATTATATGATAAGACGAGAAACACTGCACGTTAATCATCTTCCCTTTAATATTCAATAATAATTTCTTTCCATGATCATGTAATACTAAAGTGTCAAGTACGGACATTTAAAGTTAGTCATCCATCAATATCACCTTTGAGAGTGCTTAGTAGTTAATACTTCCTATTACACACATAGTAGATCACCAACTTCAAGGATAGCAATATAAACACAACAAAAATGAAATTAAAAGAAATGCTAGGAAGTCAAATGCGACTAATCTTGAGTAAAGAAAATACCAAGCCCTTCACATTAGCAAGGCATGCTTAGGAACTAACAAATAAAATCCTTCCATTGCATCATTTTCACCTTTTCTTTAATTTCTTTAATTGAGAGCATAACTATCAGGAAAAAAAGTCATCGAAAAAGGTCTCAAAATCCTCGCAAATGATTGAGTGATTATCGTATCAATTAAACAGAAAGGTAATCATTCGATGAGATTTTAACTTGCAGAATATATTGAAGAATATGAAGCTTTCCCATCCCTTGCTCCTAATCAAATTTTAATCCGTGGTTACCACTCAAGTAATCAATTTCCCTCCAAGATAGTTAAGGGATCATTTTGGAGAAGGACTTTTAGAACCATTGGGATAGTAGAAATGGAATTAACCAGGAGGAAAATGAAGAACTTTAGTGGGTGCTCCAAAATATTTGAATGAAAATGAAAATGATTATGTACTCCCTCCACACATTTTAAAATAGAAACCATTCAATTGCATCTCATTTATTTTCCACCTTTCTGTAATATGTAATTTCTTGAGCAAGAATAGGGCATTCATAAATATTGCCATGAAAGAGGACTCTTCATAATCCTAATAAGTTTGGCTCTAAGAAACAAACAATTTCATGTAGTGAATAAATCTTACATGGTAGCTTTCAATGATTAAAATGACAACTTTATTCTTAATCTCATTACAACAAAAATAAATTCAACCCTAACTAGTTGGGATCTAACAAATCAAGAATTTCATGTAGTAAAGTAAACTTACATGGTAGATCCTAATTATTTTCAATGACAACTTTATTCTTGATCTTATTACAACATAGATAAATTCAAGAGTACATACATATTTCCTTATCTGAGACAAACTTTGAACACATTCCGAGATTTCATAGAAATATAATGATACAATTTACTTGTAGGACATGAGAAAGCTATCTACATCTAGCACCTATCACTGGACAATAGTGTTATTGAGACACCATCTCATGGAATTAGAATCATGTAGATAGATAGCATTATAGAGATACATTGCAACACCTATTCAACACTACCTTCAAGCTTCAAATTCATCAATTGATTTACTTTAGTAGTAAATTCTAGTGGGATTTCATTAAATACAACCCAACAAAAGTCATTTATGATAGTTGTCATTGCCTTCTCTAGATCTATCCCCCTCTGGAAATATAATAAATGATATTCCCAAATTTTTGAGGTACTTGCTTCATGTTCAACATGGGCTATTCGGTTCTTCACATTAAAAAGGTTGCAAATATTAGATGTATAATAGAAACAAGCATGCAGTTCAAGGATGTTGCTCCTAAAGTCTCTTGGGTGAATTATAAAACACCATCTACTTAAAACATGATATATGGTAGTAACAAAAACCTACCCAAGATCCCACTTAAGAATTCAAAATGTTGCAAATAGGAGATTTATTAAACAATATCAACTATTTAATTGCATAATCGCACTAAAATAGACAAATCTTTAAAATGTTGAAAAGTGTGAAAAAAATGGAGTTGGAATATTATAGTTATGTCAGGGTAGATATAGCTATGTAAAGTGTAACTTCTTTCTAAAACACATAAATTTAACTTCTATAGCTACATGAAATGTAACTTCTATATAAAAAAATGGAGTTAGAATATTATAGTAACATCAAGGTAGATATAGCTACATGAAATGTAACTTCTATGTAACATTCTAAATATCCTTTTTCACTCATTGAGGAGACTAACATTTTTTTATCTTCAGTTAATAAATTAATACTCCACCAAAAATAGCATTGAATTGGTTCTTCACCAACCAAGGGGAAATTTTAAACCAGTGTTAAAATTCTTACTCATTCCCCTGCCATATTTCTAATATTTTATTTGTGTGTGGATTTAAGCTAGTGCAATGTAAATTCTACATATTTGACAATTTAAATGTAAAATATTATCCATATTGAATTTATACAATTAACATATGCAAAATAAGATACAATATGCATGAGTTATAAGTAGTGTGATGTTTACATGTTATATCAAGACAAACATTTTCTCATCTCATTAACTCTTATCTTATAGTTGGTGATGGATATAGCATTTAAAATTATGATCCATCCTTGTCACATCTTATATTTAATGATGGATATATCTTTTAAAAGCATCTACCTTGTTTGTTATTTTATATACAATCAATTTAAATGGAAGTTCTCATAATGTTATTCAATATTATCTTGCACAGTTGGAAATAAAATGATGTGGGGGTGGTGTTTTTAGTGATTTTCAAACTTGTTTTAATTACCTAAATTTAGCTTATTTAAAGTAAATACTTGCACTGACCATCTTATCTTCAAGTTAGTAACATTGCTTGAGGGCATCTTCATGACATCCACCATCTCTGAAAATTATGAAATATTATTAGTATCTTGCACTAAATAGACAATGTTGGCATATAATCTTTTATTGTTTTTTTACTCCATGTCACAAATTTATTGATATCTTATGATTCTTGGTTTCGATTTCCATGCTAGGACTAGATTCATCACGCCTACTAGGATTTTTAGTTGTGCACACATCATATTGTTCACTTTTAATTGTATAAAAACTAGAGAGCATGCACAATGACATGTAGTGACATGTGGGTGTCTATTTTACTCAATGATATGCTTGATTTTTTAACCCATTCCAATCCTACCACAATGAAATTAAGAGAGAAAAGGACACAAGAATAACTACCAATAAATCAAATTAGAGACTTTAGAACGCAACTCAAATTGAACCTGAATGTAACGATAAGTATTTACAGTTGACTGGTCACCGATGAGCATTGAATCACACTGTGAAAAATTCCTTGCATTATGAGAATTTGGTTGCACCTGCACTAATCTATGTATTAGTTCCTTGACTTAACTATAGATAAAATTTTCGAAACAGTCCTACTCCAATTCTTCCCTATATGGATCATCTTTGTCCCCGCTATTGATAGTTATTTTTTAAGGCAATAGAATAGAACTCTCCAATTGCATCATCACCTTTCAAAATAATGTTTAAGTATTTCTAGGTGATTATCGAACCAGTCCCTACTCAGGTCCATGAAATCCTTGATTTGCCTCCATCACATAAACCTCTTTTCATAATAAAACTATAAATCCCACGTCTGCATCCAATTCTTTACATTTGAATACTTTATCGTTTCTCCGTCAGTGCAATAAAGATCCATTACTGTGGCATGTAGATGATTGGTGTCATAAAATGGTGCAGTGCATCCTTCAATATATGTCATAGAACTCCTCTCACCTCACAAAACTCCTCTCATATACAACAATAAGAGTCCTCTCAAACTGACTGGTCTCCATCTCATTCATTCTGAAATAAGTGGATATCTCCTTGGGTGACAAAGTGTGCTTGGGGATTTAATAGAAGGATTTCATTAAAAAAAAAAATGCAGCATAATAGTTATCAACAGGAGGAACAAACCTACCAAGCTACTTCCTAACTAGATCAAGATACTCCAAAATTACCTCTTCTAACGAACAAAAGATAACCTCAACTGCATATAGAATCTACCTATGCATGGCAGCAATGAAAACACTGTCAAAAATAACATCTAAAACAACTTTGGTCAATTTCTTCTTCTAGTCAAGGGCATGCCCAACTTTTGAAAAGTATCAAGCAAGTCAAGTTCCACCCATCCATGCTCCTCTTCTTCTTCTACTCTCTCTGTTTAGGTTCATAATAATAGCAAAGGTCTTGGAAATTGATGGGTGGGTAAAAGTTATCAGACCATTTGGGTTCTTCCATTTTTAATCATTGTCTGTAAGCATTGAGTCTAAATTGTAAAAGCCATTCAGGTTCCTTCTTTTTAGCTGAAATTAACCTAAGCTTTGGAGAGTTGTAAGGTTTAATGGATATAAGTATATTCTACTTAAAATATAGTAACATGGTTTAAAACTGTAGGCATTGAGATCATAATCTAAGGATGAAAAAAAAAATATTTTATGTTCATGATTACAAGAAATTTTAATTTCATGTAACAAAGTTTGAGGAAGGTCTAGTATTTGCATCCTACCAGAAAATTTTCTTACATCACTCAAGCCCTTTGAATTTGGGCATGGTACAATCCATTACACAAACAATCACCCACTAGAAAAATGTGAAAAGAAAAAATGAAATTCCATGCATTCTAACCCTAGAAAAGTTAGGGAGGAGCGAATTGATCTGTACAATAAGGACATGCAAAATGCTTACTTGTCCATTGTCTTTTGATGAATTGTTGGCCGCAATAAATATATGCATTATCATAATCATTAAACCCTTTGTACAATAAGGACATGAAAAATGCTTACTTGTGCATTGTCTTTTGAGGAATTGTTGGCCGTAATCAAAATATGCATTATCATAATCATTAAACCCTCAAATCTAGATGAAATTTATGGTTTTATCGTATAAACCCTCAAAATTGTTTACCCATAAGAACAAAAATCATTTTTAGTAAAAAGGAACAACTCTCAAGAGTCCAAATTCATACCCGTGTAAAAATGGCCAAAATCTCCATGCCCAATGACCTTGCCCTTCCTCCATCTAATCGTTCGAATCCCATCAAATTCATAGATAATGTTGATGATCTTCCTTCTTCTTGCATTTCCATGCAGATGTCAACAAGAGAGAGAAAAATATAGTGCTACAATGTGATGTTGTAATTTGTGAATATTTTGTTTGAACCGAGTGGTAAACTAGAAATGAAAAAGAAAAGAAATATTTATAATGGAAAAAATAAAATAAATATTTATAATATAAAATAAAATATATAAATTGCAATTGGGTAAAATTATTTATTTTTATTAAGAATTTGCTATTTTTGCATAAGATGCTAAATTAAAAAGAAGAAGAAGAAGTTAAAAATGATATTGGAATGAGTATAAACATTTAAATATGGCCTCAGTTAATAATAAATAGTTAAATTAATAAAAATAATAAAATTCAATTTGTTATGTTTTGATTTTGTTATTAACTTGTGAATAGGCTTTGTTACAATACCATGGGCCAATACCATGGCTTATCAATACTACAAGTCGAAAAACCATAACTTATTTCACAACCAAAATATTTTATAACAATATGACAAGATTCTTAACCATGGATATTCACCCCCACATTACAGTAGATATTATTAACTTGTAAAAAATAGCCTTTGTTACAATATCATGGGTCAATACCATGGATTATCAATACCACATGCCCAATATATATATATATATATATATATATATATATATATATATATATATATATAGATATATATATATATATATATATATATATATATATATATATATTTCATAGTAAAAATATTTTATTTTAATTTTATTTTACAATTTTTTTTATTGAATCTAAAAGGGAAAATGTTACAATTTGAGATATATCTAAACCCTCTATTCTACTACTAAAAATATTCTCATAGAAACTAAATTAAGGCATTAATAAAATTAATCTAAGATGGATTTATGTCGTTTCTTTATATATATATATATATATATATATATATATAAAGAACCCACATAGATCCATATTAGCTAACAATCGAAGGGATGAGAGAAAACAAATAGACTAATTATAATAGATTAAATATAATGCATGATTTTTTAAAGTTTTTCATTATTTTATTTTCTTTGACATGATTAATCCAAAATATAGGTTTAATATTTTACAGCCAATAAACTTTTTTTTATTATTTAGATAATTTCTTAAACACAATACAATGTGATCAAATTTAAGAGAGAGTTTGGGAGGGGGTGGAGAGAGGGAAGGAGATAGTGAAAAAGTTGGAGGGCAGAGAGAGAGAAAGAGAGAGTGATGGGGGGAGAGAGAGTGAGGTGGGAGAGAGGGAGTGAGAGGAAGGAATAGAGAGGAGAAAGAGAAAGAGAGAGATGGAGTCGGAGTGGGAGAGAGAGGGAGGAAAGAACAAATACATAGAGAGATAGAGGTGGAGAGAGAGAGGAGTGAGAAGGGAGAGATGGAGAGAGAGTGAGGGAGAGAGGAGAGGAGGGAAGAGAAAGAAGAGGAGAGGATAGAGATAGGGAGAGAACGAGAAGGGAGAGAGATGGAGACATAAAGATGGAAAAGGACAGGGAGGGGGGAGATAGTGATAGATTTGGATGGAAGAGAGAGAGAGAGAGAGGGAGAGTGTTTTGGGGGGAGAGTTAGATGGAGGTGGGAGATAAGGGATAGAGAGGAAGGAATATAGAGATGGGGAGAGAGATATGGAACTAGAGGGGGCAAGAAAGGGAGGGAAAAAGAAAAGCATAGAGGGAGAAATGTGGAGAGAGAGAGAGAGGGGGTGACAAGGGAGTCATGGAGAGAGAGTGAGGGAGAGAGGATAGCAAGAGGGAATGGAGAGAAGGATATAGATAGAGAAGGAGAGAAGGGGAAGAGAGAGGTAGACAGAGAAGGAGAAGAGAGGGAGAGAGAGTGTGTGTATGTTTGGGGGGGGCGATAGAGAGAGGGAATAGAAAAGAGACACAAATACAAATATAGATATTACATAGTATTATATAACCAACCTAGATCCATATTAACCCTATAACTATCAAGGGCCGAGAGGGATCCAATCTCTCGAGGTGCAAACCTTTCCTCAAGTTTTGCATTAGAAAAAAAAAAAAATCACCTCGAGAGATTGGATCCCTCTTGGTGCTTGATAGATCTGGGGTTAAGATGGATCTAGGTCGGTTAATATGAAATTAAAGTAGTTTTTATTAGATATTATAGTCTTAAAATTTAAAATTTCTCTTCAAATTGAGTTCAAATTGGAACTAGATCCAACTAGATTCAATGAATAGATTTAAAAAAAAAAAAAAAAACATAAAATATTTTTTTATTAAAAAATAAAATTTTAAAATTACAAATTATTAGAGATAAATAATGCAAACTTGACTCACCTATACACCATGTGAGGATGAAGAATTGTTTAAGGATAACCTTTCACCCAATCTTTAACATCCTTTCAACCCCTATCACTTGTAAGTTTAGATTGACTGGCACAATTAAGATGACTAGCAGAAAAAACTTATTCATATTATTGTAGTACTTGTTAGGTAGTTGTATTTTTGGTCTTAGACTAAATTCGTCATTCATGTTAGTCATTTTTAGTTGTATTAGTTATTATCTAGTCACATATTTTAACCCGCTACTAAATTAGTGATTTATGTTAGCCGTTTTTAGTTCAGTCACTTAAGATTTCTCATTTTTGGTAGTATTTCACTTGGAAAATTTGCGGTGAATAAATTTTTTAGTCACCTAGTCACTAATTTCTAATTTTCTACTAGTGGTGGTTTATGAAACAAACTAATATATACCCACCTCACCAAGATTTATGAGAAGCTTTGATTTGAAACAAAGTAGGAAAGTTTCCTTCTATTTTCTCATCACTCACTGGGTTATTATGAAATTGGAGATGCAGATAAAAACACACATCAGATGGATGGAAGGGATGCTTACGTGAGCATTATTTACTCCTTCAACAGTGGCTTATGTTTATGTGCCCACTCGAATCTAAGTATATAATTTTCTTAAATTAGGCATATTTAAACAATACATTCGAGAATTATGGTAGATAAAAATAACATTCTATTATAATAAGGTGTTTTTAGCTTAGACAACAACTTCCACTTATTTATTTATAAATGGAAGAAATACATTTTTAGTTTTGAATTTTTTTTTTTAGAAATAGCGAAAATTAAGGGAAAAGTATTCTTAGTTTAAACATTTAAGAATAATATTGAGATTTTTATCATGTAATAACTCAAATAATAAATTTTCTAACTTTAAAGGAATGTGAGACTTAAAAATAGATACATTTAGAGAAACATATTTTTTTAATAATTTAGAGTTAGGAATTACACAATATAATATTTTAGATTACAATGTTATTCACTTAAATAAAATAATGAATATAAATAATGGATATTAATATTATATTATAAGATGAAGAGAGATAGAGAAGGAGAGAGAGATGGGGAGATATATGGAGTTGGAGGGGAGAGGAAGGGAGGGAAGAAAAAAGAAATAGAGAGAGAAAGGTAGATAGAGAGAGAGGGAGGGAAAGAGGAGAGTGGGAGAGAAGAGAGAGACAGCAACAGAGAATGGGAACAAAGAGAGAGATAAGGGGAAGAGGGAGAGAATGAGAGGGAGAGGAAGAAGGAAGGATAGATAGATAGATATATAGAGAGAGTGTGTCTATATTTAGGGGGTGATATATAAATACAAATAAGGAGAGGCAAAGGGAGATAGAAATATGGATAGAGGGGCAAGAGAGGGAAGAAGGGAGAGATAGTAAGAGGGATGGAGGGAGAGATAGAGATATATGGAGAGAGAGAGCATGTGTGTTTGAGGAGGTGAGATAGGGATACAAAGGAGAGATGAAAGGAGATATATATACAGAGAATCGGGGAGAGGGAGGGATGAAGAGAGAGACAAAGGGAGGGAGGGAGATAGACTCTTTCATATTATAAATATTCAAGTTTTAATTGAAATATATGCATTGATTTTAGTATAGATGTTGATTCCTAATCGTATTTGACTTATTGCACTTGATTCATTGTTTTTAGTATGGTTGTTGATTTATAAACTTATTTGATTTCTTGCACTAGATGCATTGATTTCAGTACATTTTTTTATTTTTAATCCTATTTTATTGGTTATGTAATATGCATTGATTTTAGTGTAGATGCTGATTTCTAACCTATTTTATGTACTAGATACATTTATTCTAGTGCATATGTTGATTTCTAATCTTATTTGATTGTTTGCACTACATGCATATATTTTAGTTTAGAAGTTGATTTCTAATGCTATTTTATTGTTTGTGCTAGATGTATTAATTTTAGTGTATATGTTGATTATTTATTTGATGTAACTAGATGCATAATGTATATTAATTTCAAAGTAATTAGATTAATAGTGTGTAACAATTTCAGTGTAAGCACAGTGTGCATTGATTTCTGTGTTACAATAATTCAACCATAAATAAAATACTTGAATTTTCATCTTAAATAAAATGTTCACTCACCTGAAATGTTTTCTTCTTGAAACTATAAACTAGTTGTAATTGGCTACATCCTTATTATTCCCATATTCCATCATTCAACATTGTTAGTCACTTTTCATTTAAACGAGGTAATAGAAAACAACTACCATTGAAAATTACTTGGGGTTTAACACTCTATAAGTCACAATGATTGACTTTGGAGAAAGCTACTATTAATATTGGAGAGTAAGAGAGACAAGGTATGATGTTTACTATAATAGCTCGAGTTCAATATTTGAATGGTCTACAATTCCAACAACCCTTTTCACATGATCAATATGAAAGGATGGCAAAACTAATAAGTGTGACAATAAGAATAGAATAAAATAGTTTGAGATTGACCACAATGAAGACTATTTGTAATAGAATACATTATTATTATTCGAATTTTGTATCACTCAACATTGTTACATTGTCTCTTTGCATTCAAATTTTTTATTTCATCAGTTTTTCATCATTCAAGTTATTAATAGCCTTTATCCTATAAAAACACTCAAATAACTCAGCAAAATTAAAATTAAAATAAATTGACTAGATTAATCTTAGACATACTTAACACATTTAAAATGATATAAATAAATAGGTGTTCAATAAAATTTGTGCGATTATGCACGATCGAAACCATCCTAGATCCGTCTTAACCCTGGATCTATCAAGCGCTAAGAAGAATCAAATCTCTCAGGTGCAAATATTTCCTCAAGTTTTACACTAAAAAAAAAAAAGAGATTTCAACTGAAGAGATTTGATCTCTATTGACATTTGATAGATATAGGGTTAAGATGCATAATATTAATATGGAAATGTAAAATTATAATATTAAAATAAGTCCAATTAATAATTAAATGTTATATAATAATACTTAAATAAAAGTGCAAAGTAAATTTGAATCTCATAGGATATTTTCAAAAATTAAATGGTAATGGGAGAAAAATGAAAAATGTAGTAGTATATAAGTTTTGATTAGAATAAAATATAATGATCATTCATAAACAAATTATATATATAGATATATATATATACCGCTTGATACATACATTCAAACTTCTCTGCAAGCGTGTGAAAGAGCTTAAGGAAGAGCTAAAAGAGGGACTGATGGTCAATGTATTCAGTGATGGGAGGATGTGGGAAAAGGGACATAACTTTGGGGTTCTCTCGCCTCCATCTCTTATACAGAATCGTTCATCGCACTCCTGAAAACTGAAGGCCTCAAATTCAAACATGTGCCACTAACCAAAGCCTTCCCAAATACTGAAGAATTACTTGACAATTGAAGTGGGAGATACAAATAATCACCAAGAAACACCCACGCGAGGTTGTAGTCTAATGTAATGAATGGTGAAAGAAGGAAAATTACTAAAATTTTTCTTAGACATTGCCAAGAAGACACATACAGACCAACAACCAAATGAGGCAAAGTTCTTTTTGTGTTTCTTGTCACTCAGGCTAGCTCGACCCTAGTCAATTACCACCGAATTGATCCAAAGCTTGAGTTTAGATGGATGTAGGTTCATGTGCTTGCCAAGAACCAGAAATAAAAGCTCCACCTCAAAACATAATCTCAAGGAATAAACTTTGACCCTAACCCAAACGTAACACAACTTCTGTCTCTCATCCAAGGCATGTCAGCTTAAAGGAACCTCCAAGGAATGTATGAAATAGAGTCGAGCTTTCACGCTATTTCGATGGCCTTCATGCTCCCTTAAATAATTGAGATCCGTGTTAAAGACATTGACCCCTCCATGAATGAGAATAATGAACTTTGTACTTCCCACATAAGTGTCGTCCTTTCCTCTGGTGTGGTAAATAAACCTGTAAATTATGGGTTCTCGTAACTATTATGCACACGATGTGATATTTGAAAACAAATCCATCTGTGCAAATTTACCATGAGCGAGGGACAGGTGGGCATGTGGCTTGCACGCTGGCCTCTTGCCACCTCCCAAGAGAATCTATGGATAAATTTATTGATTAAGCTGCACTTAAATGAGTGAATAAGGATCGCATTTAATCCAAGGAGATGAATAATCAAATCAAATCTTCCCCTCTTGGCTCTAATTTTTTTTTGGCATGAATGCATAGTGGATCTTGTCATTTCCATTAATGAAGTTAGGATATAGTTTTCCATCACCTTTTCTCATTGATCTCCATTTGCCACTTCCTCAAATTGCATGTTAGTCACAATTTTGGCTCTTTAGGATATGATATGCTTTTTTATGTCAAAAGGACTTCAAGATATTCATGATTCTTTGAAGGAGAAGATTTAGTTAATTGGTTTTAGGTTTTGAAGCTATTATGCAATAATTGAATTATTATGAGAGAATCCTCGAAAATTGTGATTCTGGAATTTTTTTTTGTTTTAACTAATTGAATTCCTAGCAGATTCTACTACATCTCTACCATATTATTGGTTTCTTTACTCAAACCTAAACGAACTTAATTTCATGATACTCAATGAAATCCCAGAAAATTCTTTCTTTTAAATCACCCCTAAAAATAAAATGTATATTAATATAAGAATATATTGTAAATTTAAATAGAATATTTAGAAAATCATTACATTTTATTTGTTGTGTGATATGAGGCTATTTTCAATCACCATCCTCATAATTTTTATGTCACACGCTACACGCAAGTAACCAGAATTTAAACATAAAACTATTGAATTTAAATTTACTTTGTATTATTATGAAAAAAGTATAATAATATATAACTTTTATTTAATTTTATTTTAAAAATATAGCATGATTAATAATTTAAAAATGTTAAAAAAAAAGTGATAATATAAAAGTGAAAAAATAATAATATAAAATTAGGTTAATATTTGTTAATGTAAAATAAAAAAATAAAATAATTTAATGATGATAATTATTAAAAAAAATTAATTTGATATTAATTTATAAATTTTAATAAAATTAATTAATTGGTTTAATTTTTTTTATATTTAATAAATTAATTATATATAAAAATATAAAACATATTATAAATTAACGTATAGATATAATAATAAGCTAACACTATATTTTAGGAATATTTTGGTAAAGGTGCAAAGAATAGTGGTTTGCAAACACTTTTGGTTTGAGGGCAATCGTGATAGGAAAAAAAGTTGTGTGGAAAAAGGAATGGAATTTAGATAGTATTGGTTGTTTTTTTAATATATATAATATTATTGATTATTTTTTATTGTGTTAAATATTTTAAGTTCAAATATTTTTAATAAATTGATTTGGTAATAAAATAATATTTTATATTATAATTTTAAATATAATTTTTACTAAAATAAAAATTATGGTCATTAATTTAATAGATATAAAACTGACAATTATCAAGTTCATACTTCATTAAGAATACTGTGATAAATTTATCAAGTTGACAAAGTGGTATGTCGTAAACATTAGGGTATTTTGGACCAAAAGGTTTGGGCAAGGTGGTAGTTTGGATTATGCATATTAACAATTGGAGGCTCCCAAAACCATTCTCTCTATTTATTTTGGCATGAGTAGGTGCTTCTTGGATACAATTAACATAAGAGAAGCATAAGACAATTCATAAGCTTGAAGAATTGAAATAGTTAGTGGTGGATGTGGAGGATATCTTGGCATGACTGGAGATGGAGCAACCTCTAGGTTTTCCAATGCTAGCTTGATAAAAACGAGTAGAGAAGCCCATTAATCAAGATACCTCCTTGTCCATTCAATGCACATGTTTCTCTTTTTTACGTTTATGATGTTTAGAATTTTGGATCCTTTGTTGGTTTTTCCGAGGGATGTTTAAGATGTTTAGAATTTTGGATCTTTTGTTGCTTTTTCCAAGGGATGTTTCCCCAATAATCAGGGAGACTTTTACCTTTAGCAAAACTTAGTTTATACTAAGCATTTATCCCTACAATCTTGTCCTCCTTTTGATGTCTTTAAATGCACGTTTCCCCTCCTATGGGGCAACAAATCTAACTACACCTTTTAGACTTTTATAAGTTGGATATGGTCTTCATTATATGTTTCTTGGACTATGGACAAACAATCTCTGACCTAATTTCTTATAAGTTTAGTTGAATGTAAAATTACTCAACTTACCTCATTAAAAAAATATATATATCAAAATTAAATTATATTGGTTATATTATAAAGAATAAATATTCAATTATTTCTTTTTTAATAAACATTCAATTATTAAAATCTCTTAATGAAAATATCTTATCATTAAAATTCGATTAAAATATCTTATCATTAGCAGAGTCACAACATCATCTATTTCTCAAAATCCATATACCTAAGTACTACAACCTTTTAATACTCATATGGTCGAATGAGCAATAGGGCTCCTATTCAACATTTATTTCGAATTACAAAATTTATAGTCTAGAATTATTTCTAAGCACACTCTAATTTTCCGACCAGAAAACACAACACCTTACTTAGATTGGGTGCTTTTCTAATCTCATCCCTCCAATCCCTCCCAGCAAAAAGGTTTGTGCATAGTCCATTGCAAGAAGAAGAATACCAACAAAACAGAGCCACACCCTTTGTCCCAATATAATTCCTACACCACTTTTTTTGACAAAATTTCAACATACTACTCTTGTATTTACATTTACTTTACAGTGTTATAAAAATATATAATAATACATAACTTAAAGATAATGATTAAATAATTAAAAAATGTTAAAATAATAATAATATTATAAAAGTGAAAAATAATAATATTATTTAAGTTAATATTGATTAATATAAAATATATAAAAATAGAAAATACAATAATTTAATGATGATAATTACTAGTATTTATTAAATTGATATTAATTTATAAATTTTGATCAAATTAATAAATTTTGATAAATTAATAAACAAAAAATAAATTTTATTTATTTATTTAATAAACATATATAGATATATAATGTATAGATATATAATGTATAAATATTTGACATTTTATAAGTGTAAAGAATAATATAAAACTATATTTGATGAAGTTAAAGTGAGGAATATTTTTGTTAAAGATATAAAGAAAAGTGACTTGGGAATCCATTTATTTTGGGACCGGTTAGAAGATTGGAATATAGAGATATTGGTGTTTATTTTATATTTTTAATAATATTATTGATTATTTTTTATATTTTTTTTTTCTCGATAAAGACTAATTCTATTAAGTAAAATATAGTACAATCAGGAAAAGCAAAAAACCGGCAAACCGGAAATGATGGATCCATCAACCTCGGTTCCGGAGGAAAGATTCAAACTCATAGCTACATCAGATGACTAGAAATCACAAACTGCCTGATTACCCCATAGGGGCAGAAACTACAACACATTGTTTTTTCCCTTTCTTTTTGCTGACTTTTGTCCAGCCATCCTGGGGGGAATGAGCTAAGACAACTTGAAGACTGGAATTCTCTTTCATCGGGAATTCCTTTTCTGATTCTGAGGAGGTCTCATGGGCGCGTTTCTGGGCTATAGCTGAGTCATAGGAGTGCCCCATAGTGTTCATGGGTGAATCCATCGGCTGAGGCACCTGGTCTGGATCTGAGTCGCTTTCCCCGTCCTCCGAACTTGGAGGGCTGGAGCTTCGAGCTGGCTGCGGAGCACAGGGAGCCCAACGCTTGGGTTTGGTTTTTGCGAAGATTCCCTTTTTCGCTCTTGCTGTCAGCGCTGGGCAAGAGGTCTGAAGATGCCCTGTTAGGTGACAATGGCGGCATCGGAAGGCAGTATTTTCGTAATCTAGAAACTGTGTCCAAACAGTGTCATTGATCTTGAGATTAATTTGCTCTGGCAGACCCTTGCTTAGATCTAGCTCTACACAAATTCTTGCGTATGTGTAGAGGCCTTGTTGTTCCCTCTGATAATCTCCCATTAGAAAGCAGCCTAGAGCGTTGCCTATTTGCCTGTATACTTCTGTTTTCCACAGATATATTGGAAGATTTGGAAGTCTGATCCATACAGGGGCTTTTGTGATAACAGCAGAAGCTGGGTCAAAGTCTGGGAACCATGGTGTTAGGAATAGGCCTGTCGTCCCCATGAACCAAGGGCCTTCCTCTAAGGCCTTTTCATAATGCTCGAGATTGTCGAACAACACTATAAAATACCCCTTTGCACAGAAGTAGATCTTGCAACTGCGTGTCCAGTTGTCATAGATCCAGTCCAGAAGATCTTTTGAGCGTGGCCAGAGCCCATTGAATCTGCATATGATGGCCCTTTCAGCGAATTTTTGGGTGTCGTCTGCCAGATTAGAGTAGGAGATCTCTACAGAGGGAACCTCCTCCACTTTGTCAACCAAAAAAGGCTTGGGTGAAGCCTGAACTGGTGGATCTGTCTTGTCAGGCTTCTTAGCGTGGACTGCATCTTTATATGAAAATGCTTTAGCTGAGGATGGTTCTCCAGCCGCTCCTCCTCTCAAACGAAGGTTTAAAATAATAGATGCATCTTTCTTAATGCCGTAAAAAGAGATGGGATAGAGATCCTCAAGTTGTTTACCTTCATGGAGGAGCCGTTGTGCTGCAGAGGGGATCCCCAGTTTGATGTTCAGTGTCTGCTTAAGATGTTGCACTAAATCCATCTGGCTTACCCATAGTAACATAGTTTTGCCTGTAATGAGCTTGATTTGTATCTGAAATGTTGAAGAGGCTTCCGAAAGTCCCTTTCCCCTACAGATCTGTGGAGAGGGCAGGCAAATGCATTGATTGATTTCTGCTTCCTGGAGTTGCCTTATGGGCGTGAGAGGCGTACAGCCAATCGGTGCATTCCCTTCTTTCCCAAGAGCCACGGACAGAGGATAAGTAGCTGAGGGATCTGCGTGATCATTCTTGGTCGCTGCTCCATAATTCTGAAGTGGGCTGAGTAAACGCGTTGTGGCAGCAGGGGATCGGGGCCATGCTACCCCAGATCTCTCGGCCAAGAGGTTTGCATGCGCGTATGAGCCTGCGGCGCCTGCGTTCCTGGTGTGGCCGTCTTGCAAAGCTGCAGCGGACATACAGATTCTTGTTTTTTGCCTGAGTCTCTCGACCCCCTTCGCAGCCAGAACGATCCGAGCCCCGCCGGCGGCCGAGGGCATGGAGGCAGCAGAACCAGGGTTCATTCTTGGAGCCGAACGCCGCTTTCCCACCTTTCTTCTCGTGAAAATACCGATTATTTTTTATATTACTAAAAGTTATAAATTAAATTATTTTTAATAAAAACTTGTTTTATATTAAAATTTTAAATATTTACAATAAAATTAAAATCTATGGTCGCCAATTTAATAAATATTAAACTTGCAATTATGAAGTCTACCATGAATACAATGAGAAATCCATGAAGTTGACTAAGAGACCTGCGATGAACATGAGGGTATTTTGGACTGAATGGTTATGGATGGGGTGGTACTTTGCATTTGGATTCTGACAATATTGGAAGCTTTTAGAACCATTATTTCTACTTTATTTATCTTTGCTGCCCTGTATAGTTGCTTTTTGCTAATAGTTAATATAAGAGAAGTATCGGAAAATGTGATGCATAACCTTGAAGAATTGAAATAGTTAATGGAGGATGTGGAGAATGGCTTGGCACGACTGGTGATGGAGTACTCAATATGGTAAAAAAGTGTAGAGTAAGTCATTAATCTAGATACTCCTCGTCTTATTAATGCACATATTTCTCCTTTTTATATTTAGTACGTTTAGAATTTGTGATGCTTTGTTGGTCCTTAGAGGGATGTTTCCCTAATAATTGGACAACCTTTTTCTTTTTAGCAAAACTTAAGTTATATAATGCATGCAACCATACAATCATGCCCATCTTTTGATGTCTTTAAAAGGTTTCCCTCCTATGAGGCAGCCAATCTAGCTACATGTTTTACAGGATGGATATCGTCTTCATTTGTGGACTCTGATTATGTCCTTCATTTATATGTTTTTTCGATTATGATTAGATAGTCTTCAGTCTAATTTTCCTTGTTACAAGTTAGAAATGGTAATCAAAATGGTAAACAAAATTGATTAAATGTAAATTTTGAATCATCGGTAAATTACACAATTTTTTTAAAAAAATCGAAACTAAATTATATTTATTATATTATCAAGACATTGTTTAAAAAAGCGTTAATTTCTTAAAAAAAAAAATTGAAAACTATTTAAATCTAATATTTTTTTTAAATAATAATAAAAATTGTAATTGTAATTTTATGATGGAAATATATTTTATAACACCTAAAATCTTAAAACTTAATACCTACCACCCAGATTTTTCAAAAAAAACATTCTAAACTACCAAAACTATTATTAAAAATAAATTCACAACATTCAATTAAAAATTCCTAATAAACATTCAATTATGAAAAAAACGATTAATAAACCTTCTCTTATAATATCCGACCGTGAACAAGTCACTACAACATCTCCTATTTCTGAAAATTCATATACCTGACCTCTACAACTTTTTAATACTCACTGTCGACCTAGCAGCAGAGCTCCCCATTCAACATCTATTTCTAATTAAAATTTATAGTTCTGGAATTATTTCTAAGAACGCTCTAATTTGTCGACCAAGCAGTACAAACACCTTACTTATGTGGGGAGCTTTTGCTAGTCCCATCCCTCCAACCCCTCCAAGCAAAGAAGGTCTGTGCACAGTCCATGGCGAGAAGAAAAATACCAACAAACAGAGCCACACCCTTTCCTGGCTTCGACAGATGGTCCCAATAGAATTCGCATCCCTCCAACCCCTCCAAGCAAAGAAGGTCTGTGCACAGTCCATGGCGAGAAGAAAAATACCAACAAACAGAGCCACACCCTTTCCTGGCTTCGACAGATGGTCCCAATAGAATTCCCACACCACTTTTTTGACAATACTCATGTAATACTTCCTTATAAGCACTTCCTTGACAGCACTGTTCAGATAATCGGGAGGTTCCAGATGACCCGTCAAGATAGGATGACACATGCTGTTCCACATGTCGGCGATGCTCTGGTCGGTTAACATCAGACTACCGCGAACAATGACTTGAGATTCCCGTAGCAGTCGAACGTCCTCCGCCGTGTCGATGAGGCAGTCCATCAACCCTACGTAGCGCGTCATGGAGTCGCCAGAGGGGCTGACGTTCAGCGTCACAGCGTTGCCACGTGATGCGCCTTCGCTGACGCTCTGCGTCGCTGAGTTGCCACTAGCAGCGGAGTCGCCGACGTCCTGAGTCACTGAGTCGCCACGGGGGGCGCCATTGAACTCGTAGGCAAGCATGTTCCTAAAGAACACTTCCGTCTTCACTTCGGATACAGTGATCCGGGGAAGGTATAGCGTGGCCGACAATTTGTCGAATCGGATCTTATCAGACCTGCTGGAGAAGGATTTGAAATGAATGCCGGTCTTTTCCATCTCCGCTGCGTTGTATGAGCTCAGAATATCAAGTCTGCCTTCCTGGTATGGATGCTTGACGCGGAGAATACGGAAGATCGCTAAAACAATCAGTTCGAGAGAGTACTTCACTCTGTGAGATAGACTGAGTTTTGGCCCCTCGTCCTCCTCGATTACCTCCATATGTACCAGCGGCGAAATTACTGCGCGCACGCAACCAAGCAAATGCGGTTGATCATTGATTTGTGTCTCAGATATCTTGATCGAATGCTGTTGATCATTATTTTGTGTTTTGGTATCAGTATTTGCCATGTCGAATTGATCGAAAGGAGACAACTTCTTGTACGTCTTCTGCAACAGGTCATTGAAGCTCTCTGAAGCTTCCTTCGTGTAGTCAAATACATCTCTCAAAACAGACAGCGGGATTTGGTTCTCCAGCACATTATAGGGACTTCAAGCCATTTCATGCCATCGCTTGATGGTCCAGACCGGCTGAATAAGAAATCTAACAGAAAGCATGAATCTATGGCCATCATGAGACTGAAGTGCTCGGCGTACTCACCGTCGCTACCAGTTTTCCAGTCATAGAATTCCTCAATTTTCTGCTGCATCTCTTTGATCCTTTTAACTATACCATCCAAGCTCCCGCTACGATTCCGCAAAAACTTAGCTGCCGACTGCACTTTGTACCCCTCCACAGTTGACATCTTCATTCGCGAAACTCATAACTATCTCCCGCAGAAAAAGAGGCCGCAACATTCTTTTCCAGCGTCGAATGGTGTTAAGGCCCCATCGATACAAAGTGTGGTATGTACGCCTCTGGTTTGGCATCCAAGAGAGGAGCAGCTACGCGAGGATCCTTATCCGCGTTTGCCAGAGATTTCTTCCCATGAAATATCTTTTTAATTTGTTCAGCCCACTCCACTGCTTTCACTTCCGCCATCTCAGATGACAAAATAGCTAACACTAGTTCAGAAACACTGAATACCTGAATGCTTTTGGACTGCTCCTGAACTCTAATTCCGCCTGCACATTTATAATACTAAGCTGCAGGAATGTTCGAAACGCAATGTAGTGTGCAAAGAATATAATTGGAGCCCATCGCCGTGAAAGTAAAGTAAGTGAAGAGGACAAATAGCAAAGACACTTGGAGAGTGTGATTGTCCCTCTGCCAGGGGTGTAATATCCGTAGTGTAAATAGTCACTTAAAAACTTGTGTGAAATAAAATATTCATAAATAATGAAGTTTACCATTAACCGTTTTAGTTAGGGTTCTTTTTTTGATAACTGCCCCTAACGAAGGGACTCACGGTAATCTTTTGGGGTTCATTTTTTGATAACTGCCCCTGACGTTCTTTATTCACCGAAATCGACTACCGATGAGCAAGCATAAGTTCTCTGCAATGAAGGGACTCACGGTAATCTTTTGGCTGTTGCTATTGCAATGCGTATGCGTCCATAGCATGGTATGGAGGCCATTTCTTCTCCAGAGATCTACAACGGGAACAGATCGACGGGTGGTTCTGCGACAAGCTTTGTGCTCGAGTAGTTGCGATGAGACTTACGGTTTCATGCCTTGAACTACATTATTAGTGGGAAACGTGTTGTTGCTGATGGTTTATGGATGCCTATTGTTCCAATCGGCCACATTTATGTCAAATGGAACGATTTCATGCATCGAACTACATTATTAGTGGGAAACTTGTTGTTGCTGATGGTTTATGGATGCCTATTGTTCCAATCGGCCACATTTATGTCAAATGGAAGCGATCTCTTGTTGACTGTGATAGGACCTGGTATAATTGGGGGCTTGTTTTTACCTATTCTCGGCACTTTCCGGGATGCCCTACTCATTTGAGTACAAGGATCGAATTTTCTCACACATTATTATTGAAAGACAATTCTTTCTCTGTGTTGAAGGTGATGGAGGCCAGGAGGCTGCCAAGATAAGATAAGTAACTGCATTCTTTATACAAAATGTATTTTAATGCATGCAATAAAAGATTGAATATTTTATATGTTTTCTTGGTAAAGGAAATATGTTAGTGCATGCAGTTAAAGATTGAATATTTTATATATTTTTTTGGTAAAAGAACCTATTTTAATGCATGGAGTGAAAGATTGGTTGTTTTATAAGTTTTCTTGGTAAAGAAAATATGTTAACGCATGCAGTTAAAGATTGATTATTTTATATGTTTTCCTGGTAAAGAAAATAGGTAGTTCCTCTTAGAAAAACTACATGTGAGTCTTGTATGTGAAATGCTTGTCTCTTGTCATTTTCTTGGAATAAAATCCTTGCTAAATATCTTCTTGAGAAAAGATAGTGAGGCATATAAACTTCTTGAGGACATAGTGTGAAAAGTGGCCAAGTTTTCTTTGAATTAAAATATGTATTTTTATTTAATAAAAGTTTCTTGAAAAAGGATATATGCTAATTGCATAGTGATTCTAGCTAGTTTCTAAGTTTCTAGTGAAATAATTATGCATTACATGCATGATAGAAATAGCTAATGATGTGCTTCTAGGCACATAGATATTCATTTCTAACTTTCTTGAAGCAAGCATATGTTTTATGTACACATAAATATAGTTTCTTTTTAGAAAAAATGTCCATACTTCATGTATGAAAATGATGGCTTTTATGAGAGATTTCTTGAAACAAAAATAGAGTTTCCTATTCTTAAAAGACATATGAATAGTGTTCATATCATATCAAGAATCCATAGTTGTTTCATGAAAAGATTATGTGCATTGAAGTAAAAGTAATTGTGTTAGGAAAAACACATGTTTCATGTACATAAGGGTAGCTATTGTGACTTTGGAAATATGATTTTGTGTGTATATAGAGAAAGTGATTATGTTAACTTTCTTGAAAATAATAATCTCTTGAAAAGATTGTCTTGTTAGATGAGTTGTGTCGATTTCTTGATTTTGATGCATAAAAGGGTAAGTTAACCTTGTTATTGTATCTTGATTTTTATGCATAAAGATGGATATCTATAATAATTTCTTGAAATGGAAGCATGAGAAACCTTCATATAGGAAGATAGAGAAATGAGGTTATAATGACTTCCTTTAAGAAAGAATTATGTAATTGTTTACATGAAATGTTGATAGAATTCTAGAAAAGGGAATATGTGTTGCATACATTAAAGGAGGGCTCTTATGATAAGCTATTGGATGCACAAAGAATAGTCATTGTGTTCTAGAGATATGTTCTTTGTATGGTTAGAAGAACTATTGGGCCATATTTCTTTAGGAAAATGATATGTGATTACTGTTATGCTAACATAACTATTATCTTAGCTTCTTGTTGAATGAGATGTGTATGCACACAAGATTTGTGTTAGCTTTCATTAGAAAGGATATACATTCGCATGTGGGAAGAGACAACAAATTGTGTAGATTGCTTTACATATTTGCATGCATCAAAAGTAATAGCTAAGGGACTAGTTCTTTTGATAAAGTTTATGTAAATTTTCATGTAAGAATATTATAATTGATGTTTTAGTTAGTCCCTTCAAAGAAATGCCTTAGTGTTTTGTCCTCTAAGAATATGTGCTTATGCGAAGGGAAATGCTAGTTAATATGATTATTTATAAATGTAATCATGATGTCAATGTTGATAAGGATAACATGGGCAAGTAAATTTGGATTACTTGCGAAAGGCATAGATTATATCTAACATTGTGACAGGAAAAGGATTAATGGTCCATGCAGATGAGTACGAGTTGCGGAATCGTACATTGCTAGAACAATCATGCCACAAGGAATGTTGCATGTGGCGGTATGTAAGTAAAGGGTTACATGGAAAATGTATTATCTTTTAGCTAGTTGTGTGACAACTTAATGATAATTCATTGTAATAATTTTATAACAATGGTTAAAGGATAGAATCACTTATAAGCCATTGAATGAGGGGTGAAAACCCTCACAAGCATTTAATAATAAAATTAAACGTTTGTTGGTTTTCACCCTCCAAGGTTTCTAGGGTATATCAGAGTTCAATGGTGCGATTGCCTTTTGTGTCAGTTGATGATGTTGAATCCTTGATGATGATGATTCTTTATTTGATGTCATAATCATAATGTCCTAGTATGTGATTAAATAATATGGTTAAGGAAAATCATGAAATGAATGCAAGGTTCATGAGACAATTTATGTTATTACACTACCACAGTGGTGGTTAATGGTTATGCAACTTACTGTCTTCTATTGCAATTTATTCCATATACTAATGAACATTATATCTAATGGTGGTTATGCAACTTACTGTCTTCTATTGCAATTTATTCCATATACTAATGAACATTATATCTAATGGTTAATGAGGAATGTGGAGTTGTGAATTGAATAATTACTTGTAGGTAATTTGTATAAAGAATTCTAACTCCCCGCTTTTACATGTGAGGTCACCGGGGTACGTTACAAGGGGGATCAACGTGTTTGCAATAATTTATCAACTTTACGACTGCTGGATTTGATAACCGAATAATTCATACATTTAAGGGAAGAATATGGACAACTAGGGGAAGATATTCTAGGAGGGAGAAGTAGGGTATTATAAAAAGATGATGTATTAAAAGTAAAGATTTTCTATTGGTATATATTACTGTAACAAAATCTATTTATAACTTAATAATATTTAGGGTAATGTGAAAGTTAATATTTATAAGTAAGAATTTTTTTGAAGGGTAATGTGAAAGTTAATATTTATAATTAAGAAATTCTTTTTAAGTTTGGTAGCACTAAGCTTTTATCATGTCTAACTTCTCACCCAAAACTTCCTATTCAATGAAATATTATTTCCACAATCATTACAAATTAAACTACCCCAAACTAAACATAATCAAAAATCTTGTTACATTATAAATATTAAATATTAAAATATTTATTAATTAAATTACTTTTAACTTTAATTAATATTTAAAAATTTACACTCATTTATTAATACTACATCATCTATTTTTTACTAACACTATAATATCTATCATATACTAAACTTTATATTATTTATAGAGTTTATTATTTTTTAATTAAACTCACCTGTAAATTTACATAGCCTCTATACTACATTGTAGAAAGCCTATTGGCAAATCACACTTGTTATGGTTTTAGTAGTGGAATGGATCATTCCAAACTACATGTTAAGTGACTTACTTTCTTTGAATATTTACAAATATAGTACTGTTATTTACAAACATGATGGTAGTTACAATTTCTCAATATATTTAATTTTCACACGAATAAATCCATCGTGACTAAAACAACACATATAATTCTATGCAAAATACATATTATATACCATTTTTATCTATAAAAAATTATTAAAATCATACATTAGGATTGCTTCTCTATATCATAACCGCTCTATCTCACACATAAACATATAAAATATTAAAAAAATCGATTATGTTAAAATTCTCAAAAGTCTTATAAAAATATTTTATAAAATAAAATATCATATCATTCTTGTTAAGACTTAAATTTGACATAATCATATAAAATATTATAAATTAAAATATAATCATAGATAAAAAAATATATATATCTTACTTTACGAAAATATAAATAAATTATTATTATTATAATTATAACAATAATATTAATATATATATATATAATAAAATGAAATATAATAATTTATATATATATATATATATAAAATAAAATAAAATGAAATATAATAATTTTTATATTTAATAAAATAAAATAAGAAAATGAAAAAACCAAAAATATATAATAATCTAATAATGTAAATGCTACAAATTTTAAATGCAAGTTAAGAATAACACTGTAACTAATATTAAACACTGTTGCTTAAAGGTATGGCCTAGTATACTGTAAAAGTAATGGGTGGATATTAGATGGTCGCAATTATAAAGGTAGGGTGTAAAAAACATTACAATATAAAATAATATTGTTTTAAATAAATAAAAAAAGAAAAACATTAATATTAATAAATATAAAATTATAATAAAGTAATTATAATTAATAATTAATTGAATTTAAAGTATAATTAATAATTAAGTAAAGGTTATGTAATAGTATTTAGATAAAGGTGTAAAGTAAATTTGAATTTTAAAAACTAAATGATAAGGTGGTAGAGAAATGAAAGAAATGGTAGTATATCACTTTTGAATAGTATAAATTATAATGATAATTTATAAAGAAAATGAAATGTGTATTAATATACTAACTTTTCAAGTTTTATTAGCATAATCGTTGACGATGTTCTTTGTTAGTAATGCGATCTAAGATCAAATTTCACTGAGCTTGTTGGGTAGGAAACACGCTAAAATCCAATTACTTTAGGACAGGTGTGGCCTAGGGCGGGTGCGATCCTTGGGGGATTTTGATGGCTTAGATACCCCTGGATCGCGGTTTCTCAACCCACAAGTCAAACCTAGATAAACACAAATCACTTAATAAAAAAAAATATATTATAAATTTAAATATAATAATATTTAGAAAATCCTTTCATTTTATTTTTGTTTTTTGATACATGGTCACTTTCGATCACTATCATGGTGAATTGTGCCATTTTCTAACTCATGGTCACAAGTAAGAAACATAAAATTTGAACATAGAAATATCCTATTTATATTTACTTTTAAATTATTATGAAAAAGTAGAATTATATATAGTTTTTATTTAATTTGATTTCAAAAAAATATAATTATTAAATAATTTAAAATGTTAAAAAGAAAAATATAATAGTTATTAATATAATGTATACAAATTAAAAAATACAATAATTTAGTGTTGATGATAGTCATTAATATTAGTCTTAAGGGGTGCAACTTGTTGGCCATCCATCGAACGTTAAGGTGTTTGTGTCATTGTACAAGTCATAGCTTCAAACCTTATCTTACCCGTAGGTTGTGCTTAGGGGCAATGCAGTTGTACGTGGAGTTTATAGTGCCAACCATTGCGTGTCACATGAGTACAAGAACCAATATGTTACCAATTCCACCGGTTAAAAACAATTATTATTAATATTTATTAAATTTAATATTATTTTATAAAATTTAATAAAATCAATTAATTTATTTTAATATATTCGTTATTTTTTAATTTTAATAATATTATTAATTAGTTTTTATTTTATTAAATATTTTGATTTAAATTTATCTTCATAAATTAATTAACTATGTTTGAAGTATGGGATTTGAAAAGACTTTATGTCATGTCACATTTTTGTATAACAATCTCAATTTAAAATAAACAAATAATTGTATGAAATTATATGATTAATAATCAACACACAACTATTCCACTAATTAACATAGAATTTCCAAAAACATGAGCAAAGACGACTTACCTGTAGTGATGATATTCCTTACTTGTGATTTCAAAGTTGAATGCTATTGGAATCTCGCTAACCACAACAAAGTTTTGGGGATGAATCTCCACCCAACCATAGGCTCAGCTGCACATAATCTTTCTACATTTGGCCACCCTCGATCCCTCAATCAACGTACTACTATTAGGGAATTTTTGCCTCACACCACTTTTCTCCCAAGAGAATGGATGAAGCAATGATGTCTCTCATCTTTCTCATCGTCTATTAAATAAACAAAACAATGGAAAGGGGTTTGAATGCAAACATTCCATGTCTCAACATGCAACTTTTATTTTTCTATTTTAAATTTTATTTAATTTAAGATTTATCTTAATTTAATTCTTTCTTGTTTTATTCTTTTTTACTTTTTGTTAACTTTACTTATTTTTACTATTTTAATAGTTCTCTTAGTTTAATTATTTCTTATTTTATTTTTTATTTTTTTTAACTTTACTCATTTTTAATATTTTTATAGTTTACTTTATATATATATATATATATATATATAACTCAACTATTATTATTTACTATTTTATTTATTTATTATTATTATATTCTCTAAATGTATTTACCATTATTATCTTTTCTCTATTGTTTATCATTTATTTTCTTATATTTTAAAATTATATTATTTTGTTTATTATTTGTTATTTTTATTATTATTTGGGGACATTATATACTCCCCCTCTTTAAGGAACTTAGTCCGGAAGTTAAGTTGAATCATTTAAAAATTTATTTATTTAGTTATTTATTACTTCATGTTTGCCTTATACCCTCTACTAAACTAGTATAAAGTAGTATAACCAGCAGACATCGAAATTTTCCACAACACTCGGAAAATCCTAAGGAATATGTCATTTTTCCCACTTATGGAACTAGGCATAAGACTCATCGGTATGTACCATAGACCAAGGTTGACCCCTAGGCTCGCACCTAGCTTAGACCTCATCTACCCCAAGGCAGGCATTCAATCCCACTGCTTAATGACTTTGGGCATCTTGCAAGGCTAGCCACTCCCTCCACACTCACTAAGGTACACAACCCCAAGAATCGAATTCCTTACACCCCCACCAAACTTCCCCATCCCAATCCATTATCAGGTAGTTGATCTCCTCAAGATGGTTCCATAGCCCCTCAAGTGTTATCCATCAATAGCTATACAAGACAAAGGAACCACTAGCATATGTAGTGTTGATTGACTTTTTCCCCAACCCATATGGTGTTACATATTCTCCCTCGCAGGTGTGGCCTCGCACAAGATCATTAAATAATTCGACTCTCTCGGCCCATTTATGGATTTCCTATCAATTACAACATCTCAACATGCAGTCAATGCATTAGTTATAACATCATAATAAAATTATAAACATGCCAACTCTTGCATGCCATTATGAGAACATAATATAATTATTATCATAACATTATTAATAGTAAACATAGCATGTCGATGCATGTCATAAAATCTGCATGCAATAACCACATCCTTTACATTCTGAAATACCATCATGAGTTCTGACATCAACATATCTACATCGAACATATATCATGACATCACATAATAAATAGAACCACATACTAACATAACATCATCCCATAACATCTTAAATATGAGAATCATCTCAACACACATCAAATATAGAGAAATAATACACTATAAGCATTCTTATCATGAATCAATTTCATTTTCTTATATAAACAATGAATATCAACTATGAAATAAAATTATTCAACATCCCTCTAAGATCTAGGTTATCTCACAAATATTATTATCGTCATGTTTTCATCATTTCCACTTCTTTCAACTAGAAAGTTGATGATTTATACATTAGGCATTTAAGTACATTTTTAAAATTTCATATTGTTGTATAGTTTCCCATATGGCTATATGGTGGTAAATCCCTTGTATTAAATATGTTTTATTGTGAGTGGCACTAGAATTTAAAAATTTTCGCTAAATTTGATAGATTACAGACCATGATTTAATTACATGGAATTTAACATAGTTCAATTGGACTGTGAAGCAAAAAGATTTATCATAATGGCTAGATCTTCAACGGTGATAAGTTTGCTACAACAAATAGGCTCTATGTTGAGTGTTACATTACCTTCAAAAATTATGCAAGATCCATTTGTCTATTTTCCTATGTGTTCATTTCTGTATATGGAGCTCTTTATGTGTTAGGCCTTTTGGAAAAACAACAACAACAACAACAACTGGTTACTTTAATTCAAACAAAACTTATCAAATTTAAAGTCCTTTACTATGAAGTTGGCTGTTGTTATCATCTCAACTTGGTATCAGTGCTTTCAGGTATTTCTCTATATTTTTTTTCCATTAAAAGTTTTCAGTTTTCAAATCACCACTTTAAGTATTTTCTTAGTTTTTCTTGTTACTGCTCTTGTAAAAAATTTCGGTTTCGATAAGATAGAATATTTGAAAAAATGTTAATTTAGGATATGGACATAACAATAGTGAATAAAATGCTTTTAAAAAAATATCTTTATGATGATGTCCATATCAAAGAAAATGTTAGGTTAGATGCCCTAAAAAATCAAGGCAAAAAGAAAATGTTAGATTAGAAAGAAAAGAAAACAAATAAACTCTAAAAGTGAGCAAGTCTAAATTCCACTACTATTTTTTCTGCAAAATAATGGTTGTGTGCAGCTTGTCATAAATGCCACAACCCATGATAGTCAAATAGTTTAATCTTGACTGATTCATACTTTAAATTTGATGTTATAGTTAGAGAATAAAGATCTGGCCAAACTGTTTAATCTTGGGAGATCAATAGTTAGGTAGAGAATAATAAGGTGCTCATGAGTTTAATCTGAGCCCTTGGAGGTTATAAGAGTAGATTTAGATAGTTTTCTTTTGTAAAATAAAAAGAAAGGAAAAGGGCTTGCTAGCTTAAATGCACCTATTAAGTGAAGAAAAAATGATAGGATAAGCAAAGGGTAAGTAGAAGAAAGGTTGCAGAAGTTTAATGATTGATTGGACAAAATGTACATTTATCATGTTTTACCATATGTTTCTATGTCCATGGGGCAATTACGCAAAGCAAATGAAGGTCTACAAAGTCAATTAATTAACTTCCATCATCCCCATTCATCCCTATACTTACTAATTTCCCCTTCCTACCTTCATACAGTTCATATTCATTCATTTTCCATAAAAACCCCTTTTCCTAAGGTCAAAATCCTTTTTTACCTAGGAAAAGTGAAAACCCCATGTAAAATCCCTTTTTACCCGAAAAACCCACAAAAAGATGTTTTAGCCTAAGTATTGATATATATGCGAAAAGAAAATAACCCATGAAAAGCATAATACTTAGTGTATTTCCCCTTTCCACTCATATTTCATATTAATGCTAACTTAGCATATTAAACCCCTAAAAGTCCCTTTTCTCGTATATATTAACTCCCTTTATTAAATAACTCAAAACCTTTAGTTTTATTATAAAACTATGTATTTTCATAACATATCGCATATTGGCGGATCGCAAACTTTCAACGTGCATGCACTCTCCTCCGATTGTGATATGGGATGCACAATGGACTCGGACCCGATGCAATATATATCATAATCCATTTTCATATCGCATCCACCCCTCATCGCAAGTCCCGGCTAAAGCATTACCCTCCGCCATTGCGATCTCCGATATGCGATGGGAATCCAGACCCAATCACATATCATATATGATTTATTCCTACATCGCATCTGGACCCTATTGCATTCCTTTGCGATATGCCTTTCCTTTGCTAACTGCGATTGTGATATGGGATGAACCTGGACCCAATGTCATTTATCCACCCAAATTCATATTATTTCAAGTCTGCCAAACCTTGTTTTGCAAAGATTTTCTTTGTTAAACTGTTTTTATGTTTTAAACAAAGAATCAACCTAAACCTTTGTTTAACCATAAAACCCTGCTAATCTCAATCTTTAACCCACAATAAAGTGCCATACCGCCATAATAGCTCTGTACTACTCTTTCGCTCCACCACCATCCGATCACGCACATTCAAATCCAATGGCCCTTAGCGATTTTAGGTTGGCTCTCTGTACGGGCATTACCCACCCAAAATGATGATGATGATGATGATGATGATGATGGTTAACGTCCGCTGAGACCAAATAATGATCTATCGGACCTAAAAAGTAGTATTACACTGACCTCCCTTGCTACGTGTCAGGCTCTAGACCATATCGGGTGACCCCTCCCAAAACCGCCCACGCTTCATAAGCAGTGCAATGAAAACCAAAACCACCTCCTGCATAACGACAAAATGGCCACTGTTCACTTTGCACCATAATTCAAAAAGAAAATTGTTTTTCTGTTTAAACGAAAAAATCACCATTTTGCTCTATTTTGCCTATTTTCACAGTAAAGCCTCCATAAGCCTCTGCGACCAATAAAACCATCATTTTACCTTCCAATACACTCTGAACTCCTTCCAATATCCCTTCAACCTCTATAAAGCCATTGAAGACCTTCTCTGTCACCTATGTTTTTCTTAATAGTTTATGTGTTTTGCAGGTAAAGACTCTTGTTCCAAGATTACAAAGGAAAAAGCCTATGTACAGTTGGAAGACAAATACAAAGATCATATCAAATTACTTTACCATGTGACATAAAATCTAAAACGATTTACTGTTGAAAAACACAGTAAAAACCTGAAATGCACAGTAAAGGTAAAAGAACACAGTAAAGGCTACAAAGCAGGGTTAAAGGATATTCACAGAGTTTAAAGAGTATCAAATGAAAGATCAAAATGAAGGAATCAACCAGCGTAAAGGATACAAACAATCAGGCAAATTAAAGGGCAAAATATCAAACAGCAAAGCCAACACAACCTGAATAAAAGGGATAGGAAGAAGTAGTTCAATAATTGCCCTTATCTTCTTGCATGAAGATCTTTCCTTTCCTAGAATAAATCTCAATCAGTTTTAGGATATTTTCTTAGTTTCATTATTGTATAAATAACTCTCTTCTCGAGTCATTATTGTTTGAAGTTCAAGGCTCAAGACTCATTGCTTGTAAAGTCTTGACTATTCATTCTACTTTGAACCTGGTTGCACCTTTGAAGGAAGCTTTTCTAGACACTTGATGTACTCAGTTTTTCTGGAACCTTAATACAAAGCAGAGGATTTTGAATTTGGTTTTACACAGTTTGTGTTATCTTGTAAGTTTTTCCAGTTATCAATCATTATGTTTTTCTTCATATGCTTATGACTTATGGAGATCTCTAGGTAGGAAGAATTGTGTCTCAATTTATTCCTATAAGCTCCTGAAGTGATCATCTATTAAGAGAATGGATTAATGAACTGTTTGTTTAGCTAATCCCCTCTAATCAATAAATCATCAACATCTTTTGTAAGCTTAAGTATACTACATTGAACCTTTGGAATGTTTTAGAAGGTTTTCACACTTATGATTGTTCTATTTTACAGTCTGGAAATTGTGATAATCATATTAATTTTTGTCTTCTTCTCACCACTATTTGATCTATATCACTGTGTAAAGCTTTATAAAAACCCTTTGCTGAGATATTAATATTATCCAAAGGATTAAGTATTTCAATTCTACATTTGTCTTCATTCATTGGTCTTCCAAAACTAAAACCAAAAACCCCAAAACAATTATTTTAGATGCTCTCGCATTGGTAGCTAACCTATTACTATCTCAAAGGTACAACAACTGCTATTACTACTTTGTTTGAGAGCCTTAATAAAAAATTATGGATTGTGCCTTAGGTGTAGCATGTGATTCAATGTATCATGAGGAATTTGTGCATTCAACATACCAGTACATTGTGTGCCTGGAGCAAAATTTGCAGCGTTATGTGTGGGAGCACTAAGATTAGCTATGTATTTCAATTGTCCTCTCATAACAAATTGAATATGTTCAAGCTTTTATGGTTTAGGCTTTATAATAAATAGTTTAGAAAAAATTTAAAAAACTAGGTTAGAAGACGAAATTATCAAATATAGAATATGCTAAGAACAAAAATGTTCAAGAATAAAAATCAAAGGATCACTTTCAGTTAAAATAGGAACTGTGAGAGAAGCCTGTAGTGTCTTAGTAGCATGCATTTGGGGGTCTAGTAGAGAAAAGTAAAAAGAAGTATGGAGGAGTTGAAATAACCAAGGAGTTATATAATTTTAGAATTTTCCAAGTTGTATTATTTTAGAAATTTCCTTTTACAAAGATAGCCACTGCCCCAACTGGGCATCCCTATTACGTTGAATAAATCCTTTCTTTCTTGTCAATAGGGTATATTTATCAAAGTGCAAATGAGTTGAAATGTTTTGGGAGAAACCTGCTCAGAAAATGTACATGGAAATTACAAAGAGGGGATAAGGCATTGGTTTCTGGTGACTGTCTTTTAACTTCTATTGTGGGATTTCCAGCTAGGAATACTTTGTGCTGATTTTACTTCACAAATGCCGCCAAATATGTGGTAGCCTTGGGAGTAGTGGTAGCTGGGATGAAACTACTCTTCTCTCTTGGCGTTTCCCTTTCTTCTAGTATCCAATTTCTCTTTGATATGCGTGACACCATTAGCTGTCAATTGTTAGAAAAATTTCAAGTGGCAGAAGAGAGGAGTTCAGTTATGCAACTACACAGAGGTTTAATTGAAATTGAAATTTAACGCACACCAAAACAGAGTAAAACCAAAAAGTTGTGGTAAATCTAATCATGAAGGTTTAAAACCATATCGCAACAAACCATGTTTTAGATTATATTTCAAAACATGGGAAAATACATTTGCGTGATAAATGGAGGCTGTAGGTCCAAATGAAAAGAAAAAAAGCTACTGTGATTTACGCTTCACTAGAGTTGTAGAGTAACTGCCTATAAAACTAGTTTTCACACGCCCACCACAGATTGCTCTACGATTTTCTCCTTACTACCTCACAAACTTTCACCCTCTCTCTCGCTCAAACATACAAATGACTCTTTACATTCATACTTATCTAAACATATAAATTTGACATTAATACATGATAGAGAAAATCATTAAGACATGGGATGGATGATTATACAAAATGAGGGTTTTTCTAAACTTGCAGAGGTTTCTGACCTCAACTAAGAGTTGCATAGTAAATGATTGAATATACATTTGACCAATTATATATTAAGTGCTTTAATTGTCTGATGTGTTACAGAATGGTCAGCGATGTACTTCTGCTCAAAACTTCACTGCTTCCTCCTTCAAACAAAATCGCAACCTGCAAAAGTTAATTGGGGAAGTATGGTGGTTGTCAGTGTGTTTAAGGCGGTGGTTGAGATTAATATTTCCAACACTCCCCCTTAATAACGATTGTTGCCATTGACAATTCCCAAACAATCTATGAGATAAAAAAAAATTTCATGTGCCAATGGCTTTGTGAAAATATCATAAAATTGTTCATGCAACCTGCAGTGCTGCAACACAATTTCATCATTGTTAATCAACTCTCTGATAAAATGATATTTAGCATCAATATGTTTGTTCCCCTTCTCAAAGACAAAATTCATTGACAATGTAATTGTAGAAGTGTTGTCACAGAAAATAGTTTTCGTTCCCTCTTGGTCGTGGTGAATATCCCTCAACATCCTTCTCATCCAAACTTCCTAACACACTGTTACTGTTGCGGCAACATATTCAACTTCTGCTGTTGACAATGAACTTATCTACTGCTTCTTGGAGGCCCATGAAATGGCTCTGGAACATAAATGAGAAACATATCTCGACGTGATTTTTCTGTCATTGGGACTTCTTGCCCAATCACTGTCAGTGTAACCAACCAGCTTGAAATCATTTGTTCTAGTGTACAAAATACCATATTGTTTTATGCCATTGACATATCTTACAATCCTTTTTGCTACTTGCCAATGTGTTTCCTTGGGTGTCTCCATGAATCTCGACACCAAACTCACTGCATACATTATATCCGGCCTAGTGGCAGTCAAATACATCAAGCTGACTATCATGTTTTTGTATAATGTTAGATTGACATTATTGTTGCATCTTTTTTTCTCAAATTCAATCCCATGATAGTTGGAGTTGGGGCGAGATTGTTGTTTTGCATCTTAAACCTCTCCAAAATGTCTGCTACATATGTTGCTTGAGAAATAAAAATTCCATTTTCTTTTTGCTTCACATCTATGCCCAAAAAATACCTTAACAACCCCAAGTCAGTGATTTCAAATTCACTCTTCATGACTTCTTTGAAATCAATGATGAGGAAATCATCATTGGTTGTAAAAATCAAATCATCTACATATAAGAAAACAATGAGAATCTTACCATCACTCTCTTTGATGTAGAGAGTAGGCTCACCGACACATTTTTCGAAACCATTGTACAACATGTAGGCATCTATCCTGTTGTACCATGCATGAAGTGCTTGATTCAACCCATAAAAAGATTTCCTCAACCGATACACTTTGTCTTCTTGGATTTCTACCTCATAACTAGGTGGTTGTGCAAGATACACTTCCTCTTTTAGCGCTCCATTCAAGAATGTTGATTTTACATCCATTTGATACACTTTCCATTTATGTTGTGTAGAAATCATCACAGTTATATGCATTATCTCCATCCTTGCAACTGGAACAAACGTCTCTGCATAATCTCTTCCATGTCGCTGCTTGTATCCTTTGACAACTAGCCTCACTTTATGCCCTTCAATCTTCCCGTTGGCATTTCTCTTGGTCTTATAGACCCACTTCACTCCAATGACTTCCTTTCCTTGAGGAAGGTTCACTAACTCCGATGTGTCATTCTTTTATATTGCTTCTATTTCTTCCTCCATTGCCGCAACCCATTTTTCTTCTTTGACTACATCCTCAAAATGGATTGGGTCATCTACATGAAAAAATAATGCAAATAAGGAATTTAGACCAACACTACTACCAACTTCATCTTGCTCACAAATCTCATTTAAATTTCTGAATTTTGGTATTCTTGTGCTTGCAGAAGATGGGCTTGACATGTCACTTGTTGTTTCTCATTGTGGTGTGCTTGGAGAAGCACTTTATTGATTGTGTGACATTGTCCTATTATGTTTTGATGGTGTTACTTCATGCTTGCTTTGTTGTGCTTGAATAAGAGTAGAGAGATCCACTATAGAGGAATTTCTTGCTGCTGTCAATTCCTCTTTGTCCTCGTGTGCTATACATGCTTTCACATTGACTGTCTTCTCTAAACTTCTATCCCATGCTTCCTCTTCTATGAACAGTTACACATCTCTACTAATTATCACCTTCTTGGTTGATGGATTTTAGAGCTTGTATGCCTTGGATTCATCATTGTATCCAACAAATATGCATTTCTCCCTCTTGTTGTCTAACTTCTTCCTCAACTCATCTAGGACATGTGCATAAGCCACACATCCGAAGACTCTCATGTGAGTGACACTATGCTTTCTTCCACTCCATGCCTCTTCAGGAACCATGTTTTGGATGCTTTTGGTTGGACATCTATTCAAGATATATGCTACACAAGCAACGACCTCAGCCCAATAATCATTTGGAAAATGATTTTCCTTCAACATACTCCTTGCCATTTCCATAATGGTCCTATTCTTCCTTTCCACAACACCATTTTGATGAGGTGTATACCTTGTTGTAAATTGCTTGTGAATTCCCTGCTCCCTACAAAAATGAAGGAAATCCTTTGAGATATATTCGCCACCTCTATCAGTCATGAGGACTTTGATGTGGTGTCCACTTTGCTTCTCAAAAAGATCCTTGTATTGGCAAAAGCGCTCAAACACTTCACTTTTATGTTTTAGGAGATATACCCATGTCTTCCATTTTTAGTCTTCTATGAAGGTTAATAAATAGTGGCTGCCACAAATTGATGGTGTCTGCATTGGTCGACATAAATTTGAATGGACAATCTCCAAAGGTTTCTTTTCCCTTATTTACTTTCGTGCTCGAAATGTCTCTCTATGTTGCTTGCCCAAGATACATCCTTCACATAGGCTGTCAGATTTTTCTATAAGTGGAAATCCCTTCACCATGCCTTTCCTATGTAGAAAATTCAAACCTCCAAAGTTGAGATGTCCAAATCTCAAATGCCATAACCAATTTTCATCTTTGACCTCTGCTTGAAAGTTTACTTGTGTGACAACTGCATCTTTTCTTCCATCCTCTTGTGAGTTCATTGATAGTTGTGCATGTGCACCTTCTTCTTTCAAATCTGATCTTATCTTTAGGGGAAAGATTCTATTGATTGTCATCTGAACCTTTGCAATCAGTTGTCTTTTTGGAGGCATATCCAAAATTGTGCACTCATAATTTTTTAAAAAGACATTGTAGCCCTTTTGCATGAGTTGTCCAATTCTTATGAGGTTATGCTTCAGATCGGGGACAAAGTAAACATCTTAGATGCACTTCTTCTCCCCCTTATTTGTTAAGATATTGACTCTTCCTTTGCCCATGACAGAGAATTTGCTATCAGTCCCTAATGTCACTTCAAATTTTACACTTTCATCTAGATTAGAAAACATTTCTATGTTCTCTGACATGTGGTTGCTACACCCTGAATCTAGATACCATATATCACTTTGTTTTTCTTGTGCTACATTACAAACTAAAAACATGCTATCATGGTTCTGATTTTCTTTTGTGAAACTTACACTTGGTTTGTTACTAATGTCATATTTCTTCTTTCTACATTCATTTTCATAATGACCATACTTCTTACAATAATGAAATTGAACTTGAGATTTATCATACCTCTGACTTTGTTCTTGATTTTGGCTTGGGCCTTGACTTGGATTTTGATTGCTGCCCCTTCCACTTGAGCTTAAAGGGTTGATTTTTCCACCTCTGTGTGGGTTTCATCCTCTTCCTCTAGCATATGATCTTCCTCCGCCTCGACCTTGACCAAATGAAACTTGTGTCTTGAAGGCATGTTCCAATGAGGAGCTTGTTGCTATATTCAGTCTATGTTCATGAGAAATCATTGATGCATGAAGCTCATCCACTGAGAACTATGAGAGATCCTTTCTCTTCTATGGCCACAACTATGGCATCAAACCTTGCTGGCAGACTTCTCAAAACCTTCTCAATTATTCTCCTTTCCTCAAGTGTCTCACTATGAGATCTGATTTGAGTAACCAACCCAATTACATGTGTAAAAAACAAGTCTACATTCTCCGACTCTTTCATACAAAGTTTTTCAAAATCTCTTCTCAACATTTGGAGTTTTGTTGTCTTGACTTTTCCCATGCCTTGGTAGATTGTCTCGAGGGTGTCCCATGTTTGCTTGGACTTCGTTGCTACTGCAACCCTTGGGAAAATACTTTCATGAGCTACTTGGAAAATATAGAAAATGGATTTTTCATCCTTCTTCTTGTTGTCCCTCAATAGATCCCTTTCTACTTGAGACAAGGCATTATATGTTGTTGCATCTATTATTTCTTGAATACCATTCTCGACCAAATCCCAAATGTCTTGAGAAGAAAACAAGACCTTCATTGTAATAGCCCAATAATCATAATTTTTGTCATTAAACTGAGGTATCTGAGGATTAGTTAAGCTTGTGTTTGATGTTTCCATTTTTGAGAGAGAAAAAAAGCTTTCTACCTACTGGTAAATATGCTAAAAAACAATATGCCCTCAAAACAATTTTAACTGCTAGTAAAAACACTTGTTTTTACACTAGCAATATTTAACTTGCTCTAATACCATGTTAGAAAAATTTCAAGGGGTAGAGGAGAGGAGTCTGACTCAGAAATCAGTTGCGGAAGGATATTGCAACTACACAGAGGCTTAATTGAAATTGAAATTTAATACACATCAAAATAGAGTAAAACCAAAAGGTTGTGGTAAATCTACTCATGAAGGTTTAAAACCATATCGCGACAAACCATGCTCTAGACTATATTTCAAAAAATAGGAAAATACATTGGCGTGATAAATGGAAGTTGCAGATTATATTTCAAAACATAGGAAAATACATTCGTGTGATAAATGGAGGAGGCTACAACGCCAAGTGAAAACACAAAAACTTACTGTTATTTTTGCTTCATTGGGTTTGCGGAGTAACTGTCTGTAAAACTAGTGAGGCTACAACGCCAAGTGAAAACACAAAAACTTACTGTTATTTTTGCTTCATTGGGTTTGCGGAGTAACTGTCTGTAAAACTAGTTTTCACGCACCCATCACAAATTGCTCCATGATTTTCTCGTCACTACCTCACATATTTCAAAACATAGGAAAATACATTAGTGTGATAAATGGAGGTTGCAACTCCAAGTGGAAACACAAAATCTTATTGTTATTTACGCTGGGTTGTGGAGTAACTATCTGTAAATTGGTTTTCACGTGTCCATCACAAATTGCTCCATGATTTTCTCCTCACTACCTCACATAATTTCACCCTCTCCTTCACTTAACCATACAAATGACTCTTTAAATTCATATTTATCTCAACATACAAATTTGACATTAATACATGACAGAGCAAATCATTAAGACACAAGATTGGCTATTATACAAAATGATGGTTTTTCTAAACTTGCAGAGGTTGCGGACTACAACTAAGAGTTGCACAGTAAATGCTTGAATATACATTTTACCAACTATTTATTAAGTGCTTTAATTATCTAATGTGTTGTGGAATGGTCAACGTTGTACTTTTACTCAGAACTTCAGCCGGACTACAACTAAGAGTTGCACAGTAAATGCTTGAATATACATTTTACCAACTATGTATTAAGTGCTTTAATTATCTGATGTGTTGTGGAATGGTCAACGTTGTACTTTTACTTAGAACTTCAGCCCTTCTGCCTGCAAACAAAATCACATCCTGCAAAAGTTGACTTGGCAAGTATGGTGGTTGTCAGTGTGTTTAAGATGGTGGTTGAGATTAATATTTCCAACTTCAATGCTGTATTTTGTTTCATTTTAATCAACAAAAACAATATGCCCTTATGCCTTGAAATCAATTGTTGAGCTTGTTTAGTGTGATTTTTTTAGGAATCAACTCAAATGACAAATTACCATGACTGAGCACAACCCACTTCATTTTAGGATTTCTTTGTATGATTTTAGCTTCTTTTATAGCTCAACTGCTTCTTCCACTAATGTAGTTTGTGTTCCAAAAGTTTGGTAGAAAAAAAAAAAAAAAAAAATCTTCATAGTTCTTATATCTCAAGAAATAATATTCTTGGTGGAATAATATTCTTGGGGGCATCATTAGCTTGTGTACTGGATCTGCTTAGCAGCACAAAGATTCTACAGTTGGCATCAGAATACCAGCACTTCAATTATGGAAAAGAGGTCTATTGCATCACCCTTCTCTACAGTGAATAGCAACCGATTTACTTTGGAATCTTCAGATTGATATTTTTGGTAGCTTTTCTATCCTCTAACGTTGTCAACTCAGTCACACTACCTATTGTTCCAATTTTGGTTGTTTTTTTCTTCCATAAGAAACTGGATGGCAATAAGATAATGAGGTTGCTATTGAGGTTATGGGGATTCATTTCACATGCCTTCGGCGCATTCCAAGATTGTTGTCGCTGCTTCCTCACAGATTGCTTCATAAATTACATGAGTGCACATTTTTAGTCTTTTAGTTTTAATTTCCATGTTTCATTTCATTTTAATGACTTTATCAGCCACGACTAAAACTGCTTTAGTCGTTTTTAATAAAAGAACTTATTTATAGTTTCATTAACAAATAACAAGCTATATTTCGTGGATGTTAGGTAGCGTTGTCAAATTTTTATAGTAGATTTCTTTCTATCTACCAGATTATAGAGTCCATCAGAGAGACTATTTAAAAAATATTAAGTTAAAAATATATTACAGGATATCTTTAAATATTGCCTTTTTACTTTAAATTGACTTTTTATTTTTTATAAATAAAAATTTAATAAAATTTAAAAAAAATGTAAAAGTATAAATATAGTTTTTTTATTTCCAAATTCACCAAATTCCAAAGTCAAGAATATTATCCCTTCCAAACTTAACAAATTTTAAAATTCAACATACATATAGAATTCAAAATTGTCTATTTCTAATTACAACAATTTCAAATAAAAATTCTATTAAAATCTATTAAAATTATAGATGTTAGTTTATTATTTAACTTTTATACATATCTAAATTATTAACAAAATTCATTATTTATTATTTTAAACCTTATTTTATAACTAAAAAAATTAGTGTAAATAATTATCAAACCTAAATGTGACATCTCGAGACTTTTAATTTAGTTTTGGACATTTTCTTTTTACTATTACGGTTGAGTAAACTAATAAACAATTAGGTATTGTGATGTTATTAATAATGAATGGTAATTGAGTTAAGTTATGGAAGCATTAACACTGTCTCTGTTGAAGATCTGAGAATTTACCGATGAACCTCAGTAACTCTCTTTTCACCAGACAATTATCAGTTAGGAGTAGTTATTCCCTTACCTTCTTTTCTTTTATAAGAGGGAAGAAAGGGGAGGAGAAGTGGGATGGAATATATATATATATATATATATATATATTCCTTGAACTGAACAAGAGTTGAGTGCGACAACCCTTTTAAGATTATCTTCCCTAGAGAGGGAAAGGAATTGCAGGCTGGACTTGGGGTCCTGAGGCCGAGGCAATAGAACTGTTGCCTTGAGAAACTATTTCTGAAGGATAAAGAGGAGCTTGGGGGGATTTTTGGACATAATCACCAAATTCTCATGGCAAGGGTGGAGAGGATTCATCTGGCAACAAATTTTTCTCTCAATGGCAGATAAGTAATATATGCATATCTGTTAATATTATCCATTAGCAGTAGGAATTTAGCAAATAAGTAGTAGATGCATATTTGTTAATAATATATGATGGGAGTATAAATTTGGTAGATAAGTAGTAATGCATGCTTGTTATTATTATCTGGTAGTAGTATGAACTAGATAGATGAACTATTGGCACTTAATCTGAGTACTATCACTTTATTTGCATTTACTTTGTTGCAGTTAACCTGGATAACTACTTTCAAATAGTGGCTTAGAAGTTATAGGGGTTATAATAGAGAATAATGAATCCTGCGGGAAGGAATAGCTTAAAAAGTCTAGTTATAGTATAATTGTATTCTAACAATAAGAACAAGATTATCCTTGATAAGAAATGAAAATAAATAAATATATATATATATATATATATATATATATATATATATGCGCATGGAAGCCTGTATAACCTAAAGACCGTGTAATTAATGAAAAATTTATTTCAATAGGAAGAGAGGTTAATTTACCTTTATACTAAAGAAAAATACCAAAATTTATTCTGGGTGAACGAGGATTTTAATCATGTATGGGTAAAAGCATTATCATCCTCAAAACTGATATCTGAAAACAAATAAAGATACGATAGAAATTATGCATAACCGAATTCCAAAGTAGGAATATACATGGTGTAGTTGTGGAAGCTTCCAAACACATAGAAGGGGGTGACCAATTAGTAAAACCCCAATTTATTAACAATCCCAGTTCACAATGAAGAACCCTTCCATTTTGGGTAAAGGTTGACTAATGGGCCAGCAGTGTGAAAAACTGGAACGACTAGGGAATGGAAACTAAGTCTATGGATTTGGGTTGTTAATTCGCAAAAAATAAAGTGAGAAAAAACACAAAAAAGACTCAAGCAAATTTCCAGGAGATTCGATTTCGTCATCAAAGAAAACTACTATTTTTCCCCAGATTGATTCCTTCGGCCAGTCCTGTTTGGACACCAAGGAATGATGTTCTGGTAGAGGAGGGTTCAAAACTCAGTAAAAGAATTTAAGGTGAACAATTATATATGCCATGTAGAACCATAATACAATTTAAAGGAAGACATTGTACAACAATTGATATCTAAAAATAAACAGCTCAATACAACTGCTAAACCATGTTAATTAAATGCAATGTATATAATACAATGATACCATTTAACTGTGCCAATTAAAGACCACCTTATAATTAATTTGTTCATACAATCAGGTGGATGCACCAGCCCTCAAATAACAAAACTGTCAAAAAGAAAAGTAACAAAGTCTAGTCCCTCTGCAAGGGCTTAAAGCTTATTACAGCAAGGGTTTCGCACCCAGAACTAACTTTTAAAAGGAAATCTTAAGTAGATTGCTTAGAAAACAATAGGCACTCATGCCGAGTTCCAGCCAACCTCAAGGGAGGCGTTCATACCCATCTGTTCTTTCATGAAGGAGGTCAGGTCCTCTCGTCGGTGGGTGTTCTAGACCTAGGCACATGCATCCAAACTTTCGATGGACAGAAGCTACCCTACACCAAGATGTCGTGGTGGTTAAACAACGAGGTAAATTGTCCATCTACCCTACACCAAGATGTCGTGGTGGTTAAACAACGAGGTAAAGAAAATTATAGAGAATTCAAAGAGAGTCAAACTTAAAACTTGATACCTAACCTTTCAAGAGTCTAAGAGCATCATTATCCTCAGCATCAGGGGAATCTGAGGTAGCAGTAATCACCGTGTTTGCAGATGAAAATTAAAAGCCCTCTATTATTTACGTCAAGCATGTAAAAGCACGAGGTAAAAAGGGGAACTTAAACCTTGAATTGTAAATAAAACAAGTCACTATAAATCACAACCTCACCTAAGTATGATAGAAAACGACTATGATAGAAGTGGAGAGCGTATGGCCATAACGACTATGGATCTTGAAGCTCCGGGCGAAATCTTTGTTGCATATAGCTGGAGAAGCAGGGTCCCGCAGAATGAGCATAACCCGGTGGAGCTATGGTTTTGCAGAGCAAGTTTCCAAAAACCTTACCAAGCCGAATGACCAAAGGAGGGAGGCAATTCATCGATTTGTTAGCATAATACCTCAATTCCTGGTCAACCGTTGGATCAAACCCTCCTATTGAATGACATTGCAAGAACCACATGGTGTTCAGATGAATAGAAGCTTGGCAGTTGGTGGCCATTAGACAGCAGTCCAGCTGGGCATTCTAATTAGAACGTAATGTAAGCTAGACACATATAGTTTCGGAAATGATAGGAGCTCATCACCTTCGAGGAGATTTATTAACATGTACATAAAGGTATGTTAAGACTTAATGAGTCTGCAAGAGGTAATTAAGGATGGGTATGATAAAATGAACAATTATCATAGTTAATCTTGACCTATTGTAAATCATTCATAATATGTGCCTTTGACACTCTATATACTGATATAGATTCTCAATTAATACGAATGTTAAGTTATCATAGTTCATGGGAAAAAAAATGGTTTTACATATGAATGTAATGTTAATGTTATATGTTACACTTGGTATCAGAGCCATTAGGTTACTACACTAAGGCTTGAGTGGATGAGCATAGGAATAACAAAAAATTTATGATGCACAGAGAAGCAGCGGACATAACATGGAACAAGGAGTAGGATCCACCTCGTCCGGTGGAACCAACTAGCCACAGGTGCTAAAAGAAGAGTTAATGGAAAAATAGAAGACTTTGAAATAGAATTGGTAAGACAACATATTAAGGCAAATTTAAATATACTACCATTAGGTTCCATGATGTCTTGATAGGCATGGATGGGATGGAACAAAAATGGGCCTTAGTAAACTCTAAGGATAAGACCATTAACTTCCTGTCCACTGGTGGCACCCGAATAGAAATTCAGGGTGTAAGAAGAGAAGTCAATCTACAACTCATTACAACCCACCAACTAGAAAGATGCATGCATAAAGGTTGTCAAATCTATGTGGTTCAAGTAGGGTATACAAACTCTAAAGATAAAATGTCTGCCTTAGAGAAAATACCAGTGGTTCAAGAATTTAAGATGTATTTCCGGAAGATATTCTTAGGCTACCACCTAAGAGAAAACTTGACTTTACCATAGAGCTGGTCCCTAGCACTGCCCTAGTTTCCAAAGATCCCTACAGAATGAGTGTCCCTAAGTTAACCGAACTAAAAATGAAGCTCCAAGAGCTATTGGATAATTGTTATATTCGACCCAGCGTATCACCCTAGGGAGCCCCAATTTTATTCGTGAGAAAGAAGGATGGTACTTTGCGTTTATGCATAGATTTCAGACAACTAAATAACTTAAACATTAAGAATAAGTACCCCTTACCTCGAATTGATGACCTCTTTGATCGAGTTAAAGGAGATGTGGTATTTTCAAAAATTGATTTACGATCAAGTTATCATCAGATTCGAATTAAATATGAAGACATATACAAGACTGCACTCAGATCATGCTATGGCCATTACAAGTTTGTAGTCCTACCATTCAGACTCACTAATGCTCCAGCAACATTCATGAGTATGATAAATGGAATTTTCCATCCTTTCCTTGATAAATTCATTCTTATATTTATTGATGACATTTTGGTATACTCTAGAAGCATAGAGGAACAAAAAGAACACCTTCGGATAGTGTTACAAACTTTAAGGGAAAATCATCTTTACGCCAAATTTAGCAAGTGTGACTTCTTTAAGGATCAAATCGAGTATCTAGGACATGTTATATCTTCTGATGGTATAGCTATCAATCCAGAGAAAATTAAGGCCATCATGGACTGGCCTGTTCCAACCAATGTGGTGGATATATCCTCCTTTATGGGCCTTGTTGGTTATTATAGGAGATTTATAAGGGGGCTTTCTAAGGTGGCTTATCCAATTACCTCCTTGCAGAAAAAGGGAACAAGTTTCAAGTGGTCCAGAGACTGTCAAGAAATTTTTGAAAAGTTAAAGCATTTACTCACCGTTGTGCCTGTATTAAAGATTGCAAATCCTGAGGAAGATATTATAGTGTGTACAAATGCATGTAAAGAGGGTTAGGCGAAGCTTTAATGTAGAACAATAAGGTAATTGCTTACAAATGTCGTAAGTTAAAAGAGCGTGAGCAGAAATATTCTGCTTACGATTTGGAGTTAACTGTTGTAGTTCATGCCTTAAAAGTATGGCTACATTACTTGTCAAGGAAAAGATTTTTTCTTAGAACAGACCACATCAGCTTAACTAGTTTTTCAACCAACCTACTTTGAACACGTGCCAAGCTCGGTGCATTGCATTCTTAAGTGAATTTGATTTTGAAATTAAACATTTAAAGGGAAAAGAGAACTGAGTGGTAGATTCGCTAAATAGAAAGTTGCATCATATTTATGAGATTTCATTTAATCAAGTCGAATTCAATTTTACTAAGCAAATAAAGGAAGCGCTCCAAAGGATGCTCAATATGGCTATCTTTGGCAACAAGTTAAATTTGCACAGAATTTTGCAGAGCAAAAAGAGTACAATATTAACTCTAAGAATTTGCTAATGTTTAGAAACCGTATATATGTTCCTAATCAATTGTTAATAAAGCAAAGTATGTTAAATGAATTTCACAGAAGTCCTCGTGCTACTCACCTAGGCTATCAAAAGCTTTTTTCTGCTATCAAGAAGAAATAATTACTGGCCTGGTACGAGGAAGGACATTTCATAATATTTATCCAAATGTTTAGAATGTTAGCAAGTCAAAGGTGAACATCAGCATCCTGCTTGGTTACTACATCCCTTACCCATCCCTGAATCGAAATGGGATACAATAACCTTAGACTTAATAACTGGTTTACCTCGATCAAAACGAAAAAATGATTCAATTATGGTTGTGGTAAACAAACTGAGAAACACTGTCCATTTTATACTTGTTAAGTCCACAAACCAAACAACCTAAATAGCAGATATATTTATGAAAGATATTTTTAGGTTGCATGACATGCCTTGAGTCATAATATCCGATCAGGATGTTAAGTTTACCTTTTCTTTTTGGAAAGAATTGTTCATAGTCCTAGGCACACAAATTCACTTCAGCATTACTTATCACCCACAAACTGATGGACAAACAGAAAGAGTTAATCAAGTTGTAGAGGACATGTTGCATATGTACGTGATGCAGCAACCTGGGAAATGGGAAGAGTACCTACACTTGGTAGAGTTTGTTTACAACAATGGCTATCATCAGTCATTGAAAATGAGTCCTTTTGAAATAATCTACGGAAGAAAATGTACCATCCCTGCAAACTGGAACAGTCCCGAGAAAAAAATTATATTAGGACCGAATATGCTGGAGGAAATGGAAAGAACCGTGAAAAAGGTCCGACAAAATTTGAAGGTCGCTCAGGATAGGAAAAAAATGTATGTTGATAAAAAAAGAACCTACCGAGAGTTCTAGGTAGGAGAGCATGTATATGTGCGGATTAAACCAAAGACAAGCACACAAAGATGGGTAAAATGTGCCAAGATGGCCCCCCGGTTCTGTGATTCTTTCAAGATTCTAGACATAATAGGACTAATGGCTTATCAACTCGCACTACCCAGTCACATCCGGGTTCACAATGTATTTCATGTTTCCCTTTTAAAGAAGTACGTTTATGACCCCAGGCACATCATAAATTAGCAAGAGCTTCAGGTATATAAAAAAATATATATAGGATATAGGCAAAATCTATTTTTCATATGTATATATGTTTATGTGTGTGTCAGTTATATGGCAATTGTACTTGTGGCGAGTCGAGTCAGAAGGAGAATTTCTTGTCGAGCCCCTACTTATACTCGATCAAAGAGAAGTAACATTGCAGAGGCAAGCTATCATCCAAGTTATAGTGTAATGGAAGCACTTCAACCCAGAAGAATCCACTTGGGAGGATAAAGACTTTATGCAGGAGGCATATCCTACATTGTTTTAGGAGAAGATGGAAGAATGAACACCAGGGATGGTGTTCCACTAAGGGGGGAGAGATGTGACATCCCCAGACTTTTAATTTACTTTTTGGACATTTTTACTATTACAGATGAGTAAACTGATAAACAATTAGTTATTGTGATGTCATTAATAATGAATGGTAATTAAGTTAGTTATGGAAACATTAACATTGTCTCTATGGAAGATCTGAAAAATTACCGATGAACCTCAGTAACTCTCTTTTCACTAGACAGTTATCAGTTAGGAGAAGTTATTCCCTTACCTTCTTTTCTCTTACAAGAGGGAAGAAAGGGGAGGAGAAGGGGGTTGGAAAAAAAGAAAAGAAAGATTTCTTGAGCTTAACAAGAGTTCAGTGGGAAACCCCCTTTAAGATTATCTTCCCTAGAGGAAGAAAGGAATTGCAGGTTGGACTTGGGGTCCTGAGGCCGACGCAATAGAGCTGTTGCCTTGAGAAAATGTTTTTGAAGGATAAAGAGGAGCTTAGGTGGATATTTTTGGATGTAATCACCAAATTCTAATTGGAAGGGTGGAGAGGATTCCTCTGGTAGTAAATTGATCTTTCAATGGCAGATAAGTAATATATGCATTTCTGTTAATGTTATCTGTTAGCAGTAGGAATTTAGCAGATAAGTAGTAATGCATGCCTGTTAATATTATCTAGTAGTACCATGAACTAGATGGATGAAGTATTGACACTTAATCTGAGTACTATCACTTTATTTGCATTTACTCTGTTGCAGTTAACTTGGATAGCTACTTTCAAAGAGTGACTTAGAAGTTATAGGTGTTATAACAGAGAATAACGAATGCTGCACGAAGGAATAACTTAAACAGTCTAGTTACAGTAACTGTATTCTGACAATACGAACAAGATTGTATACATGTGTAAGAACTATGTGAACTAGTTTATTGTATACATGTGTAAGAACTATGTGAACTAGTTTGATTATGTGATTATCCTTGACCAGAAATATATATATATATATATATATATATATATATATATATATAAGCCCAGAAGCCTATATAACCTAAAGACTATGTAATTAATGAAAACTTTATATCAATAGGAAGAGAGGTTACTTTACCTTTATACTAAAGCAGAATACCAAAATTGCTTCTGGGTGAACCAGGATTTCAATAACATATGGGTAAAATCATTATCATCTTGGAAATTGATCTCTGAAAACAAATAAAGGTACGATAGAAATTATGCATCACTGAATTCCAAAGTACGAATATACATGGTGTAGCTGTGGAAGCTTCCAAACAAACAGAAAGAGGTGACCAATTAGTAAAACCCCAGTTTGTTGACCAATTAGTAAAACCCTAGTTTGTTAACAATCCTAGTTCTCAACAAAGAACCCTTCCATTTTGGGTAAAGGTTAATGAATGGGCCACGGGTGTGAAAAACCAGAATGACTAGGGAATGGAAACTAAGTCTATGGATTTGGGTTGTTAATTCAAAAATGACTCAAGCAAATTGGCAGGAGATTCGACTTTTGGCAGAGGAGGGTTTAGAAATTAGTAAAATAATTTAAGGTGAACAATTACATACACCATGCAGAACCATAATTCGATTTAAAGGAAGACATTGTACAACAATTGATATCTGAAAAGAAACAGCTCAATACGACTGCTAAACCCTTTTAATTAAGTGAAATGTATACAAAACAGTGATACCATTTAACTGTGCCCATTAAAGACCACCTTATAATTAAGTTGTTCATACAACCGGGTGGATGCACCAGCCCTCAAATAAGATACTGCCAACAAGAAAAGTAACGAAGTCTAGTCCCTCTACAAGGGCTTAAAGCTTATTACAGCAAGGGTTTCACACCCAGAACTAACTATTAAAAGGAAATATTAAGTAGATTTCTTAGAAAACAATAGGCACTCTTGCCGAGTTCAATCCAACCTTAAGGGAGATGTTCATACCCTTCCGTTCTTTCATGAAGGAGCTCAGGTCCTCTCGTCGCGAGGTATTATGGACCTGGGCACACACATCCAAACTTCTGATGGACAGAGGCTGCCCTCCACCAAGATGTCGTGGTGGTTAAACAATGAGGTAAAGAAAATTATAGAACATTCGAAGAGAGTCAAACTTAAAACTTGATACCTTACCTTTCAAGAGTCTGAGAGCATCATTATCCTCAATGCCAAGGGAATCAGAGGCCGCAGCAGTCACCGTGTCTACAGATGAAGATTAAAATCCCTATATTAGTTACGTCAAGCATGTAAAAGCACGAGGTAAAAAGGGGAACTTAAACTTTGAACTGTAAATAAAACAAGTCACTGTAAATTACAACCTCACCTGAGTATGATAGACAACAATTCAATAGTAGTGGAGAGCGTATGGCCACAACGACTGTGGGTCTTGAAGCTCTGGGTGAAATATTTGTTGCATATAGTTGGAGAAGAAGGGCCTATTGAACGAGCATAACCCGGTGGAGCTAGAGTTTTGAGGAGCAAGTTTCCAAAAACCTTACCAAGCCGAATGACCCAAGGAGGGAGGCAAGTCACCGAGTCGTTAGCATAATACCTCAATTCATGATGGACTGTTGGATCAAGCCCTCCGATCACACGACGCTGTAAGCACTGCATGGCGTTCAGAAGAATGGAGGCTTGACAGCTGACGACCATTAGACAGCAATCCAACTTGACATTTTAATTAGAACTTTATGTAAGCTAGACACGTATAGTTTAGGAAATGATGTGAGGTCATCACCTTCGAGGATATTTATTAACATGTACATAAAGGTATATCAAGATTTAATGAGTTTGCAAGAAGCAATTAAGAATGGGTATGATAAAATCAACCATTATCATAATTAGTCTTAACCTATTGTAAATCATTCATAATGTGTGCCTTTGATAGTCTATATACTAATATAAATTCTCCTAATATAAATTTTCAATTAATACGAATGTTAAATTATCATAGTTCATGATTAAAAAAAATTATTTTACATATGAATGTAATGTTAATGTTATAAGTTACACTAAGCTATATTTGACTTTTCTTAACCTCCGTAACATTATTATTTCATTCATTTAAATATATAGCCTCTATAAAAATTCACAAAGTGACATCCCTTAAAACTAAAACTAAACTCGAAACTAAAACTAGACAACGTAGTAGTATTTGTTTCATTTTGTATTTAATTCGATGTATAAAAGCATTACATACTAGTATTGATTCAACGTATAGACCCCTCTTTTTTACTATGAGAGGATAGAATCCTTGGAAATTTTGGATATATCCACATATCTCATAACTATTTTAATATCCAATCGCCGCTTTTTTCTTTATTTAATTTTTTAATTTAATAATTTCAAATGCAAGTAATATGATATCAAATTTTAATTTACTTTTCAAAGTAGAAATTTCAATTTTTCTAGTTACTTAAAAATGAAATTTCATTTTTTTATATTAATATTTTTTTGTTAATTAAATATATATATTTTGGAGTTTTTTTATTTTTTTAAAAATATGTAAATTTGGAGAGAAATATCTATATTTTTTTATGAATAATTCAAATATATTGATTTTTTTTAAAGTTTGGCAGGACTACATCTTCATCATGTCCAACTTCTTACCTGAATCAAGAGATAACATAAGATTTGAATTCAAAATTTTCTATTCAGTAAAACTTCATTTCCACGACCATTACCAATTAAACTACTCCAAAAAAACTTTTTCCACAAAATTTAAAATTTATATGATATATTTAAAAAGATTTAAAATATATTAATATTTATTTAATAATTATATAAATAAATTTATTAATTTAAATTAATTACGCCGTAAGGCGTTCCCCTCTGAAACCAACTCTCTTTTGAGGTTACGTGTCCATTTGTGAGCGCTTGATTTAGTTGTTAGACGATTAAAATTGTTTCAGCCATCGGATTGATTCCACCGAAACGTTATAAGAATCGCAACTGGCAGATCTCCATTGTTGAGTTGAGAGTTTTGGTAACAATTTATAGAAGACGGTTCAACTATCGGGACTCTGTAATGTCGATCAAAGCGGCGGCTTCACCACAACATCAACTGCTTCCTTCCCCGAGCACTTGCTCGAATGTATCGGTCCCAATCTTCCTCAAGTCCTCGTCTGTGTTTCACGGCAAACGCAGAGGTTTCAGGTTCAATTCTCTGCGATGTCAATCCTTGCAATCCACGGCTGTTTCGAAGGACCTCTCGACGCAGGCGGGGAACGGATTCCTAGAGCCGAATGCTGTTGAGCGCAATGTGGTTCGTCTGGGGTTGCCGAGCAAGGGTCGAATGGCACCATGCAGGCAGGCAATGGATATTGTGGGTCTCCTCTATGGAATTTGGGTTTCTGAGATTAACCGTCCATACTTGAGGTGGGGTGTGAAAATCCCATAACTTCAAGTCATAGAGCTATTGGCTCTGAGCACCATGGATCCCTTAATTATGAAAAGTATGGAGGCAAAGCTAGAAAAACTACCCAGCAAAGAAAATTTTCAGGCTTCTGATCTGCGCAAAGCATTCCAAGTAAGTATGCTTTTCTACCCTTGGTACAGACTCCAGAGTAGAATATTGGAGATCCTCAATTTCAAATTTCAATCCCAATGATTTAAGTATTATTTACTGAACCGAGTAGAGAGAATTTCATACTAAACCCACCGCAGTAAATTTTACTTGAAGAAAATGTTGACCCTCCGACTGCTCTGTCTCTTTATATTGATATGGGAATCCCAATTTCTCTCACCTATTAATCTTGATATGCATGTAGACTTTATTCAAAGGCAGATCATTTAGAGAGTTCACCAGTGGAGCTTTGTCCGGGGCCATGGCTAAAACTGCAGTGGGTCCTTTGGAAACTATCCGGTAACTTTTCTTCATTCATTCTTCGTTTTTAATCTTTTTATTGGAAATTTCAAATTGCATTATGCAGACAGCATGGTGTGCCTATGATTTCATGGTCTCTTATTTTAACGTTGCAGGGTACACACCTGGTATAATTCATCAGAAATAAGTCCCTTTCCATCTGCAAAAGGCACCTCTGAGTTGTCAAGTACTTCATCTGCCATCCCATTTCCAACCAGATAACCCTGAAAAACTAGCCATGCAAGAAGTCAGACCATGAGACCATCTAGTAAAATTCCTAATGAACATAACGCTATTCATAGTCACCAACATATTTTGGAGAGGCCTGAATGAAGAAAGCTATGAATTTCAATTATTAGCAAAGAGTTTTGACCTTAATGTTCAAGGTTGGTTTAATACCTGCTTCATTTCTTGTCATAGCCAAGAAAGAGAGGTTCCAATGGTCAAGCATCAAAGTATCAATCATAAAACAAATTGTATTAAGAAAAATACAATGTCTAGAACATATGTTTTCCTGAAATGCAACCTCAAATCAACTTATAGGACTCCTGCTGCCACAAAGAAATTCCAGCCTATTCCAAAAACAGAGAATCCAAGAAGTCAACTAAATAACAAAACATGGGTCGTGTGTGCTTTACCATTTACTATTTCTTGTACCACCATTGGAATATTAATACCACAATAAGATTCCCCTCCGACATAAAATGGATTAGATAGAAACTCAGGGAATGCTTCAAACCACTACATCCAAGATTATAAATTGTACTGAGATTCACAAAAATCTATACACTTGTAAACTAATTTTTTTTAGCGTGATAGAACTAAAAACCTTTATGAGGAAAGTATGTATATCTGAAGCATCCTTAAAATCTCCAGTCTTGTAATCTGTAGCTGTATTGGAGTAAGAAAAACCAGTCCCAACTGGAGAATCAACAAAAAGAATGTTGGAGACCTACATGTGCAAAACCATTCAAGGTTAATCCATTACAACAAAAATTTATACATTCAGTGGCATCCAAGTTAAGTCCACGTTGGATGAGAAACAATTTAATAATGGCAAATTCCAAAGTGATGAAAGCAACAGAACATAAAAGTTGATAACAGAGATGCTTTATCAGTGACATAATCTAGTATGCTCACTTGACGAATGTTTGAAAGAGGGAAAAAAAATTGGTGCCCTAATTGAAAACATTTCATTATAACCATAGTGGCAGAGGCAGGAGCCTTGAACGCCAACCTTAGTCCAAGAGTGTGGATTGGGGATGAGCGTGGGCAAATTCCCAGAATTGTTACTGAGATCAAAACTCATTGGACCTGCAATAGGAGAAAAACTTTGGGATAAATATTAGAAGATCTCTATCATTTTATTTTACAAATTTCTAAAAATCACTATTATGTTCTGTTTTTCTCTACACAAGGATTCCATCAAAATAGCCTCCCACCCTGCCTAGCCTTGCAAGTCTGGCAAGTGCATTATCTTTTCAAGATCAATGCTGAACAATGAATAGGTAATGTTTCAAGAGTATGAAATCCATAATTTATCGATTTCCGTTATTCTTTGGTTTACAATGTTAGTATTGCATAAGCCTAATTATAACAGCAGTTGACTCAGTTTTGGGTGCCAATTCCAACAACATGGGTAAAAGTGAGCTTACAGTTAGCCATTTGAACAAGCCGTTCCCATGGCTAGATTACACAATTTGAAAACTTAATATGTACAAGATCAAAATTCATTCAGTAAATAGCAACTTTGAGCATTGAAACAGACAATAAGAGCAAGAATTCCCATAGCTGACCAATCTCATAGACAAATCCAGTGAAACCGGTGCAACCAGGACCTCCCTCAAGACAAAGAAGAAGTGGATCATTTGCTGGATTACTTTCTGACTTCACAAAATAGTAGAAAAGTTCTCTTCTATTGGCCTCACTAACTGTCACATACCTGCATGAATATGAAGAAAACACAAAGACTCTCATGCAGTTAATTGGTCATCCAATAGAATATAAGAGTGGTAGAATCACATCTTTAAGCACTCCATATAACAATTTTCGCTCCTAGTCTTTTACATATTTTGAACTCTCCATGCAACAATTTTGACTTTAATATTTTTTAGCTTCAATTGTCACCAAATTTATTAAGTATCCATAGAAATTAAACTCTGTTCAAACATATTCACAGTCTGTGCATAACGATTAGATATCTGTATATCTTTTATGTTTTTCTGTCTTTCTTTGTCATATAAGCATGCATTCTACAAGCTATGAACATTCTACAAGCTATGAACTCTTTGGTTATGTTCTTAATCTTTGCATAAATACACAGCTAATTGTTTATTTACAAACAGGAGCAAATTCATGCATGCTATTTTTGAACATGACTGTGTTAATGAATAAATATTTTTTCCAGTGAAAAATCTGGCACTTTGAATTTGTTACTTTCAATTATTGTTACATTTGAACATGGACTTTATTCATGAATAAATATACTTTACCTTGGATAGATATGGCACTTGCCCAGCATATATCTCATAACTAATATTGCCATGATATCCTGGAAAGGACTCCACTCTGGCATTTGCAGGTGCTGCCTTGCAATTCAGCTGAAGTGAGGTGATAATCAGAGATATAATTACATGGGTAGTGAATAAATTAACCACAAATTGCATGGACTTGAAGAAAATGCTGACCCTCCGACTGCTCTGTCTCTTTATATTGATATGGGAATCCCAATTTCTCTCACCTATTAATCTTGATATGCATGCAGACTTTATTCAAAGGCAGATCATTTAGAGAGTTTACCAGTGGAACTTTGTCTGGGGCCATGGCTAAAACTGCAGTGGGTCCTTTGGAAACTCTCCGGTAACTTTTCTTCATTCATTCTTCGTTTTATTCAGAGACAAGATGAAATGTTTTTAATCTTTTTATTGGAAATTTCAAGTTGCATTATGCAGACAGCATGGTGTGCCTATGATTTCATGGTCTCTTATTTTAACGTTGCAGGGTACACACCTGGTATAATTCGTCAGAAATAAGTCCCTTTCCATCTGCAAAAGGCACCTCTGAGTTGTCAAATACTTCATCTGCCATCCCATTTCCAACCAGATAACCCTGAAAAACTAGCCATGCAAGAAGTCAGACCATGAGACCATCTAGTAAAATTCCTAACGAACATAACGTTGTTCATAGTCACCAACATATTTTGGAGAGGCCTGAATGAAGAAAGCTATGAATTTCAATTATTAGCAAAGAGTTTTGACCTTAATGTTCAAGGTTGGTTTAATACCTGCTTCATTTCCTGTCATAGCCAAGAAAGAGAGGTTTCAACGGTCAAGCATCAAAGTATCAATCATAAAACAAATTGTATTAAGAAAAATACAATGTCTAGAACATATGTTTTCCTGAAATGCAACCTCAAATCAACTTATAGGACTCCTGCTGCCACAAAGAAATTCCAACCTATTCCAAAAACAGAGAATCCAAGAAGTCAACTGAATAACAAAACATGGGTCGTGTGTGCTTTACCATTTACTGTTTCCTGTACCACCATTGGAATATTAATACCACAATAAGATTCCCCTCCGACATAAAATGGATTAGATAGAAACTCAGGGAATGCTTCAAACCACTACATCCAAGATTATAAATTGTACTGAGATTCACAAAAATCTATACACTTGTAAACTAATTTTTTGTAGCGTGATAGAACTGAAAACATTTATGAGGAAAGTATGTATATCTGAAGCAGCCTTAAAATCTCCAGTCTTGTAATCTGTAGTTGTATTGGAGTAAGAAAAACCAGTCCCAACTGGAGAATCAACAAAAAGAATGTTGGAGACCTACATGTGCAAAACCATTCAAGGTTAATCCATTACAACAAAAATTTATACATTCAGTGGCATCCAAGTTAAGTCCAAGTTGGATGAGAAACAATTTAATAATGGCAAATTCCAAAGTGATGAAAGCAACGGAACATAAAAGTTGATAACAGAGATGCTTTATCAGTGACATAATCTAGTATGCTCACTTGACGAATGTTTGAAAGAGGGAAAAAAATTTGGTGCCCTAATTGAAAACATTCATTATAACCATAGTGGCAGAGGCAGGAGCCTTGAACGCCAACCTTAGTCCAAGAGTGTGGATTGGGGATGAGCATGGGCAAACTCCCAGAATTGTTACTGAGATCAAAACTCATTGGACCTACAATAGGAGAAAAACTTTGGGATAAATATTAGAAGATCTCTATCATTTTATTTTAAAAATTTCTAAAACTCACTATTATGTTCTGTTTTTCTCTACACAAGGATTCCATCAAAATAGCCTCCTACCCTGCCTAGCCTTGCAAGTATGGCAAGTGCATTATCTTTTCACGATCAATGCTGAATAATGAATAGGTAATGTTTCAAGAGTATGAAATCCATAATTTATCGATTTCTGTTATTCTTTGGTTTACAATGATATCTTAGTATTGCATAAGCCTAATTATAACAGCAGTTGACTCGGTTTTGGGTGCCAATTCCAACAACATGGGTAAAAGTGAGCTTACAGTTAGCCATTTGAACAAGCCGTTCCCATGGCCAGATTACACAATTTGAAAACTTAATATGTACAAGATCAAAATTCATTCAGTAAATAGCAACTTTGAGCATTGAAACAGACAATAAGAGCAAGAATTCCCATAGCTAAACAATCTCATAGACAAATCCAGTGAAACCGGTGCAACCAGGACCTCCCTCAAGCCAAAGAAGAAGTGGATCATTTGCTGGATTACTTTCTGACTTCACAAAATAGTAGAAAAGTTCTCTTCCATTGGCGTCACTAACTGTCACATACCTGCATGAATATGAAGAAAACACAGACTTTCATGCAGTTAATTGGTCATCCAATAGAATATAAGAGTGGTAGAATCACATCTTTAAGCACTCCATATAACAATTTTCGCTCCTAGTCTTTTACATATTTTGAACTCTCCATGCAACAATTTTGACTTTAATACTTTTTAGCTTCAATTGTCACCAAATTTATTAAGTATCCATAGAAATTAAACTCTGTTCAAACATATTCACAGTCTATGCATAACAATTAGATATCTGTATATCTTTTATGTTTTTCTGTCTTTCTTTGTCATATAAGCATGCATTCTACAAGCTATGAACATTCTACAAGCTATGAACTCTTTGGTTATGTTCTTAATATTTGCATAAATACACAGCTATTTGTTTATTTACAAACAGGAGCAAATTCATGCATGCTATTTTTGAACATGACTGTGTTAATGAATAAATATTCTTTCCAGTGAAAAATCTGGCACTTTGAATTTGTTACTTTCAATTATTGTTACATTTGAACATGGACTTTATTCATGAATAAATATACTTTACCTTGGATAGATATGGCACTTACCCAGCATATATCTCATAACTAATATTGCCATGATATCCTAGAAAGGACTCCACTCTGGCATTTGCAGGTGCTGCCTTGCAATTCAGCTGAAGTGAGGTGATAATTAGAGATATAATTACATGGTTAGTGAATAAATTAACCACAAATTGCATGGACTTGAAGAAAATGTTGACCCTCCGACTGCTCTGTCTCTTTATATTGATATGGGAATCCCAATTTCTCTCACCTATTAATCTTGATATGCATGTAGACTTTATTCAAAGGCAGATCATTTAGAGAGTTTACCAGTGGAGCTTTGTCCGTGGCCATGGCTAAAACTGAAGTGGGTCCTTTGGAAACTATCCGGTAACTTTTCTTCATTCATTCTTCGTTTTATTCAGAGACAAGATGAAATGTTTTTAATCTTTTTATTGGAAATTTCAAGTTGCATTATGCATACAGCATGGTGTGCCTATGATTTCATGGTCTCTTATTTTAACGTTGCAGGTTACACACCTGGTATAATTCATCAGAAATAAGTCCCTTTCCATCTGCAAAAGGCACCTCTGAGTTGTCAAATACTTCATCTGCCATCCCATTTCCAACCAGATAACCTTGAAAAACTAGCCATGCAAGAAGTCAGACCATGAGACCATCTAGTAAAATTCCTAACGAACATAACGCTGTTCATAGTCACCAACATATTTTGGAGAGGCCTGAATGAAGAAAGCTATGAATTTCAATTATTATCAAATATTTTTGACCTTAATGTTCAAGGTTGGTTTAATACCTGCTTCATTTCCTGTCATAGCCAAGAAAGAGAGGCTGCAACGGTCAAGCATCAAAGTATCAATCATAAAACAAATTGTATTAAGAAAAATACAATGTCTAGAGCATATGTTTTCCTGAAATGCAACCTCAAATCAACTTATAGGACTCCTGCTGCCACAAAGAAATTCCAGCCTATTCCAAAAACAGAGAATCCAAGAAGTCAACTGAATAACAAAACATGGGTCGTGTGTGCTTTACCATTTACTGTTTCCTGTACCACCATTGGAATATTAATACCACAATAAGATTCCCCTCCGACATAAAATGGATTAGATAGAAACTCAGGGAATGCTTCAAACCACTACATCCAAGATTATAAACTATACTGAGATTCACAAAAATCTATACACTTGTAAACTAATTTTTTGTAGCGTGATAGAACTGAAAACCTTTATGAGGAAAGTATGTATATCTGAAGCAGCCTTAAAATCTCCAGTCTTGTAATCTGTAGCTGTATTGGAGTAAGAAAAACCAGTCCCAACTGGAGAATCAACAAAAAGAATGTTGGAGACCTACATGTGCAAAACCATTCAAGGTTAATCCATTACAACAAAAATTTATACATTCAGTGGCATCCAAGTTAAGTCCAAGTTGGATGAGAAACAATTTAATAATGGCAAATTCCAAAGTGATGAAAGCAACAGAACATAAAATTTGATAACAGAGATGCTTTATCAGTGACATAATCTAGTATGCTCACTTGACGAATGTTTGAAAGAGGGAAAAAGAATTGGTGCCCTAATTGAAAACATTCATTATAACCATAGTGGCAAAGGCAGGAGCCTTGAACGCCAACCTTAGTCCAAGAGTGTGGATTGGGGATGAGCATGGGAAAACTCCCAGAATTGTTACTGAGATCAAAACTCATTGGACCTGCAATAGGAGAAAAACTTTGGGATAAATATTAGAAGATCTCTATCATTTTATTTTACAAATTTCTAAAAATCACTATTATGTTCTGTTTTTCTCTACACAAGGATTCCATCAAAATAGCCTCCCACCCTGCCTAGCCTTGCAAGTCTGGCAAGTGCATTATCTTTTCAAGATCAATGCTGAACAATGAATAGGTAATGTTTCAAGAGTATGAAATCCATAATTTATCGATTTCCGTTATTCTTTGGTTTACAATGATATCTTAGAATTGCATAAGCCTAATTATAACAGCAGTTGACTCGGTTTTGGGTGCCAATTCCAACAACATGGGTAAAAGTGAGCTTACAGTTAGCCATTTGAACAAGCCATTCCCATGGCCAGATTACACAATTTGAAAACTTAATATGTACAAGATCAAAATTCATTCAGTAAATAGCAACTTTGAGCATTGAAACAGACAATAAGAACAAGAATTCCCATAGATGACCAATCTCATAGACAAATCCAGTGAAACCGGTGCAACCAGGACCTCCCTCAAGCCAAAGAAGAAGTGGATCATTTGCTGGATTACTTTCTGACTTCACAAAATAGTAGAAAAGTTCTCTTCCATTGGCCTCACTAACTGTCACATACCTGCATGAATATGAAGAAAACACAAAGACTTTCATGCAGTTAATTGGTCATCCTATAGAATATAAGAGTGGTAGAATCACATCTTTAAGCACTCCATATAGCAATTTTCGCTCCTAGTCTTTTACATATTTTGAACTCTCCATGCAACAATTTTGACTTTAATATTTTTTAGCTTCAATTGTCACCAAATTTATTAAGTATCCATAGAAATTAAACTCTGTTCAAACATATTCACAGTCTGTGCATAACAATTAGATAGTTGTATATCTTTTATGTTTTTCTATCTTTCTTTGTCATATAAGCATGCATTCTACAGGCTATGAACATTCTACAAGCTATGAACTCTTTGGTTATGTTCTTAATCTTTGCATAAATACACAGCTAATTGTTTATTTACAAACAGGAGCAAATTCATGCATGCTATTTTTGAACATGTTTGTGTTAATGAATAGATATTCTTTCCAGTGAAAAATCTGGCACTTTGAATTTGTTACTTTCAATTATTGTTACATTTGAACATGGAATTTATTCATGAATAAATATACTTTACCTTGGATAGATATGGCACTTACCCAGCATATATCTCATAACTAATATTTCCATGATATCCTAGAAAGGACTCCACTCTGGCATTTGCAAGTGCTGCCTTGCAATTCAGCTGAAGTGAGGTGATAATTAGAGATATAATTACATGGGTAGTGAATAAATTGACCACAAATTACATGGACTTCGTTAGGGAAGACATTGTTATGGAAATACACCCAACCTCACTTCAATTAAAAAGAAAACAGTGTTTCTATACATATATATTTCTCGAGTGCACTTCTAGTAGGCCTCGAAATGCTTTGATATATATGGACAGTTCATTAAAGACAGCGATAATTCTTATTCAAAATGATTCAGTTATTTTCATGACTCATTTGAACATTTAAAGATTATGTCAAATTGTACGTATCTCTATCAGTGTGAATATCCTCAGGCTAAGTCAACAGAATATTTTCTGCATTGCCCCTTCAAGATGATCAAACGTTATCTTCTCTATCTGCCATTCATTTCATCCCGCCAGCCGGTGTAAAGACTTCTTGTTGTATCCATGTAATGCCTGGAAAATAGCATCCACGACCATATCCTGGAGCTTATCTTATTGCCGATTTTCTAAATATTTGGCAATTGGATGGACAAGGATATGGGCACGGTTAAAAATTTCACGGTTTTTATGTCTGCCAGATTATTAAATATTTGGGGAATCTGCAATCCAGATAAAACACTTAGTCAAAAATTTAACTGCGCCTCCAAATATTTGGGGAATCTGCAATCGATATAAAAAATAATGTCAAATATTTCACTGCTCCCCTAAATATTCGGGGAATCTGCAATCAAGATACCACCATACAAGGGTGTACCCAAATCCAAAAGTGAGAAGACTAATTAAGTTGTTGGAAAGAGGATCCACAGTTGGATATTTATGCCATGGGATGTTAGGAAAGCTACATAATTTCTGATAACCAGTTCCTCATTATTCAGATTTTCATAGTTGGAAATCATGTTTTGTCTTTATATCGAAATGAATGGCACTGAGTGCTATGAATTTCACCTAGAGTACTCAGAAGCATTTTGAATACATTGGTGTTTCATCTAGAGTGTAAGTACTCGGTACAAGTAAAGTTAGCTTCATGTTCTCACCCATAATGATTGCCTGGTTCGTGACCAACATCATGATAGGACAGTATAATATTGTGAAATATTATCCTAGAGCATTCAAGGCATTCAACCCATATTATATATACTATTACTTTCATGAATATCACTAATAAGGATGGGTGATGCTTGCAGGTGTAGTCTTATGTATAACAGGTATTGATTATTCGCATGATGATATGTGTCTCATTTTATCATATAGTATACTTGGAACTGTTTTCTAACTCAATTGATAAATCCATACCAATGATTTTCTCAAACAAAATTCATAACTTCATCCCAATTATTTATGTTAAAGCTATACAAATAGAAACACTAACATCAGTGCTTTGTTCTGACTGGATCCAGGTGCCGAGGCCATGTTTGCAGACTTGGGCCATTTCAACAGGAAATCAATCCAGGTCCAAGCTATATGTCAAGGACATAATTATTAGTATTTCATCATACCTGCGTGCTTCATCCTCAAGTTTTAGTACCATAATGAGAAATTTGGGTTTTTCGTTGCAGCTTGCTTTCTGTGTGTTGGTTTACCAATCTCTGCTTATCACATATACGAGACAAGTGACTTATTTGATAGAAAACCCAAGGGACATAGGCTCTACATTTTACAAAGAAATGCTACAGCCTGTGTATTGGTTAATGTTCATTGTTGCCACTTTAGCAGCCATTGTAGCCAGTCAAGCATTGATTACAGCAACATTCTCAATCATAAAACAGTCCATGGCTCTTAGCTGCTTCCCTCAATCTTATTTTCCACCACAGGGATGAAAAATGTTGCCTTATTTCATATCATAATGTACTGATATTCAGTATATAATGAAAATTCTAAGCATTTACCATGTTTTAAATATGCATTCATTTTTAAATTTATGGAATTTATGGTAGATTATCTACGTATGAATCATGATTTGAAATCTTGGCATTGTAGAAGAAGAATACCAAAGTTTTGTGATTTTTAGGTTGTCATTAGATAGGTAAAAGATGGACAAGATATCACAATGTGTTTTTAAATTATGTTTTGGAAGAGATAAAAGTTTTGATAGCGTTTTCAATTTACTTCAGTTTTGATAGTGGATATGTGAGCTGGGCTATATGGAGATAATTAGAGCTATTTAATAGTACTCATTGTTTGGTGAATTTGAGATTCAAAGTTTGTCTACCAAATGTTTTACAGCAAATTGACAACATTGGCTAGCTCGCTGCTTGAATTCGCATCAGCTCTTGAAACGTCACCACTTATGGATTACCAGCGGAGAATAATAGCATATATATGGTTAGATATTTTATTTTTCTTACTTATATTGTTACTGGTCTTGATGGTGTTGTTTTGGTTGTGGCGAATTTTAAGAAGAATTGATCATGCTCCTTTGGAAGTGCCAACCCTTGATGCTCAGTTGTGATGTAAAATACAGGAAGATAGAAACCTTTGGATTGTTGTATTGATAATATGTTGTTTTTATTGACTTTTGGGGCATGGAAAAACTTGTTTCCTTCACTGGTGAGAATATTAGAAGGATAATCTATGACAAATAGTGCACGGGACATCGTTTACACAAAATATTTTGCTTATACTACCCTTCACTCTGTTTTTTGCTATCTCTGAAGGCGTTTATCTATCATCTGTATTGAATAAGGTACCACAAGGAGGTTGGTGTCCCTTCCTAATTGCAACAATTTTTCTGACCATAATGTTCTCTTGGAACTATGGAAGGCAGAAAAGTATAAATATTTAGCACGGAGAAAACTCAGCATAGAAGGTTTGAATGGATTGCTTGCCAGGGTGAATTCACGTGTACCAGGAATTTGTTTCTTCTGCAGTGACCTTATTTTCGGCATGTTGCTATTCTTCCACACACTACTATTACTTATCCATATTCAAAACACACATCACTAATAGTTTCAAGTGTAACTCAATATCATCCACCCTTGCATTCAACAATGTCCATTCATATGTCACTATTCTTCTACACACTATTATTTATAAAATATCTATATTCAACATACACATAATTAACAATTTCAATTGCAACTCTTTATCATCCACCCTTGCTTTCAACAATGCCCATTCACATGTCCCTATTCTTCCACACTCTATGCCTTACGGCGTTTCCTTTGCAACATCAGGTGCAAATGCTAGTTATATATATATTAAATTCACTCTTTTAAGGAATTGAAATTCGCCGTGACTCAACGTTTTATTTTATTTTTATTTTGTTGGAAGAAAATACAATCCACGAATATCGAATTATTTTCAAACTTTCCTAATTTCTTTCCAAGTGATTATCATTATAATTTATATATGGTATGGTTGTGGGAATGAAACCATTCTTACATTAAAATATTTGGTGAATGGTTTTCATTTTAGGTTGATAGGATTTTTTATACATCAACAATTGTCAACACTTTCATTTTCAACCACTGATTTGAAGTGTAATTTGGTAAGCATGTATTGCACTTTGATTGCTTTTTTATCAAATATCCATTAAACCGCTTTGAAGTGTAATTTGGTAAGCATGCATTGCACTTTGACTGCTTTTTTATCAAATATCCTTTGAGTTGCCTTCCTTTTACCTCCGAGTTCTGCTGGGCATTGAACCTGACCCTGTTATGCAAAAACTCTGATCCCCGCAGACCCTCAGTCTTACTACATAGAGTTCTTCTGCGTCACTTTCCTGATCGGATTTGCCATCAATTACTTCGTGGGCCGACGGCAAAACGAGCAGCTCGCCCTAGCGTGGGCGGCGCAATTTGCAACGAAGGACGGGATCTTTGAAAAAAAAAATTAGTCTATTAGGTACCGGGGACGGAAACAATACTCCTCTGCCACTGAAAGAAGGATAGAAGACTCAAACCATTATTTTCCTAGATCATTTAAAATGATCCATAAATCCCTGACATTCTGAATCATTGCAAAGAATTTCAATCCACGCACAAATTTTTTGACTGTCGCATTATAGACTACTCCGCTAAAAATAGGGCTGCCTTCAGTGCTGACTGTGTTATAGTCACTCGTTTCTTCGTCATCTAGGATTTTCCTTCGCGAGGGATTTCAGATCGACTAAATGCAGGCCTGCTCCAGCTTGCTACATTAGGGTAAACATAATCGGTTTGGAGGTTTCCACTAGTTTCAGATTCAAACCCTAGTCCACTGCAACAAATTCCCATGGAGTGTGTCTTCACCAACCGTAACTTCCTTGCGCTTCCCCTTCATTCATCGGTTCTGCCCAGCTGAGTGGTTAACCCTCTGAGGTTCTTCTCTTTTCTACGGTGGACACCAAAAACATTGCTCGTCTGCTGCCATGTCTGTGTGTGTTTTATTACTCTGTTTCCACAAACTAAAACAGGACTATGAATGTTTTCTGTTTCACATGGATACGTAGCTTATACAAAAATATAGACATGTAATAATATTTCATAAGCTAGGGCATTGCATTCAACCCTTATTTGACACCCAATTTTTGTAGGCGCTGGACCAATCCAAAATGTTCTATGTTGTTTGTTCCTCATTTGGTTCTCTCTAGGATTGCAAAGTTACATAAACTGTGCATTGTCAGAGCAACATCCCCAAAAGAAGAAGCCACTTCAAATACACCACTCACAGATGTTCAAGAGGCTCCTCAAAAGAGTAGAAAGAAAGGTAGTTGCTTTCTTACATAAATGTTTACTTTGCTTGTGAGGAAAGTAGGAGTACGACTAGTCGTTTCAAGTATTCTATTTTTATCCATCAGCGCATTGTGGGTTCTTTTTTTTTTTGTAGTAGTAGTCATTGTCGAGGGCTTGTGGGATGCTACAATGAATCGCTACCTGCCTTTGCTACCCTTGACCTGATTCTTTCCCTTGACCTGATTCTTTTGGAATAGGAGGTAATGTTGTTTCAAGCTCAAAGAAGACATCCCTTGTTATCAAGAGGATTGCGAGGAGAAGAAAAAGTGAAGAGAAAACAATTTCAGCAGACGTTAGTGGGAGCGATGTGCCTAAGAAGAGTAGGAGAAAGAAAACCGCTGAAAATTGTTGAAATCTAATTTCAACGCTGCCGTACGCTATCAACCAAAACTGCCTGCAAAACCACAAAACTGCCCAGAAACATATCGCACCGCTTTTCCGGAAAAGCAGTTTCCGTATTCGTTGCTCCGATGCGTTTTGGTGCAGGCACGTGGCTCTCGCCTGACGTAGGCAACTTTGACCCATCGGGAGGTAAAGCTCAGCAACAAGCTGCCTTCCGATATCAACCTCCGCCGTCCGATCTGGTTGCGTGTTCTCCACCGTCGATCTCCGAAGTTGCAGCCCATCCACGTCAAGTCAGAATTTTTGCGTGGAGTGAGGACAAAGCTTGGTTGACTGCCGTCCTATCTGCGATGGAAGAATTAATGGTCTTTAATGGTTGGTCGTAAGTTTTGGTGAGTCCCGTCTTAAATGGTTATGGGTACATACACTATATGTGTCATATTTTTAAATGAACGTTGACCATATGAAATTTAAAAGGCCCACGGTAGTTGAATGCATCGTATTGATTTTTTTAATGAGCCAAATATATATGTGGGTTGTAATATGTGTTGACATTTTTTTATGAGAGCGCGCGGGAGCTGAAGTGAGTTGAAGTATGCACAGCAGTGCATGAAGTAGCGCTCGGTGTGTTGTAAATTTTTTAAGTGTTGGCTATTGTAAAAACGATGGAGGCAGCGTAGGTTAATATATGGTAAGTTGTAAAATGCACCGTAGTGTATGGGAAGATGAAGAACGCATATGCCAGTTTGTTGCCCAATTTATGATGCATGTAGAAAATATTGCAGAGCTGTGTAAAAAAAACAGGGGAGCGCATGTATTATTTTTTTTATTGCTCATTGTAAAGAGAAGGTAAAGAGAAGGGCGTAGTGTAAGAGAAGAAAATGCACAGCAGTGCATGAAGAAGAGAATAGTGTGAGCCAAATGAAAAGAGCTCGTGGGTTGAATTTTTTTTGTGGAGCATTGTAAAATGATGGTGCAGTAAAAGGTGAAACACACAGCAGTGTGTAAAAAGACAAGAACAGTGTTGTAATGTTTTGTGTGGCATTTTTGTGAAACAGAGGTGTAAGAAAAACCATGTGTGGTTTTGTACAGAAGTGCATAAGGAAAATGGTGGAGCGCATTTGTATGCATATGTAAATTTTATTTTACAGCAGTAAAGTGTTTTTGACTGTAGTGAATGTAAAGGGGATTTACAGCAGTAAACCCAGCTCAGTGATTTCTCAGGGTGAAAACAGAGTTTTTGTTTAATATTGTTTTTGGTGAATTCCTCTCAGCAAAGAGGATGAATGTTTGTATGAGGCTTTATATTTTAAGCAATAGAAATGTTTTTATGCTGTGTAATGGACTGTTATGAGTCATTTGGTTTTATTAGCTTCGCTGTGAAAAGGTCCTGGAAGAAATGAAACAGAGCATTGGCTCTGTGGTATTTGCTTGAATGGTTTTTGGTATTTTTCCATTGAAAAATGACCAACAGTGGTATCAGAGCTAGTCCAGGCTCTTTGAAGACTCAAAGAAGCTGAAGGAAGGTGTTGTTGCAGCAGTAAAGCTTCTCCAGCAGTGTGAAGTTTCAGCCAAAGGGATTCAGGTATTTCTTAAAGTTTTTGTGTTACTGTTAAAGGAACAGTGAGTGATTTAAAGAAAACACAGTCAAGTATTTAAAGCCTAGATAAGAATGGCAAGGTCAAAGAAGAAAGCCTCCAAGCCTGCTAAAAATGTGTCTCCCTCCTCTACTAAACTAGAAGGCAATCTATTTGAAAGCATTGTATTTGAGGTTCCAAAGTTTGATGGAAACTTTGATGTATGGGAAATAAAGATGAGGGCTTTCCTAATGTTTGAGGGGATTGAAGTCTGGGAGTCAGTGATTGATGACAGCAAGATGGATAAAGAATCCATGGAATATGATGCACAGGCAGCAAAGACTATCTTGGATGGACTGCCTGATTCTGTGAAGAAGAATCTAGGGAAATACACATCAGCAAAGGATATATGGGACAGACTGCATGACCTTCATGCAAAGGGAACACTGACCATGACCATCAGTGAAGAAGAAAGTCATGAACCCATCATAGAAGCTGAGAATGAGAAGCTTGACCTCATCGAGGTTCAAGTAAAGGAAAGAGATGAAGAGCTTGCCAAGCTCAAGAAGGAGCTTGATCAATGCAAGAGGAAACATCATGAAGAAGTCATATCCATGACAAATCAATTGAATGAAGCAAAGAAGCAGGCAGATGCCTTGACAAGCCAACTTGAACAAAGACATAAGAGAGTGAATAAGTTTATGGAAGAGATTGGACAGTACAAGGTAGAGGTCTCCTCCCTTAAGTCTGAACTACAAGAAGCCAAGAAGCAGGCACAAGGAGCTGAAAAGAAAATGAAGAGCAGTCAAGCAAAATATGAAGAAATCTCCAAAATGAAGACAGACATCATCTCTCTTAAAGTAGCAGCAGCTGAAGCTACTTGTAGCAAGGAAGAAACTGAGGGACAACTAGCAAAGAAAAATAATGAGTGTGAAAAGTTGGAAGAAGAGATTGTCCTCCTCAGGAAGAAGGTTGAAGGGATGAACAAGATCATGAAGAGCTCTCAAGCTCTGGATGACATGCTCAGCTATCACAGATCTCCATTTGACAAATCAGGACTTGGGTATGTAGGTGAACCCTCAAACAAGGATGAGGATGCTTTAAGCAAAGGAGATGCGAAGAAGCCAGAAAGAGATGGTGATGCTCCTAGTTCCAGCAAAGGCAAGGAGAAAAATGAAGGCTGCAATAGAAGAGATCCTGCTCCAAGTAGAAAACCAGCTCCAAGAAGCAATGTAGCTGATGTCAAAGAGGCAAGATGCAATGGTTATCATCAAAGGATCTCAAGGCAGCAAGGCTTCAGAAGTGCATCAAGGAAACCTCCATCTCACAGGTACCAAAGTTCATTTTATGGTTATTGTTATGCTTGTTCAAACTTTGGTCATATGGCAAAAGACTGTAGAACATTTCATAAAGATAAATGTTGTGGTCTCCGAAAATCTCCAAGAAACAATTTTAGAAGAAATCATGAAATGTCATTCATGAAAAATGTTGAATGCTTCAAGTGTCATAACATTGGGCATATGGCACGAGATTGTAACTTAAGATGGGCTGCTATGCAAGCTAGACCCATGCAAAAGAAGAAAGTTACACAAGTATGGAGAAGAAAAGAAATACAGTGTGAAAGCCCCTTAAGCAACGCAGCTGATCTAAATTTGTTTTGAGAAGAGTCTGCCAAAAGAAGACAAGCATACACTAAAGGGGAGCTTGAATTTTTGTTTGCTGAACTGTATTAACAGTCATTTGTTGATGATGGAAGTATTGCAGCACAGCAGTTGCAAATGAAATCTTTGTTAATCCCTCTGAAAGGTAATATGCAGCAGTGATGAAATCAGCAATGTTTTTGCTTTGTGTTTATGCAATATGCACAGAAATGCATAAAGAAGAAAAGATGGCAGCGCTGAAATGTAAAGAGCAGCAGCGAGATAAGAGAAAAATGCAGAGCATGGAGACCCTCACAGCAGTGGGAGGACAAAACATAAAACAACAGCTTGAATTTTTTTTTGGAGCACATGCATTGAAATGCATAGCATGGAATGTAGTTTTATTTTATGTAATGTGAGAGAACATACTCACAGCAGAGTGAGTATAATACACAGCAGATGGAAAATGTTTTGTATTGGGAATGAAAATGCAAAGCAGTGATAAGAAAATAAGAAGTTATGGACAGCAGCATGATGGCAAGAAGGAGAAGCACACAGCAATGCAAATAAAAAAAAATGCAGCAGCAAGAAGTTTTGAACAGCAGCACATGCAAAAGAAATTTTCCTTACAGCAGTAAAGGTAAATGTAATGAATTTGTTGTTCATTTGAATTGAAATGCAACAGCAGTGAGTGTGTTGGTTGCATCTGAAATGCAAGTGAGACACAGCAGAAGTATGATTGTAATGAGTGAAGGGGAGCACGCAGCAGCGTGAAGAAAAGTTTTCCCATTGTGAAGAAGGGAAGCACGCATAAGTGCGCAAGTAAAGAATTCTCACACAACAGTGTGAATGTGAGAAAGGGAAGGCACAGCAATGCAGAGTTTGCAAAGAAATGTAAGTGAAGTGCAGCAACACAACAGCAAGTGTAGACACAGCAGTGTGGGATAGACACAGTAAAGAAGATGGCACAACAGTGCAGCAGAGAATATGCATCAGCATAAGAGAACATTGTAATGAGTTTGCACACACAGCAGTGCAACGATTGTTTGTTTTGGAACTGCATGTAAAGCAGTGTCTGTTTGTAATCCCTCTGTTAATGAGGAAGGTGCTTTTCAGCACAGTCATTTGGTGAATCCCTCTATCAAGAGGATGATGCTTTTCAGCATAGTCACAGGTGAATCCCTCTGTCATGAGGAAGGTGCTCTTAAGCACAGTTTCAGGTTAATCCCTCTATTAAGAGGAAGACAACTTTGTTGTTTGTTTATGAACTGCAGCAGAAGCAGTTGGTGAATCCCTCTATGCGAGGAAGATTGGTGAACCCCTCTATGTGAGGAAGATATTCTTGTAACAGCAGTTGGTGAACCCCTCTATGTGAGGAAGTGCTTGGGTAAGATTGAAAGCCCAGCAGTTGAAATTAAAGGGGAGTGTTGAAATCTAATTTCAACGCTGCCGTACGCTATCAACCAAAACTGCCTGCAAAACCACAAAACTGCCCAGAAACATATCGCACCGCTTTTCCGGAAAAGCAGTTTCCGTATTCGTTGCTCCGATGCGTTTTGGTGCAGGCACGTGGCTCTCGCCTGACGTAGGCAACTTTGACCCATCGGTAGGTAAAGCTCAGCAACAAGCTGCCTTCCGATATCAACCTCCGCCGTCCGATCTGGTTGCGTGTTCTCCACCGTCGATCTCCGAAGTTGCAGCCCGTCCACGTCAAGTCAGAATTTTTGCGTGGAGTGAGGACAAAGCTTGGTTGACTGCCGTCCTGTCTGCGATGGAAGAATTAATGGTCTTTAATGGTTGGTCGTAAGTTTTGGTGAGTCCCGTCTTAAATGGTTATGGGTACATACACTATATGTGTCATATTTTTAAATGAACATTGACCATATCAAATTTAAAAGGCCCACGGTAGTTGAATGCATCGTATTGATTTTTTTAATGAGCCAAATATATATGTGGGTTGTAATATGTGTTGACATTTTTTTATGAGAGCGCGCGGGAGCTGAAGTGAGTTGAAGTATGCACAGCAGTGCATGAAGTAGCGCTCGGTGTGTTGTAAATTTTTTAAGTGTTGGCTATTGTAAAAACGATGGAGGCAGCGTAGGTTAATATATGGTAAGTTGTAAAATGCACCGTAGTATATGGGAAGATGAAGAACGCATATGCCAGTTTGTTGCCCAATGTATGATGCATGTAGAAAATATTGCAGAGCTGTGTAAAAAAAACAGGGGAGCGCATGTATTATTTTTTTTATTGCTCATTGTAAAGAGAAGGTAAAGAGAAGGGCGTAGTGTAAGAGAAGAAAACGCACAGCAGTGCATGAAGAAGAGAATAGTGTGAGCCAAATGAAAAGAGCTCGTGGGTTGAATTTTTTTTGTGGAGCATTGTAAAATGATGGTGCAGTAAAAGGTGAAACACACAGCAGTGTGTAAAAAGACAAGAACAGTGTTGTAATGTTTTGTGTGGCATTTTTGTGAAACAGAGGTGTAAGAAAAACCATGTGTGGTTTTGTACAGAAGTGTATAAGGAAAATGGTGGAGCGCATTTGTATGCATATGTAAATTTTATTTTACAGCAGTAAAGTGTTTTTGACTGCAGTGAATGTAAAAGGGGATTTACAGCAGTAAACCCAGCTCAGTAATTTCTCAGGGTGAAAACAGAGTTTTTGTTTAATATTGTTTTTGGTGAATTCCTCTCAGCAAAGAGGATGAATGTTTGTATGAGGCTTTATATTTTAAGCAATAGAAATGTTTTTATGCTGTGTAATGGACTGTTATGAGTCATTTGGTTTTATTAGCTTCGCTGTGAAAAGGTCCTGGAAGAAATGAAACAGAGCATTGGCTCTGTGGTATTTGCTTGAATGGTTTTTGGTATTTTTCCATTGAAAAATGACCAACAAAAATAAAGAAGAAAAAATTATGGAGTTGGACGTAGAGGGTGAGGAGGATGATCATAACTTTGAATATGATTGGCCTCCTTTGGTATGCTGTTTTGGCTTGGCGCAGAATGAGTTTATTCCTTCTGTTAGGGTATCAGACAGACAAATGGATGAAGATAAGTATTCTACATGGAAGGGCTTGCAATGGAGTCCTCTAGAATTTGTCAGGGCACCGGGAGGACCAGCATCCAATGTTGCTATTGCACTTGTAAGGTTGTGAGGTAGAGTAGCATTTATGGGTAAAGTAGGTAATGATCCCACTGGTTATCAAATGGTTCTCACAATGAACAAGGAACATGTCCAAACTCGTGGTGTTAAATTTGATCCTTATGCATCCACAGCAGTTTCCTACATGAAGCTAACCCGTCGGGAAGGAAAATTAGGAATGGAATGTGTCAACCCATGTCCAGAAGATGGTTTTCACATTTCTGATATTAACATCGACATATTGCAAGAGGTATTCTTATAGTCATCCACACAAAATGTATACTTCTAACTTCTTCTTTTTTCGCAACATTTTCCTTATCTCATGTGCTTGATTAGTTTCGCCTTTTATATATTTGACCTTTCCCATTTTTTATATTTTTTCAGTTTGGTCCAATTTTTCGATCATCTTACAGAAGCAGGCTACTTTGTAATCAGTATGTGCTGATAACCATAGGATGGAGTTAAATGCTCTTTATCTGTGACTAAATATTTAAACTTTTCACGCAGGCCAGGATGTTTCATTTCAATTCCATGGTTCTTCTTGAACAATCCATGCATGCCACTCTTCTTGCTGCAATCAAAACGTCAAAAGAATTTGGGGGAGTTATAATTTTTTATGTAAACCTCCCTTTGCCACTTTGGAGGTCTCGAGATGAGACAAGAAAACTTATCCAAAGTGCATGGAATGAGGCAAATGTCATTGAGGTAACCATCCAAGAATTGGAATTTTTTATTGATGAGGATTATTTTGAGCGAAAGAGGAATTACAGGCCTTAATACTATGCACATTCCTATGAACAGTCAGTCGTAGAAAGAAAAAGGCAACGACGACGAAGGTGTTATCATTACACCAAAGAGGAAATTGCACCGTTATGGCATGATAACATAAAGATTATGTTTGTCATTGATGGCACCTTCCGCATACACTACTACACATCTACATTTGAGGGTGCAGTAATAGGAACAGAAGATGTTTTGGTCACGCCATTCACGTGTGATAGGGATGGTTCTAGTGATGCTATTGTAGCAGGTAGTCATTGAATGCAGCCACATTGCTCAAGGATCTATCTGAAGAGTTCTTATACTTCTAATAGAAGGATGATATGTCGATGCAGAGTTCAACATTGTTAGTAACTGTGTATGTCTTGCAAGCATTATCAGAAAGTTGACTTCACAACCGAAGCTATATGATGATCAAGTGTTGTTGGAGAAGCAATTAAGATTTGCTATTTGTGCTGGGATTATCGCACAATGGACAATTGGTGTTGTCCGGGGATTCCCAACTGAAAGCGCAACACAGAATCTGAAGGAGCAAGTATATGTACCTTCCTTTTGGTAGGCTATTTATAGGTTTAGCATAGCTCCATTGATGCTGGAAGGTAATGTATTATTGCATTAAGGTACCTTTTGTCTCGTTGGACACTACATCATGAACTTTGCATTTCAGGTTCTTCTCATGGGCATTTCTTTTAAGGATTCGATATCCAGCTGTGGCACATATTTTAAGAGACAAATTTGTGGATTCTCACAATTCCTGTCAATTCCCTCTGTACCCTTTTTCATTTTAAGATGTTTGATATGATAAGTTTGTATATTTTGTTTCCATGGTATTTCTTTAGTCATAAATTAAACAATGAGTTACAAAACACATAAGAATCAGCTATTGTCACTCATCTGTAATTATAATGTTCTTCGAGGTATATTCCTTTTCTTAGATCTCGGCAAGTCTGCTAGATTTGTGCATGATGTTCTTAGTCATTCTATAATTATTTCACTTTTTGTAAAATCAAGTTTCAATGTGTAGGTATTAGCATTAATGGAGTCTCTGTAGTTATCTTATTGAAAATGCATTGTATTGATTTTGTTAAAACACTAGAGAAAAGAAAATCTGTTACTAGACCTGGTTGGGCCTAAGGTGTTGGGTTTGCCAAGTCGACTTGTTCAGACTCAGTGAGTCAAATTTGTGCTCGTTTTTCCAGTGATTTTGTAACGGTTGGGTCTGAGGGCATGGCCTGTCCTAGTGAAACCCGGTTGGGTCTGCCAAGTTGACTCACCCAGACATACCAAGTCAAATTTGTGGGTAACCAATTGTTGACTGCATTGTGACTGTTAACTTGTGGGCTTGCGCAGCTTATTTTACTGATGCACAACACCAAGCAACGAAGGATGTTGGTGTTATTGCTGGCTTGAATGTAGCTCGTATTATCAATGAATCCACAGTGAAAGCAATAGCTTATGGCTTGGACAAGAAGGGTGGAGAGAAAAATATTTTTATTTTTGATCTTGGTGGGCACGTTTGATGTCAGCGGTCTGACTATTGACAACAAAGTTTTTGAGGTTTTGGCTACAAACAATGATACCCATCTTGGAGGTAATCTGTCTAAACTCTGTTTGGCTGTTTAGCAGTTTTACATTATGAATTTGAATACATGCACGGTGGTTATCATTGACTTTTTTGGTTGGCTTTCAAGCTTTGAACTTACAGGGATATACACTAATATGCAGGTGAGGACTTTGACCAAAGGATAATGGAATATTTCATCAAATTGATCAAGAAAAAGCACGGAAAGGATATTAGTAAGGATAGCAGAAATGAAATAAGACATCCAATGTGTTCCTTGTAATATAGATATAAACAAAACATCTAAAGAAAAGTAATTGCACAATGATCCAGTCCAAGAAAACAAGGTTTTCCACAAACCAATTAATTCTTCTAGAAAAATTTAACAATTCCAATTTAATAATCCTATCGGCCTCTCTTTGTATCTTTTGGGACAATTGCTAGTTTTAACACTTATGTTAAATATGAAAGGAGGCATACTCCAATTTATGCTTTTGGAGGTTTCTTTTCTCAAGTAACTCTAATCCATGTTTTTGGCTTTTTTTTTTGAAGAAATTTGTTGAGATGATAATATATATATTTGTTTAATTCTTAATTAAAGCCTATTTCTAGATGACTTTATTTTTTATTTTAATTTATGTTCAAATCATTCTTTTTTTATTTTATGAAAAGAGCATCTTGCGTTGAATTCCTTCAACACAAAGTTCTCATGATTATTCAATTTTGTATATTTATTCGCTTCCGAAATAGAATTCAACGCTCTTGAATTTCACAAAATTGTGTTTGCAAGAAGCAATTTGATCCTTTGGCCATACATTTTCTACGTGTTAAGTATTTTATATTTATTCCTTTTTTATAATGGGTAATGTTTATATCATCATGCCTCTATGCCACATCTTAAGCATATCTTCTAAGTCATGAAGGCCATCCCAAGTTTTAATAGTATATGGATGAAACAAAGATATTAAAAGAGATTTCTTTACTTGTTTTGGTTATGCATATCTTAAAAATATGTGTCGTGGACGTTTTATTGTGGAGAAATTTATTGCAATCGTATATTCATTGAAGGTTGAAGTGAAAAACAAGTATCCATATGTGTCGTGGACGTTTTATTGTGGAGAAATTTATTGCAATCGTATATTCATTGAAGGTTGAAGTGAAAAACAAGTATCCATGGTCTCACAAAGATTTGAAAGAAGTATTTGTGATTCTTTATATTATGTTATTGAAGTGTATATTTTGTTATTTTGGATGAGAATATAGTAAAATGACATTCACATAAATTTTATGTTATGTTTTGTATTTGTTTAATGGCTCATTATTAGACACTTTCAATAATAAAAAATACAAGGACAAAGTTACCATTTATAAAATTTTCCATATTAAATTGCGTGGATATAGATTAGATACCTCAAGATAAATATAGGAAGAATGTAATAGAAAGAAAAAACGTATATTAATGTGAATAACTAGAAAATGCGAGGACTATATTACAATTTATATAATTGTCTAATGATTATCTATCATGAATATTCATAGTGCCAAAATTTCTAACGCATATGTCCACTTCCTTCTAGTGCTATGTATTACTGTCATAAATCTTACTCCTATTTCACATATAATTCTCATAAACACAGGTCTCTAGTGCTACATATTACTTTCATAAACCCTACTCATGTCTCACATATAATTCTCATAAGCCAAGGTCTAACTTAAGTGAATAGATTTCATTGAAGGATATCCAAAATCCAATACCTAGGTTTAGAGTCAACCATGTTATTTCTTGAATTTTAAAATTACAGAAACACGTTAAAATGAAACATGTTGGCCTATTTGTTTACATGCAATCTTAAGACTATGTTTCATTACACTTGATTTTGGAAAGAAATCACATGCTAACATAAACCCCGTTGTTATTTCTATGATCACTTAACAAAAAATATAGATTAAGTTCTCCAGATTTATTTTTAACTACATATTTTTCAAATTTGCAAATTGAACTGACATTGTAAACGTCTTAAATTCTAACAACAACTTAGGAATATTGTTGCATCATAGCAATGTTTTTGTTGCCCTTTGCATAATCAAATATATCAGTGATCTACAAAGAGTTCAAAGAGACTTTGGAGCACATTGTGCATGTAGAGAGAACTTTGAGCTATGAGCACATAGAGTATGAGTACTATGTGGCAAGGTGAAATATTGTAAGGTTGCATGTAAACTTCCCGAGGCCATTTGTATTTTTTAGTCAATTAACGGGGGTGCAATAGGAAATAAAATGTTTATTTTGTTGGCATCTAAACTCTTTCAGCTGGTGGGGCTAGTTTTTGCATCTCTCTTTCTAATATTAGTTATTGTAATTGAAACTCAAAAGGATTGAAAGAGGAAAGCTCCCTAGGCAGCTACATTTTTCTTTGTTTCAATGTTGTGATGAAGTCAGGACTCATCTACTAGTTTGAGTGAAATCCATTAACAAGCAGTCACGTGCAACTGTGAAAAATTTGAAATCGTGGAATGTGTTGTGATTCCACCATTAGAATCATTGTAACAGTTCACAAAAGAGGGAGAGGTTGATAGTCACATAGTGGGTTGTAGAAATAAAGCAAATAAGAACACCAGTGGTAAACACTTTCATTGCAAAAGTGGTGGTAGGTGAATTAGATGCATCTTATTTTGGTGCATATGTTGGTGCTAATGAGTGTAATATGCCTCCTCATGTGTAAAGGATATTAAGTCAGTGTCAAAGTTTGGCATGAAACATACTTATTCTTGCAATTTACATGATGGATATGTTGATAGACCAAATCTCATGTTTTTTCTCCATGCAAAGATGTAAATCAATATCAAATTAGTTAATTTAATTTTGACACTTGAAATCAATAGATCTTCAATAAGGAGATCTTCAATAAGTCAGACTTATTTGGTTAAGATCAATTGGATTTTTATTTCTTAGTTTGAATGTATAGATATGCAAAACTAACAATTTGAAAGTAGTGAAAATTTAGTTACACAATTAAATTCATTTGATGATTTTGTCATGTGTGATGTATTGTCATTAAAAATTATTAAGTTGTTCTATGATGGAAATTATTTGTCTAAATAGTGTGTGATAACGCATCTTCAATTTATATAATCTTATTATTTTTTATATATGCAATGAATGCATTATCTAACATCTCATTGCCAAAAGAACAATAAAATTTCATGGGAGCAAATACACACAAGCAATTATAAAAAACACATATTTTACCTTATAGAAGGCCACTACAGGAAAACTCCAAAAATAAAACGAAATTTAATATATTTTATTCATTCTTTTTAAAGAGAACCTTTATAAATTATAATTCTAGAATGACCAATTATTGCATGGACCCAATATCAACTATTTGTAAAACATATGTCCTATTCAAATATTGTTGTTGTGTTTTTACTTTTTTGGCTTGTATTCATAATTTTTTCAACTGAATCATGTGCCCAACTCTATATTGTTGTGGTGGTTCATTTCTTTGACTTTATGCATTTTATCCCTTCATATATTATGTATTTTCAAGTTAAAAGGTGAAATTATTTGTCATTGATTGCCCCATAAATTTTCTTTCTTTCAATTTTGATCTGAATTTTTTAATCACAACATCCATGGGTATCTTCTCATTGCTAGCATGAACCCACCTGATACCCTATCCAACCATGTTTCTGTAGCTCAAAGTCAACCAATTATTCAGGCCACCCTTAATCTTGCTAAAGAGTGACTTGATATGATTCATAAAAAATTTAAAAATAATTATTGGAAATTAAAATTCTTTTCCTCATGAGTTGAATTGCAAATCAACTTTTTGAAAGCTTGAGAAGTCGTGACATGAGACCAAAGGTTTGTATTCTAAAAGGTTTTTGTGTATAATTAGATAAAATTTGATATATTTAGAGCTATATTATTATTATTGTTTAAACATCTTTGAAGAAAATATTGAATTGGGTGTTCAATATGTAACATGCATTCAATTTGCATTGAAGCTAAACAAAGACATCTCAACTAAAGAGTAATTTAATAGAATTGGTGGATCAAACATACTATTTATATCAAAACATTCAATTATACAACTTGCTTTACTCAAATAATCGAAAATGAAAACAATGAGTGCAAAAATCCCTTGACACTCATTCTTATGAACATTGTTTCTTATCCAATCATGAACAATGGAAAGACATGTCAACCGCACCGTAACACCAAGAATATTGTCTTTTACCTCGTCAAGTTCACCTCTATCGCTAGAATGGAACTTGACTTCTTTCTTTTTCCTTATGATTTTCATCATTTATGTTGAGCACATTATTTTACATGTTCTCCAATATATCATTTGTCACTGAAAAACATGTCTTTGCTAAGAGATTCAGGAATTTACTTACATTGAAAGATTTTCATTTTGTTCATTTGCAATAAGAATACCAAATTGGGAATTGCTTCCTTTATGCCTCATATGCAATATTTGTTTAAAATTAGCATTTCTTGTTTCTCTAGATTTTTTTTCCCTTGTTTGCTAGTATTTGAACACATGAAAACAATACAATTTCTCTTTATTTACTTATGGACTCTTCTTCATCGTCTTTGTGACAGAAAAGCTACACAAGATTGTGCTATTGTCGTAGAAGGGAGAAGAAAATATTGTCTTTTACCTCGTCAAGTTCATCTCTATTGCTAGCATGTAACTTGACTTTGTTCTTTTTCCTTAAAACATTCGCCGTCTACACTGAGCACATTATTTTACATGTTCTTCGATATATCATTTGTTACTGAAGAATATCTCTTTGCTAAGAGATTCAAGAATCTACTTGCATTGAAAGATTTTCATTTTTCTTTTGCAGAAAGAATGCCAAATTGGTGATTGCTTCCTTTATGCCTCATATGAAATGCATTTCATGTTTCTTTAGATTTTTTTCCCTATGTTTGCTAGTATTTGAAAGCATGCAAACAATACAATTTCTCTTTATTTACTTATGGCTTCTTCTTGATTTTCTTTGTGACAAAACAAACTAAATATTGTCCTATTATCATAAAAGTAAAAAGAAAAATGCGACAAACTACAAGTTACATAGAAAGTTCCATAGTCCTCTTCAATAGAACTTGCGAGTTGAATATTTGAAATAAGTTGTTCTCTCTGAACTCTATATAAAAATTGCACTAAACAACTTGCCATATTTGGTGATTGAGTTAAAAATGATTTTGCATTGCATGAATCACATCTCCAAGAAATTGATAAAAAATTATCCAAGTTTCACCGATATAGATTGCAATGTTTCTTCTACAACCCAGGGTATTGTCTTTTTGACTCATTTCTCGTCCTCCTTCACTTCCACTATACATCAATTGAAATATCATAAGGAATTGTAAAGGACTTTCAACATTATTTAACTCAAAAACATGTTGCTTCTTTGCAATATTGTATATTGAACTAAATTTTGAATTCCTTGAATATCTTCACCAAGTTACTGATGGTGAAACATATTTAGAAGGATTGTCTACACCTGCTTCTGCTTCTACTAATTCAAGAGTTAGCTTATGGAGAGACACTTTTTGCATCAAATGGTTTTCTAATTGGTTGTCAATTCCAGAAAATGTTTAGTTATTTACAAATGGGCAACCATTTCTTCATTTCAATTAGCATTATGGTTATCAATTCAATATTTTATTACATAACCAAAATCTTATATGCGGCCACTTTGAACCACTTCTATTATATCACACAACAAACATTATATGTGCATTTACTCTTGTAAATGCACATATTAAAAACTCTACAAACATTTTCATGCTCAATCATACAATTGTGCACAGGTGCACATACAAATGATTTTGAAGGTGATGTGCTTCTAGTATATGGACTAGGATAGGCCAGAAATTAAAATTCACTAGTCAAAGCACAACTTGTGTAGGTAGATCTTGTTGAAAAAACTAGTCAGCTAACTATCACAGTGAATATAAGCAACAACCTTATAGACCGATTCCGTGACAAATTTTGTCATGGAAAAAGTATCTATATTACAGAATTTGCAGTACGAAACAAAGGAATATATGAAAGAGGTGATGCAAAGAGTTGTATAATTTTACATGGAAAAAATAAAATGGAACTAATATCCCAAGTTTTCAATGATCGTAGACTGACTTGCTCCAGACACAATGATATAATAACTTATTATATCAATAGATGCATATCCAATTGGTTCTATTGTCGATGTAGTGATAGCATGCCACCAAAACAATAGACAATTTGAATTAAGCAATGAAGATGGTGAAAATTCCAGTGATACGGCCATTGTAAGTGAATTCTTACTCCAAACTATTCTCCATTTTATGCTGCAAGCTTGATCAATTATTCTTGTTGTGATTTTCCTTTTCTTGTCAAATGACATAGAGAAAAAAACTTGTGCTTTAATAATTACATTATTTCCTAGTTGTGACACTTTCCTATTTGCAATCACTGCCAGCTGCAACTAAGTGAAAGTTACAAAGAAAATTTCTTATAAATAAAGCATCAGCTAGCATTCAAAAACACAACATTCTACATATTCGAAAACATTGTCAGAAATGGGCCAAAAGGATGGCAAGTGTTGTGGTCTGCAATAGTAACTTGCATCGATGTTCTAAACCAAACTTGTGCAAAAACACACTTACTATCCTTCATGAAATAAAAAATATAGGTATTTACTTATATTTTTGTTTTTCTCTCATTCTACATACATGCTATATTTTTTCAAACTTTTCACATTTTGTCTACCAAAAAACATCAATACTTAATGATTCTAATCTCTTTTGAAAAATGCGCAAGGAATGCACAAAGCAAAAAATGTATTTTCACCACCCTATTAACAATTTTGTCAAAAATGTTCAAATCCCATGATTCTGAACTCATCAATCTGCACATTGTGCAAAGAAAGCACAATAAGTTATTATCACCTCAATGTCGATTACAAATTGGAGACAAGTGACAACAATATAGATTTCACTTTGCAAGTGCCATAGTTGAACAGTGGAGACAAGTGACAACAAGATAGATTGCACTTTGCAAATGGCACAACTACAACAATACTGCCCAACAATTGCAGAGACAAGTTTCAAAGAGTACGTGGAAGACATATAAGAAAACTCTCTGTACACGACATCTTCACTTTAACACTCAACAACATTATTGCTCATATCAAGCCACTTTGAACAAACTCTCTTGCAACATCAATTCCACCAACTTTGTTGTTTCAGTGAACATGGTGTAACTAATAACTTTACTTATTAGATCTTTTGCACAATATCCTTCATATGCTACCTTTTTTTCTTGTACTAATATTTCCTCAATTGCTCACTTACACAGGTTTTGTCACAATGCCACTTGGAGAAATTGAGTCAATTCCAAAAGAACATTACCACTCTTAGTACCAATGGCATCTGTATTTAGTTCAAAGTATCGTTGCCGCACAATTTTGTTCCAATTACACTTTTGTTTACAAAGACTTCAAGAAAAAAGTATCATTTCCACACAATTTTGTTCCAATTACACTTTTGTTTACAGAGACTTCAAGAAAAATATCCAAGAGTCAAAAGAGCAATTGTATCTCAGGGAACACGTCGCTACACCTTGACTGCTTAGACCATTTTGATTATTGTCCATAAATCTCTAATATGATTTTTAATTTGTTCCTGTTGTCTAGATTTATCTGTCCATTATTATTTAGAATTATGTATATAAATTAATTGCAGTCACGAATAGAAATTTTAATCCATAGAATTTTATAATTGTCTAAAACTATCTGCACCTCAGATTTTTATTCATACATACTCTTTTCTATAGCTTTATTTTTTTGATATTACCTAAATGCCTCAATACCTAATAATCAAATCATTACAGTTACAGGTTCTCCTTCCGTTAATATGGATCAATCCTCTCTAACTAAATCCCTCAACGCCTAATAATCAAGTCACTGCTGTTACATGTTCTCTGTGCTAATATGGATCAATCCTCTCTATAATTATATTTTTTTGATATTTAACTAAATGCCTCAACGCCTAATTAGTAATAATCAAATCACTGAAGTTACATGTTCTCTGTGCTAATATGGATCAATCTCATATATTTGAGTGCAGAGATCTCAGACTTCCTAGTAATCCATTGATGATATTCTATGTGATTTCAATAAGAGCTCACAAGTTAATCTGCTGGGCATTGTTATTGTTCATACATAATATTTTGCTTCAATGTGTGTGAAATTTTGTTCTAACAACTTTTACAAAGCTTTTATGTTCAGGAAAAAGTTTAAAACAAACTCCTAAGACAGAAATGACTCAAATACATAATAGGGAAACTTTGTCCTTCAAGCTGAATGGGGCCTGCCAACTGCCCAACTTTTTTTTTTGCTCCTTTAAAACTGGCTGAGTAGAGTAAGTTTATAGTGTCCCTATTGTTAAAACATATTCCTAGAGAATCGATGCACAAAATAGGTGTAAAATACCTATCCTTTGGAATTCATGATCACAGAGACTTCCAATTGGTTTTTAATGAGAAAAGTATTCATAAATCTTCTTATTGAAATTCGATTTTTATGGGTCACAGTTACAGTCTTCCCATTGAAGTTTAATGTGAAATTTATTTATAATTTTTTATATGCAAATTCGACTCCTTCTAGTCTCGAGAAGATTCAGTTTAATATTATGAAAAGCTAAATATTCAATTTCGGATTGGTGAATGGTCTTTCGAAACTGTATATGCAACTTTTGTATTTGACTTGCAAATTTTGTTGCTTCTGTAATTTATTTACTAATACCGTGGAAATTGATTAATAATTTAATATTATTATAATTATCTATTATCTAAAATTTTATAATTATTGATGACAGAAGTCCATTATGAGAAATGGGATCACTCTTCACATGTCTTTTCATGTATTTCTTCAAGATTCCATTTTGTAATTTTCTAAATGACTTTGTGAGGATCTTCCTAATTAGTGTAAAGCTCAAAATTGTGAAGGATTTTATTTTTTAATTTTTAAGATATTAAAATGAGATGAAATTATATATATATATATATATATATATATATATATATATATATATATATATATATATATATATATATATATATATAATTATTTGTAGAATAATTATTTTATTAATATTATTTTTATATGTGAAAAAGTTAATATGATATTAGTGTTATATTTATTTATTTGTAATAATTTAATTTTATTAATTTGTAAGGTATATAATATAATTTTATTTAATTGGGAAAATGTTTAATTTTTTTTTGTTTTTTGTTTTTTTATATGATTTGTATAGTTGTATTATTTTAGTATTTTTTTATTCTAGTCATAAATATTTGGTGTAAAAAAATTCATGCGTTTAAAAATGTTTATTTTCTACACCAATTTCTTCCAATTTAGGCAACAATTATGTTTTGATATTAAAACATGTAATATTTGTAGTTAGTTTAAAAAATAATATTTCTATTACTAGATTAGGAAGTAATGTCCCGCAATCTTAAAATTTAGTGTATTTTTGTTTGCTTGCATATACTACATTAGTTTAAGTACACCAACCGCAGCTATATGCATGCATTGTCGAAACTAAAGAAATTTGCATAACAATAATTATGTGTGAACAAAAGCCACATGGTAACAATGTGCAGAAAAACAGAAGGCAGTGGCATTGCCCCTAGGTCACTCTTATTTTATTACTCTTATTATTTAAGCCAATATTTAAATGTTTATAGTCATTTTTCAACACAACTTGTCGCATATTGGGCTTTATATTACTTTTACCATTTTAGAACAAACACTACAACATCTATGATATATTGAGTTTTATATTATTTTTAGCTTTTATTTATTTTTAATTAAATTGACATGTAAATGTTTAGACATTAACACTAATACAACATTTCCTCTATATTAGATTGTAGAGGAGTTGTCCCCACAATCAAAGTTCTTAAAAAGAATTCACATCCTTTAAATTCAGGGTTTTATTGATAGAATTGATCATTCCAAATTACATGTTCAATGACTTAATTTTTTTAGATTAAGTTTGGTATTTACAAATTTCATGGTATTAATTGCAAAGCTAATAAACAACTTTTTAGTATATTTAATTTTTACATGCTTTCTCGATAAATTACATAAATCTATATTAAATAAAACAAAACATATAAATTTATACACAACTTACATTATATATAATTTTTTTCTTTCAAAAATATATTAAAATCATAAATTATAATTTCTTTTTTTTTATTACTCCCTCTTTATTTCACACATAAATATAAAATTTATTAAAAAAATAATTATGTTAAAATTCTTAAACAATCATCAAAATATGATCTTAACTCTTTTATATATATATATATATATATATATATATATATAATATAATATATGTGAAAATATTTGAAAACATAATAGTAAAATTTCAATACTTAACACTTCTGAAAATAAAAATATATATTAAAAATATTATTGTTTAAACTTAAATATTACACAAATAATATATATATATATATATATATATATATAATAAAATTATTTTTTTATAATTCATCAAAATATATATATAATAAATCAAAACATAAAAATAACTGAGAAAAAGAAAAGAAATACATAATACTTTAATAATTTAAATGTTAAAAATACACAATGTAACTCATATTAAACCCTTTCTCGCTTAAGGGTATTGCCTACTATAAAGGTCTAAATAATAATAAGAGATATATGGTAAGTTTAAAGGACTCGATAGAGATATATTGTAAAAGTAACTGGTGAAGGTCACATGGTTGTAATTATTAAAGTAAGAGGTTAAAAAAATTATAATATAAAATAATATTTTTTTTAAAATAAAAATGTAGAAAAGTATAAATATTATTCAGTATAATAGGGTAAGCTGGAAATATAAAATTAAAATAAGTATAACTAATTAAAATTAGTTTAAAAAAACATAACTAATAATAAATTAACCGTTATGTAATTTTACTTAGATAAAAGTGTAAAGTAAATTTGAATCACATAGTATATTTTCAAAAACTAAATGGTAAGGACAGAGAAATGAAAAATGTGATAGTATATAAATTCTGAATAGTATAAATTATAAAGAAATGCAATATTTATTAATAAAAGAATATGTTGTAAATTTAAATATAATAATATTTTGAAAATCATTTCATTTTATTTTACTTTCACGTTTTCTAACCCAAAGTTACAAGTAAGCAACTATAAATTTGAATTTGAACATAAAAGTATTGTATTTATATTTATTTTTTAAATGTTGAAGATAGGATAATATTTATAAAACATAAAATAAAATGAAAAATTAAAAATATAAATATAAATTAATATTTATTAATATAAAATGTATAGAAATTTAAAAATACAATAATTTAATACTAAAGATAATTATTAATCCTCACTAAATTAATATAATTTAATAAAAGTAATTAAATTGTTTTAAAATTTACTTTTTATATTTTGATAAATTAAGGATATCTAAAACATATAACTTAAATATATTTAAAAATATAAAACATATTATAAAATAATGTATAAATATTACACATTTTATAGGGTTTAAAGAATAAGATAAAATTGTATTGGATGAAGTTAAAGTGATAAATATTTAATAAAGGTACACAGAAAAGTGCCTTGCAAAGATGCAATCTTGAAGGGAATAAAAGTAGATAAAAGGATTGGAATTTAGAAGATTAGTATTATTATTATTTTTAAATAATATTATTAATTACTTTTTTATATTATTAAATATTTTAAGTTAAATTCATTTCCATAAATTAATTAACTATGTTTGAAGTGTGGGATTTGAAAAGGGTTTATGTCATCCCATCTCATTGCATGCTAGTACGGTATTATGTTTTTCAAGGCAACATCCACAATGCACTATGGGATCATTAATCACATTCATGCTAGTCTCTCCAGAGAATTCGACGCAGGGCTATCCCTTGGGGTGAAGGACTAGTCTGTATTCTAATCGTTTTTTTCATAAAGTTATTTCCAGTCTCACCATGACTTTGGGCCTAGGTTCTCCGTCTTCTTTTTATTTTTTAGAATTTTAAATATTTTGGATGTATTCTAATCGTTTTTTTCATAAAGTTATTTCCAAGTCTCACCATGACTTTAGGCCTAGGCTCTCCATCTCCTTTTTGTGTTTAAGATTTTTAAATATTTTGGATGTATTCTAAACGTTTTTTCATAAAGTTATTTCCAGTCTCACCATAAATTTAGGCCTAGGCTCGCCGTCTCCTTTTTATGTTTAAGATTTTTAAAATTTTAAATATTTTGGATGTTTCCCCAATAATTAGACGAACTTTTCCTTTTCTAACAAATTTAGTTTATAAGAGTATGCAGCCTTTCCGTGGGCAGGTAAATCTAACTAGACTTTTTACAGGTTAGATATGGTTTTCATATGTACTTTTTGAACTATGGGCTAAAATCTCTAGAAAAGGTTTGCATTATTAATAAAATTATTTAAACACTCAATTAAATTTTTTTAATAAACATTAAATTATCAAAAAAATCCATATACCTCAGTTCCACCGCTTTTTAATACTTGTATGGTCTACCGAGCAGCAGAGCTCCCATTCAACGTCTACTTCGAATTAAAAAATTTATAGTTCTGGAATTATTTCTAACAACCCTCAGCACAGCACCTTACTTAGGTGGGGAGCTTTTTGCTAGTCCAATCCCTCTAAACAAAGGTCTGTGCACAACCAATGGCGAGAAAAAGAATACCAACAAACATAGCCACACCCTTTCCGGGCTTCGACAGACGGTCCCAGTAGAATTCCCACACCACTTTTTTGACAATGCTCATGTAATACTTCCTTATAAGCACTTCTTTCAGAGCATTGTTGAGATAATCGGGAGGTTCCATATGGCCCTTGAAGATGGGATGACACATGCTGTTCCACATGTCGGCGATGCTCTGTATCGTCCAGACTGACTGAATAAAAAATTAGTTCTCTGAAATATATTGAAAAGGAGATCCAGAAGAGAAAAGAACTAAAAACATTTAAGCAACACACATTGACGTGCTGAGAATAAACACAGTTAAACCATATGTAGCCATATCCAATAAAGAATTTCTGAACGTTTGACTTAAACAAAAATGGAAGAAGAGTTTAACATTCGAGCATCAAATTTCTTCAACCAATAATAGTGATGTAGACGAAGAAGCGGTTCACATCTGGAAGCTAGGCTGCCTGACGCTCATGATTAGCGATCGGATGGGTTGTGGTGTGATGAATCAGTTCATACACCCTTTTAATATTTAATTTCCCTTTATTATTAAAATTAAAATTAAAATTAAAATATATATATAGATATATATATATAGATATATATAATCTACAGAGTATGCAGACACATCAAATTTCTTAAATATCCATATTTTTTTATTAAAAAATTTTATAAAAATTTGCAATTAAATTATATATATATTAATTCCAAATCTACCAAGTATATGGAGGCATCAAATCTCTTAAATCCAAATATCTTTCTCAATGACACGTTAAAAGATTTGATTCGCGTGTGCTTTTGGTAAATCAAGAATTAAGATAAATTTATGCTAGTTTTGAGAAACACACTAATAAAATATTTTAACTAATTTTTATTAGTTTTATAAAATATATACTTAGTGGACATTGAAATATTTTATTTATGATTGACATTCTCCACATTGAAATATTAATACAAATCTACTTTTGGTAAATCAAGAATTAAGTTAAATGTATGCTAGTTTTGAGAAACACACTAATAAAATATTTTAACTAATTTTTATTAGGTGCTACACATAAATTCCATATCAGACATATTTGGAATTCTTTTTATTATTAATATTTTTTTAAATGTTACATATAACACCTTAATGAGAAAGCATCTATTAATGAAATAATGAAATAATATTTGGAATTCTTTTTATTATTAATATTTTTTTAAATGTTACATATAACACCTTAATGAGAAAGCATCTATTAATGAAATAATGAAATAAGAACACTTTTCTATTTCTTTCTCTCTATATATTTGATTTAAAGTCAACATGGATATTGAAATATTTGTTTTATAAGTCCCACTTAAAAAACATTATTAATATTTTTTAAATATTATATATCAACTCTATATTAAAAATAAAATAAATTACACATCTTCTCCTAATGTAAAAATATAAGGATTTTATTATTTTAAATTACTTTATTCTTAGTAGATATAAAATCATGTTATTTAATAAGGATATTGAAATATTCTATTTATAGCTAACTCAAAAATAATTTTTTTGTTATTAACATAAATATTTTTAAAATATTACATATCAACTGAATATAGAATGAATTACAGATTAATTAATATTAATAGTTTTTTTTTAAGTTAATTTGTATTTCCTTAAAAATTCAAGTTACATTTTCTCCATCATCAACATTCAAACTATTATCGGCCACTATCTACCACAAAGGAAAACAAATTGGTTGACCACTATTTTAAAGTCAAGTGTATCAAAAATAAGAATCCAAGTCTAAAACTACAAGAACTAACTACAACAAAGCTACATAAATAATCAAGAAAACTACAATTAAATATAACATACGATCAAGAGTTAGAAGTCATTAGAGAAGGATCCTTTATAATTGTTTTAGCTAAAGAAAAGGGCCTAACATCGCATTGTAGGTGACTTTCCAAGTGTGCCATTCGAGCATCCAAGTTATCTAAGCATGAATGTTGATATCGTTGCACTTGCTTGATCTCATTTAGAGAATAAATATGCCATTCTTTTATTTTTCATGCTCCTCTTTCAGTACTCTATCCAAAAGAGTTTTTGTCTGCCAATGGAGGGTGATGGAATTTAGGTATTGGTTCCATCTTCCCCTCGTATGAATAAGGTTAGGAACCCAATCAACAACCTCCTCCATAATTTTAGATTCAAAATGTAGAAATTCCTTGTAGATTCAAATTGCATATTGTAATATGCTTTAAAAAAAAGACTTGAATCTACCCTACTCATCAGCGGAAACAATTAAATGATTGTGATAACACAGATACACAAAGATTTGTCTAGGGGAAAACCGCAACTAAAAACCCATGCTATCTATATATTGCATTAATAAGAAAATATAAGAAGATTACAATGCTTTGCTCAAGCCCGATCAACCTCTGCATTATCTCTATCTATCTCACTGCTTCCAAGACAAGTCTTGGATGAATACAATATGCTCTGCTCAACCTTGAGCTCAACCTGCACAAGTATTTTCTATCCTTTGCCTCACTGATTTCTTTGGTAAATAGTTAGAAAAATTCTTCTTCCAAGCTCCTACTTCCTTGCGTTGTTCAATGAGGAATTAGTCGATATTTAATAAGAATTTTCCTCCATTGGATTGTGCAGTTCCTTTAGGCTCTTCTTTTGACTGCATGCACCATCTGTACAATTCAGATGATTATACAACTAATATTACATTTTCCCTGAACTCCAATCTCAACTGGGTCTTTCTATGGTCTGACATGCATGAGTTAATTATGAGTGAATCTTAAGTTTATTGGTTGATCATTGCAAGTAGCACCACACTTCACTTCAGGTAGCACCACACTGCACTTTAGGAAGCACCACACTCAACTGTAGGCACCTCCCACTAGTTTCTCCATCAGTTGGAACTAGTTTAACTCACTTTGACTTAGTTAGACTGAATTAAATAATTACAACACAAAATAAACTCAACCATGGCTCCTATAATGTAGGACACACTCTACATGACTCTAGTTATTCCCTCAACTTGAATTAACTGAGTCGACTAAGTCAACATAAATTAGTTAACTATTACAAGTTTTCATGAGATGTGGAATTACAATTTTATTCCTAATTTAACTCAAAGACAAATTAAATTAGGATTTTATTTCTTGTTGCTGTTTTCAACATTGCCTCTCGACAAGAAAGGAATTCAACTCTATTATGATCCAGTACCTTTGGAATGTTCTGCATGCAACTCTTGTCATTGTTGTTGTTTCTACTACAACATCTGCAACCAAAAAGCATCCAAAAAAAAAAACTGAATCAACTGTGTCTGCAACTGTCTACTGGGAAAATTGTGTTACTATTGACTCTGCTCATGAGCCTCCTTCTTTGTTGTCAACACTACTCTACACTCCTCAGTATCTGACTGACACTGATCCTCCTACTACTGAATATTATGGGCCCCCGTAGCAAGGTAATGATCCATGAGACAAAAAACACCTTAATGGATCCTACCCAATTTTTCAAACTCTTGGACTAAGGTTTAACATCGCCCCACCTCACACCTGGAGCTATGGCTTCATGTGCTCCTTCTTCCCACTTAGCTCAAAATCCCCCCCTTCTAGATGTCTCTGATTAAGTGGATGTCTCCACTCAGTCTCCTCTCTGCTTCTCCAATTGTGGTTGCTCCACAACTTGTTGAGGCTTCTTCTGAGGCTGCATGTTGAGAGGTAATTCATGTTCCCTCTCAATCACCAAGTCTCTAACCTGTGCCTTTTTCCTCAACGATTTTCATGCATGACCTAAATCTAATCTACTCATACTGTTGGTACTACTACTTTGTTTCTTCTTCTGCACTGTTGCTACAACTATTGCAATAATGAGTCTGATCTCCCCAAATCCTGAAGTACTAGCTTCTATAGGGATGCTCCCTCTAAAACTAGACTCTTTCTAAGTCTCGATCTCCCTGTGGGAAATCTCTCTGCCCTTCAATCTACCAAAGTGAATGATCACAACTCCTTTTTATGTCACTAAACATTGTCTCATTGATCTTCCCACTAGCAACCTTATTGCTCCATTAAGAAGTATGCACATAAGGTCTTTTGGATCTACCCTAAACTAGAGCTCCATCAACCTGCAAGGACAACTTTGAGTTCCTCTCTTCTATTTTGATTTCATCTATGATACTATGTAGAAATTTCTATAAATCTAGTTCTGATACCATGTAGAAATTTCTATAAATCTAGCTCTGATACCGTGTAGAAATTTTTTGTAGATTCAAACCATACATTGTAATATGCTAAAACAAAAGACTTGAATATACTCTACTAATCAATGAAAACAATTAAACAATCGCGACAACACAAATACACGGAGATTTTAGAAGAACCATAACTAAAAACCCTTGCTATCTGTATATTGCATTAATCGGAAAATATGAGAAGATTACAATGCTTTACTCAAGCCCAAGAAACCTCTACACTATCTCTATCTGTGTCACTATTTCCTAGACAAGTCATGGATGAATGCAATATTCTCTTCTCAGCATTGAGCTCAACTTGCACAAGTATTTTCTGTCCTTTGCCTAACTAACTGCCTTCTGCCAATACTTAGCCAAATTCCTAGCCTTCCAAGCTCCTACTTCATTGCGTTGTTCAATGAGGAATTAGTCACTATTAATAAGAATTTTCCTCCATTGGATTGTGCAGTTACTTTAATCTCTTCTTCTAATTTCATGCAACATCTATACAGTTCATATGATTATACAACTGATAGTGCACTAACCCTGAACTCCAATCTCAACTAGGTCTTTCTCTGATCTGACATGCATTAGTTAATTATGAGTGAATCTTAAATTTATTGGTTGATCATTGCAGGCAACACCACACTACACATCATGCAGCACCACACTTCACTTTAGACAACACTGCACTGCACTTCAGACAACACCACACTCGACTACATGCAACACCACACTACTAGACCTCCCACTAGTTCCTCCTTCAGTTTGAACTAGTTTAACTCACTTTAACTTAGTTAGGCTGAACTAAATACTTACAACTCAAAATAAACTCAACCAGGGCTCCTATAATGTAGGAGACACTTGGTGGCCTGGGTGTAGGGGATATAGACAATCGTGCAAGTCCTGTTACAATTTCTTCTAATCTAATGGAATTCCTTCTTCTTGCTCCACTGGAGTATCAATCATCTATTTCTAGACTAACTATTCATAAATTTCCCTTTTTGGCCACTATCACCACTCTTTTCTCCTTAATCACCCCAACCCTTGTTATCGGGAACAATTTACACAACAGAGCCTCTTTTCCACTATCGGAACTGTAATTCCATAGGAATTACGAATTACACTATCAGCGGGGCTTTTGAATGGAATTAACACAACTGTGCATGAAATACACTATCAGTGGCTTCAAATGGCCATAATGCGATTATTCATGGAAATACACTATCAGTGGGGTTTAATTGTCGTAGTGCTATTACGCATGAAAATACACTATCGGTGGGGTTTTTCAAAGGGATGCATTAACATGCAAATACACTATCGACGGGTCTTTACTCCATAAAATGGAATAACACTATCGGCAATCACTATCGGCAGTTCCTATGGAACGGAACATAACATAATAGCCCTTTCCGATGCAATAACACGTGGAGTTATCGACAATCGCAATCGGTGATTCCAATACTCCCTCGCTAAGCTCTTCTCGTCGAAGACTTGTGATGCGATAAGTTCACGGACCCGATAGGTGATAAAACCTCCCTTATAATATTTCGGATCCGAACGTCGCACTTCAAACTTCGGCACTTCAAAGGGCTAGTCCCTCTCTGCTCAAACACTGTGATGCAATAATGGTTGCAGACCCGATAAGGGTATCAGCCATATTTAATAGGATTTCAAGTCCAGAACTCAATTCCAACTAAGTTTTTCACGGTTTTCCAGTGTAAACCAGAGTTTCACCTGCGGAACTCAACAATGCATATAAAGGAAACAGGGCACGCCGATATAAAGGAAACGCATGCCAACAGGCTTCAATTGAAGTATTCGTTGAAAAACAAGGCCAAATCATTGTTATAAAGACTCAGAAGAAAAAACAAAGCCAAATACACGCATAAATACCAATTTAACAGGAAAATACAAGTTCAGATGCACAGAAAGGGTTCGGAGGTCACCACACCTCTAGGATCGACCAATACACAGAGAAATCCCCTCTTCCTTTAAGAAATATGCGATAAAAGCATGCAGTCCAAATCCTTTTACAATAACATCAAACTTACATATATATTGGTTCGTGCTAACAACCAGATCCTAAAACAAAGGCTTAATTTATTGTAACTATCAGTTCTACGAGACATCCTCCTCAAGAACCTCCACTATGCTTAACTAATCCTATCTGTTCAGTGAGGTATTCTCCTCGAGAACCTCCACTATGGCTTAACTATTTAACATTTATTACATCATGATTTATTCCTAGATTCTATCTCTATGCTAAACTAGAAAAACATGGAAATTGATGGCTAAAGGATCCCACTCCTTTGCTTGTAGATTTTTTGGTATTTTTGAAATAAGTTTGAAGTTTTTTCCCCCCAAGTCTCACGCTCCTGTATCATACTCCTGAGGACAAAATTCTTCATGGGCTCCTGTCCATGAGCTCTTCTACAGAACTGCCCAGCTTCTGTAGCATGCTTTCTGTTACCCAAGTAGCTTCAGCAGTTGGCTAATCCTTCCATTTGACCAAATACTGAAAGTACTCCTGTCCTATGGTTTTCTTGAACACTTTCATATTTAAAACCCTTTCTAATTGCCATTCTTTTGCTATAGGTAACTGTTTTACCCAGTCAATCTCTTGTGTCTCTTGATCTTGTGTTGTATCATCTGCAGTTTCACCTTCATACTTGTACAGGTCAGCAACATTGAAAATTGGAGATATTCCAACATCAGGGGGTAATTCAATTTCATATGCATTTGCAGAAAACTTCCTTAATACTCTGCATGGTCCAATTTTCTTGAACTTCAATTTTTTATATGTCCTCTTTGGAAATATTTCCTTTCTGAGGTGTGCTAAAACCAAATCTCCAACTTCAAAGTTCACCTCTCTTCTTCTCATGTCTACTCTATTTTTGTACTTGATGTTGCTATCCTGCAGCTGTTGTTTCACTTGTTCATGTATTGCTTGCATTTCTAAAGCAAAATATTCTCCCTCTGCACTTCTTATCTCATCTTTTCCCAAGTTTCTTAACTCAGATACTCCTCCTAGATGCATTCCATAAACAATATGGAATGGACTTTGTCATGTACTCCTGTTAGGTGAGTCATTATATGCATATTTAGCTTGTGCCAACACTTGATCCCACTGTTTTGGTTTTTCTGCAATAAGACTCCTTAAAAGATTGCCTAAACTGTTGTTCACGACTTCAGTCTGTCCATCAGTTTGTGGATGATAGGCAGAACTGAAACTCAGTTTAGTTCCCAACTTCTTCCGTAATGTTCTCCAGAAATGTCCAACAAATTTGGAATCCCTGTCTGAGACAATACTCTTAGGAAACCCATGCAATCTTACTATCTCCTTGAAAAACAAATTAGCAATATGAGTAGCATCACTAGTTTTATAACATGGAATAAAATGTGCCATTTTTGCAAATCTATCCACTACAACAAAAATTGAATCATTCCCTCTTTGAGTCTTTGGTAAGCCCAAAACAAAATCCATGCTTACCATATCCCAAGGCCTATTTGGAATTGGTAATGGAACATACAAACCTGTGTTTTGGGTTCTTCCCTTTGCATATTGACAGATTTTACAAGTTTTCACATACTTTTCCACTTCAGATCTCATTTTCGACCAATAATAAAATCTGTTCAACTGTTCATAAGTCTTCTTTGTACCAAAATGTCCTGCAAGTCCACCACTATGTTTCTCTTTGATTAAGTTCTCCATCATAGAATAATTTGGTATGCACAGTTGATTTCTCTTAAACAATAATCCATCTTGTAAGAAATAATCCAACGATTTATTCCTATCCATCAAAATAGGATTCTTACAAGCTTCAAATGTCTCTTTAAAATTTGGATCCGTCTCATATAATTCTTTTAGAAAATAAAAAACTAACACTTGAATTTGGCTCTCTTGAAGTAATACATTTCCCCTACTTAAGGCATCTACAACTTTGTTTGATTGGCCATTTATGTGCTTCAAGACAAAATGGAAACCTTGAAGATACTCTACCCATTTAGCATGTTTCTGGCTAAGCTTTGGCTGCTGCATAATATACTATAGTGCATGGTTATTTGAATAAAGTATGAACTCTTTTGACATCAGATAATGTCTCCACTTCTTCAATGACTGCACAACTGCATAGAACTCTTTATCATAAGAAGAATAATTCTTCTTTGAATCATTCAAATTTTTGCTAAAATAAGCTATAGATCTGTCTTCCTAACTTAAAATGCCTCCAATAGCTTCTCTGATGGCATCACATTTCACTTGGAAAGGCTTACTAAAATCAGGTAGAACCAAAATAGGTTTTTCAGTGATTTTCTTCTTCAACAACTGAAAATTTTTTCTGCTTCAGCAGTCCATCTAAATGGTTGTTTATCCTTATTTATGGTCTCAATAATAGGGGCATTGATCTTACTAAAATTCCTTATGAATTTCCTATAAAACTAGCAAGACCATGAAAACTTCTTACCTCAAAGATACTTTTAGGTGAAGGCCACTCCATGATTGCCTTGATCTTCTCTGGATCCATCTTCAACCCTTCAGCAGAAATAACAAAACCCAAATACACTAACTCTTCTTTCATGAATGAACACTTCTTCAAATTCAACAATAATTTCTCTTGATGTAGCCTTTGTAAGACATAATTCAGATGTCTCATGTGCTCCTCCTTAGACCTGCTATAAACTAATATATCGTCCAGATATACTATTACAAATTTACCAATAAATTCTTTAAGAACTTCATTCATGAGTCTCATAAATGTACTTGGTGCATTTGACAACCCAAAGAGCATTACTCTCCACTCATACAATTCCTCATTTGTCTTAAAGGCAGTTTTCCACTTATCCCCTTCTCCTATCCTTATCTGATGATACCCAGTCTTAAGATCTAGTTTTGTAAAATATTTTGCTCCACTCAAGCAATCCATTAAATCTTCAATTCTAGGTAAATGAAATTTGTACCTGATTGTGATTTTATTGATGGCTCTTGAATTAGTACACATTCTCTAGCCTCCATCTTTCTTTGGACTCAACACTGTTGATACTACACAAGGACTCAAACTTTCTTTGGTCAGTCCTTTGTCAAGCAGTTCCTGAACCTACTTTCTAACCTCTTCATTTTCTATGGGAGTCATTCTCTAAGTTGCTTTGTTAGGTAGATTTTCTCCAGGAATCAAATCTATATGATGGTTAATTCTTCTAATGGGTGGTAACTCATTAGGCAAATCATCAACAATGATATCTCAATAGTTGTCCAACATTTCTTGGATTTCAATAGGTAAATCAGAAACTTTAGTAGAAGTCATTATTACCTTTGGCTTGCAAATTACAACAAAATTTACCTCATTCTCTTCAATCTGCTGTAAGTATTCCTTTCCTCCTAGTAATAGACTTTTTGGATCAGTTTTCTTTCCTGATGCATCTTCTTCTTTCATAAGCAGCAATGTATGATTGATACCATCATTACCAAACTTGTAGGTGTTTCTTTTCCCATCATGCATAGCTCCTCTATCATATTGCCAAGGTCTTCCAAGCAATATGTGACACACAACCATAGGCATCACATCACATACAATTTTATCCTTATATTTTCCCAACTTCAACTCCACTTCACTCAAATCATTCACTAACAACTGATGTCCCTTTCGTAACCATGACACATTGTAAGGTGTTGGATGTTTCATTGTCTTCAGCTTCAATTTATCCACCACTTTTGTAGAGACCAAATTATCGGTGCTACCACTATCAATGATCATCTGACAACATTTCCCTTAAACCTTAGACATTGTTCTGAACAAAGTCTTTCTTTGTGATGGTTCAACTATCTCCTTTGTTGGCTTGAGAAAAACTTTATTGACTACCAAAGATTCTCCTCTCTCTAGTATATTTTCTTCTTCTATCACTGCTGTTGTTGTTGCTTCTCCCTCAACTTGAGCAACAATTGCATTCCTCTGACTTGTTCCTACATTCTCTAGGCACTCAAAAGCTCTGTGTCCCATTTTGTTACATCTGTAACATCTTACTTCTCTTCCTCTTCCTCTACCTCCTCTTCCTCTAGAAAAACTCCCTCTGCCACTTGCATCACCTCCTGTGGTTGCATGTTGGGTTGAGCTGCTGCTAGCTCCATATTTAGGTGTTGTAGATCTTCCTCTACCACCTTGACTTCCCCTTCCTCGGAAAGTACCTCTCCCTCTAGTAGACTACTTCCTCATGAGTTTTTCTTCAGCTTTTAGTACCATTTGATAAGCTTCCTCTACTGTTTTAGGAGACAGTATACTTATCTCATCTTGAATGTCCATCCTAAGGCCATTCACATATATAGCCACCTCCTCATCTGTATCCTGAGTTTGTCCAGCTCTTATGCTTACCTTATAAAATTCCTCTATATATTCTCTCACTATCATAGACCTCTGTCTAAGATTCTGCATCTATCTGAATAGGTTTGCTGATAATTACTTGGTAGAAACTTACCTCTTAGCTTTGCTACCATCTTATTACAATTTCTGATTGGTTTCTTGCCAAGACTCTTTCTTTCTACCTGCACTCCATCCCACCAAACTATTGCATGTCCTTTTAGCTTGGTGACAGTAAAATTTACTTTCTTCTCATCTTCTGTTTCTTCATAATCAAAGAATTTCTCCATGCCATTAATCCATTCTATCAATTCTTCTGGATTTAGTCCTCCTTCGTATATTGAAGCCTCAATCTTCGGCCTAGCTGTGGATCTCAACACTGACTGGAAGAATCTCATCTCAGGAGTAACTTCTATAGCTTCCTCCTCTCCTTCAGCTTCAGCCTCAGGCTCACTAACATCCCCATCATCTATATTTCTCCTTGTTGTTAATGCTTCCATTCTAGCCTACATCTGTTGCACAGTTTCCATCACTTTAGCATTTGCAACTGGCCGACCTCTTCCACCATGTCCTCGTCCTCTTCCAACTCTGAAAGCCATATTAGGTCTCCTTCTTTTGCTTCTGAGATTCAATTCAGTGTCAACAGGTTGCTCTGATACCACTAATGGTGGCCTGGGTGCAGGCGATATAGACAATCGTGCAAATCCTGTTACAATTTCTTCTAAATCTAATGGAATTCCTTCTTCTTGCTCCACTGGAGTATCAGTCATCTATTTCTAGACTGATTGTTCATAAATTTCCCTTTTTGGCCACTATCACCACTCTTTTCTCCTTAATCACCCCAACCCTTGTTATCAAGAACAATTTACACAATAGAGCCTCTTTTCCATTATTGGAATTGTAATTCCACAGGAATTACGAATTACACTATTGGTGGGGCTTTTGAATGGAATTAACGCAACTATGCATGAAATACACTATCGGCGGCTCCAAATGGCCATAATGTGATTATTCATGGAAATACACTATCGGTGAGGTTTAATTGCCATAGTGCTATTACGCATGAAAATACACTATCGATGGGGTTTTACAAAGGGATGCGTTAATACGCAAATACACTATCGACGGGTCTTTACTCCATAAAATGGAATAACACTATTGGAAATCACTATCAGAAGTTCCTATGGAATGGAACATAACATGATGTCCCTTTCCGATGCGATAACACGTGGAGTTATCGGCAATCGCAATTGGCGATTCCAATACTCCCTCGCTAAGTTCTTCCTGTCGAAGACTTGTGATGCGATAAGTCCGCGGACCCGATAGGTGATAAAACCTCCCTTATAATATTTCGGATCCAAATGTCGCACTTTAGACTTCGGCACTTCAAAGGGCTAGTCCCTCTCCACTCAAACACTGCGATGCGATAATGGTTGCGGACCCGATAAGGGTATCGGCCATATTTAATAGGATTTCAAGTCCGGAACTCAATTCTGACTAAGTTTTTCACGGTTTTCTAGTGTAAACCAGAGTTTCGCCTACAGAACTCAACAATGCATATAAAGGAAATAGGGCATGCTGATATAAAGGAAATGCACGCCAACAAGCTTCAATCGAAGTATTCATTGGAAAACAAGGCCGAATCACTATTATAAAGACTCAGAAGAAAAAACGAAGCCGAATACATGCATAAATACCAGTTTAACAGGAAAATACAAGTTCAGATGCACAGAAAAGGTTTGGAGGTCACCACACCTCTAGGATCGACCAATACATAGAGAAATCCCCTCTTCCTTTAGGAAATATATGATAAAAGCATGCGGTCCAAATCATTTTACAATAACATCAAACTTACATATATATTGGTTCATGCTAACAACCAGATCCTAAAACAGAGGCTTAATTTATTGCAACTATCAGTTTTGTGAGACAACCTCCTCGAGAACCTCCATTATGCTTAACTAATCCTATCTATTCAGTGACGTATTCTCCTAGAGAACCTCCACTATGGCTTAACTATTTAACATTTATTACATCATGATTTATTCCTAGATTCTATCTCTATGCTAAAGGATCCCACTCCTTTGCTTGTAGATTTTTTTGTATTTTTGGAATAAGTTTGAAGTCTTTTCCCTCCAAGTCTCATGATCCTGCATCAACACTCTACATGACTCTAGTTAGAACCTCAACTTGAATTAACTGAGCCAACTAAGTCAAATTAACTTAGTTAACTATTACAATTTGTCATGAGATGTGGAATTACAATTTAATTCATGGAAAAATTAAATTAGTATTTTCTTTCTTGATGCTATTTTTAACATTTCATGTTTCTATTTTCAACAAAGAATATGCTTGGTAGTCATTACAGGCATGGGTTTCAAGCTAACAGATTTATTCACGAATGCCAAGTAGTGTTGCAACATGGAATATAGAAGTGGCCTCCTAGGCTTAGGCCTAGGCAAGCTGCTAGCCTTGGATACCCGTCGATTTCCCCCCTTATGACTACACATCCATTGCTAGGGTGTAATGGGCCAATAAAATAGAAGCAAGTGAAGAAAGGAGTGTATAAACAAGTTCGAGATGAAGTAAGTAAGGCTCAATAGGTTAAGACACAAAATGAACTAGAAGAAGTAAGAAGTGTAAGACACCCTAGGGTTGCACAAAAAAAAAAACCAATTCACCCCAAGTCCAAAAGACACTGACTACAAAAGAGTAATTATTTGCCAAGAAAACCTTAGAACCGGTTTTATTGAACTCCTAGGGAAATTAAGCGAAAGTTTTTGTAATTAATCACTCAAACATTGGGAAAGAGAAAAAAATAACAAGGTTTAAAAGAAAAGCTTCCACTCGGAAAGTGTTGTCCCGAATTGACTAAGTAAACATTGTTATAGGCTTGGAGTACAAAATAGTGATGACAATAGGTTCCCACTCCAACCCTAGTGCAACTCGTCGAGTGATACAACATAAATTCTTTGGAGAACAAATTTCTATCTTAGTTCAATGAATCAAAGACCCAAGAAAGCAATTATAAATAACAAAGGAAACAATTGGGATGGCTTTCATGCAATCCCTAGGTATTGTGCATGTACCCCTTAAGACCAGTGAATCCTTCTTATTAAAAATATAATAACCATGCCATATCTCTACAAAATCTCCTCCATGAAGTGGCACAACGCCATCAGACAACCCATAGAATAATCCCACCAAAATGGGGAAGGATTCATAGTGCAATATAAATTTTAGGCATTAACAATTCTCATTACAAGATAAATACACTACGCAAGGTTTTTCATCAAAATGAATGACTTTTAAACTCACATGCACTATGCATGGGGCGGGTTGGCCATGCCACCCCCTATTAAATGAAGTGGAAGGTGGGATGGTAGCAAGTGCGCCGCGCTGCCACCCCCCACCACCCCCCCAAACTCCATCACTATATGGTCAACCATGATGATCAAGGGATCAATAATATTATTTTTGCATCTCATTTGTCAATTCCATATTAAATAGTGAAGAAATTACATCTCTTCTTCACGCTAAAAAGTATTTTTTTCTTCCTTTTTTCTTAGTTTTAATTACTTTATCTATTTATATATAAAGTTGATGTAAAATTGGGGTAGAAATTGAAGTATTTTATTTATAGTGGCCATTAATTTTTCTCGTCATTATTGTTTTTTTAATCTAATTCTTATTTCATTATTTTTAAATGTGACATTATCTGACAAAATCTCCCTCTAACTAGGCTATAGGGTGCCTCTCATATTAGGTTGTAGAGTGCCTCTCTGCTAAATAAGCGTAGTATAAAAGGCCCTTTTATGGGCACTTTTTCTAGTAAAATTTTCCCAAAATTTGATAGATAGTTTTAAGAACCATAAGTTTAAGTTGCTTAATCTACAAATTTCTAGTGCCTCCAGGGTTTTTTAGGGTGATGAATCCATGTATATATTCAAAAGTGTGTTTTAAATAATAAAAAATCACAATCTTGCTCAAAATTGTATATAATAACTATCATTATCATCAATAAATTATTGTATATTTTATATATCTAAAATTTGACCCAATTTTAATTATTTTTAATTTTATGATTCTTATATATAGCTAGCTATATATATATATATATATATATAGAGAGAGAGAGAGAGAGAGAGAGAGAGAGAGAGAGAGAGAGAGAGAGAGAGAGAGAGAGAGAGAGAGAGAGAGAGAGAGAGAGAGAGAGAGAGAGAGAGAGAGATATCTATATTTTCAAAAACACAAATTTTTCACTTTTTTATATTATTTAATAATTATTTTTTAAGTAGTTGAAAAACGAAATAAAATTTATATATTAACTAGAAAATGACTAAAACTTATATATCATCAATTTTTAATGATAATTTTTAAAATATTTAAAACTTAAATTAAATGAGCATAGATCCATCTTAACTCTGATCTACCAATCTCCTAGAGGGATCAAATCTCTCTAGATGTGAACCTCTTTTTGAGTGAAAAACTTGAGGATGTTTTTCACCTCGAGATTTGATTCATATTGACTCTTGGTAGATCCACTGTTAGGGATCTATAATGGTTTTGAGAAACACTAGTAAAATGTTTTAGTGATAAGATTTGTTTTATTTTCACTCGTTTCATATAACATGTACTTAGTTGACATTGAAATATGTTGTACACCTAATCCTGCAAGATTGGGTGAAATCATGTAAATATGTAACTAGTAAACCTAGAATAGGAAAAGACCCAGGAATGTGAATTCCAAGGGTCACCATTCTATTATATATATTGATGCTTATCTTAATGGAATTATTTATTCAGGAGTTATCATCCTACCCTAACATGTTATCAAAGAATAGGTCCCAAATTTGGCTTTCTTCTACTTTTGTAACTCCTCTACCATCCACTAATTATTTAATTTGTCACTCAACTGCTTCCCTGTTATGTCCTCTCTATATTTACCCTTGCCATACATGTATTATCTATACATATTGGTATTTTACAACACCTATGATAGTGGTATAAGTTGCCTTGACCATTGTTCATAATTATGGTATAAATGCACAGTATTACCATTTGCACAATGTTCAGAATAACATTACCTATCATATGGTCCAATCCACGTTCATTTATTACTAGTCAGGCCTGACAGTCTGTAACAATTCCATGGTGCTTGCACAGTGGAATAATGTCTCTTGGTAACCGACTTAGCAACCTCCTTTCCTCATTAAACTAGTCATTGCATGATACAATTTAGGGCATAAAACCGTATCCCTAATTTCCATGTGAGCATGGGACATTTTCGATGGACCCGTCATTTAGTTCTAGCTTAGAATCAAATAACACCAAGCATCGTTTGTTGCACGGGCTTCCTCGATGCCTTCCCACCAATGGATTTCTTGGTAGTCTACTTCTTTAGGTCGCTCATCGCTAGTACAATTTCCTTGGCAACCTTTGTTGTTATGAAGATTGTGAGTCAAATTTTAGTATTACCTAAGTTTCCACCACTAAATAATTCAAAAGGGACTAGTGTCCACAATTGTTCCTTGTGTACCATATTTTGATCATTTGGTATGCATTGGGTGAGAGTGGATAGAGTCACTTAGGTCATTGACTATTCATTGTGTAAGTGTTTTCAAACCTGTGTTAAAAGTGCTTGTGAATTAGGATCTTCCATAGTTACAAAATTGAGATATTAAGTGTAAGACCTTTGATTTCCTTCTCTCTCCATATCAAGCCATATCAAGATTACATTCTGATGGTATCTTTCAAGTTCTAGGCATGCGTAGGTTCAAACCTTCTTGATCAAATATATTATTACACTTGTTTCATATCATGTTAAAAAAATAAAATCAAGAAAATGTACTATAAAGGAGTGATATTGAAAATGGTATGGTCGAATTACAGGCCACTTTTTTTCATGATTCTTCTCTTCAATACCATTTTTTGGTGCCCCACTAATAAATGAAAGATATGTGTGAGATAACCTAATCTCAAATATTTTGCAGATTACATTCTGTGTTTAGCTTTCACCTCCTGGTGTTTGTTGTGAAGTTGTAAGTCTTTTATTCCTTGTGTACAATTTCTATAAGTACCATATTTTATATGTTGAGAATTATAGTTTTGGAGGTACTCCCATAACCCTAGAAGTATTGGGTTTGTGTGGAGTTTACCCATGAAAAAATTGTTATGTGGGAAATGTACCGAAGTGGTGGGCTTTTGTCACATGTTGGTTGGATAAAGACCTACAAGATATTATTTTTAATTCTAATTATTGATGTGTAGGCATCTTAATGATTTAGGACCCCCTAAGAAATTGTTTAGAGAGTGTATAAATAGAAGTGGCTTAAGGATAGGTAAAATCATCCAAGAGAGCATCACATCTCAAGAGTATTCTACCTAGGAAAAGCCAGTTACCTCAGTAGAGCCACAAACCTTAAGGAGGAATGAAGATAGAGATTTTATGGTATTTCTTATGTTTGTGTGAAGGCCTAATTTTCCTAGGTAAAAGGAGGATCCTCTATTTGATTTTTTTCCCTTAAAGGAGGGCTATCTATGTAGGTTTGAGGTCATTGTTTTGTTCCCTAGTTAGGGTTCCTTCTATGTATAAAAATTCATCCAAGATTCTATCATGAATTTGGGTATATTTGCTCCAAGTTTTGTGCATGTAAGAAAGGGCCGAGACCCTAAGAAGGTGAGAGAAAGTTCTTTTTATCTCCGTGATAAGGGCCACAAAAATTGAGTACACTTGCACAGGGTTTCTATGGTCTTGTCCAATCCTAAAGAGGGTCAAAACTAGCCTCATTTTGTGAACATAAGTGAAAATTAGAAAGCAGAAATCTATACCTATTTTAATATCTAAGAATAGAATAATATAAAGGCATTAATCATTTTTATCATAAAATTACAAGGAATAATATAAAATGTTTTATTATAAAATATTATAAAATAATATATATATCTATATATATATATATATATATCTATATATATATATATAGATATATATATATATATATATATATATATATATATATATATATATATATATATATATCTATATATATATATATATATATATATATATATATATATATATATATATATATATATATATATGTGCATGTATTTCCTCCTAAGAGATTACAAGTTTAAATTTAGCGGTAGAGTATGTATGTCTTCATAGACATTAAACAAAGGAGTCTCATACACCAATTTGGTGCCTGGTTTGGCCATGACCTTAAAATTGGATTATTATTATTACTTAATTATATAAATATTTTGAAATCATATTTTGATTAAATTAATTGTATTTTTAAAATCAAATTATAAAGGAAATTTTAAAAATATATAAATTTTTAAATAAGTATTGCATGGTAGCATGGTCTTTCTCAAGTAGGCATGGAAAAAATAATCAATTTTTGGCAAGGACTAATAAGATTGTAAGTGTATGCTAATAACTTTTAGAAAAAAAAGATATATCATTTATTTTCCTTTATTCCTCTTTAGAGCCCAAAAGGTCAAATTAGTTATTTCTTTATATCATTTTAATTAATAGGACCACATATTTAGGATGATGATGATATCTATATGTCCTTCCAACATTGTGTTTCACAGGGAACAAATTGTCAGAGAGAAAAACCAAAATTGATTATAACCCATAATACATAATTATTGTAAACACAATAGTACAATGGTCCACAATTGGCTAGTTAGATGCATATATTCCATTAGTCATCTCTAACCATCCTATTATCATAATGACACACAAAAGTTAGGCGAGCTTTTAAGTATCAATTTTATGGTTATGTGCATAGAGACTAAACAAATTTAAAAGGTATGAAATGAAAATAAATAGTATGAAAGTTACATCCACATATGCTAAACTAACTTAAAATCTATGAATTTGTAACAAACTAGTTCATTTTCATTACCAACATGCAAGTACAATGAATAAAAATGAAGTCTAGGCCAAATGCCATTACCATCATGCCTATCGAATACAAGTTATGGATTCTCAACAATAGTAAGGAGACTATTTTCCATCCTTGGTAGTTTCCTTAGCCTTGTGCCAAGGATTAGCTTCCTATAGCATATATATCACTCTCTTCATTGATGGTCTACAGGTAAGGCATTTTTGTAAATGAGTCATACTTTTAGAACCATGATTATTTCCTTCTTGAAGAAAACCAAAAGCTTAGGATTCATCACTTCCTACAAATCATTATTTTCATCTAGTTTATTTACACACCCACATCATAGGATATTTCTTCCCTCCAAATTCTAGATCTATTTGTATCCTATCAGTCACATGCTCCAAGATCACTACTCCAATATTGTAGATGACACTTTTTTGTTTGCCTTGAGTGTGTAGGCATACTATACACAATGTCACATGTAAGTTTCTTGAATATTCTATAGAACTATTTCAACTTCAAAAGTAAAGAAATATTAATATAAGATTGGATTCCTACTCAATTTTCAACATTAGCTCCCCAAGAGCACTTCAAATAGAAATGTCAAGAAATTTGAATCCATTGATATGATAATCACATAATATAAAACAATGTGCTCAATAGAAATAATTATGTATAAAGTGTATCAAAAAAATAGGACATTCATGGAAACCCTAACATAAATACCAAGTTCAAAGTGAAGCAATTAGTGCAAAGCTCAAATTCAAGGAAAGTTCAAGCATGTTATAGAATAAGAGAATAAATTCACAAGAAAATGGTTGCAAAAGAAGAACCACAAATTGTGGGTAACAATCTCACCAAGCCAAAATTGAGAAGTAAGTAACTCCATGGACCTAGCATGCTTTTTGCAACAATGAAGAGATTTTAAGTGGCGGCTCACAATAGGACACCACCACTTGAACCCCACATTGGGAGATGTGGATATTTCTTTTGATCCTCCACCATCACCACTACAATGTGTTATCTCCATCCCATGCACAATTTGCGTTGAAATTCAATATTTCATCAAAAACTAAATTCAACAATAAGCATAGTGAGCAACATGAAGGCTATATTATTTAGATTATATTGATTGTAAGTGAAGGTGTGGCATGACCTAAAGGTTTGACCTACAAGACTATAATGTTTCCATTAATTAGTGATGAGGTGTGACTTCACTCAAGGATAGGATATGCATCTGTAATTCTCGACTGAAACGAGAGGTGTAAGTAGGATGTATTCTTATTTTTAACTCCCTGAAGTAGAAACATGTGCTTGCTACACCCTTCCCTCACCACTTGTAAAAGCAAAAGGATCTAGAAACACTCTAAGAAGAGGTCCCACACTTGAACATGATATTCTTACATCTAGACCAAATTGTGATGCTTCTCTAAGGTTATGGGGGGTATAGCTCCATCTCTGGGATACCAAAAGGAAACACCTTGATCTCAAACACCTTATAAATTTATTTTATAATATGCAATCGTACGAACCTAGAGCTATATAGCCATAAGACTTAGTAATTCTAGATATAGAATCAACCCCTTACCATGGCTCTGTAAAATTTTTGCAACACCAAAATATATTATATGAGTCCCATAATTCTCATCCAATAAAACTGCAGGTATTGAACTAGAGAACTTTCTCTTTGAATCTTTATAAGCTACTTACACAAACCAATTTCAAGAATACGCTCTCCTCAATGTTGGAGGTAAAGTTCCTAAGAGTAAGTTATCATTGGTGGTTATCTCGTAGAGATACATATGCAGTTCAACCTGAATGAATCAACCAATAATCACACCTCAAATAATGTTGCTTTATAACATCGATAGCATAGTAAGATAAATAATTCAAGTTATACAGATGGTGTTATGCCTTGGGAAGGATAAAATAAGACATTAAATATATTGAAAAATGAAATTCTAAAAAAAAAAAAGCTCACATACACATTTCAAAAGGTAGACATTAGAGATTTTGTAGGTTAAAGATAAACTAACAAAAATCAAACAACAAATCAATTGTTATAGTCCTTGTCAGGGACTAACAAGGTTAGTATTAATAGTGTAGTGGCCAAGATGTATTTTAAAATCCATGCTAAAAATCCTAAAAATCCTTTATTTGTGAATACGATGACCATGGAAATTGCATGGTTCAATAGTTCCTTATAATTCTTGAAGTCAAAGTCTCTTTTTCATAATATTTTCCCTTGAATGATCACTACCTTTTAGTTAATGTGAAATTTTCTCTTTATATAGGAGACTCTATCTTCATTCTTTACATACATGTGCTCTTCAATTTGGCATTGAAGCAGGGATTCCTTCAGCCTTGGAACCTAAGTCTCATTATAACTATCTTTAAAAGTGGGGATAAAACCATTCCCTCTAATTATAAGATGATTATTATTAGCACCATTTTAGCCAAGCTATATGAAATAATTTTGGAAAATAATATTAACCGATGGCTAGAAAGACATAGTAGAAGAACTAAATTTCAAGCCTAGTTTGGTAGATATCATTCAATTATGGACTACCTTGTTACTCTCAAGATCATTGAAAGAAGGTGCTACAATAATAAAATTATTCTCTTTTGTTGCTCTCTTGAATTTAGAAAATATTTTGATACCATTCCTAGGACAAAATTTTGGAAAAGGCTAAAAGAGATAAAGTTCCCTCTTGACTTAAGGGTTGTTGTGACAAGGTTGTATGATAACACTATTATGAAGCTTAGTACCATTGTTGTTAGATGAAACTAACTGCAATATTGGAGTCAAACAAGGGTGTCCCTTGTCCCTTACCTTTTTTGACATATATATTAATATGTTAGATGATTGTTTGGAAGAAGTAGGTTGTGTTTGCCCCACTCTCACTAGTATATTCATCACTCTTTTTCTTTATGCCAAGCAAGGGTGTCCCCTTATACCCTACCCTTTTAGGCATATATATTGATACATTAGAAGAGTGTTTGGAAGAAATAGTTTGTGTTGGCCCTACTATCACTAGTATATTCATCACCCTTCTTTTGTATGTGCATGATATTGTTCTTTTGGAAAGTAGTCATTATAATATTGGAAAAGAACTAAGAATCCTCCAATAATTATGTTCCAATATGGTTATGACTGTTAATACTAAAAAAATGAAAGTCAAGATAATTAAATCTAAAAATATTGGACATGATACTTTCATATAAGGGTACAACTTAGAGAAAGTTTCTTCATACAAATATATTGGAATTGATATCCCAGACAAGATAAACTAGAATTATAACATCGATAAAATGATAAATGGAGGATTAAAATATTAATGTGGACTTAAAAACAATTGCAATTCAATTGATCTCTAGATATGGGACAAATAAAACCTCTTCTTTGAGATTGATATTTTATATAGATGTGAAGTTATATATGCAATATCTATAAAGAGTTGTGGAACAAGATGGAACAAATAAAAAAAAATAGTTTATAACCTACAATGTCAATATTAAAGGAGATACACCCTATCTTATCATCTTCATCAAAAAAAGCCTTTCCCCCACTAAAGTCATGCTTATTACTGGGTATTTTATGTATAAGAAGAGATTAAACAACATGGAAGACAAGAGATTCCCTAAAATTGCTTCTAACTCTAGTCAAAATCACTTTCAACTCAAGCTGGGATGGCATAAGAATGCCAACCTTGGTTAGACCATTGGGGGATAAAGGAAGAGATCATTTTGCAAAATAAAGAAAATATTAAAAATATTATTGCATCAAAATTTAAAGAGAAATTGTGGGGTGATAAATAGTTAAAGAGAAGGGAGAAGATAAGATATTATAAGGAGGTGGTCAACCCAAATTTTGAAATCAAAAGTATCTATCTGTCATGCCTATTGTCAAGAAGAAAATAAACATTGGTTAAATAATAACAAATTCTCATGAACTCCATAGTGAAATTGGGTATTGGTCAATTTCCAAAAAACCATGAGATGAAAGAGTTTATCACCTTGAGACACTAAGAGTGTTGAAGATGAAAGATTTTTTTTTTAGATTGCCCAATTTATGCTTAGATTAAATCTAAATTTCAAAATATTTGTCACAATACCAAAATTATTAACATTTTTACTCAACAAAATTATTGTGATATTAGAATGTTTCTCTTAATGCTTTTACCTTATAAGAATATAATTCCAAAGAGCTAGAAGTAATCCCATACCTTCTTAATGGGTTAAAGGTCGATCATCTACCCACCAAAGTAATTTGCAGGATCAGTTATTGCAGTGGAAAGCTCTAGCATTTTTTTGTCATAGTAGCAACAATATCAACTGAATAATGGGTGCATGTTTTCTGAATGTTCTACGTCGCAGTGAAATAAGTCACCCGGGCACCAAAGTAGGGCCTTCCACGCAGGGCCAGTTTCAGATCAAGGTTTCAGAAAGATCCTTTGCTTCACCCGCTAGAACTCAAGACCATCGGGTTGGAAATGGGACCATCGTCATCAACTCTAGAATGACTTTAACATTTCTCGATTTAGCTACCTATTTTCTGCTAAGGCCAGAATTGGTTAAATTAATTAAGCTTGCAATAGGTCCTGGTGGCGATCTGGATCTCTGCTTTATGTTGAATGTGCTACACACCTATGACCTTCATTACTCGCACATGCGGACACTTAGTTAGAGCATGGGACTACATGCAAGATCCTTTCTGCATGATTTACTCCCTCATTTGCTCTTCCTTTCACTCTGCAACTGACTAGTTCTTCTGCATGATTTACTCCCTGATTTTCTCCTCCTTTCACTCCGCAACTAGCTAGTTCTTCTGCATGATTTACTCCCTGATTTTCTCCTCCTTTCACTCCGCAACTAACTAGTTCTCTCTGGAACTTGTTGTAGGTGTTGAGTCCTCTCATTGATCACCACTATGGCACATTACATTGGGATCTTCACCCAGTAATTCTATATCATGAACATTGTAACCTATTTTCTGAATCAATCATTCTTTTTTGTTCTTTTGATTCTTTTAGTGTTTTTGCTCTGCAAAGCTGTGTGTTCAACCTTTACTAGCTAGATTCATTTGTGCATCTTTTCTAACACATTTACATGGTATTAGAGCCCACAGGTTGCTAGATAAAAGGTGCACTAGTACTTTATTTTGCAGGTATTATAGCTTGGAGATCGAAGATCAACAGAAAAATGGATTTTCCCAAAGCATCAATCCTAACACCATACAACTATCATGAATGGAAGGACCAAATGGCTCGATACCTTCGTTAGAAAGGGTTGTACAGGATTACCATGGTTGTAGAAGTGGAACCCACTTCAGCCATAGAGAAATCCAAGTACCTCAACCGCATGGATGAGGCCCACAGATCCATATGCATGTGCATCTCCCCAGAGTTGCAGTTTCATCTATCTGCTTGCAATACTCCTAATGAGATTTGGAAAAAGGTTGAAGAACTCTATGGGAAATAGGATGAGATGAAAGGACATCTGCTCGAAGTGGAGCTGCTCTCATTGGATCCATGGAACTATGACAGAATTCAAGACTTCTTCACCAAATATAATGATCTATTGTTGCAACTCAAGGGTTGTGGAATTGACAAATCCAAGGAGGAGAGTCGCCAAGTTCTCTCTATTATGTCAACGATCAGACCAGAATACTTCGTCTTTGTGTCTACATTTCATTCAGTAAGGCTCGCAACAGGTAAATCCTACACTATGCCTTCTTTCAAAGAGTTCATGGAGTCCCTCACTTTTGAGCAAGATAAAATCATTGGCATGGGGAAAATCAAACCTCCAAAAGCGCATGCACTTGTTGTGGATGATGGCAGCCACAATAAAAATCACAGATCTGATTCAAATCAGAAAAATCAATAGCAAAAAAGACAAGGGAAAAGCACATTCCCATCCAAAGAAGGAAGGGTACGCCAAGCCCTTCAATGACTCCTCCGGCTCCAGAAATGAGAAAGGTAAGAAAGGAGACAAATGCACCTACTATCACCAAGGATTCCATCTGGAATCCTCCTGTATGAAGAAATAAATTGACCAAATGGCAGAAATCCTTCAGAAGCACAACAATGGGGACCACATCCCTCAGGGCGCCAAGAAGAAAACTGAGGATCCACCACACAGGAAAGGTAACAAATTTCATGCTTTAGTTGCAATTAACTCTTCCTCTGATGCACGGATTATAGATTCTAGTGCATCACATCATATGGTTGTTGCAAAGGAAATCTGTTCCTCTTTGGATGCATGCAAAGGACCTCCCATCCTCATGGGAGATGACTCACCTATTGAGGTCACTGAGAAAGGTAGAGTGGAACTTTTACACGGAAGCTTTGAAGATGTGCTTCATGTTCCAAAAATTTCGGTAAACATGCTTTCAGTTTATCAAATCACTCATTCCAGCACTAGAAAGAGAGTGGAATTCACTCCAGATGTAGTGAACATATGACCTACATAGCAACTCCAAAATTGCAACTAGTGAGGTAAACAATGGAGCTAGACTGTATACATTTTCTGAATTTATTGAATCTGAATCCTCCTTATTGCTTACACATGCTAATGATAGAGGTTTGGTCACTTAAATTACAGGTATATGCAGCAGTTAAGCAAGCATGAGATGGTGGAAGGCTTTCCAAATATCAGTTTCTCCAAAGGAGTTTGTGAAGGGTGTGTCCTTGGCAAACATCCTAGAGAAAAGTTTGACACCGACAAGACTCACAGAGCATCGTCTCCTCTAGATCTGATCCATAGTGATCTCATGGGGTCTTTTCCTCATCCTTCCATCAACAAAGCAAAGTATATGCTTACATTTATTGATGATTTCTCACGGTATACTTGGGTGTATCTTCTCAGGGCCAAATCTGATGTTTTTGTGCACTTTGAAGATTTCAAAGCACTAGTTGAGACACAGTTAGAGAGAAAGATCAAATCCCTCCATACAAACAATGGGGGGGAATATGTTAACACAACACTTCAGAACCTTTTCCTTGAGTCTGGCATACAGTTGCAGCACACAGTTTCATATAGTCCGCAGCAGAACAGAGTTGCTGAGAGAAAGAACCGATCTCTCAAAGAGATGGCTTCCTGTAGGCTGCATGCTAAGTCACTACCTCATAAGCTATGGGTTAAAGAACTTAATTGTGCTAACTACATCCAGAACAGATCTCCTCATAGGTCTATCAAGGATCAGACCCACTTTGAGGCTTGGAGCGGCACTAAACCGAAGGTTAGCCACTTTTGTGTTTTTGGCTCCCGAGCATGGGCCAAGATCCCCTCTAAAAAGAGGAAAGCTCTTGATTCACAATGCATTGAGTGCATCTTTTTTGGATACCCTGATGGTGTGAAGGGATACCAACTCCTAATTTCCTATACGGACAAGCTCATTATCGAGTGAAGTGTCAAATTTGAGGAAAGTCTCTTGCATGCACCTCAATTGCCGCATGGAGACACCTTTTATCTACCTCATGACCGAGCTAATGACTCATTACACTTAGATGCAGATACAGAGCATGCAGATGCAGAGACAGAATCTTCAAATACAAATTCAGTGCATGCATATGATGATCCACATCCAAGCCCAGATTTGGCTTCTAGCAGTGAATCAACTTCCCCTGTCATAAATCAGAGAACAAGGAGCTTAAGTGAGATATATGCACAAGACCATCCAGTAGCTAGAAATGGTCTTATGGGGGATAATTCTGATTTGTGGAGGACTAGATCAGAGTTTATTGTGCCTCCTCTTGCCCTCATTGCCACTAAACCAACGCCATCCCAACATTGTCATTTGGTTCAGTCTTTTGATCCATAGTCTTATGCTAAGGCTGCTGGGCATCCCTCTTGGGAGTCCGCCATGGAGGAGGAGTACAACTCCCTCCTCGAGAACCAAACCTGGGATCTGGTCCCCCTTCCTTCAGGAAGGAAACTTGTCTGATGCAAATGGGTCTACAGGACCAAGAGTGCTGCAAATGGGAAAATCACCAGATAGAAAGCCAGGCTAGTAGCCAAAGGCTTCCAGCAAGTGCATGGCATTGATTATTATGAGACCTTTGCTCCAGTAGCAAAGATGGATTCGATACACCTTGCACTTGCCATTGCGGCTTCCCAGGGGTGGGAAGTACATCAGATGGATGTGAAGAATGCCTTTCTTCACGGAGACCTATATGAGGAGATCTACATGGAGCAGCTACATGGTTTCATTCAGGATTCATCTTTGGTCTGCAGACTAAAGAAGTCTCTCTACAGCCTTAAGCAGGCCCTGAGATCTTGATATGCGGAGATGGATTCTTTTCTCTTATCACAAAACTTCAAAAGATGTAAGTTTGATCCAAATGTTTACATGCTCAGGACACATGATTCTCTTCTTATCTTAGTTTTGTATGTGGATGATATCCTGATCGCTAGCAGCTCGGCTTTAGCCATTGCTGCAGTCAAGAGGACATTGCATGATAGGTTCTTGATGACAAACTTGGGTCCACTACACTTCTTTCTTGGTCTTGAGATCAGCCAAGATGCCACATGCATCAAACACTCTTAGGCTAAGTATGCATGGGATCTCCTCGAGAGATTTCACATGACTGACTGCAAGCCAGCACCGACTCCTTTTCTGTCTGGGGTCCGCCTTGAGGACAGAGATGACACTCCATTAGTTGATAATACTCTCTACCGATAGCTAGTGGGGAACTTACTATACGTCACCCACTCCAGACCAGATCTCTCATATACAGTAGGGGCAGTTTCCATATACATGCAGAAGCTGCATGAGCTACACTGAAATGTTTCCAAGCGCATCCTCTGATATGTGCAAAGCACCATCACCTTCGGTATTCACTATGCAACAGGCACTGCATTGAATCTCCTTGGCTTCACAGATTCTGATTGGGTGGGTGGCAGCATTCATCGCAAGTCCACCTCTGGATATTCACTCAATCTAGGGTCTGGCCCTATCTGTTGGTCGAGTAAGAAGCAGGTTGCTATTGCTCTCTCTTCAGCTAAGGCTGAGTATAGAGGAGTAGTCAACATCACCATTCAGACTCTATGGCTACAACACTTCCTCACTGAGTTAGACATCTAGTTCCACAAGCCCACTGTCATCTGGTGTGACAACCAGAGTGCTCTCAAATTTTGCAGGGATCTAGTCCAACGGCAGTGGATGAAGCACATAAAGATCCATATGCACTACATCAGAGACTTAGTACATGATCGGGTCATTGATTTGCAGTTTTGTCCTTCAACAGAACAGACTGCAGACATCTTCACCAAGACATTCACTAAGTAGAAGTTTCACTCTCTGCACGATAGTCTTGGAGTGAAGGACACAATTGCTTAGCAACTATCTTTTCTTCCTCTTTTCTTTTGATTACATTGTATTTTGAAGGGGGGTTTTCCCACGAGGTTTTCCCTCTTTCCTTAATTTTAGTACAAGTTGCACTATATTTTGGGTGACCTTTGGCCTTAGTTGCCAAGGCCCATTTTCTATTTTTCCCCATACTGGTGTTTAGGGGGGGTGTTGGAGGTACTACACACGTAGGACCTTCATTACTGGCACATGCAGACATTTAGTTAGAGCATGGGACTACATGCAAGATCCTTTTTGCGTGATTTTCTCCTCCTTTCACTCTGCAAATGACTATTTCTTCTGCATGATTTACTCCCTGATTTGCTCCTCCTTTCACTCTTCAACTAGTTAGTTCTTTTGCATGATTTACTCCCTGATTTTCTCCTCCTTTCACTCCGCAACTGGCTAGTTCTCTCCGGAACTTGCTGTAGGTGTTGAGTCTTCTCATTGATCACCACTATGGCACATTACATTGGGATCTTCACCCAGTAATGCTATATCATGAGCATTGTAACCTATTTTCTGAATCAATCACTCTTTTTTTTCTTTCGATTCTTTTAGTGTTTTTTCTCTGCAAAGCTATGTGTTCAACTTTTACTAGCTAGATTCATCTGTGTAGGTTTTCTAACACATTTACACTTTATTCTGCCATCCATTGGAGCTATCCCAAATTCTCCCACTATTATGTTTCATTTCAGCTAAGCGGATTACCCTTTGACAAAAGACAACTACATGCTTATGGGTGATAAAGGTTTACTGTGCCTGGAAATGTTGCCAAACTTTGAATTTTTTGTGTTTGGCAATTTTCCATAACAAAACTTCCATATACTATACAATTTAGGAAATCAACGACTTTCCTTCGAGCCTTTCATTTGCGACAGTTTATAAATCATGGCATCCGGAACTGTATTTTTTGATTAGTATTATCATTTTTATTATAGTTCTTTGTATCTAATTTAGCCTCCACCTCTGTGCGATGACATCCCATTGTCTCTGATTCAGAACACGAGAAATCTACTGGTAAATTCTCTATTCCTACACACTCTATGGTTAGCCTTGTCAACTGTGACAACTTTCCAACCGACTCAGGCAAACATTCCAATTGCCGCAAGAATAAAGCAACAACTCCCTTAAGCTCCTCAGGCTGTCGAATGAAGGGGGTAGCATTTCCAAGGAACAACATCCCAATTTCAGAATTTCCAAATTGTATAGTTTTCCAATAGCAATCAACAATTCTTTTATGTTTGTGTCCATCAAATTTAGTTCTTCCAGGGACTGCTGATACGTGACCTGGGAGGCAAAGCTTTCATTCTGAAACAACTTTAGAGGTTTGGGCTCTTAGGTGTCATGATTTTTCCAAATGTTGTGTTTGACATTGTCAGTACGTGGTATCCTGGCATGTAGAAATGGCGAAATCAAATTAAATTCCCAAGGAGTCTGACAACCTTCCCAACCTGGAGCAGCCATTCAATATAAGATACTTAAGGTGTGATAAATTCCCCAAAGTAGGTGGCAACATTTTCAATTATGTGCACCCAGACAAGTCGATACACCGTAATTTCATTAAGTTCCCTAGACAAATCTAGCAACGCCATCATTATTTTTCGCAGTCTCAAGTGCTTCAGTGAGGGAAGATGAAAGAACTCATCTGGCAAAGATTCAATAGTGTTCTCCATTTCAATCTTTTCAAGATTTTTCAATAACCCTATGGAGTTTGGAACTGTTAGGAAACTAGCTCACAAAAAGATAAAAAGATAGATCAACGCCTTAGAATTCAGCCTCTTCGAGGGGGAAACCTCTTTTACATTACACAAATGAACAATTCTTGGATGATACAAATGACAAGACCTCCTTTCTACATATAGGAGTCTAAGGGGTCATAATATAATCAAAGTCGACATAACAATAATAATGTAAGGGCACAATAATAATAATAGTGGGCTTCTATGGGGCACAATAGTAACAATATGGGGACTACATGGGTACATCAATATAATAGGGGGGTTGTACTAATAAAAATAAGGGGTTACACTAGTAGTATAGGGGCCTAACATGCCCCTCTCCTTCAAAAAGTGTTGTCCTCAATGCTTGAGTAGTTCTTTATGCTTTTGTATAAAATTCTTGTCCTCCCATGTGGAATCTTCAGTGGGTAAGTTCTTCCACTTGATAAGATACTCTAAAATTGATTGATTTCGTAGCGGTCAGGTTCTTGTTTCTGTGATTGCTCCAGGTTCCAATATGATTTTTCCTTCCTCTTCAAGTTCTCACAATATTGTTTGAATTGGGATCTTCTGCAACTTTTGAATGAGTGGCCACACTTCTTCGACCTTCTTCCATTCATCCCTTGCTTCATTTGTCCAATCTAATTGGATAATAGAAATAGCACAAAACAATGCTTCCACATCCTCATCCTTTCTTGAGAGTGTATCTGCAACAAAATTTTGCTTCCCTTTTCTATAGATGATGTCAAAGTCATAACCCAACATATTTGTGACCCCTTGTTTCTGTTCTTCTAAAGATAATATTTGTTCTAAAAAGTATTTAAGACTATCATGATCCATTTTTACCTTGAAGTGTCTTCCCATTGGGTAAGGTCATCATTTCTTAAGCGCATGTAGTATTGCCAACATTTCCTTCTCATAAATAGCTTGCTTGAGATGTAGTCGTAAAAATACCCAATCACCTACATCAAAACATTTTTCACTGCGATGTTGATCTACCTGTTGTTTCATTCGATTTTGCACCAAAGTGGCATTATCCTTTAAAAGTTGGAGAACTTGTTATTGATGCTCGATGTGATCTTTCACTGCTTGAACCTTTTTCTTCTTGATATGTCCTTCTATCTTTAGAGTTTGAGGAGTGGTAATTTCTTCCAATGCTTTACAAGATATGGTCGGATTCATTTCTTGATGCTCGATGTGATCTTTCACTTCTTGAACATTTTTCTTCTTGATATGTCCTTCTATATTGATAGTTTGAGGAGTGGTAATTCCATCCAATGCATTACAAGATATGGTTGGATTCATTTCTTCTTTTTTGATGTGATCTTTCACTTCTTGGACCTTTTTCTTCTTGATATGTCCTTCTATCTTGAGAGTTTGAGGAGTGGTAATTCTTGCCAATGCTTTACAAGATATGGTCGAATTCATTTCTTCTTTATCTGGGGTTGTTTCCTGGTGTATATCCTCTTCTTTTGATGTTTTTTGATCCTTTTCTTCCTCATTTTCATAATCTATGTAAAATAATTTCTTCTCAGCACACTTATGACCTTTAGTGCATTTGCTATCACAATTGTAAGAAAGCCCTTTTTCTCTTTTTTCTTCCAATTGTTGTGGTGTCACCCTTGTAGGTTGTGGAAGGCTAGGAGAAACAACACTTCCATGTTTATAGTTGTGAGGGGTAGAATTCCTTGTTTCCGTAATTTTGCTTTCCACTTTTCTTGCCAACCTGAATGCCTTCTCCAATGAATTAGGTTCTCAAAGATGAACCTCATGTTGAATGTTATCCTTTAAAGTCCCTATGGAGACATCAATCCTTTGCTTCTTTAGAATATCATTTTCCCTTATATTCAATTTTTGAAAGCTGTCAATGTGCTCTGCCATTGAACACTTTTGTTTGAGATTTATCAATTGGGTAAAGAAGGTGTTTCTCTTTGTATTCTCATAATGTGCTATCATTTCCTCCATGAAAATTGACCACGTGACAAGTGGTTTATGAGAACAAAGCCCTTTATACCATAAAAATTGATTCGGTTCTAAATAATTAGATGCAATACATACCTTTTGTAACAGTGGTACACCATGTAAATCAAAATATTTCTCCATCTGTAGTATCCAATTTACCGGATCCTTGCCATCAAACTTCCTCATCTCGCTTTTTCTTGATTTTAGGAGCTTGATATTGAAATGACTGTAACTCTGTAATTTTGGATCTTCCAGTTCTGAAATCACGACCTGCAGTAGTCCTCTATGTCCTCTTTCTAATGCCACCAGTCTGATCGAAATTGGATTCTCCAAGAAAGAGTTATGCACAATCTCCCAAGATGACCTGATTATACACCTTTTCAGAATAGCGAAATTGTATGATGTGCCATGTGTCACTGTTTTGACCTTCGGATCTGAAAAATACACACAAAAGACTACAGTATGTCCTATTTCTATAACTTCTTACGAAATTTCAATCCGATGCTTAGAGAGAAAGTTATGACGATTTTCCCAAGGTCACCTGTTTAAGATGTAATTCGGGAGTCTGCAAAAACCCTAACTTCCTCAAATCATATATCCGAAAATATAGCGAGACAAGATCTGAAATTCGGACCGAGGTTCAGACCGATTTCTTCTCAAATGGGTTTTTGTTTTAGCTTCTGAAACTTCGTAGTGAAAACATTATAGAGAAAATTCCACGATGACCTGTTTTAGATGAAATTCTAGAGCTTGCAAAAACTATAACTTCCTTAGATCATATCTCTGAAAATATAGCGAGACAAGCTCTGAAATTCGGACCCGAGGTTCAGTGAGATTTTGTCTCAAATGGGTTTTATTTTTAGCCTTTGTAACGTCACAAAAATAAAGTTATAGTGAAAACTCCATGATGATCTCTTTGGAGTAGCAAAACCCTAGAATCCAAAGCTCTGATACGAAATGTTAGGAAACCAGCTCACAAAAAGATAAAAAGATAGATCAATGCCTTAGAATTCAGCCTCTTTGAGGGGGAAACCTCCTTTACATTACACAAATGAACAATTCTTGGATGGTACAAATGACAAGACCTCCTTTCTATATATAGGAGTCTAAGGGGTCATAATATAATCAAAGCCGACATAACAATAATAATGTAAGGGCACAATAACAACAATAGTGGGCTTCTATGGGGCACAATAGTAACCATATGGGGACTACATGGGTACAGCAATATAATAAGGGGGTTGTACTAATAACAATAAGGGGTTACACTAGTAGTATAGGGGCCTAACAGAAACCCGATGAAGCGTAGCACCAATATTCAACTCCCTCAAGAGCACGGGTGCTTGCAATGCGTTCTTATACATCATTATTTAATAACCACTACATGCCTATATCAATTACGAATAAGGAATGGACTAATACATAACCATATTTTGTTAAACCATGCACTACACTTGCGAGACATAAAAAATAACAAAGTTCACTTTTCCAAAAACTAACTTTATATGGAAAACAAAGAACTTGTATGTACCTGAGTTTGGCACTGCCACAAGGTTTCCAAATCTCCCGCGGACACTTCTAAAAATGTTAAATTTCTTAAGAGCAAAGCACCAACCACTTGACATAGACCATACATGCAGGTTTTCATTGATATATGTCAATGTCTTATTCATGGTTAAGGCTTGATCACTATTACTCCACCATGCAAGAGCATACACTCCTTAGCTGATGGGTCGTAAAGCACATAATCACCCCACTCATTCCATAATTGGACATGAACTACATCAATATCTGCTCCATCATCATGCTAGTGAGGAGAACGAGATGGAGAATGTGTCAAGCTTCATAAATAATGGTCGAGACAATGGTGAAATTCATAACCCTTGGTCTAATTACACTCCACCACCTTCGGTATCTCTATTAAACAATGCAATTAACCACTTTTGTGGTCTTCCTCCACAATATTTTTTCAATTGAGGTCTTGGTCCTTGGAAATTTTTGTGGACCAAGACTAGAGCTCTTCAATGTATTCATTGGTTAGGCACCACCGTCTTTCAGTTATTATATATTATTATTTTCACTAATTGCAGTGGTGTATGCTTCTGTTGTCTCTCAATTTGCCTTTCTCTATGGTCTGAGGCCTCTTTCTTTACTATAAGGCTTGGTTTTCTGGGGGCTTCTTATCACAACTACATCATCTCCATCTACTTGGTTGGGTTCTTTTTTCTGCCTCTCCTTTTGGTAATTTTTCTCATTCTTTTTATTGTAAAGTGGGGGAAATCCATCTTGTTATGTTGATCATTTGTGTACGACTACCCTCCTTGTAGCCAAGAAGATCAATATTCTCATCTATCTAGATTTCCCTTTTGCAGTGGAGATTTTATTGTCAAATTGTAAAGTTATCATGGGCACCTTTAGTTTGTTTGTTCGTTGCTGCCATTTCCATAACCCTCTCCTCTTATCTCCATTGATTTCCATATCAACTCTACTGCCTTTGTTACCTAATCCCTTCCTAGTCTAGTTTCTTCCTCTTGTGCTAACCACAGTTATCACCTTACAACCCCTCTCACCTCATCACTTGTAAATATGCCTTGAGGGCATTTGGCAAAATGAAGAAGAGGTGGCCATCAAGAACACTCCTCTGCATCATCCCATTTTAATAACCATTCTATATCATCCTCTCAGCATAGGGCTCAAGCCCAAGCACACAATACCTTTAAGTGATTCGAAGATATCATACTTGTGTTAGTTCGCAGAGAAATTGAAAATATTGATGCAAAGGTGAACTATAGTAGATGTTTTGTCCCTAATCGCATGTGGAGAATGCTACCAGAGGTTGGATACTAGACATAGGGTCCTCCTCTCAGTCCTGGTTCTCATGGTACATGTAGGTCGTTAACGTCTACTGGCACACCAAAATCCTTATGGGTAGAGCCTCAACTAATTGTGATGATACATAATAGGAGATTGTGATTAGAATCGTGGAAATGGAAGACAAGTTAGATTACATAGACCACAAGCTCACTATCCTAGCTAGACAATCACTAAACATTGTCATCTTATCAGATGATGAAGATGAACACATCCAACCATCAATAGGTGGTAATCCTTCATACTTATAGATATGATCCATAGTTATTTTGTCTTTGTCTTTATTTGTTTTGATGTTTTCCATCTTATAAATATGTCATATGTAACAGTCTGACATAAATAACTACGTCTTATATTTTCTTACTTAGATAATAAACTGATCATATGAAGTGTCACCAACCTCAAAATTTTGAATCTCTAATATTGAACTCTAAAACTAATAGCAAGACATTTTAAACCATATAATCTTTTATTGTCGTAATTAAAAAATATCACTTGAGGAAAAAGATACATGGTATACAATTAAATAATCAAAACAACTACACATAAAAATATTTCTTTTCTTTTAACATGAAAGAAGTATAAACTATATATATATAATAAAAGACTATATAAATATTGCAGATTATGAAAGGTGTGAAGTATGAGATAACACGATAATCAATAAAGGTGAAGCGTCCGAACGAATGTTTAGGGGCAGGTGCAAAGAAAAGGAGGGAAGTTGAGTGGTGAGGACACTACCAAAAGTTGAGCATGGAATAAGATTGAAACTCGTAAACAGTTGAGGAAAAAATCTTGTTGACGAAAACTTAATTCTGCCCAATTCCATGTATTATAACATTTTAATCATCACAATCCTTATGGAATGAGAATTCATAACAGTTCTTTTTGAAAAGTGTGATACACGAAAAACTTTAAATTAGCATCGATTAACTTTAAATTAATATCGAATCATTGTAATCATGATGGGTTCTTTAGGAGGAATTTGATGTCATTCAGGTTCAACATGTTTTCCAGAATACAACGCTGTACCTCATCTCCTTTCAAAAAAGGCACTGTCTCTTGAAGCAGGTTTATGTATTGTGATTGAATCAGGTTTTGAAGACTTTTTTTTTTTAAGCTTCTAACAGGTGTTTTTTTCAGTTTGGGGTTTTAAACACAGCGTCTGTTCTAAAACTTTTTCTTTTTTCATAAAACCGTGGGATTCTATCTATGAAACCAGATTAAACTTTTTTGTTCTGATGAATAAAAATATGTTATTCAATGAATATATATATATATATATATATTAAAAATTAAAAACAAGCGTGATGACGTGGATTGTTCGGAAATACGATGAGGATGGAGGCCCGGAAATTTCATGCTTTTTCCCTCACTTGATATTGGACGGCCCATGAAAATATTAAAAATTAAAAATAAGCGTGCTGACGTGGATTGTTCGGAAATATGGTGAGGCTGGGAGCCCGGAAATTTCATGTTTTTTTCCTCACTTGATGCACTTTATTAATGATGGGTCCCTCTCCCGGCGATAATATGCTCCCCGTTCGCACAAATTATTCTGCTATCGAATCGGTCGTAAAGCGGATAAATTATAGCGGCGGACGATCTACTCTTCCAGTGTTCCCGTTCAATTGCTTTACTTTTGTAAGGTATGCACGGCGATGCTCTCCAATTATACTGTTTCTGCTTACGATTGAATTCCCAAAATCCCGGCAGCTTAGTGTTATACATGTGCAGGCGGAATGACACTGCAAGAACAATAACTGCAATCTTGTTGATCTCGACGTTCAAAGAAGTAGTGTTAGCTGTTCAGTGATCATTTGAATGATGGGGGAAGAGAAAGCACCGCTAGTTTTTCGGAAAGAGTGGGTTGAACAAGTGAAAGAGATATTAAATGATAAGAAATGTCTGGCAAACGCGCGTGAGATGCCGCGCGTGGCTCCTCTCTTAGACGCAAAATGAGAAGCGTACATACCACGCTTTGTCTCCTTGGGACCGTATCACCACTCCAAACTGGAGAAAAAAGTTGCGGCCGCTTCGTCTGCGGGTGATAGTTACGAATTTCGCGAGCTGAAGATGTCCACAGCGGAGGCGTACAAAGTCCAGTCAGCGGCTACGTTCTGGCGGAATTGCAACAAAAGAATCGAGGAAATGATAGAAAAGATCAAAGGAAAGCGGCAAAAGATTGAGGAATTCTATGACTGGCCAATTCCTAAGGATGGCGAGCACCTGGAGAACTTCGCTCTCATGATGGCGATAGATTCATCGTTTCTGTTACGTTTCTTATCCAGTCCATCTGAATCATCAGATGAAGACATGAAATGTTTAAGGAGGCTTGAAGTCTCTATAAAGTGCGACATTCTGAAGCTGGAGAATCAGCTCCCGCTGTTTGTGTTGACAGAGGCTTTAAATGATGCAGGCCAGCAGATCATTCAGGACTTCACTAAGGTATGGAGGAACAAATTCAGTGCAGAGTTGTCTCCTTTCAATCAATTCGACATAACCCTTAATGATGTTCATCAGCCGCATTTTCTGGGTTGCCTGCACGCATTCCTTTCGCAGTTGAAGCGTATGGAAGTAATGGAGGGGGAAGGAGCGACTGTATTTCGAAGAATGAAGCACTCTCTGGAAGAGGGTGTTGAAGTGGTCATTGCAGCGGTCTTCACCCTTTTCCGTGTGACGCATCCATCCAAAGAAGGGCGACATGATATTCTAAACTCATACAACGCGGGGGAATTGGGAAAGGGTGGCATTCAATTCAAATCATTCTCCTCCATGAATGATAAGATCCGATTCGACAAGTATCCACGCTGTACCTTCCCGAGATCACCGTATCCGAAATGCAGACTGAAGTGTCGTTAAGGAACATGCTTGCCTACGAGTTCAATGACTTCATGACGCGCTACGTTGGCCTCATGGACTGCCTCATCGACTCGGCCGAGGACGTTCGACTGCTCCGCGAATCGCAAGTCATTCTTCGAGGAAGCGTGATGATGAGTGACGAGAGCATAGCCGAGATGTGGAACGGCCTTTGTCATCCCATATTCAAGGACCATTTGGAGCCTCCCCAGGATCTCAACAATGCACTCCAGGAAGTGCTTATCAGAAAATATTGAATTCTATTGGGACCATCTGTCTAACCCAGGAAGGGGTGTTGCTTTGTTTGTTGGAATTCTTCTTCTCGTCATGACCATTCTACAGACTTTCTGTACCGTGTACGACTGGGTCAAAAGTTTGAAGCACAAATAAGTAGTTGTGCTGAGAGCATGGTCGGAAATGATATAATTGCAATTAGAAATAGAGGATGTATGGACTCTCTTATGAAGTGTAAGTTTTAATAATTTTATCATAAATACAATTTAATTTTCTGTATTTATTTATTTGTTATAAATTTTAAATTTATAGATTTAGCATTTTTAAAAATGTTGGACCATTTAGATTGTGAAAAATTTACAAAATTTACCATTTAAATTTGAGTATTCAAATTGTAGAGAATTGACAATTGTAGAGAATTGACAATTCAAATTTCTGATTCCAATATATCTATGTCATATAAATTAGAGCATAATATACACAATAAAACCTTCCAAAACTCATAACAAGTAAACTACAAATAAATTATATCATAAAAATTTAATTGCAAAACTTTTATGTTTTAATGTACATTCATCTCATTTCCAAAATATGTAATATTAATTATGATTAAAAATACAAAAATGTGAATTTATGAAGATTTAAAAATTCTCAACAAATATAATATGCATTTATGTGGAACGGCCTGTGTCATCCCATCTTCGCAGGTCATCTGGAACCTCCCAGCGATCTCGACAATGTATCATAAATTATTTTATGATACTTAAACATTTGTGATAAGATTTTAGTGATGATCTTTTTAAGTGTGATTGGGACCAAAATAGTGCATATATGCATGATTGAGTAGGAATTTGTTTTCATTATTATTAATGATAATTATATTTATATAACATAAATGATATGTATAGTGTATACATGAATAGGGTATGTGCTTGATGAATGATAATCAGGATGTAAAAATCAAGCATATGGGTAATTGGATGTACAAATCAAATTCCACTTGGTAGCACTACATATGTCGCTTAAGTTGGAAAGTAGAAGAAACTTTTACTTTAAATTTTCACACTGTCATGATGGTTGGACCACGAAGTTGGCTACTCATAGGGGTGTGCATTAAGGTGGACATGTTAATCCTTAGTCATCATTAGTTTCACAACAAGGAAACCATAGAGTTAATAGTTGTCTACAATGTTGTACTAAATGTTCCCCATAAAGGCACTTAAAGGGCAAGTGTTGTCAAGCACTTGAAATTACATAAGATAATTCTTGAAGTACACAAGAAACTTGAAACCTTAGTATTGGGAAATTAAAAGTTAATTTAAACTTAATCAAACAACTAAAAACATAAGTCTAATATAAAAGGATAAATGTGAACCTTACTCACAAACCTAATAAATATATCATTCTAGTAATCTTGAGAGAAAGGGATTATGTACTACACTTAAATTAAGAGGAATTAAATCAAGTAGAACATTAGTTAAGAAATTTAATTAATATCATACATCAAACACAAAGATATCGTCTTAAGTAGGGAGCAATAAAACTTTTGGAAGAGACATTAACACTTAAGAAGAGGTGTGCTTAAAATAAATAAATGGGAAATATCATTTATGAGAACTTTCCATATGGAAGAAATGGGAATATCATTTATGAGAACGTTCCATATGGAAGAATAATATAACTCAAATCTGAACCAAAATTTGAAGTTAGATAAAAAGAAAAAGGAAGTTAGAAAAACAAAATTACATGTATATAATTAAGTGATGTTAAAGAAACAAATGAACAAGAAATAGGAAATGTGGAAAGGCATCATGAAACAACTAAGAGAAAATTTAGGCATAATGTCTTTGGAAAGGGGAGTATGGTCATTTTAAATAAAATAAGAAAATAAATTTCATGAGAGCTTGGATAAGAACTTGACACATTGATAGGTGGATAATAAGGAATTTGGGAATTATTATATTCTTAATTTTTAATGAGAAGACAAGTGGGATCAATGAAACTCCTATAAAAAGAAGATTGAACTAAGAGAGAAGGATCTTATGCACCCGAATGCTAGATGGTTATCCCAATGAAAAAATATTTAATGTGTGACTAGCATGACTATTCTAGTCATTTCAATGTGAGAAGGTATTGTAGGAGATATTGTAGAGTGGGAATCTCTTGATATTGATGAATCTCTTTGCCACTTTCTATAGTTATTCATTCCTTCTACAACCCCATTGTAGCTCAAGAATTGTGGGGAATTAGAGCATCCAACGAGTAGGCAGGAAGCTTCTCTATTGAGTCCACGCAATTAAATTAAGCAAGGGAGCTCAAGTTGTAAGAAGATGAAGTGCTAGACTACATCAACAAGATATTGGATTGGTCATCTTCCAATGTTTGGTACAACTAAAGAATTTAAATTGTAATGATCATACATAAGTTTGATTATATAGCTTAAAATAGTTGTATTGATTATAAAAAGTTGTAATCCTGTAATAGTTTTGAAATATTTCTAAATTATTTACTTAGAGATTGTAAATGATTCGTGATCTATATGATCCTAAGATGTATTATTTTTTACAAAATTTTCATTTACGTATATGCATTGGGTGAATGTGAAGTATAGGTGCATTTTTTTATGAATGATATTATTGTGATTCTATGATGACAGGGTAATCATTTTTTTGTTGAATGATTGATATATAGCACTATTCTAATATTGGAACATTAATGGAATCCTAATTTTGCATTGCATTTTGCATTCCAATGTTCACATTAACATAAATATTATATAGATATAAATATATCTAATACATGTATACACAAAATATTAATTATGTTGACCAATGAATTAGTCTAACTGAATGGAAATATACTCACATATCATGTGATTAATGGATCAATCAAAATTGTGTTGTAATGTGATCCAATCAAACAATGGATTAAATCATATTGAATGACAAATGCACTTGTGATCTAATCTTTATCTCAGTTATTAAACAAAAAAAAAATATTTTCAACTCTTGATTCAACAAAGAATGATAACACATTTAAGTTCTCTTCCATTAGATGATTAATAAATTTCAACCCTTACCGGGGTATTTTGTCTATTGAAAATTATTCTCTAGAGGACCTGTAAATTCGGAGTTTGAAAGATTAACTATGAAAATATCCATTGTGATATTTTTTGTCACTATAGAGTAGATTAGCAATGTAAAATGTTAAAATGGCTACAACGTGGCATGGAATCTCGATAAAGGTAATGTTAATAACTATATCATACAATAATTGTTACAATGTTCACATATCCCTTATTTAATTCAATTCATTTGATACTCTAGTGTGGTCAACCCTTAAGTGGTCCCCTTACATAAAGGAAAGGAAAGATCTATCATACCATATATTCTTCCCTAGAATAAACTAGTTATGATAACCAAATATTCCAAATTATAGCATCCTTTTTGTGTGTGTACTTGGGAATAGAATGGCCAATGATTTTCTCCACTATGCCATCTTCCTATTCACTTGATTTTGCCTTTAAAAAAAGTTGTTATTATCTATCTATATTCGAATGAGGTTCTAATGCATTATTCTCTTTATGGACAAACTCATCCTTGAAATGAAAATAGAGAAGCATCTTTGTGAATCAACAAGTACATATGACATGAATCAACAAGTACATGAACAATTCTCTAAGAGAGAATTTGGTGACTTTGTTACCTTTAAACTCTGCTCATTGTGTGATGTGATTCAAGAAGTAAAACTAATAACTCTAAAAATATTGTAATGATTGAAAACCTCAAATAGACAAACAAAAATATTTTTGTGTATTGTAGCCTTCATCTAGTTATGGATCGAATAAGGATTTTACTATGACTTAATACTTCATCGAATTTTTATTCAAATGGTTCGTTGATCATCCATTTGAATGCGAGTAAAACGATAGTGGTGCAGGTGCACTTTGATGTATCAAAGTAGAGTTGATGAGGGTATAAAATGAACCCATGTCCTTGGAAATTGCATCTGTAAAATGAATTACAATGAGTATCAACCCTAAATTATGTTAGCAAATGGTCAAATTGTAGTTAAAAATAAGCTTGCTCATTGAAATTTAAAATTGAGAAAAATAATCTGCGAACTCATACTAATGGTCAATATAATTTATTAAACAATAAACAATCTTTGCTATCATATCTCCTTTGTTGCATGAATGGGGTAACACATGGATAGTGGTGTGTGTCACACCTTAGGTATTAAATTACAAATAATTTGTCTGCCACCATGAAGCATAGTATTGAGAAGAATTGTATAGTTATTACTTTATTATTGATAGTTATACCCATTACATCCTTCAATCAAACTGTTGAGTCATGGAGGATTGATAGTGGCATTACATAATTACACACACATCAAGAGTCAAGTGAACAAGAATCATGTGTATCATGATATTCTCAACATCAATTGCACTTGTAAAGTTTATATCAGTAAATGTGTAAAGGTTGCTGACCTGGTTAAGTCGTAAGTCTCATATGAACCATGGTGATTCTTCAATTGAACAATCATAAAAAGGTAAATTATTATTGTCTAGTAGTATCTCTACTATCCATGATAGGAAATCCATATCTGGTGAGGGTATGTCATCATTAACATAAGAGTTGTGCCATCCATATCTTGTTATTGAACATCAAGGCATATAATATGTACTGCAAACGATGTGTAACAAGGATATGGGTAGGGTGATATTGCATACCTCAACCTAGGTTTAATACATAATTTCTACCATAAATGTATATAACTTATTGGGTATGAATTCAGCCTACATAATAACTTATAAGAATGGTTGATTTTCAACAAAAGATGATTTCACCCTACATAATAATTTAGAAGAATGATTGATTTTCAACAAAAGGTACCTTGTAGTTATGGAAGAGAAGATATATTTAACTTATGTACATTCACAATAGGTAATAACAATTGAATATATATTATTATGTTGTTGTTATTATTATTATTATTCTATTTTTATTATTTATTATTATTATTATTGTGTAATAATAATGGGCAATATTATTATGTTAGTTTTAGACATAATAATAGTTATTAAGATTTAACTAATTCTATCACAAAATTTAAGATTTTATCTCATCATAAATAAAAAAGAATTATGGTTGGTAGTAGATAATGAGATTAAGAAACAATAATAATACAAGAGTATTGATATACTTTAGTCTACAAATTAGAAATTTGCAAAGATTAAGAAAAATGTTGATTTCCTTAATGCTTTAATAAGAGGATAAAAGTAGATGATAAAACTAGCAATGAGACACACACACGCAAACACAATAGTTATTCATGAAAATAACAATTATATGTTGTAAAACTATATAGCCAAGAATGATAGAAGGCCTTAATGTTATGGACATCAATAAGATAGTTTTTATTCTTTGGGTAAAAACAAATTATCTTAAGAGTGCCCCTAATATATTTTTTTAAATACATACATACATACATGTGTGTGTGTGTGTGCACACACTTAAACTTAAACTATCTAACACTATATAGAGTAGGGTGTCACATACCATATCATATGATGATTAAACCACTAGAGCAATGAAATCATTATTAATTTGGATTTATGCAAGAACGAAATGAAATACATATATAAACAGAAACACAGAGCTACAGTTAAAACATAACTTTAATTAATTAATAATAAAGTATTGAAAATGGTTACAAGCAGAATGAAAATAAACTAGTTTGAGCAATGGTGGCTTATCTATGAGAAGAGATGCGGTAGCTACATGCCTTCTAAATTGCATTACAATGAGGCTTTGAGGCCTTTTTATTTGTAAGAAACAGTTGGAGACCCTAAACATCAAAAATCCCAACCATAAGAGATGAAGAGCCAAATGTTTGTGAGCCTTGTTGGGGTTAGTTGGAATGTCAACTTTCAGGGGTCGTAACTTTGGCATATGATCTCCATTTGACTATTATAATATCGCATTTCAAAGATCTCCAAGAGGAGACCTAAAGAAGACCAATAAGATGGTGCTGCACTTTTTCAATCTTCATGTTCTCCCAAAAAAACGTCTTTTAGGCCCTCAAAATGGGTTTGGAAGTTTAGGACCTGAAAAACTATCAAATATAGTAAATTGTGCTACAATTAAGGAAACTGAAAGTAACAGTGATGGTGGTCCAAGTGGAAAAGGCGGGTGGCCACTAGTATCCACCTGGATCAGTCCTTCCCCTTTAAGAAGCAATGGTCCCCATTACATTGAGTGCCTCGATGAGATGAGGAAACTTCTATTGAACTTGGTCCCTGGTGAGCCACTTTCCTTGGTGCAGGAGTTGGCTAGCTTTGACAACCCGATATGGTTGGATCTTTTTTTGGTGATTGGTCTTCATATGTGTGTCCATAATATGATAAGTTGTGACATATTCCATGCAGTCTGGGTTGAGCTTTCTTGGTGTTAGTTGTTCTACAATGTTCATGTGACCAACAATAAGGGAAAGTATGGTCGAAGGTTGTCCACATTGAACATTAGGTGCAAGCCAAGGAATGGGGGAATGCTGAGCTCAAAAGACTTGTCACTCATAGCCTTGGTGCTACCCTTTTTTATTTACTGTTCAAGTGGAATTGTTCCAGAAATGTGGACCACTATTGATGGCAATCATTTTGAAACTTCCCTTGTGTCTGTATAAACTAAAGAGGTCGGTGATCTCTGTAGATGGCCATCTCCTTCCCTAGAATGTAATGTGTCCATTGCCTCTAAGTCGACGTGATAGAACACATATCTTTATCATAGGTGGGGTACTTCTCTATTGAATAGGAAAGTGTCTCACTATGTTAGGCCACAAGATTCCCACATTGGGTGAGGATTGCACCAATAGCATAGTCAAAGGCGTTTGTCTTAATTTGAAATGGTTGTTGCAGGTCTAGAAATGTGAGTACAAGTGTAGAGAAGAGGTGTTGCTTCAGCTTAATGAATACCTTTTGTTGGGAATTGGACTAGGAAAACTTTGTTTTGCATTTCCCTTGGTAATTTGACTCAAAGGCCAAGAGATATGGGAGAATCCCAACATGAACCTCCAATAAAAGCTGGCAAGGCACAAATTTTTGTGAAGCTTTGTTAGAGTGGTTGGGGCTGGGAAATCCTGAATGACTTGGATCTTAGCCATACCCATATTCATTCCATGCTCATTTAAGATGTAACCTAGATATTAGACCCAGTTCATGCTTGTTGGGTTGTGTTATATTCTTTCCTCAACTACCCCACACATGAGGGGGGTTACGGGGGGGCGGAGGCTCTCCCTATACATTGCATTGGGTGTTGCCATGGGGCTCACAACGGGGTGGCTAATCCCCCTGTCGGGGGATATGCAAGGGAACGATAGCCTCCCTGCATGAGGTTTGGGGAAGTTCCCTAGGAAATTTTTTTTGGACCCTATATTAGGACTACATACCTACCTATCGTTTTGTGCATGGATTTCGCACATGGTTGTGGGCACGATGGTTTTCGGTCCATGGTATTTTGTAGATACAGTCAAGGGAACTACGGTTATGTTATCATCCAGGCTTAATGGATTGAGGTTTATGGATGCTTCGACATGTATATATATGTATTGTAACATTGAAAGGAACATAATGAAAAATCAATCTGGTAGTCCTAGTTTTGGGATCTAGGGGAAAATATTTGTGTATAATTGTTTTATCTTTTATTATCTCGCCATTGTTTATTTTCTGTTTTTTAAAATTTGTATGCAGGTAATTTTTGTACGGGGTTAAAACCTACATTTGGTATCAGAGTTGATTTGGCTTCAAGGGGACGCCTTTGCTGCTGAGGGTTTTTTTGCTCAAGCCTATGGTAGACCCTATTCAGCGATCCAAAAGGATCCTAGAACACTCTCTAAGTTTTCATGAACCCTTTAATCATGCCAAAGATTCAAAGTCTTATAAAGATCAAGCTATCGGAGGGAATCCTCAAATAGTTGCAATGGTGATCAGTGCGGATCAACGAGGGTTGTCGATCTGGCACGCAGAGCGAGAGACCATGGTAACGCGCATTGACACCAACCATCAAATGTAGGGTCAAATTTAAGCAACGGAGGTAGTTTCCGATATGCGATTAGTGACAAGTCACTAATCGCATATCACAGGGCAAGCCTCTGAGTGAAGAGAAGCCCCGAGCACCCGAACCCAAAATAATTATAAAACATGGAAAATATTGTTCCGGTTTTGTCGGAGCAGGATTCCACAAAACCGCTAGGATATCGGATAGGCTTTGAGCAGTAAGCAGTTTCAAGAGAGTTCCGCCCGATGCCATATAATGATTGCCACACGTCCCAATGGAAGAGAGAGAAAATCACTCACATCGGATGGGTAGACATCATGCTACTCAGCTGCCTGATATGAACGGCAATCGTAGGATCTGGGGCCCCCAGATCAACGGCGGAGATGCATTCCAATGGATGACCAGATTTGACAAGATTATAAAGCAAGATCACATACGATTTGAAGTCCGATATGGATGATGTGTTGGCAGAAGGTTGTGTTTTGTGGGAATTCTTGGAGTTAACGGAAAAAACAGCCATTTCAAATATGTCCAAGAGATATGACACTCATCCATTATGAAATAGGTGGCCACCTCCCTGTGAGGTGTTATACAGTGATTGATTATGCAGGACAGAGGGATTCAAATGAACAAAGGCAACGAAACCGGAAAGCCGAGAAGCAGAAACGAATAGTCAGGGAGTAGACTGGCTTTAAAGCTAGAAATTGACAGAGAGTAAGCGGGAGAGAGGCAATAAGCTAGAGACAGAGAGAGTCAGAGAGTTTGTGTACTCCAGAGAAGGCTTGAGAGGTTCAAGCAAACTCCTCTGCACACCTGTCATGTATTGAGTCTCAGATTGGGCTCATACTATTGTAATCAACAGAGACCAAGAACTAGTAAGGAGAGTCTATGTACTCAAAAGAGACTTGGGGGATCCAAGTACAGTCTTACCAATTTGTATTTGTTTTGTGAGACTCAAATTGAGCTCACTATTGTAAAAAATCTTCTATTAAGACATAATAGAGAGGCCACCATTGAAGGCTAGACCAGGAGACGTAGCCCAGGAGTATTGGGTGAACTCCTTATTAAACTTGTTGTGTTTATTTGTGTTGCCTATTATGTTTTCATTTACTGCTTCATTTCTTGTGTATTTCGTAATCTTATAGATCTATTGCACAAAATAACATGGGCACATCCATGCACATGAGTCTGTAATACCTTATTAATTGTCTTAGATCAAATATCGAATCAAGTGGTATCAGAGCTCTAGGTTGCTAAGGTTAGACAAACTTGTGTTGGATTGTTTGTGAATGATAACTAGATCAAAGCTTAAACTAGGAGGAGGAGAATTGGCTGAATTTAACCCAGAAATTGGTAGAGTCTATACTAGGAGGAAAATGTCAGAAGAGATTCCCTTGGAATCAGACCCTCAGTTCATGGACAGTTTCTTGACTATGAGAGCCATGGTAGAGGAAATGTATAGAGAATTTAAGAAAGGTCGAAGTGAAGATTCTTCAACTTCCCAGCATAACAAAGGAGCAGAAGAATCTCTCCTCAATGACCATTCTAAAGGCAAAGGGAAAGAAGAAAAGCTTCCCACACCTCCTAATAGCCCTGAAAATAAAAAGAAAACATCTTTGATTAAATTAGATGTTAAATTTGATTTGCCAATATATGATGGAGAGTTGAATGCAGAGAAGTTGGATAATTGGATTAGACAGATTGATGTGTATTGTAGGGTGCAGAGCATTGATTCAGATAGAAGCAAGATTCGGCTGGCCAACCTACGCCTTGGAGGAACTACCTTGGTATGGTGGGAAGGCAGGACACAAGCTGACATGAAGAAGCATGGTAAAATCCTTTCTGTCTGGAGTAAATTTGTTTCTGCAATTAAAAAACAATTCTATCCACTAGCTTATATGCAGCAAGCTATGATGAGTTGGCAAACTCTTCGCCAATTGAAAGGGCAAAGTGTACAAAGTTACACCCAAGAATTTAGGAAAAGATCTTTGATTCTAGGCATTTCTTTAGACTCACTTGAACTCTGCTCAAGTATATAGTTGGTCTACATAGTTATTTGAGACATACTATTCTCATGTTTAATCCTACTAGCATAGATGAGGTACATCTATTCAGGCTACACATCTAGAGGCCAGGGGCAAGAATATGAACCCAGAAGTTGGGCGATCATCAAAACCCACTGCAAGCAAGAACAAGGAAAATAGAAAGCAGAAATGGTAAGAGAGGAAGTCAAATGTTGTACAAAAGACAAAACCTTCATGCACTCACTACAAGAAGGATGGGCATGATGATGAACACTACTGGACTTTTCATCTGGAGCTGAAACCCAATAAGTTCGGTGGCCAAAAGAAGAAGACTGCTAAAGCTATTCCGAAGGATTTGGGGTCAAACTCAGGGGATGAAACAATAATCACAGCCACAGGTATAAAAGGTAAAAATTCTGAAGCATCTACTAGTAATTATGCACAAACTACTGATAATGAAGAAAATGAGAGAAGAAGACATGAGCTTTTTCATATTAGAGTTATTTCCAAGCATAAAAAAATTGATACTTTATTTGATAGTGGTTCACAAGTAAACTTAATTTCTGAAGCAATTGTAAAGAAACTGGGATTACTAATCACACCTCACAAGAAGCCATATCCATTGGGTTGGTTATGTGATAAAACAAAGCTACAAGTGACTAGACAATGTAAACTTAGGTTTGCCATTGGTTCATCATTTGTAGATGAGGTTGAGTTAGATGTAATTCACTTGGATATATGTGGAATTGTTTTGGGAAGTCCTTAATTGTATGATAGAAAAGCAATTTTCTATAGAGCTAAAAATAAGTATCAACTCATTAAAGATGGAATTGAATATATTGTAAGAGATCATAAACTCAAGAATAATTATACTCTCATAAACTCAGGGCAGATGAAAAGAATTGTAAATTCATGCAAACAATTTTTACTAATGGTTGTAAAGGAAAAGAAAACTGATAAAACCAAAGTATTTGAAGGGTGTGATGCTAAACAACAAGCTTATTTAGAAAAATTTGTTTCAGAATATGATACGTTATTTCAAGAACCTAAAGATTTGCCACCCAAAAAGGAAATAGTACATGATATTAATTTGAAATAAGATGCTCCATTGCCTAACATCGGAATGTACAGGTTATCCTCTTTAGAGAATGCAGAAATCAAGAAGCAGGTACAGGGGCTGCTCAAGAAAGGGTTCATAAGACCTAGCACATCACCATGTGGGTCTCCAATTGTCTTGGTGAGAAAGAAAGATGGCTCATGGAGAATGTGCATTGATTACCGAGCACTGAATAAGATAATGATCAAAAACCGTTATCCCATTCCTCGTATAGATGATCTATTAGATCAATTGAAAGAAGTTGTTTACTTTTCCAAGTTGGACATGCATAGTGGCTACCATCAAGTCAGAGTCGCAAAGCACGATGCATGGAAGACTGCTTTCAAAACAAAGCAGGGACTGTATGAGTGGTTAGTTATGCCTTTCGGCTTAACTAATACTCCTGCCACTTTCATGAGAGTAATGAATGATGTACTGAGGCCTTTTATTGATGATTTTTTCATTATATATCTAGATGACATTCTTGTATTTAGTAAAACATGGGAAGAACATTTGAAACATGTAAAGCAGACTCTAGATGTTTTGAAAAGAGAAAATATTTATGTTAAGCTATCAAAATGTGAATTTGGCAAAACATCTTTGAATTACTTGGGTCATATTGTAGGGGGTGGTGAGTTGAAGATAGATCCCTCTAAGGTTGTAGTCATTATAAACTGGCCTAAACCCAAATCTGCTACAGAAGTTAGAAGCTTCCTAGGAGCAGCATCGTATTGGAGAAAGTTTTTTGCTAACTTTTCCTTGATTGCAGCTCCCTTACATGGTTTAACAGGATTGAACAAGGTGTTTCAATGGAGAGGAAAACAGTATAAATCCTTCGACACCTTAAAAGAAAAGATTAGTACAGCACCAGTACTAGCATTTCCCAATCTTCAAAGACCATTTGAGATTGAAATTGATGCCAGTTACTATGCTATGGGAGCAGTGTTGATGCAGCATGGTAAACCCATATGTTATCATTCTGAGACATTTAATTCTGCAATAGTTAATTATCCCTCATATGATAAAGAATTTTTATGCATTAGTACAGAGTGTGAAAAAGTGGAAACATTATCTAATGGGAAAAGAGACAGTTATACATACTGATCATCAACCACTTCAATATTTACACTCACAAACTAAGTTGCAGCAATCAAGACGCTATAAGTGGATTGGCTTTCTACAACAGTTTCATCTTGTCATCAGATATAAAAAGGGCATACACAATAAAGTTGCAGATATGCTGTCCAAACCAATCATAAATGCATCTACTATACTTAAGCATAACTCAGTAATGCATGAAAGCTACATTGAACAATATGCTCAAGATATAGACTTTAAAGATGTATATGCAACTTTAAGTCATGGCAAACAAGTAGAAGAATTGGATTATCATGTTAAGGACCAACTCTTGTATCATTTTGGAAAGTTATGCATTCCTCAAACCGAAAGAGTAAAGATAATTCGAGAAGCACACACTTCTCTAATATCAGGTCACTTTGGTGTAAGTAAAACAGTTGCATAGCTGCAAAGATTTTGTTATTGGCCAAAAATGCATGAAACAGTTTCTAGATATGTAAGAGGGTGTACCATGTGTGCTAAAAGCAAGCCCAACAATAGAAAATTAGGCTTGTACACTCCACTACCAGTTCCTTCTCATCCTTGCGAAAGTGTTTCCATGGCCTTTATTGGGGGATTGCCTAAATCTAGAAAAGGTCATGACTATTTATATGTTTTTGTGGCTAGGTTCAGCAAAATGTGTATTTTAATACCTTGTAACAAACAGATTATAGCTTAACAAATAGAAAAGTTGTTCTTTCAGCATGTATGGGTTCATTTTAGATTACCCACTTCCATTGTATCTGATCAAGATTCCCGATTTGTTGGGAAATTTTGGTTGAGTCTGTGGGAATTGATGGACACCAGACTGAAGAAGAGCACAACCTTTCATCCACAAATAGATGGCCAAACAAGGGTGGTCAACCAGACAGTGACCTAGTTGCTCAGAGGCTATTGCAGTAAGCATCCCAAGCTTTGGGATGAACATTTGTGTTATGTGCAACATGTGTTATAGACATTTTTGTGCCTTACAGCTATAAGCATGAAATGTCCATAAACCAAGGGATCCTAAGTCCCTAAAAGTGTTGTTCCAGCTCCTAAAGAAACAAGGTCAACAAATTACAGCTTCTCCCAGAAGTTCTCCACCAGAAACTGCTCAAAACTAGTCAAATCAGGATCATTTCAGATGCTCCACTAGCTAGCTGCGTTGCAAAGCACCCAAATACACTGGCTAGGTGCGTTGCAACGCACTTGAATGCACTACCAGGGTGCGTTGAGTGGGAAATGACAAGTGGCAGAGTCATTCCACGAGGTGGAGAGACAATGGAAGCTTCCAGAATCTTCCCCAATGACACTTGCCTCACTGAATTCGACCAGTGATGAGTAAGAGGCTCTCAGTCTCCAAGTGGAAGCAAGAACTGACAGAGAGAAGCCACTAATCAATCCATGAGCTGACTCATCCTCTTTGCATACATCTATATATGGATCCCTCACCAAGAGATCCAGAGGCTGGAATTTTATACATTGCAGAGAATTGTTGTTGGTTTTGTGATAGATATCAGAGTATTGGGTGATTTATGCTTTGTTGGAGGTGAAGAAGGGATTCTATGCTGGGAGGCTGATGCTGGATCAGGAATCATCGGTTGTAACTCCTCCTGGATCTCCTTGTTTTATCAATAAAACTATTTGAGTTTCTCCTACATGCTTGTATATCATTGATGTGTGTTATATTTGTATGTTTAGCTTAAATCTGATCCTAAGCTTTTGATGAACATAAATCCATGTCTTTGTGTAGTTTCTTTCTTCTGTGAACTTGCAGGAACTTGGTGACGCTGGGCAAGTGAGGGAGCAGATAGCTGGAAGCTGTCAAAGAGAAGAGAGATTGGATCAAAGGACTAGCGCAAGACACAGGTTGGTTCATCTTAATCATCTTCGTTTATAGTTCATAAAGGAGAATACAAGAGTAGTTTTCCCTGTTTGTTTCTGAGGTCTCTGTCACAACCCAGTGGGATAGGGTCGTTCTGAATAGACACTTTTCCCGAAAACAAAATGGCGACTCCGCTGGGGATCGTGTCTAGTTAGTTTGTTTGTGTTTCTATTGTTGTTCATCTCATAAACTTAGGAGTAGTGAATCGAACTGCATTTGCCATTTACAAATGCAAAGTAGACATCTGCTACTCTAGTCCATTCACTGGATCTGTTTATGATCTGAACAGTTGATTCACAAATGATCTGATTACCCTTTGTGATAGCTCTTAAACCTCTTGTAAATCAACCCTCTGATTGTGCATTACTGATTGCTTTTACCCGGCCAAAAACCATAGATTAAACTGCAAACCGTGACCCAGAACCCAGAGAGAATTCTCGTTTCTGCTCCAGCGCAGGCTCTGTGAAGAGACTCTGCATTTCAGCGCAGTTCCCGAGAGGGCTACCTACATTGCAATTTAGTTTCTCTATGTAGCAGGTGCGTTGATCAGCCTAGCCCTGCCTAGCTGAGGTTCTTTGCTCACTTTTTCCAGTTTTGCCTCTGATTTTTGCAGCCTGTGATCAGTGTGTTTGTCTGTTTAAAAGCCCCTTTTCTTTGCCTTAATTCCACCTCAGTTGTATAAAAGAAACTGTATTTGTTTTTGTGTGTGTTTTTACGTCATTTACAGTTTCCCATTGCAAAAGTAAACTAGTCGTACTGTTGTCCTTGGATTTAGATATGTCGTAAGTGTCGATTTTGATCTTAGGAGAAAGTTTATTTGCTATTGACAGTCGATTACACTTTTACTTTTGCCTTTGGCTTGAATTTGTGAATTTCTAGTGTCGAAACAAGTGTTTACTTCAAAATCATAAAGTGTCGTAATCGTCTCTACCTTTTGATTTCGAAAAGAAGCTTGTTTGTGTTTTTCACTTGAAAGCGAATTCAAATTTGTACAACAACTTTCTTTTTAGGCATCAATATTAAGAAAGTGAAAAACAAATACATGCATTTACAGTGTGCTCTTTGCTCTTTGAGAAAAGATTGTGTCTTTCTTTTCCCCTTGTAGCTAGGATTTTCATTGCTGAAAAGAGATAAAAGCTTGCTTATCATCTTTAGATTGCATTTTAGGAATTACATCTACATCTCGTGGTGAACCCAAAAGGCAAACTTCATAAGAAAGATCAACCTAAAATAAATTCAAGAACTTAACAACGCTTTGTAACTTAACGCACAACACTTAGAGGTCTAGGCTAGAGACGTATTCCAGCGTCGTAAAGCCTGGTAACTGTTGTCCTCACTGATGGTTGGGTGATTCCTCCACTTTGAGACGATAAGTGCCAGTACGGACTTGTGCTCCCACGTACTGTCGAGTATATACTGGGAGACCCCTATAGGCATAAAACCTTTATCCATAGGAAGCCGTGTCGGTCGCCCTACTGATCGCAATGCACCGAACACAGCATTCGGGAAGATTGAGTGCCGTACCCTAAAAAGTATTCTGTAGTTTTGCGATTGGTTTGGTACTCCCTCTACCTAGACCTCTAGAGCAGTCCCTTTCATTCCTTTTCAGACTCCTTAATGGAAAAGGTCCATCTGAGCACTTGTCACTTCAGGCTCATTAAAAATCGAAGGAGACTAGAGTCATCTTTTGTTTTTTCTCGACTCTTTAAAATTGAAAAAACAAAGTTGTGTCAAAGCGTGTTAAAATCTATTTTAAATGAAATATTCATACCCTTTTCCTACGTTGATCTTTAGGTTGAGAAAATGGAGCCTACCAACCAAGGAATTCCCCTTGGTGGAAAACCTAGTCCCTTCTCCTCTTGGAGAGATGTTGGTGCGCCCCATATGGCCACATTGTCGCTTCCAGGACTGACAATTGGCTTGCCAGTATGGCTCTTCTCAACCAATGTCGTTCAGAACACCACTATTCCTGAACAATCGAATCAGCAATTAGACGAGTCCAGAGTTACCCACCAGCCTTCTACTTCCTCTAATTCTTCCTCTCCTCCTTCCTCTTCGCTTGACGGGACTGGTAAAGCTAAAAGCCAAGTTCCTAAGGAGAAGAAGGAAAAGAAGAAGAAAGAGAAAAAGAAGAAGGAGCCAAAGGCGAATAAGGGAAAACGAGTGTCGTCTAATGAAAATCCACACACAGCACCGACCAGGCCTAAATCGCCATGTGTCATTTGTAGAGGAGACCACTTTCACAGAGATTGTCCTTGCATCCCCCGGATACTAAGGGATTGGTCTCCTCGTTTTCAAAATCCGGTGTCATCAACCTCTGAGAATCATGTTGAAAGCACACCATCAACTAGTGAAAGTGAAACCCCAGGACAAAAAGGGAAAGCTAGATTTCCTTGTAGACTGTGCGAAGGCGACCATGCCCTCCACCGTTGTCCCTTCTTAGATGAGGCTAAAAGAGTTTTGGATGATCGTCCGGTTTCACCGTTACGACTTCCTCCTGGATATAAAAAACTTTTTCCGAGTCCGTCACTAGTTGAGAACCCAGTTGGCCCGCTCAGGTGGTCGGCTGAAGCACCTATCATTGAAGATAAACCAACTGAATCCATACTAGACGAAAGTCAAAAGGTCGAGGCGGCAGTTGACCTGGTCTTGCCTTCAGAGGTTTTATCTTCGAATGATACAGTCACTGAAGAGAATAAGGATGACACCGTCCAAATTCTCTTCATCAACACAGACTCCGACGAACATGGGGGCAATCCACCCATTCCTTTACCACAGGAAGGAAGTTCGTCAGAGCCATACCCGGCCGTCTACTCGGTCCCACCTCCAAGCAACCTAGTTGTATCCTTCGACTGGAATCAACTAGGCAGACCCCATTTGCCAGCAAGCATACCATTCCAAATTATTGTCCAAATATATAGAATGGTCATGGCTGGCACCATCATAGATGAGGGGGCTTCTGTGAGTATCCTTTCCTCTATTGCTTGGAAAGCGCTTGGTTCGCCATCGCTGTTGCCTGAGATGAGAAATCTGATAGGCTTTGATAAAGGAACCAGTCGACCATTAGGGATCCTTCCCGATGTGCCCATAACATTGAGAGGGAAGACAGTTCTCATGAACGTCATGGTCGTTCAAGGACCCTTGGATTATAACCTACTCCTTGGACGAGACTATATTTATTGCATGGGAGCCATCGTCTCCTCACTCTTTAGAGTAATGTGTTTTCCGCACGAAGGAAGAGTGGTCAAGCTTGTGGACCAGCTTTCATTTCCCGGATCACGCATAGCAAATAGTCATATACCGTCCCTAGATGGTCTCTTCACGCAAGAAATGTCTCAATTCCCAGTCCGTCCTCCCGATGAGCACGAGTAATTCGGAGGGATATGACTAAAACCCAGGGGGCATGCGTCCTGGTCTGCTTCGGCAGGAAAACTTCGGGTATAGAGTAGGTTTCCGCGGGAGAATATGACTAGTCTGTACCCCGTCCGTGATTGGAAGAGGGGTTATTCTAGAATAAGATTCTCTTGTCAAAGTTATGAGAGTTGGTTGATCTCGCCACTCACCTTTGTCTATTTCGGTAGACATCGCCGAGGAAGTGTTTTGTTTGCACTGCGAATAGAGCAATCTTTGGGTAACCTGTAAGAGGTAGGCCTCTCCTGATAGAACAAATGTTTTGTCTGCAAATTGAGGGGTAACCTTGAAACCATATTTTATACCTGGGGGCATGCAAGCGAAAGAGCGATTATTTATCTGTTTTTTGGATTAGTCGTTTCCTAACTTGCATAAAGAAAGGATGTGGGGCAAAAATCTAAAAGTTGTCGTTTTTATATGAGACATTCTTATCATATGACTGGATTAATCGAGCAGTTTTAGCACATAGTTCAAGCTCGTTAAAAATTAAACATAAGATCGAGCAAATGTTTCCACCCACATTTAAGCTCGTTAAAAAATGAACTATCCTCCGGTAAATAACCACCGTGAATGAAGCATTTTCAGTCATTAAAGCCTTGGTCGTGTTTGCACCGTCACCTCCACTTTTCCATTGGCCGATCATTCACCTCCATTTGATTGTTTACCCATTTTGAGGAATAGCTGCGAAGAGTGATTTCACTAGCCATCCTTGTGACACTGCCGTGATTGGAAAATTCCAAACCTTACCTGGAATCAGCGGCTACCCGTTTTATCACTCGTTCCTCAAAAGACGAGTCTTCTTTAAGCTCTTTTCATCTGACTCGTAAAATATGAAAAGATTGCCGAGTTTTGGCCTTCCAGCTCATTAAAGCGACAGGAAGTGCTATCCCTCCTCTAAATTTTAATCTTTTTGGACCTGAGGGATTATTGCACAAAAATATTGAGCGCTTGTTTTGTTCGGCTCGTTAAAACTATCGAAAACTCATCCCTTCTGTATTGTTTTATACTTTTTCGGACTTAAAGGATTAGATGACGAAAAAGGAACTTTGGAGTTACCTTTACGTACCTTTTTAGACTCTCTAAAAATGAAAAGGACCGAGTTATCTTTGTCGTTAGACTCGTTAAAAAGATTAATAGCGACAAACTTGTCTTTAGACGAGAACGAGTTTCACTATCGCTAGGCTCGTTAAAACATAGCGATGGGTTTGCCCGAAGGGAAAATTATAGAACAAGCATATGTTATCCTTCTCAAGCTTGAAAAAAATAAAGAGGTACTGGTCAGCAATGACTGGGGAAAAATTGGGAAGAAAACTCAAAGAAAATTTATTGGTAGCAAGTCACTCTTGAACATGACACTTCCACTCCGTGCCTGAGTCGGGTTGGGTTGTTTCATTCACCAGTCACATCACCATGGTCACGCCATACCATCCACATTTGGGTAAATGCTACCGATCCATCACATAAGTGTCGCCGACATGTTCAAGAGAAGTCATCCAGAGAAGTCACCCGTGTCCCATCCACTACCATACATTATACTTCATTCTTTCATGACCGCCACCCTGAACCATATATCACCAGATCGTTTTCACCTCCATCAAAATCATTTGCTCCGTTTCGTGTCATTGATGTGGGATTCATTAAGGCCCTCCTTTGATGGATCGCTTCTTGTCGACATCAGCTCATTATCCAAGAAGTTGATCTAGGAACACCCCATTCAGTACTTTGAAGCTTGCATGCCTCAATGGCAAGTTTCTCACTTCCGGCGACAGGTATACATCAATGACCTTCGACCAAAAGATTTTGCGTGGTGTTCGACGCCAAGTCCTTTATTCACACCACGTGAATTGTACTACAGTACCTTGAGGGTCATTATCATTATCGGTGATTCCTCTCGCACTTGTTAACAGTTTACATCATTGACTGGTAATCAAGCGATGTCTTTCCATGTTCGACTTCAAAAACATTTCTCACATGGATCGCCTTGTACTTAGAGTGAAGATCGGACGAGATTGAAGACCCCGGATCTAGTTTCATCCATCCGGGCTGCGATATATATTCAGGAAAAATAAAAGCATTGAAATGTACAGCATTGCAGCACAGATAATCATCCTACCAAAAGGATGATGATTTCATCAGAATCATCAGTCTACCATCAGACGATTGTCTGTCCTATGTACATGAAAATGAATTTATAAAGCTGAGCATGGGAATGCCCGCCTCAGCTAGATCATGAAAACAGTATGAAGATAATGTATTGTATTGTATCTTATTATAGGTCTCCTCCCCAGCATTAGAAGAACTTCGGATCCTCCTAATAAAGCATTTCACCCGATAAACGGCCTCATACTTTAGGGGGCAACTGTTATAGACATTTTTGTGCCTTACAGCTATAAGCATGAAATGTCCATAAACCAAGGGATCCTAAGTCCCTAAAAGTGTTGTTCCAGCTCCTAAAGAAACAAGGTCAACAAATTACATCTTCTCCCAGAAGTTCTCCACCAGAAACTGCTCAAAACTAGTCAAATCAGGATCATTTCAGATGCTCCACTAGCTAGCTGCGTTGCAAAGCACCCAAATACACTGGCTAGGTGCGTTGCAACGCACTTGAATGCACTACCAGGGTGCGTTGAGCGGGAAATGACAAGTGGCAGAGTCATTCCACGAGGTGGAGAGACAATGGAAGCTTCCAGAATCTTCCCCAATGACACTTGCCTCACTGAATTCGACCAGTGATGAGTAAGAGGCTCTCAGTCTCCAAGTGGAAGCAAGAACTGACAGAGAGAAGCCACTAATCAATCCATGAGCTGACTCATCCTCTTTGCATACATCTATATATGGATCCCTCACCAAGAGATCCAGAGGCTGGAATTTTGTACATTGCAGAGAATTGATGTTGGTTTTGTGATAGATATCAGAGTATTGGGTGATTTATGCTTTGTTGGAGGTGAAGAAGGGATTCTATGCTGGGAGGTTGATGTTGGATCAGGAATCATCGGTTGTAACTCCTCCTGGATCTCCTTGTTTTATCAATAAAACTATTTGAGTTTCTCCTACATGCTTGTATATCATTGATGTGTGTTATATTTGTATGTTTAGCTTAAATCTGCTCCTAAGCTTTTTATGAACATAAATCCATGTCTTTGTGTAGGTTCTTTCTTCTGTGAACTTGCAGGAACTTGGTGACAATGGGAAAGTGAGGGAGCAGATAGCTGGAAGCTGTCAAAGAGAAGAGAGATTGGATCAAAGGACTAGCGCAAGACACAGGTTGGTTCATCTTAATCATCTTCGTTTATAGTTCATAAAGGAGAATACAAGAGTAGTTTTCCCTGTTTGTTTATGAGGTCTCTGTCACAACCCAGTGGGATAGGGTCGTTCTGAATAGACACTTTTCCCGAAAACAACATGCTTACGACCGGGCTAAACATTCTTCTACACATAGATCTCCTTTTGAGACCTGTTTCAGTTTCACATCAAGGTCTCCCTTGGATTTTGTCTTTGGTAAAGACATAGCAGTTGATGGACACAGTGATGTGGACAAAGCAACCAAGTTCATTGAACAGATCCAAGAGATTCACAAAGCAGTACAAAAATAGCTGGAAAAGAGCCAAGCCAAGTACAAGGCAAGGCATGATAAGCATTGGACTGAGCATAGTTTCCAAGTTGGTGATCAAGTCTCGCTGTATATTAGCAAAGACAGAATGCAAGGTGAAGGTAAGAAGCTAAAGCCAATAAGGTATGGACCTTTCATGATACTTGAGAAAATTGGTGAGAATGCTTTTCGCTTTGATTTGCCAGCTTACATGCACATCTATTCAGTAGTTAATGCAAAAAGCTTGAGATTGTTTGAACCTTCATTGATTGAAGATCCTGAAGAGCAGAGCCAGTTGCCTTCTATTGATGATCTGTTTCCTGAATATCTCAATGAATTGTAGGAAGATATAGTTCTAGACAAGAAAGTGAGAACTACATGCAAAGGGGATGTTGAGTACCTTAGAATTGGACTCAAAGGTTCAAAACCAAGCAGTGCAAGATGGATAGAAATTGGACAAGCAAGGAATCTATATCCTCACTTGATTGATGTTTAAAAACCAACTTTTGGTGGTCCAAAATCTTTTTCAGTAGGAAGGCGTGATCCAAATGGATCCTAGAACACTCTCTAAGTTTTCATGAACTCTTTAATCATGCCAAAGATTCAAAGTCTTATAAAGATCAAGCTATCGGAGGGAATCCTCAGACAGTTGCAATGGCGATCAGCACGGATCAACGAGGGCCATCGATCTAGCGCGCTGACACCAACTAGAAAATGTAGGGTCAAATTTAAGCAACAGAGGTAGTTTCCGATATGCGATTAGCGACAAGTCGCTAATCGCATTTCGCAGGATAAAACTCTTAGTGAAGAGAAGCCCCAAGCACCCAGACCCAAAATAATTATAAAACACGGAAATATTGTTCCGGTTCCGTCGGAGCGGGATTCCACAAAACCGCTAGGATATCGGACAGGCTTTGAGCAGTAAGCGGTTTCAAGCAAGTTCCGCCCGATGCCATACAGTGATTGCCACACGTCCCGATGGAAGAGAGAGAAAACCACTCACATCGGACGGGTAGACATCATGCTACTCAGCCGCCTAATATGAACGACAATCATAGGATCTGGGGCCCCGAGATCAACGGCGGAGATGCATTCCAATGGATGACCGGATTTGACAAGATTATAAAGCAAGATCACATACGATTTGAAGTCCGATATGGACAATGTGTTGGCAGAAGGTCATGTTTCGCAAGAATTCTTAGAGTTAACGGAAAAAACTGCCATTTCAAATATGTCCAAGAGAACTAACACTCATCCATTATGAAATAGGTGGCCACCTCCCTGTGAGGCATTATACAATGACTGATTACGCAGGATAGAGGGATTCAAATGGACAGAGGCATGGGAACCGGAAAGCCGAGAAGCGGAAACGAACAGTCAGGGAGCAGACTGGCTTTAAAGCCACAAACTGATAGAGAGTAATCAGGAGAGAGGTAGTAAGCCAAAGATAGAGAGAGTTAGAGAGTCTATGTACTCTAGAGAAGGCTTGAGAGGTTCAAGCAAACTCCTCTGCATACCTGTCATGTATTAAGTCTCAGATTGGGCTCATACTATTGTAATCAATAGAGTCTAAGAGCCAGTAAGGAGAGTCTGTGTACTTAAAAGAGACTTGGGGGATCCAAGTACAGTCTTACTGATTTGTATCTATTGTGTGAGACTCAAATTGAGCTCACTGTTGTAAAAATTCTGCTATGAGGACATAATAGAGAGGCCACCACTGAAGTCTAGACCAAGAGACGTAGCCCAGGAGTATTGGATGAACTCCTTATTAAACTTGTTGTGTTTATATGTGTTACCTATTATGTTTTCTTTTACTGCTTCATTGCCTGTGTATTTCACAGTCTTATCGATCCATTGCACAAAATAACATTAGCACATCCATGCACATGAGTCTGTAATACTTTATTAATTATCTTAGATCAAATATCGGATCATTCAGTGGGAGATCTGTGGGATCGATTCTTGTGGAGAAAGAAGATTGTGAGAAGTGGAAAGATAGAGATTGAGAAATTTAATGGTCAGAGTTTTGAGTTGTGGAAACTCAAGATGGAGGATCTGCTGGTGGATAAAGATTAGTGGATTGCAGTAGATCTAAGTACTAAACCAATAGTATTGTCAGTTGAAGACTGGGCAAAGTTGGATCAGAATGCAAAGAGCACAATACAATTATGTGTCTCAGATTCAGTATTTCTTAATGTATCAGGGGAAGCTTCGGCAAAGGCTTTGTGGGACAAGTTAGGGACTTTCTACAAATCTAAGTCTTTGGTCAATAAATTGTTTCTATGAAAAAAGTTGTATAACCTAAGGATGAAAGATGAAGACTTGTTGATAGAGCATCTGAACGCATTTAATATTGTGGTAAGCCAGTTATTATCTATTGATATTAAAATTTTAGATGAAGATAAGTGCATTAGTTTGTTGTATTCTCTACCAGAATCGTGGGATAGTCTGGTTGTTGCAATAGGTAGCAATGCAACTGCCTTGTAGTTTGATGAAACAGTCTCATCCTTGTTGTCGGAGGAGATGAGATGGAAGAATATGGAGGGCCAGAATGGTGATGCCTTGTCTCTACGAGGATGGTACGAAAACATAAAAAAAAAAAAAAATACCTTGAGTGGGAGATCTAAATCTCCAGGAAAACCTGTGAAGGTGTGCTGGAAATGCAGAAATTAAGGGCACTTCAAAAGGGAATGTAAATCTAAAGCTCTTAAGAAAGGAAATGGATCTGATAATGCTCCTTCTGCAGAGGCAAAAACCACCTCAAATGAAGGTGGGGATGTGTACTTGGCTTCTTCTACAAGTACACATTTAGATCATGAGGCATGGTTGATTGACTCAAGTGCCTCTTTTCACTTCACTCCCCATAGAGAGTGGTTTTGTGAGTATGAGAAATATGATTGTGGTGATGTCTTCTTAGGGGATGATAGGAAGGCTAGAATTGTTGGTTATGAAAATTCAAGTTGAATTTGCAAGGTGGAAGGATTAGAACACTTCCGTGTGTTCTGCATATTCCTGCATTAGTTAGAAATCTAATTTATGTAAGCAAGTTGGATGATGCAGGTGTAAAAACAGTGTTCGAAAAAGATACTTGCAAGATGGTTCGGGGAGCACTGGTATTGATGCAGGGAGTTTGGATTGGAACTCTATACAAGCTTCAAGGTAGCACTGGTATTGATGGGTGCAACAGTTTTATGGTTCCTGAAAGTGGAGTAGAAAATCTAGTGGTCTCTGGAGAAAAGACCATGCTATGGCATCAAAGGCTTGGACATATCGGAAAGAAGGGCCTTCGAATACTTCATCATAATGGTATGGTAGAAGGTATGTAAAATTTCTCTCTGGATTTTGATTTCTGTGAAAATTGTGTATATGGGAAGCAGAATCGGGTGTGTTTCCCCTTTGGTGGTATGAGGGTGAAACAAATATTAGAGCTTGTGCACAGTGATGTGTTTGGACCTCTGAAGGTTCCATCACTAGGTAATTTCGTGTACTATGTATCATTTATAAATGACTTCCCAAGGAATATATGGATATATTTCCTTAGGAATAAATCTGAAGTATTTGATAGGTTTAAAGAAATTAAGGCTTTGGCAGAAAACCAGATAGAGAATAAGATAAAGGTGGTGAGGACAGATAATGGTGGAGAGTTTTGCAAGAAGGAATTTGAAGAGATTTGTAAGAAGTGGTATAGCACGACAGAAGAGCACTCCATACACACCTAAGAAAAATGGAGTTGTAGAAAGAATGAATAGGATGTTGATGGAAAGGGCAAGAAGCATGCTCAATGGTTCCAGGTTAGGATAGGAATTTTGGGCAGAGACGGTGGAGATTGCATGTTACCTAGTCAACAAATCACCTTCATCATCGTTGGAGGATAAGACTCTGCAAGAGGTATGGACTAGTAAGAAACCTTCTCTTTCACATCTAAGGGTATTTGGACGTGATGCATATGTATATGTTCCAAAGGAGAAAAGAACAAAGTTGGATAGTAAATCTGAAAAGTGTATCTTTATTGGGTATAATGATGGATTAAAAGGTTATAAGCTTTGGAACCCAAAAACAAGGAAGTTCTGTATAGTCGAGATGTGATGTTTAGAGAGGTGAAAGATGTTATTAAACATGAAGTCCTACCAAAGCAACCTAGAAACATAGAGTTTGAGCTAAAGGAGGAAGAATCAAACTCTACAACAGAAGAGGATGAAGAGGATGAAGAGCCACAAACTTCGATTGTGAGAAGATCAGTTCGAGAAAGAAGGTAGCCAGAAAGATATAGTCCATTTGCTTCTGTTCGAATTTTTCCTTGTCTATTACTGATGATGATCCCAGAACTATGAGGCAAGAAATAAATTAAGAGGATAGAAAGCTCTGGAAAGAGGCCATGGTTAATGAAATGGCATCTTTGCACAAAAATATGGCTTCGGATCTAGTGGAGTTGTCGGTTGGAAGGAAACCTATTGGCAGAAAATCGGTGTTTAAGAAGAAGATGAATGCAAAAGGAAAGGTAGAGAAATACAAAGCTCGGTTGGAAGAGAAAGGTTATTCCTAGGTGTCGGGAATTGATTTTGGTGATATTTTTTCTCCTATTTCCAAGGGAGATTATATTAGATTACTTTTATCTGTTGTTGTTGCTTTTGATTTTGAGGTAGAATAGATGGATGTGAAGACCACATTTCTTCATGGGGATTTCGAAGAATAGATCTACATGAAGTTTCCTCAAGGTTTTGCGGTGGAGGGTCAGAAAGAACTGGTATGCAAGTTAAAAAAAGTCTATGTATGGGTTAAAATAGTCACCAAGAATGTGGTATCAAAAATTTGATACATTTATACGGGGACCTGGCTTCACCAGAAGCAAAGAAGATCATTGTGTGTATTTTAAATTAATTGGTAATCGTGTTATTTATCTGGTTTTGTATGTGGATGATATGTTTCTTGTTCTAAATGACAAAGAAATTATCTAGGATTTAAAGACCCAATTATCCTCCAAATTCGACATGAAAGATTTTGGTGTTGAAAAATATATTTTGGGCAAGGAAATTAAATGAGGTCGGGAAAAGAGGAAGCTCTAGTTAAACCAAAAGAAGTATGTCGAGACAATACTACAGAGGTTTAATATTCAAGATATCTTACCGGTGAAGGTTCCTATTCCTATAGGTGTAAATTTATCTGTTGAATAGTGTCCCAAGACACAAGAAGAGGAAGAGGATATGTCTCGTGTTCCATATGCAAGTGCATTAGGTAGCCTGATGTATGGAATGGTATGTACTAGACCAGACATTGTACATGCAGTGGAAGTATTGAGCAGGTTTATGTCAAAACCAGGGAAGGAGCATTGGATAGCAATGAAGCGATTTTTTAGGTATTTGTGTGGCACTAGTGATTATGGTTTGTGCTACCAAGGAAGACCAATATTGGACATAGTTTTGGACATCCATGTCTTTGTTGATGCAGACTGGGCTGGAGATCTAGATCAGAGAAGATCTACAAGTGGGTATGTGTTCAACCAATGTGGAGGTGCAGTCAGTTGGATGAGTAAGAGACAATTTGTAGTGGCACTTTTAACCACAGAGGTTAAATACATAACAGCCACTCATGCAGGCAAGGAAGAAATTTGGTTGCAGATATTGTATTCAAGTATGGGGTTAGTACAATGAGTTATAAGGATAGGTTGTGGCAGCCAAAGTGCAATTTTATTGGCAAAGAACCCTGCTTATAATTCAAAGACAAAGCACATTGATGTTCAGTATCACTTTGTGAGGGATATGGTTGAGGACAAAAAGGTGTTTCTGGTAAAGGTGGACACTTTGAAGAATACTGTAGATGCATTAACAAAGTTTGTGAGCACTGAGAAGTTCTCTTGGTGTAGAGAAACAATGGGCATTATTGGGATGGATCAATGACTAAGCTCTCCTATGGCCCATTGTGGAAAGAAAACAACAAGTGGGAGAATGTTGGATTTTGTTATATTCTTTGCACGACTACCCCAACTGTGGGGGGGGCTACAGGGGGCAGAAGATTTCCTTCTATGTTGCGGCGGGTGCTACTGGGGGGTCAAAGGGGGGTGGTTACCCCCCTTTTCGGGGGGTATGCAAGGGGGCAATAGTCCCCTTGCACAGGGTCTATGGAAGCGCCCCGAGAAAAAAAAATTGGACCCTATATTAGGTGGTTGGACCTACCTATGGTTTTGTGCATGGATTTCGCAAATGGTTTTGGGCACAATGGTTTTTGGTCCATGGTATTTTGTAGATTCGATCAAGGGAACTGTGGTTATGTTCTAATCCAGGGTGAATGGATTGGGGTTTATGGATGCTTCGACGTGTATATATATGTATTGTAACATTGAAAGGAACATAATGAAAAGTCAATCTGGTAGTCCAAATTTTGGGATCCAAACAAAAATCTCTGTGTATAATTATTTTATGTTTTATTCTCTTGCCATTGTTTATTTTTTGGTTTTTAGAATTTCTATGTAGGTTATTTCTATACAGGATTAAAACCTACATTTGGTATCAGAGTTGTTTTGGCTTCAAGAGGATGCCCTTTGCTGCTGAGGGGTTCTTTGCTCAGGCCTATGGTAGACCCTGTTCAGTGGGAGAACTATGGGATCGATTCTTGAGGAGAAAGAAGATGGTGAGCAGTGATGGAAATCATTTTGAAACTTTCCTTGTGTATGTATAAACTAAAGAGGTCGGTGATCTCTGTAGATGGCCATCTCCTTCCCTAGAATGTAATGTTTCCATTGCCTCCAAACCGACACAATATAATACATATATTTATCATAGGTGGGGTACTTCTGAATTGTATTGGAAAGCGTCTCAATATGTTAGGCCACTGGATTCCCACGTTGGGTGAGGATTGCACCAACATCATAGTCGTAGGCATCTATCTTAATTTGAAATGGTTGTTGCAGGTCTAGAAATGTGAGTACAAGTGTAGAGCAAAGGTGGTTCTTTAGCTCAAAAAATACCTTTTTTTGGGACTTGGACCAGGAAAACTTTGTTTTTTGATGCCCTTGGTAATCTGACTCAAAGGCCAAGTGATATGGGATAATCCCAACATGAACCTCCAATAAAAGCTGGCAAGGCAAAAAAATTTGCAAAGCTCTGCTAGAGTGGTCAGGGATGGCCAATCCCGAATGACTTGGATCTTAGCCAGATCCACATGCATGCCATGCTCATTTATGATGTAACCCAGATATTGGACCTGGCTCATGCCAAAGGGGCATTTCTCAAAGTTGGCACATAGCTTTTTTGTCGCGGGGTTTGAAGGACTTGTCGAATGTGTTGCAAGTACTCTTCCCAACTCTTGTTGAAGATGAGGATGTCATCTAGATAAACAACCACTAATGAGTTGGTGAAGGGCCACAAGATGTCATCCTTTAGTGAAATTGGGTATTGGTTAATTCCCAAAAATCCATGAGATGAGAAATTTTATCACCTTTAGACACTAAGAGCATTGAAGATGAAGGACGCTTTCTTTTAGATTGTCCAACTTAGGCTTAGAGTAAGTCTAAATTTCAAAATATTTTTCACCTTACCAAACTTCTTAACATTTTAACTCAACAAAATTATGATAATATTGGAATTATTCTCTTAATGCTTTGCCAATATAGTGTAGGAATATATAGCGTAAGTTCCTCGGATAGAACACAAAGGACACCACTCACAAACAGATCATAGATCAATACACCAGTATTCTTGACGTGGTTAAAACCCTCAAAGAGGGAAATAGTCCACATCCTGAGCCAACGCGGCCACTTCAGGCAATTTATTAATAAAATAAAGAAAATTTACATAAGCTTCTCTCATGAATGGTCACCCTACAAATGACCCTCCATGCTCTTTAAACAGAGATCATGGACCAATCAAGTGTTAAGCCACGGATCAAGTGTCGGTAATACTAAGGAGAGAATGAACTGTAGGATCACTTCATGTCTAGAACACATCGTGACCGTCAGATTGTAAGTTATAAATGTACATAGTAAAGAAACACACTTTACCTAACTCTACACTAGACCAAGTTATACTTAACTATTTCCTATGTGTCGGAATATCCTAACATCCCCCCTTAAGAACAACTTGGGATAGGATTGAAGGATGTACAAATATGACACAATAGGAGAAGGAAGTAGGCATTAGAGCCTATCCCCCCTTAGTGACAACTTCCTGAACTCCAACCATAAATTGAAGTTTAGTAAACTTAGCCTCTGTGAGAGCCTTTGTAAAGATGTCTGCAACTTGATCATCGGTTGAACAATATTGCACTTCAAGAAAATGGTCTTGAATGAGCTTTCTAAAGAAGTGCATGCATAGTTCAATGTGTTTTCTGCATTGATGTTGGACTGGATCTTTGCATAGTTGAATGGCACTTTGATTATCACACCAAAGTGTAGTCGGATGTTGTTGCTGAAAGCCAAACTTTGACAAAATCTGACGAAGCCACAGGGCTTTCTTACTAGCTTCTACAGCGCCACGATACTCTACTTCTGTTGAAGAAAGAGAAATGGCACTTTTTTCTTGCAATCCCATGTAATAGCTCCAGAACCAAGAGCGAAGACCTAACCTACAGTAGACTTCTGATCATCAGGGTCACTAGCCCAATCGGAATCAGTGAAACCAACCAATAGAGGAGATGCTTTTGCACTGTAATGAATCCCAAATTGAACTGTACCTCGAACATAATGAATTATTCTTTTAACTTCTTTCCAATGACTTTCATGTGGGTTTTGCATAAACCGAGAAATAAGGCCAACAACAAAGGAAAGGTTAGGATAGGTATGGGTCAGATACAAAAGTTTTCCTACAAGCTGACGGTATAAGGTGCCATCAAGTTTAGGGGAAGTACAAGTGAATGAAAGCTTGGCTCCAAACTGAAATGGAGAAGGGGCTGGCTAACAGTCTTCCATGTTAAAGTGGCATAGAAGATCACAAGCATACCTGGACTGGGAAAGGGAAATACCTTCCTTGGATTGCAAGACTTAAAGACCAAGAAAATAATGCAAGTGTCCTAAGTCTGTCATTTCAAACTTCTTTTTAAGGTTGGACTTCACATGGTTTATAAGGTTAGGATCACTACTAGTAAGGATAAGATCATCAACATAAAGAACAAAAATGATAAGATACTTACCCACTTTCTTGGTATAGACAGTATTGTCAGAATGACACCTAGAAAAGCCAGTATCTAAAAGAAAGCTATCCATTTTGGCATACCAAGCCCGAGGGGCTTGATTGAGACCATAAAGGGATTTCATAAGCTGACATATAAAGCTGGAGTCTATATGTATAAAACTAGTAGCTTGTTCCATATATATTTCTTCATGCAAGTCCCCATGCAAGAAGGTATATTTAACATCCATCTGATGGACTTCCCATTTGAAAGAGGCAGCAAAGGAAAGAACAAGGCGGATAGAGTTAATTTTGGCAACATGGGAGAAGGTTTTAGTATAGTCAATGCCTTCAACTTGTGAAAAACCCTTAGCAACAAGAGGAGCTTTATGTTTATCAACTTTTCCATCTGTTCCATACCTGGTTCTATAAATCCATTTGCATCTAACAAGTCTTCGTCCCTTTGGAAGAGGAACAAGATCCCATGTATCATTTACTAATAGTGAACGATACTCTTCATTCATAGCTGTGTCCCAATCTGGATGGCGTAAAGCTTCTGCAAAGGTGTCAAGATCATAATTCGCTGAAGCTTGAGCCAGTAGAGGAGAGGCTTTATCGAATTGAGAACGTGTACGTCACTAATCTGTAGGATCGCCTGCAAGACCACCTGTTGCACTCGAGTAGCATAGACCCATTTTAGAAGCTGAGGAGCTGAAGGAGGATCTTCAGAAGGTGGGGGAGGATTGCCATCCTCGCTGTCATCATCTGAAGAAGAAACATTTTCAGAAGTAGACGGGATAGAGAGAGGTGGCACATTTTCCGAACTAGGCTTGTAGGATGATATATTTTCAGAAAACTTTACATCTCTTCTAATGATAAAATTTTTGGACTTAAGTGGAATAAGTCTATATCCTTTGACATCTTCAGAATATCCAACAAAAATACATTTTTCACTCTTAGGTTCTAAAGCTTTATGTTTCTCATCTGGAATATGGGCCCATGCTTCACTTCCAAAAACACGAAAGTGACTTACATCTGGTTTAACTGAGCTCCATGCTTCTTCAGGAGTGATATTCTTTAAAACCTTAGTAGGAGTGTAATTTACTATGTAATTTGCACAGTTAATTGCTTCTGCCCAAAAATTAAGACTAAGTCTTTTAGATTGAAGCATACAATTAGCCATTTCCTTTAAGGTGTGATTCTTTCTTTCAACTACACCATTTTGTTGTGGAGTATATGGAAGAGTATGTTGCATTTAAATTCCATTCTCAGTGCAAAAGTTAATGAATTTGTTATTAACATATTCTCTCCACCATTATCAAATCTTAGCTTAAGAATTTGATGTCCAGAGTGTTTTTCAACGACGGCCTTAAAGGCCAAGAACATGTTAAGTAATTCACTCTTGTGTTTTAAGAAGTATAACCAAGTGCGTTTGGAGAAATCATCAATGAAAGTTAAGAAATACTTGTAGCCAGAGAATGAAACAACTGGAAGTGGACCACATAAATCACTATGCACAAGCTATAAAGGGGTTGAGGCATGCCAAGAAGCACGTTTTTCAAAACTATCCCAATGATGTTTTTCGAGTACGCATCCGGAACAAACACCATCTCTGCAAGATACCATAGGAAGACCTATCACCATATTTTCTTTACATAGATTTTGAAGGGAGTGATAGTTTAAGTGACCAAATCACTCATGCCAAAGTTTGTTCACTTCATCATTATGAGCAGCAAATACCGAGGGAAGAGTTGATGACCTAAAGTTGTTAAACTTATACAACCTTATAGAATCATCAGCAATGCCAGTAGCTAAAACCTGTCTAGGATATCTTAGGTCCTTAATTACAACATCGTGAGGTGAAAATTCACCGATTTTACCTTCACCTGAATGCGTTATCTGATATACAGATAGAAGGTTGCATGATAAGGTTGGAACACATAGTGCATCATTAAATTGACCATTGTTTAGATGAATAGTTCCAGTCCTTACAACAATAAGAGATCTATCATCACCAACATATATATTTTTTGTGTTACAATCATTTAAAGAAGAAAACATGCCTTTGTTTTTGGCCATGTGATAAGAATTTCTAAAATCAATGAACCACTCATGAGAATGAGAAGAAGAAGATACATCTAGTGCATAACCATACCGAGATGCTTGAAAACCACATGCAGAAAGTGTTATTCCTGAAGATGTAGTTGAAGTTGAAGAGTGCTCCAAATGGATGGTATGCTTCTTCATTGTTGCTTCCAAGGCTTCCATCTTCTTAAAGCATTTGGATTCAAAGTGGTCATCTCGATTACAAAAGTTACAATGTCTATCAGTCTTCTTCCCTTTGATTTTATTTTCCTTATCATTTTTTTCAATTGATTTTTCATTTTGAGAATGAAATTTCTTAGGACCCTTGTTTGGTTTAGGACCATTTTTTTTAGGATACTGCTTCTTAGGATTCTTTGAATTTGGTTGTTGCTAGGCAGATAAGGCTTTCTTAGAAGAGTTTCCAAGATTAAGAAGACCAAGATGTAAGAGTTTTTCTTGTTCTCTTATTAAAGAATCACAAAAGGCATCAAAAGAGAGGGACCTGTAGTCTTGTCCTTGAGAAATAAAGGGTTTTCTAGTAGAATGAAAGGTGGAAACAAACACAGAGTAGGCTGGTCTGAACTTAGTAAGAATGGAATAGATAAGGCTATAATCTTCTTTCCTAACCTTAACACCTTCCAAGAGAAGTCTAAGGGTCTTGAACTTGGACACAAAATCTTCAATGGAAGAAAAATTATTGGGGTCCAACGTAAGCAACTCATTTTCGAGTTGATGGGCTCTAGTTTCATTTTTAATTCCAAAAACTTTAGTGAGATGTTTCATTGCTTCATTACGGGTATCAAGTTCTACGATATGGAATCTAAGGTCGGGATAAATAGACATCCCTATTAACCCACGTGCTTGATCTTGCCTATTTTCCCATTTGGCTACCTTATCTTCATCTTTAGGTTTAGTTTCTTGGTCTGAGGCTATTCTATAAAGGCCTTTACTTCTAAGTAAATCCACAATGTAGGACCACCATTGGAAGTAGTTGGTGTTGTCACGAATAAATTGGCATGAAATTTCCATTTTAACAGAAACTGAAGCTGTAGATGTTGAAACTAAGTGTTCCAATGGAAATATCTCAAAAAATTAAGTCGATTCTTCTGATGAATAAGTTATGGTTTTTTCAAGAAAAGTTGTTGAAGATACCGATGAAGTGCGTGAATGTGCGGAAGTGAATGATAATGTTATATTTAAAAAAAAATCTCCCCCCCTTTCCAAACTTAATCTAATTAGCTCACTTTAAAAAATATTTTATGTGACCCACTTTTATAAATAAGTGAAAGTCACTTTTACAATGCTACTTTATGAGCTACTCACTAAATTGTAACTTAAATAAAAGATAAAGAGACTTTAGAATTATAAGTGACTCACCTTTTATAATGGGTGAGAACACTTTTACATAATGTAACTTTAAAAAATAAGTTACATGTGCTTTTTGAAAAGGTAACTCAATAAAAATAAATACTTGAACCCAAGACCTCTATTCTCATAAAGTAACTTTGAACCAAGTGAGCTAGTTTAAAAGGTTAGTAATTTTTGGAAAAGAGGAAGGGGTTTTTTTTTTAGTCACTGAAGCTTTGGGGTGTGTGCTTACTTGAAAAAGCTCTTTTTTCCTACAAAACAAAAAACCACATGGAAGAAAAAGCCAAACCTTATGGCTTGAAGTTAGCTTTCGCCGGAAACTAAATATTTTCCTCAATGTTTCTGATTTTCCAAGATCACACTAAAACACAGCGGAAAAGAACATATGCATGAGAAAAATCCTTCCTTTATGTTTCTGATATGCCCAAATCACACAGATTCGCGGGGCAAAGAGCATACGCAGAAATGAAAGGTATAGATGTAATAATAAAAGACAGAGAGGTAAATAAACTGAAATAAATAGAGAGATGAATAACTAAAACTACAAATAAAGACTGTATACCTCCAGATCTTAAAAATGATGTAGCTAGGGCTACTAGAAAATTTTTTGCATGAAATGAAAGAGGTTCCTCACTGGAACAGATGCTCCTAACACAATAGAGCAGTTCTCTCGGCCCAAAAGAAGTCAAAAATAGTAGATCTAGGAAACGACAGTCGGATGCAGTTGTACCGGCTTCATATTTGGATCACCAACAGATGCATCCCTTAACTTTTCTTTGATACCATGTAGGAATATACAGGGTAAGTTCCTCAGATAGAACACCAAAGGATACCGCTTACAAATAGATCATAGATCGATATACAAGTATTCTTGACATGATTAAAACCCTCAAAGAGGGAAATAGTCCACAGCCTAAGCCAACACGACCACTTCAGACAATTTATTAATAAAAGAAAGAAAATTTACATAAACTTCTTTCATGAACGGTCACCAACAATGTAAACTTTGAAACGGGAACTATAAACTCAAAATGGGAACTCTGGCCAAAAAACCCCGAGAAAACATCAAAAACAGTGCTAAAAACGAAAAGTGTGTATACTAGAACGATGATTTTATTTTTTAGGGGTCAATTTTGAACATGTTTTAAAAATGGCAGTGACTACGAAATTTACTACGAAATTTTCGTGCAAAATATAGCTTCAAAATGAAAAAGTGATGATACTGGAACGAAGATTTTCTTTTAGGGTCAATTTTCAAACTTTTAAAAAAATTCTAGTAAAACTAAATTTTTATGTGCCAAAGAAAGTTGTTTATGAGGAAAAAAACACATTAATGTTTTTGGTAGAATATCATTTTTCTTTCCTAAGTAAAAATTCAACATGTTCTCAACCATAACATCAACATCAATGGTGCTATGTTTTTTTTTTGTTTCAATCCCACCATCTACTTCATGAGTAACATATTTCAATCTCTTCATGTCAAACACCATCCATTGAATTAATGGTCGGATCAATAATCCAAATCTATTGTACGTGACAAGCTCCTACAATCTCTTATATAGAATCTACTTTATATATCAATGTTGTGTCATGAGCTTTCAATTTGGCTATTCATTTCACGTTTACTGGTCTCTAATTGAATTTACCAATTATTAACAAGTGATATAGAGGTAATTACATACTATAATTGGCTCAATTAAACTAGTCAACAATTAATACTAATATGTACAATAGTTTAAAATCAATTTAACAATTAAAAATTCTTACAATGATAAAACTAGTTTTTCATCTGTAAAAATTCAATTCAACAAATATACTATTTGTAGAAAATAAATCTATTACTAGGGCTACAATGTTGCTATATAAATTTACTACAACTACTTTTTATGAAATAATTGCAAGGGCTATTGAAAGAAACAAGGTATAACCACTAGGAAGAAAATAAGGTACATCTAATAAAATACAATATAGTGGATAAAATAGAGTATAGCTATTTTACAAAAAAAATTAAATAATTTACAAATATAAAAAAATGAAATATTTCCTAAGTTAGAAAATAACAATTTGAATTCATTGAAATATATATGGATAGAAAGAAAACATATTTATATATTTACATAGAAAAATAACTTAAAATTAGCATTACCACTTCTTTAGAGTGGCCCTTGCTCTAGAGTAGAATTGGTAATCACAAGCATACACACACTAACCAGCAAGATTGGAAGCAATTACTTTTTGAATTTCAGGAAAAAATGATTAAACACCAAAACAATAAAATCCCTTAAACTTAGTTCTCTTAATTTTTATACAAAAACTACTTAACTATAATAACTTCCTACTAAATTCTAGTGTTTTTTCCCTTAGTGTCCAGGAATATGACCATTTTTAAGTGTTTATACTTAGTACCAAGTAAACAAAACTAATTAAAACTTATTTCCTAGTATGAAGGAAGGCAGCCACTTTTTAGTGAAAAAACATATAAGTATTTATACTTAGTATGAAGTACAACAAACTAGTTAACTAACTATTGCATCATGTGCTTATTTTAGCCTATAATTAAGCCAAATGGCATGAGTGGAATGACATTAAATTAACTAACTATTGCATCATGTGCTTATTTTAGCCTATAATGAAGTCAAATGGCATGAATGGAATGGCATTAGTGGTCTAAAATAGTGGAATGAAAAATCTTACGCTAACTTACGATTACAAAATTTTGAAATTACTATCAAACAAATTCAGATCTAAAAATATATAGTAATGGTTTAATCTTTTATAAATTCTTCAACTACAGAAAAACTATGTTTTATATGGATGTTAAAGTTTTAAATGGCTTATGGCTTATGCTACAAAACAATTCTTCAATGTAAACCTTCTCTAGCTCATGATTCCTCACTGAAAATTTTGCACTTATTCTTCTAATAAAAAACGTAATAATCCAATCACGGATAATGAGGATAAAATGGAAACAAAATGGAGAAAAACAGATAAGTAGCTTTAGGCTGTAGGTGGAGCTTAAAAATCTAGAAAATTGCCGACATTTTGAAAACTAATTGGGGGTTTTTGAATGTGTAACAGGTGGTGTAACATCCATGGACGATTTCCTCGAGAAGTTTTTTCCACATGTCTACCGATGAAAGTAGCATCACCTGCATGAAACAGACCACTGCAAAATTGCAAATACGACAACCAGCTGCTCACTGTTATATAAAAAGTTGGACTGATCTTGATTTTAATTTCCAGCGTAATCTCATATGAGTACATGTATCTACGGAATGATTTGAATGAAAATTTAACCCATGGTCTATTCATGATAAACTTTGAAAATAAGAAAGATTTTAGTTGAAGAGAAACATATATTTCCATAATAAGAAGAAACAATGATTTACATATTACAAAACTGCAACTCATACACAAACTAGATCCAACTCGTTAAACCTGCAGTTTGCACAAAATAATTACACAGTTCCTCTCAAGTCCAGACCTGATTTTCTCTCCTAAGCATTAATTTTGTAGTCACTAACCACAAAAGCCATTCATGAAATCATGATAGATTACAAGAGAACGGCTGTTAAACGGAAGAAGTCACAACTGTGCTTCCTTTCTGAGGCTCGGCTGTAGTTGTAGTTGTGGCGATGTAGGTGTCCTCGTAACAACAATAATTCCCTCCGAAGAATCCACCATGAATGAGTAAGATGTACCAGAGCTTTGTTCCACACAGAATAATAAGGAATGATTCCAACGTTATCTGCACACACATGCAAAGTTACCCAATGTTAACAACAACCGCAAATGCTAAAACATAATTAAAGGAATGAGGAGATTAGTGACCGTATGAATGTAATAGCATATGAGTATTACATACCAGCTTTGTGTTTCGGCCGCCTATCTTGATCTCTTTGCATGCCAACCTGCAGTTTTGTCAAAGAAAATTAATTAGCTCGTCCCCATTTCATGGATGAATCGGCTACCATAATTCTTATTGACTCATGTATATATATATATATATATATATATATATATATATATATATATATATATATATATATATATATATATATAGATATAGATATAGATATATATATATATATATTTTACCTCACGAAGAGGAACTCCTGTTCTAAAATCTACTTAATATCGTATTGGATGCCCAATAAGCATTATTTGAGGCGATTCTCAGAATCGCCCCATCTGCTACGAATCGCCCCAAACAATATTTGATACTTCACATATCCTTCACAGATCACATTTAAAATGGTGATAACTCACATATCAAATGAAACTTCATGCATCTAGTGATAATTTCCATTATAATTCGCATAGCTAGTATGATAACTCGAGAGATAATGGCTTCTTCTATGATGGCAAGTTTCTATCCAACTCCGGCAACGTCAGAATTACAGCTCACCTCTTCATGTAATTGTTGAGCATTGCGCCGCCGCAATGGTCTGTGGAACAGGTCACCCATTGCATTGAGAAATTGAAGATGCGATTGAAGGCGAGTGGGCTTTAGCTGCTCTTTTGAAAAAGCACGTCTCATCATTTTCAAAACATCATTAAAATGGACATCAGACCTGCATTCTACTTTCAACTTTCATATATTCTGTGAGATTACCAATATGCCAAGAAACATTGTGAGAATGTAGTACAAAGATTTTTTCCAATAGGATATATCCCACACGCACCAGTAGAACTTTCGACTTTCATATATTCTGTGAGATTACCAATATGCCAAGAAACATTGTGAGAACGTAGTGTGAAGTGTTGAGGTTCGAGCGATGACGGTCAATTACTGCGAGCATTTGTCCTTAGCTTGTGATGTATTTAAATATGATGAATATTGTATATATAATATACAATAAAATATTCTAATTACAAAGATTCTAAAATTATAATGTACTTAAATACGATGAATATTGTATACATAATATACAATATAATATCTTAATTATAAAGATTCTAAAATTATATACATAATATACAATATAATATTTTAATTACAAGGATTATAAAATTATAATGTACTTAAATACGATGAATATTGTATACATACTATACAATGTAATATTTTAATTACAAAAAATATTGTAATTACAAAGATTATAAAATTATAATGTACTTAAATACGATGAATATTGTATACATAATATACAATGTAATATTTTAATTACAAAAATTCTAAAATTATAATGTACTTAAATACGATGAATATTGTATACATAGTATACAATATAATATTTTAATTACAAAGATTCTAAAATTATATAGAACATAATTGATAGATTAACATAATGTTATTAATATATATGAAATACATATTATATATATATATATATATATATATATATATATATATATATATATATATATATATATATATCTAATTATAATTATATGTAAAATGTTTTTATAAACATTAATAGTAGATGTAATAAGATGCCTGCCAGGGACGGAAGGCAATGAAGCCCTCAAAACAAATCTGCTTATTTCAAAGTTTCAAACCACCATAACCAGCGTCGTAAGGAATCACTGACTACAATTGTATGACCAGTTTGTAGATAATTGCATCCTAATATTCAAACCGGAAGCACAGTCGATGTCTGCAGAAATGAAGAACAAGGGTGATATTTAGATTTCTATTTTATGAAACCCCTTATCAATTTAAATAGCAGTATGGAAAACTAATTTAACAGAATTTCACATTCAAGCCCTGCATAATATCGTATTGGATGCCCAGTAAGCATTGTTTGGGGCGATTCTGAGAATCGCCGAGTGGCAGGGCGATTCTTGTTTGGGGTGATTCTGAGAATCGCCCGATGAAGGACCCGTAGGTATAGAAATGTTTTCCTTCACAATCGTAGCTCAGGGCTGGGGAGCCAGATAGGATCTGCATGCCTGAGACAGCTGCACCTTCCATTACATCCATAATTAACAGTACCAAGAAAACAGTGATCAAACACAACAGAGTCTCCATGCTCTGTCTCTCAGAGCTAACAACACATTAGTCAATGAAGGCGCCCTAACTGTTAAGCCGAGTAGGGTGATACTAATGGTGATCCTGTCCATGCCCATTGGTCAAAGTCAAGTCAACATGTGATCCACGGTTGTGCTTCCAACTTGCTAGTCTTTGGAAGGTGGATTTATCACTGTTACTTGAGTCGGTAAATAAAATTTGGTTCTTTCTTTATTCCATAAATGAAAGAGTATAAGTATCTTTATTTTATTAATTTAAAGAGGTTAGGAATTCCAAATTATATCTATTATTTTTATTAAAATAGGAAATAAAATATTGCGAAGAATATTTGATGATTAGTATTTAAATTATTTTAGTTTCAGAAGTTTAAAAATATATATAAAGGCTCCACGCTTCTACTCATATATTTTTCTTTCCCTTGCTGCGTAGAGCCGTGGTCTGAAAACAAGGCATGCAAACGTCAATACAGATACTTGTCTTCCCTTCCCCCTCGCTGCGTAGAGGCGTGGTCTGAAAATAAGGCACGAGGGTTCGCGTACATTATAGGAGCGGGGTGAGCTCTCCAATCCAGGTAATCACGGGACAGGGAGGTGTGCCTTTTCCGCCCGAGACCTGCAAAGAAATAATACCATAAAATGCTCTCCACGTGTGATAGTGTATTATTCTATTTCGAGGGAATTGGGACTGAGTTAGAAAAAATACGAGATTTTGAAGTAGAAAATTAATGCTAGAAATTACCCTTTCCATGTATAGTGTATTATTATTTTGACATCAAAAGGAAATAGAGTTAATTAATAAATGACAATTTTCCTTTCTAATATATATATATATATATATATATATATATATATATAAGATTGTGATAATGAAATATTTAGTTAATTTAAATAAAAATGAAAAACAAGATTAAATTAGATGAAATTTAAAAAAAAAAAAATTAAGATTTGAATTAAAATTAAATAAGATATTTTTGAATAAAAATTAAAAATTAAGTTTAATTATATTAAAAATGTTATCTTTGGTACTAAATTTATTTTTATTTTTTTTCTTTTAAAACAAATATATTAACAAATCAAAATTGAAAGCATCATAGACTATATAGACTAACAACTACATTAAATAAGGTTTGTAAAAATCTTACCCGGTGGTATCCTCTTTGATGCAAAGATCTTGCTACCATTTTTAACTAGTGATCATAATGGGTAAGTCTTGGTTTTCACAATTTATCTTCACCAATTTCTAGTTTCATTTATGAAGTTATTAATCACAAAACTATGGATAAATGCAACAATAAGAGGAGAGGATATTAACAACCTTTCAATTTTTTTTTATAAAAACATCCCAAAAGATAATATCAATAAATGGAATTACATATTAAATTGTATTGCTTGAATGATTGGTTCTCTAAATCCATGTATAAGGTATACGTGTAGGTATTATGACTGTTTATGTCTCTGTCTAAAACATATTTTGTCTAGCCTTTAGCTACATATGATATGATTTCACTCCAAGAGATGGCACTTTTGGGTGGAAAAAATGATTGCTCAATTGAGCCCTTCTTAAGCACTTTATCGAGCTGTTTGAGCACTTAAACAATGTAACCCAATGTTATTTAGGAGCTCGATTTAGCCATGTCTTTGTGGTAGTCAAATGAAGGAGATTGGGTTTTGGATTTATTTTCTAGCTCAGGTAAGTTTTATTATATGGAATTGAATTTCAATATGTTATTTATTAATTTATGTCATTGTACTAATTTACTTCATTATTTCTTTTGTGCTTGATAATTAGGTACAACACTAGCATGTTGCCTTCAAAAAGGAAGAAATCGCATTGCAATTGAAAAAAATCCAATACAGTGCAATTTCATTCAACAAAAAATTAATGCTCTTCAATTTCTTCGAGATGCAATGCAAGAAATTGGGTTGAAGAAAGGGGACTTTAATGAATCACGTGTGGCAAAAAGGCAAAGGAACCCCAACCACCATTATATGGAATGTTTAGAAAGACATACATTGGGAAATTCGCAAACATCAAAGATCCATTAGAAGAGGAAAATGAGCAAAAGGAAGCTAGAAAATATTGTGAAAGAAGACAATGATGAAACTCTAGAGGACGAAGAGTTTGGATTACATGACATTGTTGATTAAATTTAAGTTATGCTTGGAAATCAAGCTTTGAAATGTTTTGACTTTGACATTTTATGAGAAGAACACTCAATTAAAGTTGTTATGCATTCAATATTTGTAATATGTGATTTTCACATTAATTTTTAAGTTAATCATTATTTTTTGAAAAAAAAGTGATTATTATTATTTTTTTGACATGAAATTCATAAAAAAAACTATTATTTAACCATTTTTAGTTAAAATTTTCGTATAAAAATTGTGATTTTGACATGTCAATTCTAGAAAAAAATTATCAAAACGTGTAGTTTTTTAGTTATATTTATGTTAAAAATGATTATTTTTATGTCCATTGTTAAAAAATACTGTTTTTTAGAAACAATTATTTCATGTGGATTGAAAAATTAATTAAGGATGTATAAATATGTAGAATATCGAAAATTTAAGTTGTTGACCTTCTAATTTAAAAATGAAAAATAATAAGAACCTCACTACAAAAAAATTAAAATTAAAATTAAAAAAAAAAAAGAAAATATAAAGAAAACGACCACTTCAAAAATTATTAAATTTACAAAATAATTATTTACATTTCATACATTAGAAAATTTAAAATAAAAAAATAAGTCTTTTAAAAAAGGGTCTGATGCAGAATACCCACTTTTTAAAATCAACATGAAAATCATTACCATTCTAAAACGTAGTGTACATAAAAAATTAAAGTGCAAAAAACTATGCTCTGAAAAAAACATGTGTGTTCTACATCATCCCTTTTCAAAATCAGGTCACTTTTTTGCTATCGCTACGAAATGGGTATAATATCAGTTCCCGTTTCAAAGTTTACATTGTTCACCCTACAAATGACCCTCCATGCTCTTTAAACAAAGATCATGGACCAATCAGGTGCTAAGCCACAGATCAAGTGTCGGTAATACCAAGGAGAGAATGAAACATCAATTCACTTCATGATTAGAACATATCGTGATTGTTGAATTGTAAATTACAAATGTACATAGTAAATAAACACACTTTACCTAACTCTACACTAAACCAAGTTATACTTAACTATTTCCTATATGTTGGAATATCCTAACATATAGGAATAAAACTCTGAAAAAATAGGAGTAATCTCTTACCTTCTTAAAGGTCCAATAAAAAATATTAGGTCTCAGTGTTTGTGAATCATCATCATCATCATCACTAATATAAAAATATATAATAATCTAATAATAATAATAGTTATTACTATAAATTAGTATTAATTTATCAAACTTTAAAAAAAAAAAATACATTATTTAATATATTTTAAAACTAAATTATTTAAAAATTCAAAGTAATTGCAACTAAATTAATGAGATGCTTTATCATTTAGTATAGGGTGATGTTAGCATGAAGGAATATAATGTTGTTGTATAAAATTAAAATTAAAAAAAAATTATTAATAATAATAATTACATACATTCAACATTTCAAAAAACAAAATTAATCTAAATCAATTTTAAATATGGATAATTTTTTTAATTTATACTTTTTTTAATTATTTAATATAAAAAAATAATTACATAATATCGTCTATAGAGGGTATTTATGAGTGGAGGTTTCCCCCACCCTTGATTTGACACGATAGGCATCATCACTCAAAGGTGCAAAGAACCAACCACCTTGCGTACACCATGCATGTAGGTATTTTCATTGATATTCGCCGATGATTGATTCATTGTTGAGGTTTGATCACCATTACTCCACCTCACAAGAGTGTATCCCCCTAACCTAATGGGCCATAAGGCACATAATTTCCTTGATCATTCCTTAATTAGACATGAATTACATCAAGATCTACTCCATCATCGTGCTAGCGAGGAGCAACATGGATAATATGTCAAGCTTCATAAATAATGGTCAAGGAAACAGTGCAATTCAGGACCCTTGGTCTGATTACACTCCACCACCACTGGGATCTTTGTAAAACAATGCAATTAACCACTCTTTTTAGCTTCCTCTGCAATGTTTTTTCCATTGAGGTCTCAGTCCTTGGAAATTTTCATGGATTAAGGCTAGATCTCTTCATTGTATTAATTATGTCAAGCACCATCATCTTTCAGTTATTATACATTACTATTTTCACTAACTGCAACTTTTCTCACTTCCTTTGTCTCTCAATTGGCCTCTCTTTATGGTATGAGGCCTCTTTCTTTACTATAAGGCTTAGTCCTTTGGAGGCTTCTCATCACAAATTCATTATCTCCATCTACTTGTTTGGGTTCCTTTTTCTACCTCTCCTTTTGGCTTTTTCCTCATTCTTTTTTATGTAAAGTGGGGGAAATCCATCTTGTTATATTAATCATATATATATGGCTACCCTCGATGTAGCCCATTACCTTGGTATTCTCCTCCATCTCACTTTTTGTTCTACATTAGAGATTTTATTGCCAGATTGTAAAGTTGTCATAGCCACCCTTAGTGGCTTCCTTGTTGACTCCACGTTGTCCCTAATTGCTTGTCTCTCTATGCCCTTTCCATAACCCTATCTGCTCATCTCCATTAATTTCCATATCACCTCTAGTGTCTTTGCCACATAGTCCCTATCTAGTCTAGTTTCTTCCTCTTGTGTTATCTATAATTATCACCTTGCATTATTTCTCACCTTATCCAATATGACTTAGGGACATTCAACAACATAAAGAAGAGGTGTGAATCAAGTGGACACCATGACACTCCATTCTTTTGAAATTCATCATCATGCTCTTCATCATTGCTGCTCTCATAGTCCATAGGATTAGGACTAATTGGAAATCATGACACTCCATTCTTTTGAAATTCTTCATCATGCTCCTCATCACTGTTGCTCTCATACTCCTTAGGATGAGGACTAAGTGGAATCTATGACTCTTTATTTATTTGAAATTCTTCATCCCCTCTTTCATCATTGCTTCTCTTATAGTCCTTCGGATTAGAACTAAGTGGAAGAAATGACTTTCTATTCATAGTGGAAGAATTTCCATTATATTCATCAATATGATTAGAGTTGTTACACGATGAAGATGTTGATGCTTTACAAAGCGAAACTTCACTATCAGAAGAATCCATCCCTTTCGAATAGAAGAGGTTGAATGATACAAATGCAGACTCTCCTAAAGGTATTATGTAGATTAGAGAATGAAATTTTCCTTCCAAAAATTTTCCCTCCAAAAAGTTTCTCCAAAATATTTTCCTCCAAAAATTTTGTTTCACGTATTTCCCTTCATTATTTTATTCTACAATTTACTGAAAAATTTTAACCAATTTTTTTTTATGAAATAAATCTTTAAATTTAAAATTGTAAACTAAAACTTTTACCTAAATTATTTTAATAGTTAAACTATATAATATTTACTAAATAATTGAATGTTTTTTTTAATTTTTATAATACCTTCTAAAAAACATTAATCCCACATTCACCATGCTATAAACAATGCCATAATATTTGCTTTATCATACTTTCCTATATCGCCATAAAAAAATTAACATGTTAATTTTTTTTAAAAACAAATTCCTATATCGCCATAAAAAAGTTAACATGTTAAATTTTTTTAAAACAAATTAATCCCACATTAACCATACGGTAAAACATCTCCGTAATTTCACCTATATAATAAATTTCATTATCACTATTACTCACATCACATCAAAGTTTTCTGAGGTTCGGTAAAAGACTTGGAGCGAATTTATGGAGCAACTACATTGCTATCAACAACATATTCAATGAAGGATTCTAGAATTTGAAAGATTAGTTAACTTTTTTTCTTTGCAAATTTTAAAATTAAATAAGTTTAACGAAGTTTAAATTTTTTTTTTTAAATTAAAACTTTTTGTGGACCAAATTTACCCACTACATCCGCAATGGGCATGGTGGGCCCAGTAATGTTCACAGCGTCCAAACGGGCCTAATAATGCTCATGGCAGCTGAACGGTCCTATAGGTTAGGGGCGATGAGGATGGATACCTGGACCTCGCCCCACCCCGTCGGCCCGTGGGGTAGCAAGCAGGCCACCGGGGTAGCACAGGGGGTAGCTACAGCATCGCCCGCCACCCCGATGGCCTGCCCTCCCACGGGTCGGCGTGGTGGGGCGGAGGGTCGAGTAGTCGTCCCCATCGCCCGCCACCCCGCAGGCGAGTGGGTCGCTGGGGTGGCACGGGGGAAGCTCCACAACTCCGCCCCGCGCCACCCTACAAGCGGGCGCGCCGCCGGGGTGGCGTGGGGGGGTCCGCTCGCAGGGTGGCATGGGGGAAGCTCTGTGGAGCTCCCCCCGCTCTAATCCAGCAGCCCGCCCGCCCGCGGGTTGGCGGGGAGACTCAAGAGTTGTTCTGCCACCGCACAGGTGGGCGGGCTGCTGGGGTGGCGTGGGGGGAGCTGCAGCAGCTCCCCCCCGCACCAGCCAGATGGAACGTTGGGGTGGTGCAAGGGGGAGCTACAGCTCCCCCCCCCCCCCCCCCCACGCCAGCCCGATGGCCCGCCCGCCTACTCGCTCGTGAAGTGGCGGGCAATTCCGAGAATCGCCCACCCATAGGGTGGCAGGGTGATTCTGAAAATCACCCTGCCTGCAGAATTGCCCCACCACCCCACAGGCATGTGAGCTGCCGAGGTGGCGAAGGGGAGCTGGCCACCCCGATGGCCCACGGGTAGTCCCTCCGCCCCACCCTGGCGTCCCAATAGTCCGCGGAGTGGCAGGCTCACCGGGGTTGGGTGGGGGGCAGTGGTTGGGCCACCATGGTGGGCTAGGGGGCCAAACCCAATGGTCGACTCGGTTGGCCGGCTGATTTTCAGGGTGCGGCAGTAGGGTGATGTATTTTTAATTTTTTTCGAAATTGTTATGGTTTATAAAATTAATTATCATTTGTCGTTTTCGTTGTTAATTTAAGTTACTATGTTTTTGTCATTCACTGATTTATGTGTCTTTTTTCCAGGAAAATGGTATTAAAGAAGATTTATGTGAATCTTTTTGGACCAAAGACTCTTAAAAGTGGATCTTCAAAAAACATTGGTGAACGAACCCCACCTGAGCTGATAGCTACAAATATTTCAAATGTCTCAAATGATAAGAAGATAATTTCATACTGGAAGAAATCAAAAGAAGTGAAACTTCCATCGAAAGTCTGGTATGTAAAAGAAATAGAAAGCCAAAATGTGCAGATATATCTATATGTTGATATACCTAATGATAATGGAATTTATGACGTGATGGGAAGAGTCATAGACATGTGTTTGGTACCAGACAATAAAGTTGTTTACATACTTACAAAATTGCTCAAGTCACATGAAAGGATTAAATACCAATTATCATATTCATTGTATGACATGCGAGAGGTAATTACAAAGTTGTGTAAATAAATCATAAATGAGATTAAACAAAATATCGTAAGTATTGTTATTTATATTTGTGTTTTGCGTTCTTATAACTGTCTCATTATATTTATTTAACGTTGTTTTTATTAACAACTGATATTTTTTTTGGCAGAATTTTGTTGAAAGTTGTTCAATTAAGTTGGGAAGCATTCATTTCATAGAGCATGATATTATGAAAGTTGTTAGCAGTTTCTACTCAGTGTCAAAAGAAGATATGGCAAACAAGCAAAATGTAGTAATTCATGATGCTACAAAACTACATCCAATGGATGAGAAAAAAAAGCCTCTAGTGGATAAATCTAGCAAGGGTAGACAAGTTACTTTTGAAGATGAGGAAGTTGAAACTGGCAGTGAAGAATAAGTTGTCGTTACTGAGAATGACAATGGAACTGAGACGAGTCGTAAAAGACCAAAAGTAACAATGCCCAAGAATAAATCTGTTATAGTTAATGATGAGAATGTTATGAAGAAGAAAAGTAAAGTTGAACATTTTGAAGTAGTGATTACCAACAATCTAGAACCTAGCGAAACTTCAAAAGAAAGCAGAGAAATCATTACACCAAGAACTGATTTAGAGGATGGCATTATCAAAACAAAACAAAATGTCATTTGAAAGAACTTAACAAAGAGAAACTTAATTGAGGGTGGTCACACATTTCAGCTTAATGTCAAACAAATTTATAAGGCAAGTAAAGGACAATGTCAATATCAAATCAGAGAGCCACACCATCTGTATGTTCACAACTTGGAGACATTAACGAGGTGCAATCCATATTCTCATGTGGTTAATTATGTGCTTCTTGTTGATCCATTTCAAGTTCCCAACAAAGAAGCATTTGATAAATCAAAATGTTTTGAATACAATTATTATGTGCTTGGGGGGAACCATTTTGTAGAAGCTCAAAGACAATTGATGGAGGAATATCCCAATAACCCACGTTTTGAAACAATGAAATGTATATTTTATTCTGGTTTATCAAATACAGAAGCAAAGTTAGTGGTATGGGATCATAATTCAGATAATGAATATAGGATGTCTATGAATTTCATCTAAATGGTTAGATTTATTCATAGTGAATTTGAAGAAAAATGTGGTGGGGATAGGATAAATATTACTATAGATTTCCAAAATGAATGTTGTATAGAAATAAGCTATCAAATTGAAGAGAAAATCAATTCAAAAAGACGACAAAGGCAACAAATTTAGTGATTTATTCAGAGGTGTTGATAAAAATTTTCAGTTGGCATTTAGAACTGGAGAGATATGGGAGTTGATTAATGAGATTTTTAGCATGTGGGAGAACATTGGCATTAAAAACCAGAAGGTCAAAAAGTCTAAGCCATTGATATGTAGCAACAGTAAATCAGGTCCTGAAATGAAGCAGCTTCCAGAAGATATGACTATCACACTTTGGAGAGCATTGCAAAGAGTGAAGGATGAAAAACTTGTCAAAGCAATATTATCTCGTGTGAGGTCAGGGAAATTATCATTGGAGGAAATGTCTGATGAATTTCAAAAGTAAATTTGTTGAATTATTTTTATCTATTTCTAGATTATAATTTTTTTTTTAAAGTTTGTTGAATTATTTTTATTTATTTATAGATTATAATTTTCTTTTTAAATATAACATATTGTTCATGGTAGTATTTGTTATACATATCATTACATTAACCTTTTTTAACTTTATCTATGCAGTCATAAAGTTTACATGAAAATTCAAAAACAAATGATTAAATTATTGAATGAATATAGTTAGGATGATGTTGTATGCAACTATCCAGATTCAAGTTCTACATCAAAATTAAAAAGAAATTATCTTGCATTTTAAAAGGTATGTCGATTTATACATTCATTTTTATTCATCTGTATATTATTTTTAATTTATAACTTACACATATTTGTTTATTTTATAAAAGATGAAGAAGGATGATAATGGAGCACCAGATAGTTTCAGAACCTTTATTGAAAAAATAAAGATCAAACGACTAAATAAGCAACATCTTAAGAAAGTTGAACTCGATCCAACTCTTACTCATTTCATTTGGAATGGGCTAGACACTATTCAATATCAAGTAATACAAGGCGACTATGAAGACATTGCTAAACTCATACCCAAAAGGGATTATGCCCTACTTATTGCAAATATTCCCCATGGTTTCAATATTCCAAACATTGACTATGATAGTGACCCTTATACTTATCAAGCTCTTAGTAAAGTGGTTGCGGGATTTCTAGAAGTCACATCATCACCATTATGGAGATTTGTGACATTTCATTTAGACACACAATTGGCAATGTTATTGTCAAGCTTCAAGCAGAAAACAAATTCAAGGATATAGCTTACATGGTAGAACGTTTAAAATGTATATTTGATTAATGTTAAAAAATTCATTTATATACAAGTTAATTGAACTTTTACTATTTCATGTTACAGGAAAAAGTCAAATCTTCTTAACCATGAAGATAAACCATTTATAAATGATTGTGAGTTCATCCATATTAATAGTTGGGCAAAAGATGATAGCTATATGTCTATGATTTTTGTTGGGATAAATGGAAAGAGTCATAGCGAAATACTGACTTATGATGCTATTGTGAGAAAACTAACATATGAAGACAAATACGCAAAAGAAGAGATAGTTAACATTTATCAAAAACCATAGTTATTGATTAACTATCTTATAGACATATGTTCAAATGAAGGAGATTAGGTTTTGGATTTATTTTCTGGCTCAGGTAAGTTTTCTTATATGGAATTGAATTCCAATATGTTATTTATTAATTTATATGTCATTGTACTAATTTACTTCATTATTTCTTTTGTGCTTGATAATTAGGTACAACACTAGCATGTTGCCTTCAAAAAGAAAGAAATTGAATTTCCATTGAAAAAGATCTAATACAGTGCAATTTTATTCAGCAAAGAATTAATGCTCTTCAATTTCTTCCAGATGCAATGCAAGAAATTGGGTTGAAGAAAGGGGACTTTAGTGAATCACGTGTGGCAAAAAAGGCAAAGGAACCTCAACCACCATTACACAGAATGATTGAAAAGGCATACATTGGGAGATTCACAGACATCAAAGAACCATTAGAGGAGGAAAATGAGCAAAATGAAGCAGAAAATATTGTGGAAGAAGACAATGATGAAACTCCAGAGGACGAAGAGTTTGGATTACATGACATTGTTGATTAAATTTAAGTTATGATTGGAAATCAAGCTCATTTTTTGTAACTATTAATTAGTTGTACTTGTAATGTTTTGACTTTGACATTTTATGAGAAGAATAAGCACTCAATTAAGGTTGTTATGTGTTCAATATTTGTATTATGTGATTTTCGCATTAATTTTTATGTTAATCATTATTTTTTGAAAAAAACAGAGATTATTATTATTTTTTGACATGAAATTCAAAAAAAAAAAAAAAAACCTATTATTCAACCATTTTTAGTTAAAATTTTCCAATAAAAATTGTGATTTTGACATGTCATTTCTAACAAAAAGTTACAAAAAATTATCAAAACGTATAGCTTTTTAGTTATATTTATGTTAAAAATGGTTTTTTTGTCAATTGTTAAAAATTATTGCTTTTTAGAGACAATTATTTCATGTGGATTGAAATATTAATCAATGATGTATAAATATGTAGAATATCGAAAATTCAAAATATCGACCTTCTTTTTTAAATATGCAAAACAATAAAAACCTCACTACAAAAAAAAAAATTAAAATAAAAACAAGAAAATATGAAGAAGAAGACCAGTTCAAAAATTTTTAAATTTAGAAAATAATTATTTGCATTTCATACATTAGAAAATTTAAAGTCAAAAAAATAGGTTTTTTTAAAAAAGGGCATGATGCAGAATTACCACCATGTTAAATCAACATGAAAATCACTACCATTCTAAAACGTAATGTATATAAAAAATTTAAAGTGCCAAAAACTATGCTCTAAAAAAAACATGTGTATTCTGCATCACCCCTTTTCAAAATCAGGTCACTTTTTTGCTATCTCTACGAAATGGGTAACAATATTAGTTCCTATTTTAAAGTTTACATTGTTTATAAAAATTTTCCTACAAGCTAACGGTATAAGGTAGCATCAACTTCAGGGGAAGTACAAGTGATTGAAATTTTGGCTCCGAACTGAAAGGTAGAAGGGGTTGGCTTACAGTCTTCCATGTGAAAGTGGCGTAGAAGATCACAGGCATACTTGGACTGGGAAGGGGAAATACCTTCCTTGGATTGCAAGACTTAAAGACCAAGAAAATAATGCAACTGTACTAAGTCTGTCATTTCAAATTTCTTTTTAAGGTTGGACTTCACATGGTTTATAAGGTTTGGATCACTACTAGTAAGGATAAGATCATCAACATAAAGAACAATAATGATAAGAGACTTACCCACTTTCTTGGTGTAGACAGCATTGTCAGAGTGACACTTAGAAAAGCCAGTATCTAAAAGAAAGCTATCCATTTTGGCATACCAAGCCCGAGGGGGTTGCTTGAGACCATAAAGGGATTTCTTAAGCTAACATACAAAGATGGAGTCTGTTTGTATAAAGGTAGTAGGTTGTTCCATATATATTTCTTCATGCAAGTCCCCATGCAAGAAGGCAGATTTAACATCCATCTGATGGACTTCCCATTTGAAAGAGGCAACCAAGGAAAGAACTAGGCGGATAAAGCTCATTTTGGCAACAGGGGAGAAGGTTTCAGTATAGTCAATGCCTTCAACTTATGAAAAACCCTTAGCAACAAGACGAGCTTTATGTTTATCAACTTTTCCATCTATTCCATACTTGGTTCTGTAAATCCATTTGCATCTAACAAGTTTTCGTCCCTTTGGAAGAGGAACGAGATGCCATGTATTATTTGCCAATAATGAATGATATTCTTCATTCATAGCTGCGCCCCAATTTGGATGGCCTAAAGCTTCTGCAAAGGTGTCAAGATCATAATTCGCTAAAGCTTGAGCTAGTAGAGAAAAGGCTCTATCAAATTGAGAACGTGTACATTGTTGATCTGCAGGATCACCTGCAAGAGCACCTACTGCATCCCAAGTAGCACAGACCCATTTTAGAAGTTGAGGAGCTGAAGGAGGATCCTCAAAAGGTGGGGGAGGATTTTCATCCTCGCTGTCATCATCAAAAAAAGAAATATTTTCAGAAGTAGAAGGGATAGAGAGAGGTGGCACATCTACCAAACTAGGCTCATAGGCCGATATATTTTTAGCAAACTTTACATCCCTTCTAATGATAACATTTTTGGACTTAAGTGGAATAATTCTATATCCTTTGACATCTTCAAAATATCGAACAAAAATACATTTTTCACTCTTAGGTTCTAAAGCTTTATGTTTCTCATCTGGAATATGGGCCCATGCTTCACTTCCAAAAACACGAAAGTGACTTACATCTGGTTTAATTGAGCTCCATGCTTCTTCAGGAGTGATATTATTTAAAACCTTAGTAGGAGTGTGATTTACTATGTAATTTGCACAGTTAATTGCTTCTACCCAAAAATTAAGACTAAGTCGTTTAGATTGAAGCATACAATTAGCAATTTCCTTTAAGGTGCGTTTCTTCCTTTCAACTACACCATTTTTTTGTGGAGTATATGGAACAGTATAATTCATTTAAATTCCATTCTCAGTGCAAAAGTTGATGAATTTGTTGTTATCATATTCTCCACCATTATCAAATCTTAGCTTAAGAATTTTATGTCTAGATTGTTTTTCAACAAAGGCCTTAAAAGCCAAGAACATGTTAAATACTTCACTCTTGAGTTTTAAGAAGTACACCCAAGTGCGTTTGGAGAAATCATCAATGAAAGTTAAGAAATACTTGTAGCTAGAGAATGAAACAACTGGAAGTAGACCACATAAATCACTATGCACAAGCTGTAAAGGGGTTGAGGCGTGCCAAGAGGCATGTTTTTCAAAACTATCCCAATGATGTTTTCCGAGTACACATCCAGAACAAACACCATCTCTGCAAGATACCATAGGAAGACCTGTCACCATATTTTCATTACATAGATTTTGAAGGGAGTGATAGTATAAGTGACCAAATCGCTCATGCCAAAGTTTGTTCACTTCATCATTATGAGCAACAAATACCGAGGGAAAAGTTGATGACCCAAAGTTGCTAAACTTATACAACCTTGTAGAGTCATCAACAATGCTAGTAGCTAAAATCTATCTAGGATATCTTAGGTCCTTAATTACAACATTGTGAGATGAAAATTCAACGGTTTTACCTTCACCTAAATGAGTTATCTGATATACAGATAGAAGGTTGCAGGATAAGGTTAGAACACATAGTACATCATTAAATTGACCATTGTCTAGATGAATAGTTCCAGTCCCTACAACAATAAGAGATCTATCATCACCAACCTATATATTTTTTGTGTTACAATCATTTAAAGAAGAAAACATGCCTTTGTTTTTGGCCATATAATAACAAGCTCTAGAATCAATGAACCACTCATGAGAATGAGAAGAAGAAGATACATCTAGTGCATAACCATATCGAGATGCTTGACAACCACATGCAGAAAGTGTTATTTCTAAAGATGTAGTTGAAGTTGAAGAGTGCTCCAAATGGATGGTATGCTTCTTCATTGTTGCTTCCAAGGCTTCCATCTTCTTAAAGCATTTGGATTCGAAGTGGTCATCTCGATTACAAAAGTTACAATGTCTATCATTCTTCTTCCCTTTGCTTTTATTTGCCTTATCATTTTGTTGAATTGATTTTTCATTTTGAGAATGAAATTGCTTAGGACCCTTGTTTGGTTTAGGACCATTCCTTTTAGGATACCACTTCTTAGGATTCTTTGAATTTGGTTGTTGTTGGGCGGCTAAGGCTTTCTTAGAAGAGTTTCCAAGATTAAGAAGACCAAGATGTAAGAGTTTTTCTTGTTCTCTTATTAAATAATCACAAAAGGCATCAAAAAGGGGGGACTTGTAGTCTTGTCCTTGAGAAAAAAGGCTTTTCTAGTACAATGGAAGGTGGAAACAAGCACAAAGTAGGCTGGTCCCAACTTAGTAAGAATGGAATAGATAAGGCTATCATCTTCTTTCTTAACCTTAACACCTTCCAAGAGAAGTCTAAGGGTCTTGAACTTGGACAAAAAATCTTCAATGGAAGAAAAATTATTGGGGTCCAACGTAAGAAACTCATTTTCGAGTTGATGGGCTCTAGTTTCATTTTTAATTCCAAAAACTTTAGTGAGATGTTTCATTGCTTCATTAGGGGTATCAAGTATTGCGATATGGAATCTACGGTCCGGAGAAATAGACATCCCTATTAACCCATGTGCTTGATCTTGCCTATTTTCCCATTTTGCTGCCTTATCTTCATCTTTAGGTTTAGTTTCTTGGCCTGAGGCTATTCTGTAAAGACCTTTACTTCTAAGTAAATCCACAATGTAGGACCACCATTAGAAGTATTTGGTGCTGTCAAGAATAAATTGGCATGGACTTTCCATTTTAACAGAATCTGAAATTGTAAATGTTGAAACTAAGTGTTCCAATGGAAAGATCTCAAAAAATTAGGTCGATTCTTCCAGATGAAGAAGTTATGGCTTTTTGAAGAAAAGTTGTTGAAGATTCTGATGAAATGCGTGAATATGCGGAAGTGAATAATAATGTTATATTTAAAAAAAATCATTCCTCCCTCCCCTTTCAAACTTAATCTAATTAGCTCACTTTAAAAAGCATTTTATGTGACCCACTTTTATAAATAAGTTAAAGTCACTTTTACAATGCTACTTTATGAGCTACTCACTAAATTGTAACTTAAATAAAAGTTAAAGAGACTTTAGAATTATAAGTGACTCGCCTTTTATAATGGATGAGAACACTTTTACATAAAATAACTTTAAAACATAAGTCACATGTGATTTGTGAAAAAGTAACTCAACAAAAAGAAAGACTTGAACCCAAGACCTCTATTCTCATAAAGTAACTTTGGACCAAGTGAGCTAGTTTAAAAGTTTAGTAATTTTTGGAAAAGAGGGAGAGTTTTTTTCTTTTAGTCACTGAAGCTTTGGGGTGCGTGCTTACTTGAAAAAGCTCTTTTTGCCTACAAAACAAAAAACCACATGCAAAAAAAAACCAAACCTTATGGCTTGAAGTTAACTTTCGTTGGAAACTAAATATTTTCTTCAATGTTTCTAATTTTCTGAGATCACAATAAGGCACCGCGGAAAAAAACATACGCATGAGAAAAATCCTTCCTTTATGTTTGTAATTTGCCCAGATCGCACAGATTCGTGGGGCAAAGAGCATACGCAGAAATGAAAGGTATAGATCCAGTAATAAAAAACAGAGAGATAAATAAATCGAAATAAATAGAGAGATGAATAAAACTACAAATAAACATTGTATACCTCCAGATCTTAAAAATGACATAGCTAGGGCTACCGGAAACCTTTTCGCGTGAAACGAAAGGGGTTCCTCACAGAACAAATGCTCCTAACACAATAGAGCAGTTCTCTCAGCCTGAAAGCAGTCAGAAATAGTAGATCTAGGAAACGACAGTCGAATGCAGTTGTACCGGCTTCAGATTTGGATCACCAATGGATGTGGCCCTCAACTTTGCTCTAATACCATGTAGGAATATATAGGTTAAGTTCCTCAGATAGAACACCAAAAGACACCGCTCACAAACAGATCATAGATCGATACACCAGTATTCTTAACGTGGTTAAAACACTCAAAGAGGGAAACAGTTCACGGCTTGAGCCAATGCGACCACTTCACACAATTTATTAATAAAAGAAAGAAAATTTACATAAACTTCTCTCATGAACGGTCACCCTACAAATGACCCTCCATGCTCTTTAAATAGAGATCATGGACTAATCGGGTGTTAAGCCACGGATCAAGTGTCGGTAATACCAAGGAGAGAATGAATCGTCAGATCACTTCATGTCTAGAACATATCGTGACTGTTGAATTGTAAATTACAAAAGTACATAGTAAAGAAACACACTTTACCTAGCTTTAGACTAAGCAAGTTATACTTAACTATTTCCTATGTGTCGGAACATTCTACCATATAGAAATAAAACCCTAAAAAAATAGGAGTAATCCCTTACCTTCTTAAAAGTCCAATAAAAAATATTAGGTCTTAATATTTGTGAATCATTATCATCATCACTAATATAAAAATATATAATAATCTACTAATAATAATAGTTATTACTATAGTATTAATTTATCAAACTTTTTTGAATCTCTTATACTAATCATATTTATCTTTGGATAGACCAATAGCAAAACATTTGGGACTATATAATATTTTAATGTTATAATAAAAATGTATCTCCTTAAAAAAATCATAAATATAAAATTAAATGATCAAAATAAGTACAAATAAATATAAATTTAAGATGAATTTCAATTTTAAAAATATATATAAAAAGAGAGTATTTAAAAAAATTCATAACAATAATTTACGTCAAAATTAAAAATAGAAAAAGACATTATAAAATACTATATAAATACTGGAGATTATAAAAGGTACGAAGTATCAGATAACACGATAATCGATAAAGGTAAAAGAAAAGAATGCAAAATTGTTTTGACTCTGGGGTGGGAACTTGAGTGGTCAGGATAGTACGAAAAATCGAGTACGGAATAAGATTGAAACTTGTAAACAGAGCTAGTTTGCAATGAGGCAAAAATATTGTGGACAAAAATTAAAATCTGCCCAATTTAATTTGAGGAGAGTATTCCATGTTCCAAATCTCATGTCTCATCAAAATCTTTATTGAATGCGAATTCTAATTTTTTTTTAAAGAGTGATACATAATTTTTTTTAAAGAGCGATACATAACTAACTATAAATTAGCATCGAATAGTTGTAACTATGATAGAATTTTAAAAACTATGTAAAAATTAAATCATCATTAATTTGCCTCCGTGAATTGTGTGGAAATAGCTGATCACGCACCATTTCTTCAATTGAAAAAAAAGGAATAAAAGCTCGAAAAGTTTGGATGGTCCGTGCACTCTAATGATGGTGTCCACTGTCAATACCCCGCCGATAATATGCTCGCCACTCTTTTGTCAAAGGTACAAATTATTCTGCTATCGAATCGAACCGTTGGAAAGCGGATAAAGCGGATTTCGCTCGCCAGTGGATCAAAGGCTTGAAGCATAAATAAGCAGCTGAGCTGAGCTGTGCTGAGAGTATGGTCGGAAATGATATAATTGCAATCAGACATAGAGGATGTATGACTTTCTCATGAAGTGTAAGTTTTAATAATTTTATCATAAATATAAATATAAATATAATTTTATTTTATTTATTTATTTTAAATTTTAATTTTAAAAATTTATAAATATATATTTTAGTTGTTTTTTATTTTATAGTTTTATATATATATATAGATTTGGTATTCTAAAAATTTCTTGAACCATTCAGATTGTGGGGAATTCACAACTCAAATTTCTGATGCCAACACAACCTTGTCATATTATGAGTAAATTAGACCAAGGTATACACAACAAAACCTTCCAAAACTCATAACAAATAAACTACAAATAAATTATATCATAAGAAGTTAGCTGCGAAGGTTTTATGTTTTAATGTACATTCATTTTATTTTGAAATATGTAATATTAATTATGATTAAAAATACAAAAATTTGAATTTATGAAGATTTAAAAATTCTCAACAAATATCATATATATTTATCTTAAAGTCTACATTGTTTTATATGTTATTAGAACATAATAAATAAACTAGTCTAGATCTATCTTAATTTGGAATCTGCGAAAGTTTGCATTTCAAGAAATTTGATCCTTCTCAGCCTTTGATACATTTAGAGTTAAAATGGTTTAATTCGCCCCTTTAAATTGAATTTTTTCACTCTAAAAAACGTTTGCATCTCAAGAAATTTGATCATTCTCAACCTTTGATAGATTTAGAGTTTAAATAGTTTAATTTCCCCTTTTAAATAGACTATATTCCACATAAATTCCAAGGTCATGAGTTATTTTAATTTTTACTTTTATTTTAGTTTTATAAATTTATTTCTTTTACTTTTATTTTTATTTAAATGTTTACATTACATTATATTAATTTTTTATTTAATTTTTTGTATTCACATTTAATTTATGCTTCTTTATATTATATTTGATTCGCATTTATATTGATTTGAGAAAGCTTTAGGTTGATTATTTTAGTTGTCAAAGTGAGTTGAAAGAATAGAACAAAGTTTGATTGTGACCAAATATACAAAAATATAAAGGAGAAATTGGAACTGTGTGAATGATGGGTAAGTACCAGTTGATTAGTTTTTATTTACTAGGAAAAAAATTGCCCTGTGTTCCTATCTGGATTATGGAAGTGAGTTGCAACTCACAATAAAATGGTGATTCAAATTAAGGAATAATCACTTCAATTGGAGTCATGACATTGGATTATAGTCGGGGATTCCCCTCTCCTATCAGTTTGTATAGCTTGTGTTATTCAATGATTTCTAAAATTTGAGTTTTCCTCATTAACATGTAATGAAATTTTTGCATTAAAGGGTCCAAATTGTAAAAAAACTACCCAAAGTGCACCTGGAAAATTTGTTGTTGTTATCCTTTCCCAAACACACTTGTAGGAGCTTACAAAACTCATTCTTCTACTTAGTGGTGTTTTATGCCCTAGAACTAAATCACCATGTATCCTTAAGACACATGACCTAAATGCAATAGGGGTGAAAAATGTAAATTGGCCATCAAAATGATTTTCCATCAACTACAATAAATCTATTTCAATAGGTTTATCCTCCTCATGTAGTCAATTAGGTTGAATGCATAGCCTCATGAATTTTGATCTTGATATCATATAATCTTAGCATTGTAATATTAGTTGTAGTAATGGTGCATTATATGCTCAATGAAAATTCTATGCAATAAGACTTCCTAAATCATATAGTGTATTATTGGTGGAAGAGATAAATTATACTTCATTCATATTTATCCAAATATGAATAGGCATACCATATCTTTATTTTATGATGTGAAAATTTACTTAAACAAACAAACAAACAAGAATATAAAAATGAATGTAAAACTAATCATATATACATGGGCACAATAAAGTGCATTATAACTCATCTTGACATCTTTAACATAAGAGTTTGATTTCCCATATGTCAATGTCCTAAATTACATAAGGTTACAAATTTGTGAAGATGGAAAGGTTGAGAGGAATACTATTCAATGTGATAATTGGACACCCATACTATATCTTCCATCCATGCTCGTACATTTACATTAAATTGAAACAATATATTGGTGAGAAAATGGTCTGTTTAAATTATCATGGTGTACTTGGGTTTTAGCTTATTATAGAATTTGTTTTTTTAAGTATCTTACACAAGAAAACTATGTTTTTTATTTCTTTCCTATACACCCATTAAATTCATCATAAACGTCAAATAAATTGAATGGTAACCATAATAAAATAAAATCAAAGCATACCCATATATAATTCACTATACATGACTAAAGTGATTTATCTATATTCAAAATTGCACCAATTATAAATTTGTTACAACATGGCATACCATGCCCAAGATAAATCATGGTACCTTGTACCCAAGATGGCACATCACGATTGAGATACATAATGGGCAATCATTGAGCCCTGCTACCCTCACCACTACCAAATGCATCATTAAAGGCAATATTCTCCCTCTTCAAGTTGAAGGAATATGAATTACTATTGCATTTGGGAGTTATGTGTATTTCTAAAGATTGGAATGGAAACAACATTCATATAAAAAATAATCCACAATTTTATCAATCAACACATTTACAAAATAAAAATAAAATTTAGTATAAAAAAACTCACCATGGTTGATATTGCAAACCATGAAGGTGTTACCCTCCTTCACAACCCTAACCTCTTAGTAGTGCTTTCTTGTGTCAATTAAAATAATAAGTTAATGAAAAAATAGAAATCTCTAACATGAATTCTATTCATGCTAGTAAATATTTCATCAACTAATCATCTCACTATGAGTAGCTTAAGTACCAATGGATATTGGCTAGGAATCAAAGTACTTATTTGGAAAAATTCCTCTGAGGCAACAATGGGGGATGGGTAAAATATACTTGTAGAAACCATAAATGCAAGCATGGTAGAGGTAACAAGATTAGATGTAATGGTAGTTTTTGCAATGGTGGATGTAACAAGTTCGGAGTTGCAGTGTGGTAGATTGGTGTATGGTGAATAGGAGTAGCCGTCGTGTATGGATGGAATGGAAAAGGTGGTAGGGTTGGGAAAAAGTAAACCCACAATGGGATGTAGGATTAGAATAAGTACCCTTGGGAGGATGAGAGGGAGGTTAGATTTCTAAGGGCTGGGGTAGGGCGACAAAGGACCAAACTCACCGTCTATTGTGGGATGAATGGTACGGATAAGGGATGTACAAGAAACGTTGAACATGGTGAATTGAATAATAAGCATTGGGCCTACATACACATTTCTAATATTTTATATTAGTAAAAATTATAAAAAAAAAACTCCAAGATAAGATCACAATTTTCACATTAAAAGTATATTTGACGTGATACATGATAGTTTGGAATGGGGTGATATATACAACCTAAATGGAGATGGATATTGAGTCTCTTCATTGATAACTTGTTGAAACACAATGACATTACAATTTATTTATCATAAATAACTTGGAATTGGCAAAACAAAAAAAATATAAAGCCTACTAAGTGTTCATTGAAATAGGAGAGCTCAAGTTAGAATCATGAGATACTCATATTTAGTCAACTTTTACTCAAAGATAAAACTAAATCTTATGTAATTTCATAATCTAGAAAAATGATGAAGTTGTTAAGACAAATCATAATGCAAGAAGACTAGACATTAAACAAAACATAAGGAAAACATCATTTAGAGTGAGAGAGCTAGACAAAGATGAACGGGAAGGTGGAGATAAGGAAACCATAAGGATAAGGAAACCATAAGGGAGTCCTTGGTAAGAAAAAAATGATAAATAAGGAGAGGTCTAAGTGACTACATAATTTTATTGAGTTGAATTGGAAGCCCAAATTGGCAATTTTTGCCTTTGTACAAGGAATAAGTGAGGAGACTTTGAAAATTTTCAAGTTTCCTATTTCCATGGGATGAATGGCATCAAATATTTACAATATGTCATCCTTACACCTACCTAAAATATATGATTATAAAGACAAGCCACAAGGAAAGAAAATCAAACAATACACTAAATAAAAGGAAAACACCATGCGGAATGAGAAGAGGAAGGCAAAGGTCAAAATGGAGTTAGAGGGAATGAAACCACGTGGAAGCACTTGGTAGAAAGACAACAAAAATGAAAAATAGAATTCATCAACACTTAACATTTTAGAGATGATTTGCAAGCCCAATTTGGCAAGCTTGTCCATTCACAAGGAATGAGAAGAGGAAGGCAAAGGTCAAAATGGAGTTAGAGGCAATGAAACCACGTGGAAGCACTTGGTAGAAAGACAACAAAAATGAAAAATAGAATTCATCAACACTTAACATTTTAGAGATGATTTGCAAGCCCAATTTGGCAAGCTTGTCCATTCACAAGGAAGAAGTGGGAGGCCCTTAATGGATTTTGGGTTTCACAGTTCTATGAGATAAGATCCATGGAAATGTTTACAAGCCACCATACTTAGACGCACCAAAAATATGTAGTTTCTAAGACTAACCACAAGGAAATAAGGCCAAAGGCTAAACCAAAGACAATGTAAACACCATGTGAAATCAAAATATGAATATAGTGGTGGAAAAAGTGGTAGAGGCAATGAAAGCATGTGGGAGTGTTTGGTTAAAAAAAATAAAAATTGAAACATAAGAAGAGGACTTGTCACCACTAAATTGGCATATGAGTGAGGAATAAGTGAGGAGACTTGAATGAATTTGGAGTTTCCCACATCCATGAGATGAGTGGCAAAGAATATTTGTAAGCTATCATCCTTACACCCACCAAAAAAATGGAATTTTTAAGAGAAGCCACAAGAAAAGAAGACCAAACTAGAAATGAAACGCAAGGAAAACACAATGTATAATAGGAAAAGGAAGATGAACAATGAAACCACAAAGGTAAATTGGAAAAAAGACAACAAAATTGACAAACAAAGAGACCTTTGTCACTACTTAACATCTTTGAAAAAACCTACCATATCTACTAATATAATGGAAGAAAATGTTTTAACTATTGATAATTTAATTACACAAAATTCATGAAGTCAAGATTGATGAGAAAACAATTTCATCTATTACCACCGAAAAAAAACATTGACAATAATGATTTATAAAGTAAAATAATTGGACAGGGTAAAATATTACCGGGCGTAACTATGTCAAGAAAAATAAGGATATAAAGTAAAAGTAATTGGACAGGGTGAAAGACGAAGTAATAATTCCTTCTGTTTTTCCTGGTTGGATTTTGTAACAATTTCATAAGTTATGTTTTTATTTATTTTTTTGGGCCCTCATTTCATTCACTTTAATGATTCCGTCCATTTCCGATTTCCACCCCATATTCTTTGAAAGTTATAAGTATTAGTCAGCAGATAAACAGTTGTAAAGTAGATAAGATATTGAAGAGAAACAGCATGGTCCCCTGCTTTCTGTTCTGTTTAATTACTTTACCTTCGTATAGTATGCACGGCATGGGCTCCAATTATATTCTTTCCACTCTCCATTGAATTTCGAACAATGTTGCAGCTGTGTGTTACATAAGTGAAGATAGATGCAGGCGGAATGAGAGTGCAAGAACAGCCGAAAAAAATAAATAAGTTCTGATTTCTTGTTGATCTCTACGTTCAAAAAACAAGTGTTAGTTGTTCAGTAGATTAGGCTGTGATCATCTGAGCGATGGCGGAAGAGAAAGCACCGCTAATGTTTTCAGAGGAGTGGGTTAAAGAGATATTTGATATAAGAAATCTGTGGCTAAGATTCCGCGCGTGGCTACTCCTCTCCTGGATGGGAAACCAGAGGCATACATACCACATTCTTTCTCTCTGGGGCCGTACTGGAACCTGGAGAAAAGGATTGCGGCCTCTTCTTCTTCTGCGTGAGATTGTTATGAGTATCGCGATCTGAAGATGGCAATCAGAGTGGAGGCGTACAAAGTGCAGTCAGCCGCCACGTTCTGGCGGAATTGTGGCAAAAGATTGGATGAGATAGTTGAAAAGAAAGGGATGCAGCAGAGGATTGCTTATTTTAGAATAAAAAAGTAATTGATACCTAACTTAATGTAAAAACAATATGATGAAAAAGTTCTTTTTAATTCAAATATCATATTTCCAATAATTAAAACAAATTGGATTTGAATCATTATAAATTTTAAGTCAGATATATTAATGTAAAAATAATAAGATGGAAAAGTGTTTTTTATTAAAATTATTATTAAAATATCATAATTCCGATAATTAAAACCATTTAATTTGAATCATAATAAGCTTTAATCTTTTTATTTTTAGATGGAGTAATATAGTGATTAATTTATATATTTTTATGTTTTTAATTTTATTGCATTTATATTAAGATAAAGTGAAATAGTTTTATGTGTGATTTCAAAATTTTAATAAACTTCATTGAATTTGTTTAAAAATTTCAAACTAATTCAAAATCAAAAATTTTTGAGCAAAATAAAAAATAATGTGGTGAATGTGATTTAAACGCCACAACCTTGGTGGATGAGAGAATCAAATTGCTAATAATCTATTGGTACATGATAAGAGTGAGCAACAATTAAATAATTAATTTATCAAAAAAATATTATGATTAATAAAATATATTAATGGAAAAAGGTGAAAAGACATTGTATTATAAAAAATACAACAATTAATAGAAACAAACCAAAAATGACTATATTAATAAATATTTATTTTTAAAAATAAATATGATGATGAATAGAAAGAAAATATTAATTATAAAAAAAATAATTTACATAATTAATTATATTTTATAGTTGTCAATGTTTTATTTTTTGAAAAAATATAGAGAAAAATTCAAATATTCCTAATTTATAAAGACAATTAAAAATTATATATTTTTTTAACAATTTTTAATTTTGAAAAAATTAATTTTAAAACACAAAATTAAATATCCACGAATCAAAAATTAAAAATTCAAATTTTAAAAATTAATTTTCAATTTATATATATATAAAATCTTACAAAACTTTAATAAACCTATAAAATATTCATGTAAATATTTTTTCTATAAAAATAATTTTAAAATATAAATAAGTAGCTGTCACGCTTGTGAACCAATACCAATACTAGAAAGATTATAACTAGAAATTTGGTGTTTCAATATTTCAGAAATTGAAGCTGCCGCAACGCTCTACTACTATTGGTAAGATATTTTCTTGGTCAACTTTATATTATAATATATTTTAATGATAAATATAATTTAATTTTGAATTAAAAAATTGTTTATCCTTTGAATTTAATATATTTTAATTTTAATTCATTTTATTAAATATTAATTTATTTTTTGAAATTTTGTATTTATAAAGTTTGAATTTCATTTTACTTACAATGAATTTGCATTTATTTTAATTATATATATGGAAAGGTATTTAAATTTTTTTTAATTATAATTATATATGCGGGGAAATAACAATATGTTAATTTGAAGTGACTATTAGAGGCATTTTCACAATAAATTTAAAACATGAAATGTTAGAAAATGAGTTGGTTTTCTAAATTTATAATTTTTGTTTAATATGAATTTTCTCTAATTATAGGAATTTTGAATTTTCTTAATATTGGTATGTTATTTTTCATGCAAATTATAATACACATGTTTTCAAGAATGCAACTATTGAATATCTAAATGATGGATTCTTGTTACAAAAAACTGTGGAGTTGTCCAAAAAAAATCATGAACATTTAATGCAACCTAAAAGGGTATTACCATTATCATACAATCATTTTTTTAAAGATTATAGGGCTCAATTTATTCTAGTGCACCATATGATTTTTTTCTCCAAATGGTTAAGGTTCCAAAATGTTATTGCCCATATAGAGGAAGGATGTATTTTAAGATTTTAATATATGTCAATAGAAAATTGTATTAAAATTAGTAAAAGTTATTAATTATTTATTAAAAAAAGATGTATTGAGAATCTAAATCATCGATTCTAATTGCATATGAATTTTCATGCACAACGGATTTTACAACGGATTTGTCTAGCTTGTAGAAAAATAAAATCAAAGATGTGTGTGTGTGTGTGTGTGTTTTCTCTCAAAAATTGATGTTCTTGTGTATTTGAAGCACAAACCACTATGTTTGTCATCTCAAACCTATCTCTGGAGTAACCAAATCATCTTGCACGTAAGATTCCACCAATAAAATTTACATTCAAAAAAGCGTGTGCACATTCTTAGCCCTAGAAACATGTATTTTTCTAGCACCAAAAATGTGTGTGCATTTCTAGTGCTAGGAACATGCACATCTTCTTGCAACTAGTGACTTTAACACATGGGAAATGGTTGAGGTAGGGTTAAGAGGCTAGGGAGGGTGAGGGAGGGAGGGATAGTGGAGCCAAGGAAGATAGAGAGGCGAGGGTGGGAAAGAATGAGTTAGTGAGTGAGGGAAGAGAGTGAGTGAGAGTCAAGTGTGAGAAAGGTAAGGAAAGAGGGTGTGGAATGGAGAGGGAGGGAGATATTTGTGGTGAAACATGTAGGAAGAGAGAGACAAAGTTGGAGGGTGGTCATTATGAAGGAGGGATTGAGTGGAAAAAAAAAATGGAGAGGGAGGAGAGAGAGAGAGAGCATGTGAGTAAGTGAGTAGTTGGGGGAGATAGAGAGAGAGGGAGAGACTGGAGAGCGAAGAGAGAAGATGAGTGACAAATATAGAGATGACGGGGGAAAAGGAGAATGAGAGAGGGGGAGGGAGTGAGGGAGAAAGAGTGGTGGAGGTAGAGATAAAGAAGGATAAAGGGAGGGAAATAGAGACAAAGTTGGAGGGTAAAGAGAAAGAGATAGAGTTGGAGGTGGGTAGTTGTGAAGCAATGGCTAAGGGAGGGAGGGAAGATGGGAGAGAATGAGAGAGAGAAAAAGGTTGTAAATGGGGAGAGGAAGAATGATACAGGGAGGGATGGAGGGAGGGGGGATGGAGGGAGGGAGAGAGAGAGAGAGAGAGAGAGAGAGAGAGAAAAGGGGGAGGAGAGAGGGAAGAAGAGAGACATAGAGATACAATGAGAGAGAGTGATGGGTAGGAGAAAGAGAGAGTGAGGGGGAGAGAGAAGGATAGAAGGAGGGAGATGGAGTGAGAGAAAGAGGGAGAAGAGAGACAAACACACACACACGAAGGGAGTGAGATAGAGATGGAATTGGGCAGAGATAGATGGAGAGAGAGATAGAGATAAAATATGAGAGATGTACAGGCAGAGAGAGATAGAGAGAGAGAGAGAGTGATAGGAGAAGAGAGAGATAAAGAGTTAGGGGGAATGGAGAGAGAGAGGGGGGGGGGATATTGAGTGAGGTAGAAAGTGACAGGCCAAGTTGAAAGGGGTTTGTTATGAAGGAAGGATTGAGGGAGTGAGAAGGGGATAGAGAAAGAGGGGAAATGGGAGAGGGAGGGAGGTGGTAGCTAAGGAGGGAGGGAGGAAAATATAGAATTGGAGGGGCGAGGGGAGGGAGTGATAAGGGAAGTAGGAAGAGAGAGAGAGAGGGGATGGAAAATGAGACGAAGAGGGAGGAAGAGGGAGTGATACATAGATAGATATATATGGAAAGAGAGGGGGGAGAGAGGCAAGAGAGGGGAGGAGATAGAAACGAAGTTAGATGGGGGAGATAGAGGATAAAGAGGGAATAAGAGAGAGATAGATAGGGAAGAAGAGAGAGATAGAGTGATGCGAGAGAGATAAAGAGAGAGCACTAGGGAAACAGAAGAGAGAGAGAAGGAGATAAAGGAAGAGAATGGGATGAGATGGAAAGAGGGGGGAAGGAAAGAGAGACATAGAGTCAGAGGAAGAGGGAGGGAGAGAGAGAGAAGTATATATATAAAAAGAGATATATATATATAGATAGAGAGAGAGAGAGAGAGAGAGAGAGAGAGAGAGAGAGAGAGAGAGAGATGGTGAGCGATAGAGATAGATAACAATACATGGAGGGAAAAGGAGGCGGAGCTATAGGTGGGAGAGAGAGAGGGAGGAAGAGAGAGAGTATGTGAGGAGGGAGACGGAAAGAGATAGAGAGAAATATGGATGGCTGAGAGAGAGGGAGGAAGAGTGAGAGAGAGATGGTTGGGAGAGGGAGAGAGATAGTGAGGGACTTGAGAAGATAGGGAAATGAATTCTCAAATAATGTTAATGCTACCTACTTCTGACTTCAAGAAACTATTTGCTTCAGAAAATTATAAACACTTATGTGGTTCCAGTATCTTGAGTATCCATCTGAATGTCTTGGGATTTAGAGGAGTAATTTTCGTTGCTAACATAATTTTTCTTTTTCTCAAATCGAAATTGTTTGTACACAGATAAACAATACCTCTGAAATCAAATACTTATGGAACACATATAACATTTTCCAAACCGCTATTGTAAATCTTATTTCTTCTTTTCTTTTCTTTTGACATATTCACATGACGCTCATACGCAATTGACCAATGAAAGTTCACATCAATAAGAGAAAGTGAGTTAAATATAATATTAGCACAAACAACCTCTTTCCTTCCCCTACTACCCATTTCCGCTTTGTACTAAAAACTACTATATCAATCAATAATGTTCTCAATCCCATTTAACTTTATAATTCTCAATTCTCTTCACAATACCGGTTGTTACTATTTCTTGTGTGAAAATTTTTACACATGACACTCTCAATAAATAGCAATTAAATATACCATGCCCTAAAAGACTTTATGGAAATGTACCTTCTTCATAATGAGAACAATATGATAAGTTTTGGAGGGACTACCTCCAATAGCATGCCATGAAATACGTGATGGAAATGTACCTATCATAATGAGAACTGTATGAAAAGTTTTGTGCATGAGCAAAGGTACCTTGTAGCTTCAGAAGTATTTCTTCTTCTATCCCTGTCATGACAAGTGAGTGATCTAATGCTTTTCTGACCTCAACTTTGCCATCAAATATATGAATGGAGTGACGTTGCTAGTTGATGTGGACCAAAGACAACAAGTTTCTCCTAAGCTCTGGGAGATATAAAATATCATGTAGAAGAAATTCTGGAAGACCAGGAAGTTTGAGCCCCATGGTGCCAAGCATTAGGGCACTTTGAGGTCTAAAATGGGCCTCCTAAGAAAATGTACAACCAAAATAAATCTTATAAGAACCAATAGGATTCAAGATGATGATGTCAACCATGGGGGATGATTCACCATTTTTTGAGTAAAAAAGTAAAAATATTAAAAAATAATAAAATAATAAAACTACTTTTTCAACTCGTATTTTTAACTTACCTCCCTAAAGTTTTACTCAAATTTTGAGCAGAAGTACTCGTTGGATGCAAAATTTAATTCCTCATCCAAGGAGTACTCATGTTACATACTTTCGATGGACCCTACTACATGAAAAATGAGAAATACATGAAAAAGCGTGATTGCAATCACATTTTTCATGTATTTCACATTTTTTTGTAATTGGGTCTATCGAAAGTATGCAACATGGGTACTCCTTGGATGAGGAATCAAATTTTTCATCCAACGACTGTTTCCACTAGAAATTTGAGTAAACCCATAGGGATATAAGTTGAAAAATTAGATTTTTCTTTTTTCCCTCTAAAATTTGATGATGCAATCTAATCTTATTTTGTTATTTCCACTATTATTTTATAATTTCTTTAAGAGGCCCATTTTAGACCTCAAAATTCCCATAATTCCTCGATGGCTTGAGATTTGACTTATCTACAAAATATACTACTCCATCAACATTTTCAGTGAATTCTTCAAAAAAAGGTCTCCTAAAATTCATGTGGCAAGTTGCTCTTGAGTCAAACAACCAATCATCTTTCCAATAATTAAGTGAAGCATTAAAAAAGTCTTCAGTTACTCTAGTATTACAATGTTCCACAACATAGTGAGCAAATTCGAGTGCTTTACCTTTCCCTTTGTCATACCTTTGCCTTCATTTCTTTCCTTCTCAATTCGGTCCCAAGGAAACTTAAATGTGGATGCATCATTTCCATCTCTATTACATCGTATGCAATGAAGATCATACTTTTCTCCTTGGAACTGTCTATCCCCCTAAAATTCCTTCTTCATCTTTCTCTTTGGCAACCTCTTCCTCTAGAAGAATCTTGTGCATTATTCTTCTCTCTATGTGCAAGACACACATCTTCTTCAGAAGACTGAGGAGTTGTCTTATTCCCAAAAGTCTTCTCTCTTAGAAATCTTCTTCTCAAGGGAGTCAAAGGTAATCTCCTTGATATTTCCACTTACTTGCAATAAGTTATAGACTTAAATAAGTGTAATATGCAGCCTACATGCCTTAATACAAAAGATAATTCATGGTTAAATTAAAGTATAAACACATGTATTATGCATCTTACCTACTTTAAAGTTAAAAGGTAATTGATATCTAAATTAATGTAAAAACAATAAGATGGAAAAAAAATTATTCAAATTATTATTCAAATATCATAATTCCAATAATTAAAACAAATTGAATTTGAATCATGATAAATTTTAAGTTAGGTAAATTAATGTAAAAGCAATAAGATGGATAAGTCTTCTTTATTAAAATTATTATTCAAATATCATAACTCCAATAATTCAAACATGATAAGGGTTAGCAACAATTAAATAATTAATCTATCAAAGATATTATGATTCATAAAATATATTAATGGAAAAAGGTGAAAAACATTGTTATTAAAAAAAACCATTGTTATTAGAAAGAATACAACAATTAATAGAAAGCAAGCAAGGAATGACTAGGTTAATAAATATTTATTTTTAAGAATAAGTATGATGATGAAATGGTTGAGGTAGGGTTAGGGGGCTAGGGAGGGATAGTGGGGCCAAGGAAGATAGAGAGGAGGGGGTGGGAAATAATAAGTTAGTGAGTGAGGGAAGAGAGTGAGTGAGAGTCGAATGTGAGAGAGGTAAGGAAAGAGGGTGTGCAAGGGAGAGGGAGGGAGATATTTGTGGTGAAACATGGAGGAAGAGAGAGACAAAGTTGTTGGGGGTTTATTATTAAGGAGGGATTGAGAAAAAAAAAATAGATAGGGGGGAGAGAGAGTGTGTGCATGTGAGTAAGTGAGTGGTTGGGGGAGATAGAGAAAGAGAGGGAGAGACTGAAGAGCAAAGAGGGAAGAAGAGTGATAGATAAAGAGATGATGGGGGCATAAGAGAATGAGAGAGGGGGAGGGAGTGAGGGAGAAAGAGTGGTGGGCGTAGAGATAGAGAAGGATAAAGAGAGGGAAATAGAGACAAAATTGGAGGGTAGAGAGAAAGAGACAGAGTTGGAGGTGGGTAGTTGTGAAGCAATGACTAAGGGAAGGAGGGATGGAAAGAATATGGGAGAGAATGAGAGAGAGAAAAAGGTAGTAAAAGGGGAGAGGAAGAAGGAGAGAGGGAGGGAGATATAGATTGTTAAGTTAGAGGAGAAATAAAGAGAGAGGGTGAGAGAGAATGGGAGAGAGAGATAGGGAGGGATGGAATGAGGGGGAGATAGAGAGAGGGGGGTGGGGAGGGGGGGGGAGGGATGGAGTGAGGGGTGGAAGAGAGGGGGGGGAGGGAGAGATAAATATAGAGGGGGAGGAGAAAGGGAATAAGAGAGATATAGAGGTACAATGAGAGAAAGTGATGGGAAGGAGAAAGAGAGAGTGAGGGGGAGAGAGAATGATAGAAGGAGGGAGATGGAGTGAGAGAAAGAGGGAGAAGAGAGACACACACACACGAAGGGAGGGAGATAGAGATGGAATTGGTTGGAGATAGATGGAGAGAGAGATAGAGAGAAAATATGAGAGATGTACATAGAGAGAGGGGTGGATAGATAGAGAGTGAGTGAGTGATGGGAGAAGAGAGAGACAAAGAGTTAGGGGGAATGGAGAGAGAAAGAGAGAGGATATTTGGTGAGTTATAAAGGGAGAGACAAAGTTGGAAGGGGTTTGTTATGAAGGAAGGATTGAGGGTGTGAGAAGGGGCAAGAGAAAGAGGGGAAATGAGAGAGAGGGAGGTGGTAGTTAGGGAGGGAGGAAGAGAAGGATACAGGGAGGGAGAAAAATATAGAATTGGAGGGGATAGAGAGAGAGTGATTATGAGAGGAGGAATAGAGAGAGAGAGATAGGATGGAAAATGAGAGGAAGAGGGAGTGATACATAGATACATATATATGGAAAGAGAGGGGGGGAGAGAGAGGAGAGAAGGGGGGGTAGAGGGCTTAAGAGGGAATAAGAGAGAGATAGAGAGGGAAAAAGAGAGAGGTAGAGTGATGACAGAGAGAGAGAGAGAGAGAACTAGGTAAATAGAAGAGACAAAGAAGGAGAGAAAGAAAGAGAAAGGGGTGAGAGGGAAAGAGGGGGTAAGGAAAGAGAGACATAGAGTGATAGGAAGAGGGAGGGAAAGGGAGACAAGTATATATATGTAGAGAGAGAGACAGAGAGAGATGGTGAGGCAGAGAGATAGATAAAAAGACATGGAGGGAAAAGGAGATAGAGCTATAGGTGGGAGAGAGAGGGAGGAAGAGGGAGAGGTAGAGAGAGAGAGAGTATGTGAGGAGGGTGAGGGAAAGAGATGGAGACAAATATGGAGGGGGGGAGAAAGGGAGGAAGAGTGAGAGGGAAAGAAGTGGGATGGGGGGGAGGAGGAATAGAGAGACAAAGAGAGAGAGAGAGAGAGACAGAGAGAGAGAGAGAGAGAGATGGGTGAGATAGGGAGAGAGATAGTGAGGGACCTGAGAAGTTGGGGAAATGAATTCTCAAATAATGTTAACGCTACCTACTTCTGACTTAAAGAAACCATTTGCTTTAGATAAGTCTAAACACTTATGTGGTTCTAGTATCTTGAGTATCCATCTGAATGTCTTGGGATTTAGAGGGATATTTTTCACTACTAACATAATTGTTCTTTCTCTTTAGTCAAAATTGTTTATACACAAATAAAAAATATCTCTGAAATCAAAGACTTATGGAACACATATAACATTTTCCAATCCGCTAGTACAAATCTTGTTCCTTCTTTTCTCTTCTTTTGACAGATTCACATACCACTCATATGCAGTCAACCAGTGAAAGTGGAGATTGACTTAAGAATGCATCTCAAGAATCGACCATTCATATTTGAATCTTTCTGGTTGCAGAATCCCACATTCATGAAGAAAGTAAAAAGTTGGTGGAAGGAGAGCTCAATCCAAGGCAGTCACATACACACGTTCCATTTAAAATTAAAAGAGATTAAAACTCAAATCAAGCGATGGAACGAGAAAAAGTTTGGAAACATTATGAAATATCAATACCATATTCAATCACAAATGAAAGAGGCACAACAAAGAATTATTAAGGAAGGCAGATTGGAAACCACTACAGTGGAGGAAGGTAAATGGATAAATCAAATGGAAGAGAAACATAAGCAAGAAGAAATTTTGTGGAAGAAGAAATCCAAAATATAATGGCTTAGGGAAGGGGAGCGTAATACTTGGTTTTTCCATAAACAAATGATCCAACATAGGCAACACAATAGAATATTCTCCATTGGGGATGACTCAGGCAACAGACTTGTGCAGCATGATGAGATGAAGAACCTGGTGGTGAATCATTTCCATACCCTCCTGCGGGAGCCTCCTGAGGACAGATCAGAAGTTATCCAAATAATAAAGTGGCACATTCAACAAATCATCTGTAAAGACCAGAAATTGGCCCTCATGAGAGTGGTAACCTTAGAGGAAATAAATGATGTTGCCAAAGGAATGGAAAATAAAAAAGCATAAAGACCAGATGGGTTCAAGAAAGAGTTCTACCAAGCGGCCTAGAGCTTCATCGGACATGACATTCTTGAGGTGGTGGAAGAATCTCATCGAAATCAAAAGGTAAGTCTGGGTCTCAATGCTACATTTATTTCTTTAATTCCCAAAACTACCAAATTTTAAGATCCCCAAGGCTTCATACCTATTTCCCTTTGTAATTTCATTTATAAAATCATCTCCATGGTCATTGTTAAGCATCTCAAGCCTCTCCTTCCTAATCTTATTTCCCCTGAGCAAACCAGTTTTGTGGAAGGCCATCAAATATCTGATGGTATCATTACATACCAAGAACTAATCTACTCCCTGAAATAGCTCAAAATGCCTGGAATGATGATTAAGCTAGACCTATCTAAAGCCTATGATCGCCTTAGTTGGACCTACCTTATCAGCATTTTTAAGTACTTCGGCTTTGATCAACATTGGTTAAACTAGATCATATCCCTTATTTTGACCCGTGTTTTCTCTATCTTGCTAAATGGATCCCCATCTCATACCTTCAACCCATCTTGACGCCTGAGGCAAGGCGACCGAATCTCCCCTTTCCTCTTCATTCTAGTGGCTAACGATCTAGGTAGATACCTGAAATCATAAGTTCAATTGACCCACATCAAGGGACTTCGGCCTTAGGGTAATGATCTCCCCGTTTCCCATCAGCAATTTGTGGATGATATCATGTTATTTTTCTGAGTTTCTCTAAAGGAAGTTAGAAGATTTAAATCTATTCTTCAAGATTTCATGACAGCCTCAGAGACTGTGATCAATAACGATAAGTCTAATATATTTTTTTTTAACACCCCTATGAATATTCAAGCCTTCCTTGCTAGAGAGATGGGCTTTGGGATTGGTTCACTACCCACTAAATATTTGGGCATGCCATTGGCTTTCAACTCTTTAAAAACCTGATGCTAGAAAGGCTTGATCCAAAAAATTCAAGAAAAATTGAGTGACGGGGATTTTAGAGCACTCAATATAGCAGGTTAAATAGTCCTCCTTAAAGTAATTCTCGATTTGATACCCATCTACCATCTTTCAAGGATGGTTTCCCTTAAAACTTCTTGTAATTCTATGGTAGAGATTTGCAAAAAAATATTATGGGGAGAAGCAAAACAATTGAAGAAATGGGCTCTAGTATCATGGAACAACCTTACCAAACCCAAGAAGACTAGAGGATTTGATTCAAGGGACCCATTCATCTTGAATAAGGTTATGGGGGCTAAAATATGGTGGAGACAGATCAAGGGGGGACAAGACTTATGGAAGAATATATGGGCTAAGAAATATGGTATGCCACTATGGACAGAGGATATTCTCAGATATCTGGATCCTCCTAAAGGGTGTTCTATATGGAATCTGGTAGCCAGTAACCGAGACCTCATCAACCATCATTTCTTCTATGAAATCAAAAATGGAAAAAAACGCTATTCTGGCAAGATTCCCAGAAGCAAAGAGAAAATTTGTTCAATCGCCAAGACTTGGGGGAGATATTTCTTTACACTACTAGCCAAAACTATCAGACAGTAGACCAATTTTGAGACTATCAATGCTTCCTTGAAGCTGGAGGCATTGGAAGACACTTTAGGATTGGCCTAGTCTACTCATCTCTATTCAATGGGAACAACTGGACAAAGAATTAAAATCAAGGAAAATTACTCACCAAGATGGTCTTGTTATTCTCATATGGGGTTACTCTACACGAGGCATCTTCAATATCAAAGAATCTTATATCCTATGATCGAAGGACCCTTGGAACTAATGCAATAACCTATGGCATAAAATATGGGCGAGTAGGATCTGTCCAAAAATAACATACTTCTTATGGATGGTTTGCAAAGGTACGATTCTTACATAGGACCAACTTCAAAAATGGGGTATGCATGGTCCTTCAATTTTCCTCCTTTGTGGCCATTAAGGTGAGGATTTGGAACATATCCTGAACTCTTGCTCCTATGCCAGCCATCAATGGAGACAACTAGAAACATTGTTTGGTCACATGGCCAGAGATCTCCATAGAATTAAAGAAACCTTGCTCTTATGGCATGAGGGAATCTTTTCAATTCTGGTGCTTAATTGTGTGTAGGCCTTATTTTGGGCTTTCTCCTTTAGGCTATCTAGAAGGAAAGGAATAATAGAATCTTTAAGGATACTAAAAACCCCTAGAGATTGTTTGGAAAGGGATAAATCAAAACATTAGAGAAACGATTCTTGCAGAGAAATGGCATTTGGATGACTAGCAGGTTGCTCCTCACGAGGCTAGAATTTTAACCCTGCTCAATATATCCCCCTCTATGATCGCCCCGAATTCGTGGAAATTTTTAGTTGCTCCTACAGGATCTTCCAAACACTTCTCAGCACCTCCAGAAGGATTTATTAAACTCAACTTCGACGGTGCTTCTAAAGGCAATCTAGGTCAAGCGGGTTATGGAGGGATATTTAGGGATTCAAGCAAACGACCAAGATTAATATATGCAGTGGACTATGGCTTTGCTACAAATAATGAGGCAGAGTTTAATGTTATTAAATAGGGCCTCCTTATCGCCATCAGAGCGGGCTACAGGAAGCTTATGATAGAAGGAGATTCAAAACTTGTAATGGAAATTGTTAAGAAGTTGAATCAAGGAACAGGATGGGAGAGACTCGGCCATAGCTGGCGCCTTGCTAGACTAGTACAGGAAATTGGTGAAATCCTTCCTCACTTTGAATATATCCTCTCTTCACATGTTCTGAGAGAAGGAAACAAAGCAGTGGATTTTCTAGCAAATTGGGGATGTGCTAACATGAGCAGATCTATGGAGCTAACTTGGCCCCTCCCTCCATCAGAAATTGACTTGCAACCTCTGAATACAATCCTGGATTAGGACAATAAGGAGAGTCAACACTCTTCCCACAAACCAAATCCCTATCCCCGATCGGGGTGCGAGACGGTACATATTGAAAATCCCAATGCATAATGGATTGTGTCTGGATCCCACAGTAGATCTTTGCCACCCTCCACATGCTCCACTCACATGGTATGGTGGAAGTTCGTAGCAAGGTAATTAATTTGAGGAGGAAAGGTGGCAATAAGGCTTCAATGCGGCATGCTCCCGGCCTTTGTGGTATTCATTTTGGTAAGTTGTCTGTTGGTGAATTGGTTCGGTATCAGTGTGACGAAGAGCTCGGCTAGCCTCGATAGGAGACCGCACCAGCCCCTTGTAGAACCTGGGTTCGCTTTCCATGGGATTTTCCTGGTTGTCTCGAGTATATACTTAGTACTATGTTCCTCTTCTGTTTCATGGATCGTTTCTCTTGTCTGTGGGTTCTAGGGGACGCAAGATCTGAGATGTGTAGGCAGATAAGGAAGGATTGGTCTTGGGATGTAGGTTTAGTTGTCTCAGCTCCATACGATGGATGTTCTATTTTATTTACCCCTGTGTCGATTATTTATGGAATTATGTTAATTCGTATGGGGGTTTTAATAGTTAGGCTCTTGAGATGTTCATGGCTCACCTGGTTCTTCTACCGGCATATCCAATCTGGGTTGTATATGTGAGTTTGTGGTTCTAGTCGAAATCCATTAAGGCCTCTGCATGTGATTGGTTTAAGGTCTCTCTCTTTCTTCAATAGTTTTGGATATTGTATGACCTATGCATACGACAAGTTCTCCTCTCTTAGCGCCCTGACAGGTAACTGGTAGAGATTCTAGGTTTTGTTTAAGATGCGGCTCTTAACAATGTTTATCCTCACAGGTGCTCTGGCAGAGAGCATTCCATGGCCACTCCTGGGTCCTAGAATTTGGTTCACTCGAGGTTTCTTGTTGGTATTTTAGTTCAGTGTTTGCAAGTTGATAGTTAGGTATTTCAAAGTAAACCGCCTGGATTGTGCAGTAGTTGAAAAAAGCAGAGCCACCCGTGGCTCCAATGGTTGTGGGAAACAGGTTAAATCATAAAATCCATCCCACCAGCTTATATCTCAATGGGAAGCTAAGCTTAATGACAAAGCAGGTATTCTCAGTCTAGATTTGGAAGAATGGCATGATTTCGTTCCAAAACCAGGCCACTCCTAGGATCACACCTCCCAATACAAGAAGACACTGCACTTGTATTAGATGATGAAAAGCCTCCTGATGAAAGCAATGGAACATATCCCATTAGTATTAGTCACGCAAGCTGCAATAGTCCTGGATTACAGTCAATATTTTCAGTAGTTAAAATTTAAGCTACAACAACAAAGTGGTCGCCTCAGTCGCATTAAAAGGCACATCCCTTACATACTACAACCTAAACACTTTGGGTTGACTGCTAAAGATTCATCTCCAGTTGATTCTGCAGAAGATGAATAGTTTGATGGTTCCCCTTTGTTTTATTTTATAGTATATCTAACAGTTTTTGTATTTTTAGTATTTCGAGTATGTTTATAGTTATCTAGATGTTAGGAAGTTCAAATATAATCAAACATTGATAGCTTGGATAGATAGATTGATTCTATATTGTTTTAGGATGGATTATCATGTTGTTAGGTGGCCAACAAATATGGTTTCCCTCTGGGAAGGTTGAGGCCACCTAACCATTTTGATGATGGATGTATCCTACCCATTTTTGTGAAAATTAATGAAAAATAAAGGAACTACTAAGCTTACAAAAAAGAAATGTAGTCAACTAGTCATAGTATCTCAGATTAATCTCATAGAAATCAAAACAAAGAAAGGTGAACCCGGGAGATAGAAGACGATAAAATCAAACCATGAACATATTATGGATTCTTGCATTCCTATGAGTCATTGGCCAAATGAGTAGATGATGCAAATGGCGATCCTTGAAGTCGAGTCTATAACACTCAAGTGTTATCTAATCTAGTATAAGAGATCTCAAATGTATGATTTTTGTAATCTATAAATGTGACAGTTGAATACTCTTGTAATTTTGTAATTTTGAATAAAGAAATGTTTCCCTCTTATCTAAGATGGATTCATAATGGTGTACATATATGTTATATAAGCTTTAGTTTCCTTGAGGTGCTTAAGTTTCTAAAGTAAACAAATTTCAAGGAGGTTTTATTTTTAGGGATAAGATCCTTATGTGAACCCCATAGATCTAAAATTTAATTAAAATTTAGAATCGATAGTGATTTAGATTGATATTTAATTAAAAATTTGTATCTTAAATTTTTTAAATGTCATGTGTATAGTATTCACGTTGAGCACGCAAGACATTTTATAAATCTATATACATGGCATATATATTTGGTTTCTATAAAATCTATTTTATGTAACAACCAAGTTGATATATTATTTTACTTAAAATGGAAATTCAACAATCTAGGTTATGAACAACATTGAAATATTTTTATGTTATTAATAAATATGTCATGTGTCAGTTTGATATAAAACATGGAAAGAGTTACACACATGCTTCATATTGGAATGTAAAAAGTGCAATATATATATATATATATATCATGTGTATAGTATTCATGTTGAGCATGCAAGACATTTTATAGATCTATATACATGGCATATATATTTGGTTTCTATAAAATCTATTTTATGTAACAACCAAGTTGATATATAATTTTACTTAAAATGGAAATTCAACAATCTAGGTGATGAACAACAATGAAATATTTTTATATATTTTTATGTTATTAATAAATATGTCATGTGTTAGTTTGATATAAAACATGGAAAGAGTTACACACATGCTTCATATTGAAATGTAAAAAGTGCAATATATATATATATATCATGTTATGACTACTAAGATCTTTTAGATAACCTCAAAAGAAATAAAATCGAACAAGAATTATTAGTACTTTACATATTGACATTTAAATTAAAATCATTGTAATTTAACATGCATTGATTGTGCACTAAAAGACACTTTCTACAAGTTCAATATTAAATTGATGTACATGATATATTTTAGTTCATTTTAAGTATTAAAGTGACTTGCATCATAGTAAGATTTTACTTATTTTTTAGTCTATGAACCTAGAATTCAAAATTGTTATTTTGTAAAATTTTACTTCTTGAATGTTCTTAATTGAATGTATTAAATTAAGGAATTGATTGAAACATTTGATAGCCAACTAAATTTAGGAAAGTTTAAATTATATAAAATTATCTAAAAACATATCATTACTTTTTTTTGGTATATTAAATTCCAATACATATAACGTATATCATGTGTTATGACTAAGTTGTTGTAGAGGACCTCAAAATAAATAAAATTTAATAAAATAAGCTATTGGTTGAACATTACTAGTTGAAGACATCTTTTAAAATTGAATTTAAAATGTATTTCAATCATATTTGTGTATTTTAATTGAACCATGAACATATATTTTAGTTCATTTTAAGTATCAAAATGACTTGCATCATAGTCTAAGATTGTACTTATTTTCTTAGTTTATTTCTTGAGAAGTCAAAATTGTTATCTTGTTAGCTATGTATGATAATAAACTATCCATATGAAAATATATACAAATTACATTATACACATGTACATTGACAAACTAAAAAAATAAATATCCATAAACTAAAATAATGTTCATGCATCCATAAATTGTCCATGTATGAAAATATATAAAGTTTGTACATCACATGTGAATATGCCCTATGAAATGGGCCTGAAAATATACAAACTATCTATGATCCACTCTAGAAAGTATCACTTCTAGAACTCTTATGTGTGTTTTGTTGCATAGAGTGAGCGTCCATAATCTGGTACTGCAATATAACACATTCAAATTCAAATTAATTAGAACATTATTTGTACAAAATAAACAATCTAGAAATAAATGATTTTGAACTGTGCATTTAAATAGTCCCCTACCTGTGACTCAGTTGAGTGCAAATGGAAGTCAGGTGGGATGGGGGTCTAATCAATCTGGATTTGGTGCTCCCTTTCCTGTGGCTCAATTCCTCCATACCCATCATCCCACTCATGTGTCCACATAACTACAACATTGACACCCCTCTACATCTGGGCCTATGTACACAATGGAAAAGAAAAATTATAATTAGTCTATGAATTAATTAGCATGCATACATGTAACTTAAAAAAAGAAAATGTTGAAATGTTAGGAATAAAAAAAATCACCTCAATTGCTAATCCATGATTGTTATGAGGTGGAGGATACTGAGAAATGGAAACATGCACTATAGGAGGTTTCTCTGGCTAGTCAATTGCCCCCTTAGATGACCTCAAAAGCTCATTTGTGTAGTTGGATTCTGCATGCATGTTATCATGAAATTATTAATATAAATTCAATATGATACAAACTTATTAATATAAATAATGTAAAATTTGACGATAAGAGTCAAAATTTTCATATATATGTACCTAGTCTATGTCACATGGGTTGTGCACCCTCCAAGTGTCACAGATGGTATCACGACACATATATGCATATGAAAAAAGTTGGTCATACCCTAGACTCTCAAGATATGAATCATCATGTAATGCAACTGGTGGGCCATGAGGCAACAAAGGTGGTCTACTCATCTCTCCACACAATGCGACATGTGCAATGGCCATTTACCTCTACATGTTATCTATATTGGTATGCCTAGTCTCAACGCCAAGTTGTGAAAACTACTCTAGCTATGTTGGAAATACCAAGCTCTAATATGGTCGTGGCGAAAATATCGAAGGTGGTGCTACATGCACAAGATCCCTATGAGCCCCGACACATTCATAACTACATACCAAATTGGGTCCATAAAACATAGATCCGGTGATGGTGTAATTTTTCCTCACATGTAGCATAAAATCTGCATATATATTCTTCACAAAGTAAATGGGACCTAGTCATGGTGAGGAAACTAGCACCAAGCTCCAATGAATCGATCAAAATGGGATGCATCAACATTTTTAAAATATTTTAGCAGAATTGAACCAACATATATAGCACGACATTCTGGAGTGATGTCAAACAACTCCCCACAAATATCAATGTTCTTGGTGGCATCTTTCATTTCCTTCCAAGTATGTGGGCCTCTAACTTCTAGCCTCCTAATCTTATGTATGGAATATAGGAGGTGGCTTTGTGGGCCTGCCCTATGGTATGTCTCGATCAACCTATTGATGTTATCTAGCATCAAAGACAACGTACACATAGTAGGAAAAATAACAAAGATTTTATCTAGCTCTCGTGTCTTCCATGTCTGTTGGGCCCTAACATCCTTATCTGTGATACTGGCTATAGTGTCGTTCCACAGAAGGATTGGCACTGCACTTTGATCCTCGTCTTCACCCTATTGAGGGTCTTCAAATCATAAACATAATTTAATATACATATAACAAAATAGAAGCATAATAACATATACATTAAATTCAAATGCATCAATTGAAGACGATTTAAAAATTAAAGACAATTTCAAGACATAAACACATAAATTTTAAATAGGATTTAAAATGCAAGATGTATACCTGCAACAGGTGAAGAAGGTCCACTATCCGTAGCAAGACCATCAACATAGATAGAAACACTAACTTTGACACTTTGACTTGTGTTGGAGGGAGGATATATGAGTGAAACATACACTCTAGTATGGCTACATGATCTAGCCCGACCATGTATAACAAATCCCCCAACACTCTGATGGACTGCAGTTGGGGGCTGTATGGGAGATGGATATGCAAATTACATATAATACATAAAAACTAATCCAATAAAACAATTTTGACATAGAAAGAATGTTGACAAGGAAACCATTTATAAACTCAATTAGAATAATATAGGCTAAAGTCCTAAACTAAATAGAGTGTCTATTTTGATAAATTATCAACCAAAGTATTGAGTTCCATGTAAACACAATCGAAAAATGTGATTGAAAAATCTAACTTACACTTTTTCCCATTTATAAATAATGCATTTTATTCATAGAGCAAAAATATGTAAATATATGTAAAAATTGAAATAAACCTATTTACAAAACTAATAAAACTTCATGCCAACCAAATACTCCATAAGACAAGTTCTTATAATGTTTGATTTTGACATGTGACAAGCAAGACAATGTTTCTCGTACGACACACTACATAATGAAACAATATGGTACAAATTAGAAAAGAATCAAATGCTTATATATTCTCTTTAAATGCACTTTTAATTATGGATTCAATGTATGTATCAATGATGCACTCTTGAAACTTATATATATATATATATATATATATATATATATATATATATATATATATATATATATATATATATATATATATATATATTATGTTTCGTTATATTTTTAAATAAAATTATAAGTGTAAGTTACAAAATCATTACTCAACTAATAAATTTAATAAGGGTGGGAACTAAGAGATATATAGATGTCATATATCATTATATTAAATAATTTAAAAAATATGAGTAATGGAAATTTTAAGGAAAATTATAGATCGACTTGAGTCTTAAAAAAGTTGTTGAGCATCACCCATCTTATGTTATTATGAAGAGCACATTATATTAAATGGCTATAAAACTATGTTATATATATATATATATATATATATATATATATATATATATATATATATATATATATATATATATATATATATATATATCTGTGTGTGAGAGAGAAAAATGTTATAGCTACAACTATGTTATATAGTGTTATATTACATGCTATGTTATATTATATAATTATATATCTAGTTATATTGTATATATATAATACTTATATTATACACTGTGTGTGTGTTAGTTATGCTATATATAATTTTATGTTTTGTTATATATAGAGAGAGGGGGTATGTGGTTAATCAAATTTAATTAAATAGAAAAAAAAATGGAGTTACTTAATATTTTATTTAAGTACAATTAATTTTATAAAACAAATTATATATGTATTATTAAAAAATATTTAAAATATAAATTTATTTAAATTTAAAATAAAAAATGAAATAAAAAAATTTATTTGATTTAATAGAGGTTTATCATGAGCAATTATATTTTTTATGTCAATGTAAATTTCCTAATTTATTTATTTATTATATTTCTATAGTTTAATTCTTTTTTGTTTTGAAATTTTTTTGGGCATATTTATCAAATTTGTTCAAAATTTAAAATGCATTTTTAATAACAAAAATTCATTGTTTTTTGAAAATTTATTTCACTAAATTCCTAAAAAAAAACTTTAAAATGTAATGCTGATTTTCATAAAAACATCTATGCTAGGTTTTTTTTCAAATCAATTAATTTTATTTTGCAAGAAAAAAAAGAAAAAGACAAAATGATAGGAAATGTACCTCGGCTTGAGCCTCTAGTTCATTGGCGAGGTTGATGGGTAGATGGATTGAGTTCATCTGTCGCGGTTAAGCTTAGAAATCTTCCGTCGAATTCCTTTTCCTCTGGCAGTGCAGAAAAAATGACTTGCGTAGGTTGCAACTGGGGTATTTTAATTAGAAATAATGCTCGATTGAGCTATATTTTTGTATTGAGTTGTTAACTCGGGTTACAGAATGATTCAATCGAGGGTATGATTAAATGCTCGATCGAGCTATTTTCAAGCATCTCAATAACTCGATCTAGAACCTAAAAATGGCTCGATCGAGCACTTAAAATTGCTCAATCGAGCATCCATTTTTCAACAAAATGTGCCCTCATTTTGCCAAAAAGTGTAACCCAACTCCATGTGTTAACCCTAGTATTAATAGTGAATTTGACCACCTTGTTACTCTTAAGATCATTGACAAGGAGTATTGAATAATAAATTGATCTCTTTCATTATTCCATTGATTTTATAAAATCTTTTAGCACCATTCCTAGGATATATCTTTAGAAAAGGATGGAAGAGAGAAAGTTTCCTCTTGAGTTGAGGGTTGTTGTGACAAGGTTGTATGAGAACGCTCTTGCTAATTTTAGGACCATTGAAGGTTGGTTAGATGAAATTAATTTCAATATTTGAGTCAGGCAAGGGTTTCCCTTGCCCTTTTTCATATAGAATGATACATTAGAACAATGTTTGGAATAAGTAGGTTATGTTGGCCCATTTCTCACTAGTATATTCATCACTCTTCTTCTTTATGTCAAGAAAGGGTGTATGTTGTACCCTACCCTTTTAGCATATGCATTGACACATTAGAAGAGTGTTTGGAAGAAATAGATTTTGTTAGACCCAAGTTTTGTTTCCTCGTGATATCATTTTTTTGGCAAGCAGTCATTATGATCTTGGAAATGAACTAAGAATCCTCTAGCGTTTATGTTCCAAGATGGGAATGTCTATTAATACTAATAAAACAAAATTTAGAATTACTAAATCCAAAATTATTGTGTATGATACTTTCATACATGAAAATAACAACATGGAGGAAGTTACTTCATACAAATATATTGGAATTGATATCCATCACAAGCTCAACTAGAATTATACCATTTAGAAAATGATAAATGGAGCATGGAAATATTATTATGGACTTCAAAATAATTGTAAATCAATCAATCTCTAGATATGGGATAAATAAAAACTCTATTTTGAGACTTGTGTCATCCCTATTATTTTATATAGATATGAGGTTATTCATGCAGTATCTCTAGAGTGTTGTGGAGGAAGAGAGAGTAGATCCAAAAGAAATTTAAAATGTACAATCTCAATATTAAATGAAATACACCCTATCATACCCTCCTCATCGAAACAATCATTTCCCCCATTGGAAGCAAGGTCTTAGGTTATGGCTAGGTATCTCATCTATAAGAAGAGGCTAAACAACATGGAAGATAGGAGGTTTCATAAAATTGCTTCTAACTCTAATCAAATCCACTTTTAGCTCAAGCTAGGATGGCATAAGAATGTCCAAAATTGGCTAGACTATTAAAGGATAAAGGAAGAGATATTTTTCAAAATAAGAATAAAATTAAAATTATTATTACATCAAAATTTAAAGACAAATTGTGGGATGATAAGGAGTTGAAGGTAAAAGGAAAACTAAGATATTATAAGGAGGTGATCAAGCCAATTCTTGAAAATCAAAAGCATCTCTCTATCATGACTAGAGTAAAGAAGAAAATAAGCATTGCTAAAGTACGAACAAATTCTCATGAGCTCCATAGTGATACTAAGCATTGGACAATTCCCAAAACACTATGAGATGAAAGAATTTGCCACCTTGAGACACCAAGAGGGTTGATGATGGAAAGCACTTTTTCTTAGATTGTCCAACTTATACTCATGTTAAATATTTTTTTTAATTATTTGTCACACTACTAACCTTCTGGACTTCATTTTTGTCAAACTAATAACTTTCTTGAAAAAAAATTGTCACACTACTAACCTTAAGCCACATTGAAGTAATATTGGCAAGGATATATGAGTAATCTATGACTTAACAAGAGTCGAGAGTCACAATGGGCCAAAGATGCCTCGTTGTAGTATTTGAAACTAGGTAGGTGGGATAACATCTCATTGTGCTAACCACTTGATTGTCCCATGAGGAGACAACCTTCTTAACACTTTAGCTTAACAAAACTACAATAATAGTGGAACACTTCCCTTAATGTTTTTTCCAATATAGGAACAAAATTCTAAAGAATCTAAAGTAATATGTTACCATTTTAAGGTTTGATAGACTATATTAGGTCTTAATGGTTTTTAATCATCACCATCATCATCAATATAAAATATATATAAAAAATTAAAATATACTAAAGCAGTTATATAAATTAAAGGTGTAGTCTAACTTATAGACGAAATAGATTTTTTCACCGAAATTTGTCAAAACAATTTCAAGAAAGATTGTGACTTTTTGTTGTTTAAAATGTATTTTTTAATGCATAAATGGATTAAGCACCTTGAAAATCCCCTTGAGGCACTCAAATTTGTAGATTAAACAACTTAAATTCAAGTTTTAAAAAATATCTACCAGATTTTGATTAAAATTAACCAGAAAAGATGTCGTGAAAAAAGGTTATTTCGTCTATAAGTTAGACTATGTCTAAATTAAACGGTTGGTAAATTTCGATAGGAATGAATCTATGACAAGCATCAAAACACCTACTCCACTATACATATCATATTTCCCACATTAAACAAATCATAAAAATTAAAGTTTCAACCCACCTTACCATGGAAATTCTTGACTTGTAAATAGTTTTTAATAGAGCTTGAGTGGGCCTAATGGTTAAGAGCGTGTGTTTCCTCTTAAGAAGTCACAGGTTCAAAACCAATGGGGGTAGAGTATGTATGTCTTTCTAGACTTAGATGATGATGATAATAATAATAATAATAATACAATATCTTGGCTTATCAATACAACATGCCACATATGACACATGTTCATATGACATTTTTTTTAAATAGTTATTTTGAGATAAATTCATTAAAAAAGAATCACTAATTTGGAGATAAAAAAATAACCCTTCTTGTGAATACTATTATGAGTATTCCACCATTCTTCCATGAAGGTTAAATCTCTACCATCCATTTTCTAACTGTTAATAATTTAATTAAAATTCTAAAAGACTCAAATAAACATACCTGTCAACATAATAATAATTTAGTGATATTGATAATCATTATTATTAATTAATATAGATTTATCCAACCTTTCAAATGGAAAACAAAATGTTTAATATATTATAAATTTTAGCTTTTTGATAAATAAATTATTTAAAACCTCAAAATAATTTTAACCAAAGTACAGAGGTACTTTACCAAATTCTTTTAGAAAAGAGGGAGAGATGATTCACTTTACGTTCACATCGAATAATTGTAATTATGATGAACTTTAAAAACTAGACAGAAATTAGATTATAATTGGGGTGATTGTGTGGAAGCCCGATAGAAATTAGATTATAATTGGGGTGATTGCGTGGAAGCGCAGAAACTTATGGTTTATTTGTCACTCGATTTTGGATCATCAGTGCACTTTAATGATGGTGTTTCCCTCCCGCAAATAGAAATTCTTTATTTAAAGTTGCAATTGTTGTAAAGTGGATAAATTATATTTGAATTGTTGTAAAGTGGATAAATTATAGCAGAGGGTCGGTCTAATAGTTCCTGTTCACTTGCTTTACTTTTGCATGGTATGCGCTCCAATTATACTCTTTTTGCATATGATGATTGAAAACTTGCAAAGTCTGTCAATATGCAAAGGGAAGAAGCCAAAACACAAGTTTTTATATCCCATTACCAATTCCAGATAGGCTTTGGGATATGGTAAGTATGGATTTTGTTTTGGGTTTACCAAAGACTCAAAGAGGCAATGATTCAATTTTTGTTGTAGTGGATAGATTTTCAAAAATGGCACACTTTATTCCATGTTATAAGGCTAGTGATGCTTCTCACATTGCTAAATTGTTTTTTAAGGAGGTTGTAAGATTGCATGGGTTGCCTAAAAGTATTGTCTCAGACAGGATTCCAAATTTATTGGACATTTCTGGAGGACACTATGGAAAAAATTGGGAACTAAATTAAGTTTCAGTTCTGCCTATCATCCACAAACTGATGGATAGACTGAAGTTGTGAACAGGATTTTAGGCAATCTTTTAAGGAGCCTTGATGCAGAACACCCAAAGCAATGGGATCAAGTGTTGGCACAAGCTGAATATGCATATAACGACCCACCTAATAGGAGTATAGGACAAAGTCCATTCCATATTTTTTATGGAATGCATCCAAGCGGAGTATATGAGTTAAGAAACTTAGGAAAAGATGAGATGAAAAGTGCAGAGGGTGAAGATTTTGCTTCAGAAATGCAAGCAATAAATGAACAAGTGAAATAGCAGCTCCAGGATAGCAACATCAAGTACAAAACCAGAGCAGACATGAGAAGAAGAGAGATGAACTTTGAAGTTAGAGATCTAGTTTTAGCACATCTCAGAAAGGAGAGGTTTCCAAAGAGGGAGTATAACAAATTGAAGTTTAAAAAAATTGGATTGTGCAGAGTGTTGAGGAAATTTTCTGCAAATGCCTATGAGATTGAATTACCCCCTGATGTTGGAATATCACCAATTTTTAATGTTGCATACCTGTACAAGTATGAAGGTGAAACTGCAGATGATACAGCACAAGATCAAGAGACCCAAGAGATTGACTGGGTAAAATAGTTACCCATAGCAAAGAATTTGCAGCCAGAAAGAATTCTGGACAAGAAGGTGTTTAAGAAAACAAGGGGACAAGAATACTTCCAGTATTTGGTAAAATGGAAGGATCAGCCAACCGCTGAAGCTACTTGGGTTACAGAAGACATGCTACAGAAACTGGGCAGTTCTGTAGATGAACTCATGGACAGGAGCCCATGAAGAATTTTGTCCTTAGGAGTCTGATGCAGGAGCATGTGACTTGGAGGGAAAATCTTCAAACTTATTCCAAAAATCCAAAAAAATCTACAGGCAAAGGAGTGGGGTCCTTTAGCCAGCAGTTTCCATGCTTTTCTAGTTTAAGATAGGGATAGAATTAAGAATAAAATCATTTTGTAATAATCGCTTATGGATAAGCGATAATAAGCTTTATGCATAATTGCTTTAAATCGATGTAAAAGGCATGCTTTTGTATGGATAAGGACCGAGAGGGCTTATCTATTATTTATAAAATGAAATAACGGGATGCTCTGAATTAGAGAGGGGCCGGAAGCATTATCATCTACAAAAACTCTTTCTGTGCATTTGATTGATGGTTCTCTGTTAAACTGTTATTTTTATGCATGTATCAGTTCGATTCTTTTCTTCTGAGTTTTATATCAGTGATTTGGCCAAAAAAATTCCAATTAATGCAACAGTTGAAGCCTTTAACCTGTTTTCCTTCATATTGGCGAGTTTGGCTTTTTTATTTGCTTAATAGAGTTCCGCGGAAAAGCTCTGTTTTACACAGGAAACCGTGAAATTACTTAGCCGGAACAGAGTTCCAGACCTGAAAGATTATCACCTCTGGACTATAACCTCATCGGGTCTGAACCCTTATTGTTTTGGCGCGGGAAGAGACTAGCCTATAGAAGCGCCGAAGTCCGAAGTGCGACTTCCGAACCTGAAATAATATAGGAGTGATTAGATAGTCTTATGGCGGGAGAGACTAGCCTTTGGAAGTGCCAAAGTCCGAAGTGTGACTTCCAGACCCGAAATAATATAGGAGTGATTGGATAGTCTATCGGATCCATAAGACTATCGCATCGGAAGTTTAGTGGGGAGGCAGATCTATATTAAAGAGGCCATTGTCAATCGCCGATAGCGATAGCGATATCGCATCGGACCTCCATAGCGACGATAATTGGGAGCGATAGTGACTGCCGATAGTGTATTCCTGTGTGTGGATTATTTCCCTTACAAAACTCGCCGATAGTGTATTTTCGTTCCTTTGGAACGAAAGCCTCCACCTGTATATATTGTGTTTTAAATGCATTTTCACTTGTTTTAAAGCAACGATAGTTTATCTTTATAATTTCTATGGGATTATAATCCCGATAGAGGAAAACAGGCCTATGAGATGATTTGTGCCCGATAACAAGGGTAGGGGTGATCAGAGGAAAAATTCATGAAGCAGTCAGTCTAACATTAGATGACTGATACACCTATTGAAGTAGAAAGAGGAATTCAGCCAGAAATTGAAGAAATTATATCAGGCTTCGGCCGTTTGTCCATATCGCCTACACCTAGGCCACCACATTTGATAGCCAACTAAATTTAGGAAAGTTTAAATTATATAAAATTATCTAAAAACATATCATTACTTTTTTTTTGGTATATTAAATTTCAATACATATAATGTATATCATGTGTTATGACTAAGCTGATGTCAAGGACCTCAAAAGAAATAAAATTTAATAAAATAAGTTATTAGTTGAACATTACTAGTTGAAGATATCTTTTAAAATTGAATTTAAAATGTATTTCAATCTTATTTGTTTATTTTAATTGAAACATGAAAATATACTTTAGTTCATTTTAAGTATCAAAATGACTTGCATCATAGTCTAAGATTGTACTTATTTTCTTAGTTTATTTCCTGAGAAGTTAAAATTGTTATTGTGTTAGCTATGTATGATAATAAATTACCCATATGAAAATATATACAAATTACATTACACACATGAACATCGACAAACTGAAAAAATAAATATCCATAAACTGAAATAATGTTCATGCATCCATAAATTGTCCACATGTATGAAAATAAATAAAGTTTGTACATCACATGTGAATGTACCCTATGAAATGAGCCTAAGAATATACAAACTATCTATGATCCACTCTAGAAAGTATCACTTCTAGAACTCTTATGTGTGTTTTGTTGCATAGTGTGAGGGTCCATAATCTGGTACTGCAATATAACACGTTAAAATTCAAATTAATTAGAACATTATTTGTAGAAAATAAACAATCTAGAAATAAATGATTTTGAATTGTGCATTTAAATAGTCCCCTACCTGTGACTTAGTCGAGTGCAAATGGAAGTCAGGTGGGATGGGGGTCTGATCAATCTAGATTTGGTGCTCCCTTTCTTGTGGCTCAATTCCTCCATACCCAACATCCCACTCATGTGTCCACATAACTACAACATTGACACCCCTCTGCATCTGGGCCTGTGTACACAATGAAAAGAAAATTTATAATTAGTCTATGAATTAATTAGCATGCATACATGTAACTTAAAAAAAGAAAATGTTGAAATCTTAGGAATAAAAAAAATCACCTCAATTGTTAGTCCATGACTGTTATGAGGTGGAGGGTACCAAGCCATGGAAACATGCACTAGAGGAGGTTTCTTTGGCTAGTCAATTGCCCCCTCAGATGACCTCAGAAGCTCATCTGTGTAGTTGGGTTGTGCATGCATGTTATCATGAAATTATTAATATAAATGCAATCTAATACAAACTTATTAATATAAATAATGTAAAATTTGATGATAAGAGTCAAAATTTTCATATATATGTACCTAGTCTATGTCACATGGGTTTTACACCCTCCAGTATCACGAATGGTATCATGACACATATGTTCATATGAAAACGTTGGTCATACCCTAGACTCTCAAGATATGAATCATCATGTAATGCAACTGGTGGGCCATTAGGCAACAAAGGTGGTCTACTCATCTCTCCACGTAATGCGACATGTGCAATGCCCATTTACCTCTACATGCTATCTATAATGGTATGCCTAGTCTCAACGCCAAGTTGTGAAAACTACTCTAGCTATGTCGGAAATACCATGCTCTGATATGGTCGTGGCGAAAATATCGAAGGTGGTGCTACATGCACAAGAACCCTATGAGCCCTGACACGTTCATAACTACATACCAAACTGGGTCCATAAAACATAGATCCGGTGTTGGTGTAATTTGGCCTCATATGTAGCACAAACTCTACATATATATTCTTTGCAAAGTAAATGGGGACCTAGTCATGGTGAGGAAACTAGCACCAAGCTCCAATGAATCAATCAAAAGGGGGTGCATCAACATTTTTAAAATATTTTAGCAGAATCGAACCAACATATATACCACAACATTCTGGAGTGATGTCAAACAACTCCCCACAAATATCAATGTTCTTGGTGGCATATTTCATTTCCTTCCAAGTATGTGGGCCTCTAACCTCTAGCCTCCTAATCTTATGTATGGAATATAAGAGGTGGCTTTGTGGGCCTGCCCTATGGTATGTCTCGATCAACCTATTGATGTTATCTAGCATCAGAGAAAAAGTACGCCTAGTAGGAAAAATAACAGAGATTTTATCCAGCTCGCATGTCTTCCATGTCTGTTCGGCCCTAACATCCTTATCTGTGATACTGGCTATAGTGTTGTTCCACAAAAGGATTGACACTACACTTTGATCCTCGTCTTCACCTTGTTGAGGGTCTGCAAATCATAAACATAATTTAATATACATATAACAAAATAGAAGCATAATAACATATACATTAAATTCAAATGCATCAATTGAAGACGATTTAGAAATCAAAGACAATTTCAAGACATAAACTCATAAAGTTTAAATGGGATTTAAAATGCAAGATGTATACCTGCAACAGGTGAAGAAGGTTCACTATCCATAGCAATACTATCAACATAGATACAAACACTAACTTTGACACTTTGACTTGTGTCGGAGGGAGGATATGTGAGTTAAACATACACTCTAGCATGGCTACCTGATCTAGCCCGACCATGTATAACAGATCCCCCAACACTCTGACGGACTGCAGTTGGGGGGTGTATGGGAGATGGATATGCAAATTACATATAATACATATAAATTAATCCAATAAAACAATTTTGACATAGAAAGAATGTTGACAAGGAAACCATTTATAAACTCAATTAGAATAATATAGGCTAAAGTTCTAAACTAAATAGAGTGTCTATTTTGATAAATTATCAACCAAAGTATTGAGTTCCATGTAAACACAATCGAAAAATGTGATTGAAAAATCTAACTTACACTTTTTCCCATTTATAAATAATGCATTTTATTCATAGAGCATAAATATGTAAATATATGTAAAAATTGAAATAAACTTATTTGCAAAACTAATAAAACTTCATGCCAACCAAATACTCCATAAGACAAGTTCTTATAATGTTTGATTTTGACATGTGACATGTACTAGGTGCAAGCACATGAAGACAATGTTTCTCGTACGACACACTACATAATGAAACAGTATGGTACAAATTAGAAAAGAGTCAAAATGCTTATATATTCACTTTAAATGCACTTTTAATCATGGATTTAATGTATGTATCAATGATGCATTGTTGAAACTTATATATATGTGTGTGTGTGTGTGTGTGTTATGTTTCGTTATATTTTTAAATAAAAATATAAGAAGTGTAAGTTACAAAATCATTACTCAACTAATAAATTTAATAAGGGTGGCAACTAAGAGATATATAGCTATCATATATAATTATATTAAATAATTTTACAAATATGAGTAATGGAAATTTTAAAGAAAATTATAGCTTGACTTGAGTCTTTAAAAAGTCTTTGAGCATCACCCATCTGTATTATGAAGAGAACATTATATTAAATGGCTATAAAACTATGCTAAATGTTATGTGTGTGAAAGAGAGAGAGAGAGAAAAAAATGTTATAGCTACAACTATGTTATATAGTGTTATATTAAATTGAAGTAAAATTGGCGAGGATATATGAGTAATCTATCACTTAGTAACCTTCTTGAAAAAAAATTGTCACACTACTAACTTTAAGCCACATTGAAGTAATACTGGCGAGGATATATGAGTAATCTATGACTTAGCAAGAGTCGAGAGTCACAATGGGCCAAAGATGCCTCGTTGTAGTATTTGAAACTAGATAGGTGGGATAACATCTCATTGTGCCAACCACTTGATTGTCCCATGAGGAGACAACCTTCCTAACACTTAACTTAACAAAACTATAGTAATAGTGGAACACTTCCCTTAATGTTTTTTCCAATATAGGAACAAAATTCTAAAGAATCTAAAGTAATATGTTACCATTTTAAGGTTTGATAGACTATATTAGGTCTTAGTGGTTGTTAATCATCACCATCTTCATCAATATTATAAAATATATATAAAAAAATAAAATATACTAGAGCAGTTATATAAATTAAAGGTGTAGTCTAATTTATAGACGAAATAGATTTTTTCACCGAAATCTGACAAAACAATTTCAATAAATATTGTGACTTTTTGTTGTTTAAAATGTATTTTTTAATGCATAAATGGATTAAACACCTTGAAAATCCCCCCGAGGCGCTCAAATAATTATGCCGTAAGGCGTTTCCCTCTGAAATGAACTCCCCAAACTGTTGTTGTGTCAAAATATGTGCCATTCGATTTTGTTGTTAGACGATTGGGTAATCATTAGCCGTTGATTTGAATTGAGCAATGCCAGGCGCGATGGTTGTTACTCGGTCGTTGGATCCTGCAATAACTGTCAACTATCTTCCATACGAACCGTCAACCGTCTTAACATCCAGATGTGACGTATCAAATTACCAGTTTCTTGATTGTAGTGGCAGGGATTACCAAACAATTCATCGGGTACTCTACTTCTTCATTTAGGTTGTTAGATGATGGGGTCGCTTCCATTATGTCCTCAATGAATCAACGTCGTTTCCATTATCCGGCTGATGAATCAGCTGGGTGGTTGATCGTTTCATGGTCGAGGGATCATTTCTCCACGCCGCGCCATGCTACTGTGAGAAAGGTAATATTAGTTTTTACCATGAAATGCCATTGAAATAACATTGATTTCCCTTCCCAAGATATTTAGCATTTTTGGTGACACAATTTGAGTAGGTCAGATTTTATGGCCTAGGTATGAGCGATGGAGCAGCGAAGTAGCTTCACTAATTTTCCATGATATTGGAGCAGTGGAGCAACGAGGTAGCTTTACCGGCTCTGCTCTAGATTTGAGCAGTGGAGCAACCAAGTTACGATCCGATGACAACAACCGAATGGTTTTAGTGGTGTTATTAGTATGTTTTTGTGCCATTATTCAATATTGTTTCAAACTTTTTATTTATATGTTTATGATATGTTTTGCATTTTGTAACGAGGTTTTCGATAGATTCTATGTCCATCAGGGCGTTAAAGAACATTGAAGAATCTGTGTATATCCCATGCCTGAGTACTCGACCCAGGAGGATCCACTTCAGCGTTTGGAATGGGGACAAATTAAAGTGGTCACCTAAGGAGGAAGGGTTAAAATAGATTGGCGCAAGACTTCGTTTGTGGCCTCTTACCAATCCGTGAATGCATGCAGGGATATGGAGATCCCTCCGTTCAAAATCTTAACAATGCCACTGCCAATAATAACAACAATGCTAATTTTGATTTTAATTCATTGCATATTTTGCATGAAATGGCCATTCGATTTTGTTGTTAGACGATTGGGTAATCATTAGCCGTTGATTTGAATTGAGCAATGCCAGGCGCGATGGTTGTTACTCGGTCGTTGGATCCTGCAATAACTGTCAACTATCTTCCATACGAACCGTCAACCGTCTTAACTTATAAGTTTTTTCTTCATATTTTCAGGTATGCTTCTTTCGTTAATTTTGCGAGTCTGTAACTTGATCTTGCATTGTAAGTTTTGATTTACGCTGATATCAATAATATTTTGATCTATGAACAAGGTTTTTCTTCAGATTTTCAGGTTAGGCAGTTGGTATTTCGAAGGCAGAGGCGCATCTATTGCAGATCATTAATCCCCTGCAGCGGATCAGTAGTTTTCCGGGCTCAAATTTGTAAGGTATGTATCGTATTATTGTACTTTTACCCCCCTTGCATGTGCATTACTTGCTAATGCCTGAGAGAGGATTTCGATGGTGATTTTCGCGCCGGTAGTTTTGTTTTCTTGAGCGTTTTCTGTTTGCTCGAAAGTGCCTCTCTGAGATGGCCGAGGTTTTGTTCTGGTTTTGGTAGATATCGCTGGATTTTTTGTTTCTGGGTGTCGCAGTAGTCCAGCGTTTGTTTGGGGTATGACCGCTGTTTTTAGCATAAATCAACTGGGATTTATATTCTTGTAGTTGCTTTTATTAATAGTAAATACTGCAATGGTTATAGAATGTAATCTCATTGGGTATTTTTTTGAGAGGGATCTGGCATCGCATGGTAACTATGTTATTACATGACAGCAGTTCTTTGGAGAAGGAAAAATGTCGAGCGGTGGGTTTCGTGTGCTGCATCTTGTGAGACCATTTCTTTCAATCTTACCAAAAGTCCAGACAGCCGAACGAAAAGTACCCTTTAGGGAGAAGGTTGTATTATATTTTAAACCCGTATATATTATATTAACGGTGTAAGGGGTTCCCTCTGAAATGAACTCTTCTCTGGTGTTAAGTGTCTTTGTTATGCATCGTCGGATCAAACGTTGGACGATTCAAATGTTTCCCTCCATTGATTGTTGGCAATTGACTCCTTGATTTATGCTTTCAACTAAATTTTTCAGTTCAATCGTTTGAGCTTTTTATTGTACATTTTTAATGCAATTGGAGCCTTGACATCCACCGATCCAGATGTGACGTATCAAATTACCAGTTTCTTGATTGTAGTGGCAGGGATTACCAAACAATTCATCGGGTACTCTACTTTTTCATTTAGGTTGTTAGATGATGGGGTCGCTTCCATTATGTCCTCAATGAATCAATGTCGTTTCCATTATCCAGCTGATGAATCAGCTGGGTGGTTGATCGTTTCATGGTTGAGGGATCATTTCTCCATGCCGCGCCGCGCTACTGTGAGAAAGGTAATATTAGTTTTTACCATGAAATGCCATTGAAATAACATTGATTTCCCTTCCCAAGATATTTAGCATTTTTGGCGACACAATTTGAGTAGGTCAAATTTTATGGCCTAGGTATGAGCGATGGAGCAGCGAAGTAGCTTCACTAATTTTGCGTGATATTGGAGCAGTGGAGCAACGAGGTAGCTTTACTGGCTCTGCTCTAGATTTGAGCAGTGGAGCAACCACGTTACGATCCGATGACAACAACCAAATGGTTTTAGTGGTGTTATTAGTATGTTTTTGTGCCATTATTCAATCTTGTTTCAAACTTTTTATTTATATGTTTATGATATGTTTTGCATTTTGTAACCAGGTTTTCGATAGATTCTATGTCCATCAGGGCGTTAAAGAACATTGAAGAATCTGCGTATATCCCATGCCTAAGTACTCGACCCAGGAGGATCCACTTCAGCGTTTGGAATGGGGACAAATTAAAGTGGTCACCTAAGGAGGAAGGGTTAAAATAGATTGGCGCAAGACTTCGTTTGTGGCCTCTTACCAATCCGTGAATGCATGCAGGGATATGGAGATCCCTCCGTTCAAAATCTTAACAATGCCACTGCCAATAATAACAACAATGCTAATTTTGATTTTAATTCATTGCATATTTTGCATGAAATGGCGAAGGATAGTCAGTGGTGCAGCGTTGATTTTGGTGGCAAGAAATGACACAAGCCAACGCTTATCGCATCAGTCCATGATGTCACATTCTAAGTGGTAACCAGTAATGTTTATAACGTGAACAAGTCAGCGAAAAATTGGTTTCTTAGAAATATGTTTGTGTGTTAAAAGCATATGTTTTTGAGGTTTTTATATGCACCTCATTTAATATTACAATCAGGCCCTATTCAAATATTGGCTAATCAATACAAAGTTTTGACTCCGTCGTAAGAGCGTGTTTTAATTTTAGGCGTAAGTGATATTTACCAAACCTCATAATTTTACCAAGAGTTTCGAGGTTCATACATTTTAATGTGTTACAGTAATGAGAAGGATTGTAACCATTTCATGTTCTATTTTATAACGCCCTATTGTCGTGACCCTACTTGATAACAAATCGTAAACACAATTTACATGTTTAATCCCGCATTCACCGCATTATTTTCCAAATTTCAAAATATATATAACATAGTATTATGAATTTTATTGACATCTTAGGCATTCTCCCTTTGCCAGCGAATGAAAGAAAATGTGAATGTTGGCAGAATTACCATGGAAATTAAAAGTTTATTCAAAATAATATAAAAATAATGTTAATTATATGATATTTACCATGTAAATTTTATAACAACGGTCAATATTTTATAAACTTATAATATAATATTCACATACATCATTTTTATTTTCAATTATATTTTATATTAGTGTGTACATTGTGTATTATAATATTATCTAGTGAAGTATTTATATGTAAAGTATTTATATATATGAAGAAATTTTAATTAAAAAAAAAAAAACAAAAAAAACAAAACAAAAAACAAAAAAAAAAATTAATTATAATTTTATTTTAAATTATCGTTATTAATTGTAAAAAAAATTAAGATATTAGTCAAATATATAGATATTTAAAAAACATGTAACAAGATTTTTAACTATGAAGATTCACCTCTATTTTACTTTGGAAAATCTTAATCTATAAAGAGACTTTGTTATAATACTATAGGTCAATACCATGGCTTCCTAATACCACATATGCATAAACCATAACATATATTGATATGACACATGTTCATTTGACATTTTTTGCAATTAATCAATTTAATCAAAAGCACATAACTACTTTTGAAATAAATCACAACTTTTGCTCTATAACTATTACTAAGAGTATTTTAAAACATTCTATGGAGATTAAATCCTTACCCATCATCTAATAATTATTGATAATTAAATTGTAACCTGGAAAACCTATTGTAAAATATATACATCTATAAACGTAATTAGTACTTCTAATAGAGTTGAACTATAACACATTTAAATAATTTAATTTCATCATCCAAATTTTAGGAACATATGATTTTGACTATATATTTATATAAAAAAGTATAAACAAAATAAAAATAGTTATAAAATTGAAACATTCAAAAATCATCAACAAAATAGAGAACAAAAATATAAATAAAAGGGAAAATAAAAATATAATAATATTCATAGCATTATGTAAATGTTTTGTAGAATATTTTATTATCAAAAAATGGAGAAAGAAAAATAATAAGGTAATTTAAATTTCATGTTATGGTTTTTTAAAACTTAATGATATATTTAATAATACATTTATAGTCATAGATTTTGTTCGTCAAGGTTCTCTCATAGCCATGGCTAAGGTTCTTGTGTAAACAAATGAGGCACATGAAACTTGTGTAGGTAGCTTCAGTTATGCTATTATACAATGTTGTAAGCTTTTATTTAGCAAACAAATGTTGATTGTTTCCATTATAGTTGCAAGAATGGTGGTGCTATTTTATTACATTCAAACCCTAGGTTTTTCCGCAATAAATCACCCTGACATTGTTTTTATTTCTTATTTCAGGCATCAACTTGAGAAGATCATTCTTGACAAGAATGAAGACACCATGAGCAAGATGGGTGAAATTTTAGCTTGTGGTATTTTAGATACAGGTGGTTGGAATGTCTCAATTAAGTTGTCATTTAGGACTAAGCATGACAAAATTATTGTTGATGTTGTTATGGCAGTATTTACTCAATTTTGGTATTGGTATCCACTTCTATATTTTTTTGAGCTATGGATGAGGGAAACATTTCTGGTGAAGAAGGACCCATGAAAAACCCAAAATCTAGTGATAAGGAGGGGAAAGCAATGCAAGTAATTTCCACCTGTAACTTGATTCCATACTTTTACAAGTTCTCAACATAAATGGGATATTTTTATTAAATGGAAGTGCATAAGTCAACATCTCTTTCTAGATTTTGTAGAGCTCCTTTACCATTCATTGACATGTTATTATAGTTACAAGGTTATTTGTCAAATTTCATATCATAGCTATTTTAGTCTTGTCACCGTTTATTGGTCATTTCCCATTTCATATCTATGATATCTTTGTATTATTTCCACCTTATTGTATGTAATGGTTTTCTCTTCAGTGAAAATGGGCACAAAGTTTCTGTAGCCAAAATTTTATTTTATTTCACATGTGAAGCCCTCATTATATGAATATCCTCATCCTACAACACCTCCAACATAAAATTCTACGATAAAATTGCCAACTGTTGTTTTGTATCTATTAGCAAAGGCTAAAGTGAGAACAAAGAAAGAAACATATCAAAAAACTGGTTTCTAGATTTTGTAGAGCTCCTTTACCATTCATTGACATGTTATTATAGTTACAAGGTTATTTGTCAAATTTCATATCATAGCTATTTTAGTCTTGTCACCGTTTATTGGTCATTTCCCATTTCATATCTATGATATCTTTGTATTATTTCCACCTTATTGTATGTAATGGTTTTCTCTTCAGTGAAAATGGGCACAAAGTTTCTGTAGCCAAAATTTTATTTTATTTCACATGTGAAGCCCTCATTATATGAATATCCTCATCCTACAACACCTCCAACATAAAATTCTACGATAAAATTGCCAACTGTTGTTTTGTATCTATTAGCAAAGGCTAAAGTGAGAACAAAGAAAGAAACATATCAAAAAACTGGTATGGATGAGGAAAACATTTCTGATGAAGCAAGACCCATGAGAGGCCCAAAATCTAGTGATAAGGAGGGGGAAGAAATGTAGGTAATTGCCACCTACAACTTGATTCCATACTTTTACAAGTTCTTAACGTAAATGGGATATTTTTATTAAATGGGATATTTTTATTAAATGGCAGTTCGGAAGTCAACATCTTTTTCTGGATTTTGTAGAGCTCCTTTACCATTCCTTGAACTGTTATTATAGTTGGAAGGTTATTTGTTAAATTTAATATCATAGCTATTTTAGTCTTGTCACCACTTATTTGTTATTTCCCATTTCATATCTATGTTATCTTTGTCTTATTGTCACCTTATTATATGTAATGGTTTTCTCTTTAGTGAAAATGGGCACAAAGGTTCTGTACACAATATTGTAGTTTAGATCTACGAATGGAGTGTATCACACCAGTGTTGTTTATGGTCATAGTTGTATTGAGAAAATCAGGGTCAATTTAACATTGTTATTTAAAGTTTATTGCTCCTTCATTTTATGATCTTGGGCTTCTTCTCAATTTGGCTGTCTACATAACCCACTCTTCCTCTATGCTTATTCAAGTTAATTTCATTTTTGTAGGTGGATATTACATCTGAAAGGAAAGCTCAAGCCGAGCCATTTTGTGAAAATCTCTCAACTCTTGCTTGAGTTGCTCTAGTGCAAGAAAAGTATATTGAATTTTTTTAAGGGAGTAGATATGTGCACATTAAATTAATTCCTTGAAGGTTTGTTGGAGCTAGCAAAACATGCAAAGTTGGAACCACATTGAAGTGGACCATATGTGCAGTTGTCCAACATCTATGTTGTCACTGGTAGATGAGATGATAAAGCCAATATTATAAAGGTGATGAAAGACAAAGGGGTGAAGAAGGAAATGGGACACAACTAGATCAAGATTAAGAATGAGGTGCATACATTCAACACACCTGAACACTCTTTACTTAGATAGTGCAATTTCTAGAGAGGATTTTGGCATAAGTATGGCCTTGCTTATAGTTGGAACTACGAGTGAAAAGGGCAGTGAGACACTTGCATATGCACATGGTACTCAACATGGAATGATTATTAGGTATTGGTGGTTACTTACGTCTGAAATTTGAAAAATATTTCATTTGAAAATATTATTCGAAGATTTATTTTTCCTTATCTAATTCAACTCAATTTGAAACTTTCCACCAGATTTTAATATGTCCATTTGTAAACAATTATGTACAAGGATCTGGTGCTTGAAATATCATTAACTGTATATGGAAGAGGAGAATAGGTAGATATACTTATAGAACAAATGACTCGTGATTAGTATCCAATTCTATGATATGGTGTGATTTATGCTCTCGCCCTCCCATACAGGGGCACATCCAATAACAAATCCATTCATCATCTATTGCACTTCGTTTTTTTTGATGTTAGTGATGATGTGAGAAGAACTGTGGTGCTAGCACTTGGATTTGTTTTATACTCTGAACCTGCGAAGGTTTATGTGCTATCTTACAGTGTACCATGTTTTTATTATTAAATCAATTTTAGACTTGATTTGTTATGAATTTTGTACTACAACTTGGTGGAGCATTTGGCTCAAAATTGTAAGAATAGTAACAAGGGGGTCAGTATATGCTCTTTTGCTCCTTTATGATGGTGCTAAATCAAACTCTGCAAATTTAAGAGACCACATGAATAGTTTCTTTACTGTCTGAGTCATATAATCCACATGTCAGATATGGAGGAGCCTTGGTTGTGGGTCTATCGTATAGACACATAATTAAGTGAGGCCATTTTGCTGTTGGAACCATTAACATCAAATGTGGTAGAGTTTGTTCGTCAACGTGCCCTTATAGCCAATGGATATGGTTCCGTGCAAACAAATGAGACACGTGAGCCTCGTGGTAGGTAGCTTCAGGTATGCTATTATACAATATTGTAAGATTTTATTTAGAAAACAAATATTCATTGTTTCCATTGTAGTTGCAATTCTATTGTTATTTTTTAATGCAAAGTTGATTTCTACCACTACTACTATAACATGACTATTACCAATTAAATTGTTCATAGAAAACTTACAATTTATTCCCTTTATCTAATACTATTTGATATTGTTTTTATTTATTTCTTTATTTTTCTTACACTTATACAATTATCTTATAACATAAATTATGCACATAGTTAAACCTATAATATTCAAATTTCTTTGAAAGATCTTTCATACCATCCATCTCTACATACATTTGAATATAGTTTATTATTAATTATCATGCAATTTAGTTTGTTAGCAAATATAGCATTAAAATTATATTTTAAATATGGAATTATAATTTAATGTCTCTTCACCTTAGTTGTTGTTAAACTTCAACCTCTCTTTGGTTGCCAACATCCTTATTAGTTCCCAAAGGATCATTTTCTTCTCATTTGTCACACTATGTGGCATGACCATATATATTAATGAGTTTGATAATGCACAGTATACCCTATATATTTACCTCATATACATATCATGTAACATTATCCATATCATTTGGCCCCGAAGAAGAAAGAGTGATTCAATTTTTCTAGGCGCTAAAAATCTCAACAAATAATCAAGTTGAATTTTTTGTGCTTTGGAGGGTTTTGAAAATGGCTTCCTCTAGAAGTCTTCACCAATTATCACTTTTTGGAGACTCTATGATAGTCATCCAACAAGTGATTAAACTTCAAGGAAATAATGAGCAGTTACTTCGCACAGATCTACATCGAATAATGCTAGCTACGGACAAATGTGATCATATTGAATTCTTCCACGTCAAGAGAAACCTAAATAAGGAAGTCGATGTCTTCGTCAATTAGGGAGCACAACTAGAATAAGGAATATTAAACATAATTGACAATATAATATTTTTTTCTTAGAATAAATTATTTGGTAGAATTCATTTGTAGCCTTTGCACTTGCAAGTAGATTTTACATTTGGCATTAACACAAACTAATCTATCTTGGGTTCAACTTTTACAAACATATATTTACCAACTCTTATACTGTTTAGCTAGGAAATTAATACTATGTATCCTTTTAAAGTTGCTTTTTGTAATATGTTAGACAACATTATAACTGGCCTAGAAGGTTAGCCACTACACATTGCTTCCTTATGTCGGCAAAATGGCCCTTGAGACGTTTTTCACTAGAAAAAACTCTTTGCATTTTAGTTTGAGCAATTAATACTTAACATTTGTTTTGATGTGCTTCCTTCAAAGTTAAACATTATAAGTGCTTAGAGAGGTGTGAGAGGTGAACCACTAAGCACAACTGAGAGCATAGATTTCTCCAGATCAGAAATGCCTAATTATACAATCCCTTCTAAATTAAACATATCAATCTCAATTTCATCATAAAAATAATAAATATTTAAACATAATAATTATAATCTCTTTGGAATAATCTCGAAATCCATTGGCCACCTCCAACAACTAGAAAAATTAAATCGTGCTCTGAACCAATTATCGAGTAGTATAAATGCAACTCTTGGGAAATGTTTACTACAACTAGCCCTATCATATAATATGCTCACAGGGCACATACCTCATGAAATTTAGGGTCTCCATTCATGTAGGCCTAGGTAAGCCTCTTGTAAAGTTAAATTAGTTTATTACCTATTTTTTTATGCAATAATTTATGTTGCAAAGGAACAGTTCCAAACTAGACAACATCTACATCATATAACATATCACATCTCTCTTCATCTATGTTCTTCTTCCATATGCCACCAGCTTATCATGTTTCACTGGAGAAGGCCTCTTTTCCTAGTTTGTTTTGAGAAGACAAGGCACGTATTATGTGGATTAAAATTTGGAGGAGTGGGAGCATGGGATAAGGTGGTTTCTTCTTCATATCACCAATCTTTCCTACTGCTCCCATTCCTATTTCCTTCACTATACATCCCTTCTTTGCAATGAGTCTCTGTACTAATATGAAAATTTTGGATCTTAGTTTTACAACAGTAGATGGTTTATGTTTGGCTATTATAGCGAGTGGTGCCAAAATGCTCAGGCATTTGAGCTTGGTGGGGTTTTTTGTCTGGTAATTTATTGAGATATAGAATGCACAACTTTGATTTTGGTTGGGTGATGCTAATCTTGTTATATATATGGTTTTAACATGTTAACTTCTACTATAATTTTGTTCCATTATTTGAATTAATTTTTATTAATATAATATGCTTTGATTAGGATGCCAATTAGTGTATATATGGTGATATGTGGTCTTAAGATGAGAAGTCTTTTACACTCAATAGAAATTTCATTATTCAATCATATAAGGAACGAAAAAGAGGTTGCCACAAAATGTATATTTAGATTAACCATTCAGAATTAAAATAGATAATGTATATTCAAATAATGAAACATTCAATAAAGTACTCCCTTAATTCTAGAGAAAGTATTTTTTTTTTTTCTTTTTTTTATGTCTAGCTGAATCGGTAATGACAGTGGTATCGTACTCGTGTTACACGGGGTCGAATCCCACTGGCTGCCACTATAACAGCTAGGAGGAACCACCCAGCCCGCAAGGAATGGCCCCTCAGGATAAGACGATACTTGAACACGTGACCTGCACAGCGGCACGAATGACTTAGTAGACCATTCGCTGACCACGAGACCAAACCCCTGCGGGCTTAGAGAAAGTAATTTTAGAAATGAACCCATCTTGCAATTATAATCCATGATATAGTTCAATTTTGTAAAGTTTAAATTTCAAATTTTTGAAGTTGCCACAAAATGTATATTGACATTAACCATTTATATTTAAAATAGACAATGTATATTCAAATGATGAAACTATGTTATTACATGACAACAGTTCTTTGGAGAAGGAAAAATGCCAAGCGGTGGGTTTCGTGTGCTGCATCTTGTGAGACCATTTCTTTCAATCTTACCATAAGTCTAGACAACCGAACGAAAAGTACCCTTTAGGGAGAAGGTTCTTTAAACTATAATCTCCCTTTTAATCTTTCTCGTATGCAGTCAGTTGCCTCTATATGGAATACATTCAGCAACCGGTGCGGATCCATTCTATTGGATGCATGTAATTCTAGCATAAATGTGCGCATCAATCAGTTTGATAAAAATGGAAAGAAGAAAAGAGGAGTTGGAGGTTATATTTTAGAGTGGGTCAACACTAATCAAATTCGTTAGCAATTTTGGGATAGCGGCAGACGTAAGGAATAATTTAATGACTTTCGAGATACACGTGGTCTTGTATTACATCAAAATTGATGCGGGGAGAGGTCATGCTGGCAGAGAGCAATGGTATTCATGGGAGCAGTTTATTTCAATACCAGAACTGTGTATGCAATAATCTTATCTTGGCGTCTTGTTTGTCAAGTTTTCCCAATTGCGTATGCGGACAGTATGTTAAAAATGAGCGTAATAAAAGCGAGCACTGGTTAAATATTGTCCAAGTGTGACAAGATGCCCTGCATTGCATTCTGTATATCCGTATATTCTATATCTTTGAAGTCTAGACAACTATCACAATTTGCAAGTTGCAACTAAGGTGCGTTGAATATGCTTCGATGTACTTTTATGGTCATTATCATTAATAAAACAAAACAAGTACATGAGATATCATTGACATCCATGTGGGATAATTTAAAATATAATTGAAAGTGCTAAATGGTGTTTTTAAAAGTTGTTTATTAATGATATCAATAAAAAAATAGTGAACAAGTACATGACATATCGTTGACATCCATGTGGGATAATTTAAAATATAATTGAAAGTGCAAAATGGTGTTTTTAGAAGTTGTTTATTTAGATTTCTGTTTAATTAATAATATTTCATCTATATTAAATGTATTATAATTATTAATAATTAAAAAATAAAATAACAATTATTATAATTTCCAAAGTTATGAGAATATCTCATAGTACCCACTCATACATAACTTACTCTATATAATTTGGCACATTATTGCATACTTTTTTTTGTTAGTTTACTACATATTTTAAAAATAATTATTTTAAATATTAAAATACAACTTATTATAAATTGAAATTTAAGAAAAATGATCTTAGAATGCATTATTTGAACAAAATATTGCAGCTTGAAGACTCTTGTATGTGATATGTCTCAACCCTATTCAAAGTTATAAACTATGTTTTCTGATGATCTCCTTGTTACTAGTGGTAATGCTTCGAAGGACAAGGGCAGTCCTTTGATAGACAACAAGATGGGGCAAATGAATGGAGAAAAAATGATGGGAATTGAATAAAATCAAGTGGTCAACTGAAGAAGAATGAGGTTCATCTGAGGATGGGAATGCTGTTTTTGATGGAAGGTCACATTCATTGCAACAATTTGGATATAAAGAACACCCACTCTAGGATTTCATGTTTCTTGGCTCCGTGATGAAAATAATGAAGACAAAATACATGTTAATCTGTTACTTGTGTTCTTTGATGGAAGTTTTGTAATGAATGACTGAAAAATACACGGTGAGAGAAAAATGCATATTATGCTAATTAAAGAATGTTTTTCACTTGTTGAACAGTATTGAATTTAACACACTAACACTTTACAACAATGAACTAACAATCTTCATGATGAAAATAGTAATATGGAAGATTTATCTACATAATGGAAAAGGCAATATGGGATATTCCAATCATGTTCCAAGGCATTTTTTAAAATGTGGATGTGAGAAAAGGTTGTTGTGGAAGGTGTTGTTTGTATATGGGAAATTTCTTGATCATGGTGTATAATCCTAATGTTGATAGATATGTCTACTTGTTGTGGAAGGTGTTGTTTGTATATGAGAAATTTCCTGATCATTCTGTGTAATCCTAATGTTGATAGATATGCCTACTAAGTGGTTCCAATTAATGGGACATTGATGTGAGCATTCAATATATTTTTATTCTTTATCAAAGTATTTTTTTGTTGTATTTTAATAATTCAATTTATGCATTATGGCGTTTCCTTTGCAACATTTGGTGCAAATGATAGTTTAAAGTGCAAAGAAAAGTAAAAAAAATATTTATATTTAAATTGAAAGTGCAAGATGGAAAAGAAAAAATCCCCACAAAAATTAAATGACTTAAATTGCCAAATTCTTTTAGAAAAGAGGGAGAGACGATTCACTTTACGTTCACATCGAATAATTGTAATTATGATGACGATAACTATTAACTTTAATTTAGCATCGAATAATTGTAATTATGATGAACTTTAAAAACTCGACAGAAATTAGATTATAATTGGGGTGATTGCGTGGAAGCGCGAAAACTTGATGTTTATTTGTCACTCGATTTTGGATCGTCAGTGCGCTTTAATGATGGTGTTTCCCTCCCGCCGATAGCCATTCTTTAGTTAAAGTTGCAATTGTTGTAAAGTGGATAAATTATATTTGAACTGTTGTAAAGTGGATAAATTATAGCAGAGGATCGGTCTAGTAGTTCCTGTTCAATTGCTTTACTTCTGCATGGTATGCTCTCCAATTATACTCTTTCTGCATACCATGATTGAGTTCCGAAAATCCCTGCAGCCTAGTGTTATACATGTGCAGGCGGAATGACAGTGCGAGAACAATAACTGCAATCTTGTTGATCTCGACGTTCAAAGAAAGTAGTGTTAGCTGTTCGGTGATCATTCTTCGCAAGTCATTCTTCGCGGAAGTGTGATGATGATTGACGAGAGCATAGCCGAGATGTGGAACGACCTTTGTCATCCCATCTTCAAGGGCCATTTGGAGCCTCCCCAGGATCTCAACAATGCACTGAAGGAAGTGCTTATCAGAAAGTATTACATGAGCATTGTCAAAAAAGTGTTGTGGGAATTCTATTGGGGCCATCTGTCTAAGCCAGGAAAGGGTGTTGCTTTGTTTGTTGGAATTCTTCTTCTCGTCATGACCATTCTACAGACTTTCTGTACCGTGTACGACTGGGTCAAAAGTTTGAAGCACAAATAAGCAGTTGTGCTGAGAGTATGGTCGGAAATGATATCATTGCAATCAGAAATAGAGGATGCGTGGACTTTCCTATGAAGTGTAAGTTTTAATAATTTTATCATAAATATAATTTAATTTTCTGTATTTATTTATTTATTATCAATTTTAAATTTATAAATTTATAAATATATATTTTAATGGTTATAGTTTCAGTATTTTTAAAATTTTTGGAATATTTAGATTCTGAAAAATTTACAATTCAAAATTAAGCATTCAGATTGTGGAGAATTTACAATTCAAATTTATGATTTCAACATATCTCTGTCATATAAATTAGAGCAAAATATACACAGCAAAACCTTCCAAAACTCATAACAAATAAACTACAGATAAACCTATATCATAGGAATTTAATTGCAAAAGTTTTATGTTTTAATGTACATTCATCTTATTTCCAAATATGTAATATTAATTATGATTAAAAATACAAAAATGTGAATTTATGAAGATTTAAAAATTCTCAACAAATATAATATGCATTTATGTTGAAGTCTCAAAATTTTATATGTTATTGGAACATAATAAATAAACTAGCCTAGAGACATTTTGACTTGGAATTTAGTCAGTGTAGAGAAAGATCATTTTTTTTCGACTCTAAAAGAGGTTTACATCTCAAGAAATTTGATATTTCTAGGCATTGATAGATTCATAGTTAGGCTGGTTTAATTTTGGAGGAATTGCCTGGACAACAAAAAGTGACCAGAATCTACGCACAAATATTCCAAGAAATTTTGTAATAGCAATGTTTGAATCATGTTTTTGATGGTGGAAATGGATTCGGCACCATCAAAAAATTCCGGGGCACCCAAAATCTTGAAATTTGATAATTGTAACTTGAATTTACAAAAAACTTTGCCAAACTTTATCAAAATATTGCTAAAATTTCCATGATTTTATCAAAATATTGCTAAAATTTCCATGATTTTCAAAAAAAAAAAACAACAACTTTCAAATAAACCATATTTCACTTAAATACCACGATGATTATAAATTATTTTTACTTTTATTTTTATTCAACTAATTTATGTTCCTAATATTATGTTCGTAATATTTGATTTGGGTTTATATTGATTTGAGAAAGCTTTTAAGGTTGATTGTTTTAATTGCCAGACTTAGTTGAAAGAGTATAACTATTTTTTTAAATCACAATTAATTTATGCTTCTTAATATTTGATTCGGGTTTATATTGATTTGAGAAAACTTTTAAGGTTTTGTTTTGGTTGTTAAACATAGTTGAAAGAATAGAACAAAGTTTGATTGTGACAAAATATAAAGAAATATTGAGAAGAAATTGGAATTGTGTGAATAATGGGTAACTTACTAATTACTAGTGTAGTTACTGTAGTTAGTCAATCTAGATGCTGTAATGATTTAGTGTACTTTAATATAAGATAGATATAGTTTACTTTTGATATAAGATAATAAGATAGATATAGTTTACTTTTGATATAAGATAAAAAAATATAAGGGAAAAATTCTAAATTCTAAATTTTTAAGTAATATTTAATTTAAAATTATAAATACTTGGAAAGAAAGTTTGAATTGAATAATAAATTAGAAATCTGTGATTTTGAAATAGATTGAAAAGATATATAAAAAGGTAATTTAAAAATGTGTTCTAAAAAATAATAAATTAGTGTAGCTATAAATTAAACAATTATTAATATAGTCAATTTTTTTTTAAATCATAAAAAATAAATAAATTATAATTTTATTTTAAATTATTATTATTAATAATTATAAAAAAAATTAATACATTTAAAACACATGTAATAAAATTCTTAACTATAGAGATTCTAATTTCGTAAATAAGTTTTGTTACAATAATATGGTTTATCAATACTATATGTCCAAAAAAAACCATAACATGTTTTAATTTGATATTAGTTTATATGACATTTTTTAATTAATCATTTTAATAATAATAATAAATATAATTATATCTATCAACATAATTATTAGAAATATATATATATATATATATATATAAATAATTAGGTAGATTTAAACTAGAAAATGTAGTGTGTGTTATATAGCTGAAAACTAATAAAATTATTAAAAAATTAAAGGACGTAAAAGGTTTCCAATTATGTGAAAAGTTTGAATACATAATTGTTGAAAAAATAATTAAATTTAAAAAGCAGTCATAATTTGAATTTAAGAAGATAAAAAATTGGAACAAAATGAAATTTGAGAATACCAAGTTGAAATAATACTATGATGGGATTTTGTGTAATTAAAGAAATTTTGGAAGCATAAGAAAAAAATGTGAAGTTGAAACTAAATGATTTAGATTTTTTTAAAACTTGTTTATTATTGAATTACCATATATATAGTAAGTATATATACTAAAATGTATAAGAATATATTATTATGATTTGGACATAAAAAAGATACAAATTGAAGAATATGTTGATATTGCTATCATATTATCTAGCACTTTAGTGCAAAGTCTTCACAAGGTGTTAAGACTTAGTGGAACATCAAAGTGTTATCACTCTAACCTTAGCAACAACTTCTCTCACTTTAGTGAAGGATAAATCTAACACAAAGGAAGTTTCCCTAGTAATACTTAGGACCCCTAAAAACACAATCAAATATAAAGTTATCTATTTTAGTGAAGGATAAATCCAACACAAAGGAAGTTTCCCTAGTAATACTTAGGACCCCTAAAAACACAATCAAATATAAATTTATCTATAATCACATGTATTCATCCATAAACAAAACCACACAAAGGAAGTTTCCCTAGTATTACTTAGGACTCCTAAAAACACAACCAAATATAAAGTTATCTATAATCACGCATATTCATCCATAAACAAGACCACACGGTAGAGTGAGGCCACTTATTCAATAAATATTTCAACCTTCAAAACCCTAGCATTGAGACTCCATGAAGAAGTCAAACCATCAACAAAACAATGTTTTCAAAGGAGTCACTGTAACTAGCCATCCATAGCCGTTTTTAGAGAAAATGTAAGAATATTTAGCAAGCAGTGATTTTTTTCCATTAGTAATGGGTTACTAATAAGAAGTATTTTTCTTATTTATATGAGATATCTAATACCCTTCTCATTATAATAATACTATTTTCCTATCTTTTATCCTAGGAAAATATAAAAATATCTTTATCTCTTTACAAATCCACTATATAAGGAAAAATAATTTGAGGTGTTTGTGCCACCTATACAATAATATCCAAGATGCATGGGTGAATGGGTCAAAATACTATAAATATGGTCTCCAAATCAAGTAAACTCTACCATGTTTCAAGCCATCCTCTTCAATATATGGAATGGTCTCCTCCAAAAGTGGCTTGTGAGTGGTAAAAATTAATGATAATCCTCTTGTAGCCATTAGAGAAATATTGAGGTCAAAATTTGGCCTCAAAACAAAAATGTACAACCAAAATCAATAACCAATAGGATTCAAGATGATGATGTCAACCATTGGGAAGAATTGGCCATTTTTGGAGTAAAAAAGTAAAAATATTTAAAAAAAAAAAAAAAAAAAAAAAACTATATATTAGTAAAAATTATGAAAAAAAACTAATAGGATCACAATTTTCACATTAAAAATATAAAAAAGTACAACCCAAATCAACTTTATAAGAACCAATAGGATTCAAGATGATGATGTCAACCATCCGCAATAATTGATCATGTTTGGAGTAAAAAAGTAAAAGGATTAAAAAATTAAAAAGCTACATATACATTTACAATATGTTATATTAAAAACACAAAACAAAACAAAACAAAAACCTTCCAAGATAAGATGGCAATTTACACATTAAAAATATATTTAACTTGATACGTGATATTTTGGAATGGAATGGGATATTCATTCAACTTTTACTCGAGGATAAAACTAAATCTTACGTAATTCCATAATGTAGAAAAAATGAGAGTTGTTAAAACAAATCATAATGCAAGAAGACCAAACACTAAACAAAACATAAGGAAAACACGGTTTATGCAAAGATGAACGAGAAGGTGGAGATAAGGAAACCATAAGGGAGTCCTTGATAAGAAAAAAATGGCAAATAAGGAGAGGTCTTAGTCAATACATAACTTTTTTTTAGATGAATTGGAAGCCCAAATTGGCATGTATGTCTTTGTACAAGAAAGAAGTGAGGAGACTTTGAAATTTTTCAAGTTTCATATTTCCATGGGATGAGTAACATTCAATATTTACAAGATGTCATCCTTACACCTACCTAAAAGATATGGTTGTAAAGACAATACACATGGAAAGAAAACCAAACAATACACTAAACAAAAGGAAAACACCATGTGGAATGAGAGGATGAAGGCAAAGGTCAAAATGGAGTGATATGCAATGAAACCACATGGAAGAACTTGGTAGAAAGATAACAAAAATGACAAATAGAATTCATCAACGGTTAACTTTTTAGAGATGATTCGCATGCCCAATTTGGCAAGCTTATCCATGCACAAGGAAGAAGTGAGAGGCCCTTAATGGATTTTGGGTTTCACAGTTCCTTGAGATGAGATCCATGGAAATGTTTGCAAGCCACCATACACCAAAAAGATGTAGTTTCCAAGACAAACCATAAGGAAATAAGACCAAAGACTAAACCAAACACAATGTAAGCACCATGAAAAATAAAAATATGAATATAGTGGTGAAAAAGGTGGTAGAGACAATGAAACCATAAGGGATTGCTTGGTTAAAAAAAATGAGAAATAAGAATAGGATTTGTCACCACTAAATTGGTGAGCCTACATATGCCTAAGGAATAAATGAGGAGACCTTGAATGAATTTGGAGTTTCCCACATCCATGAGATGAGTGACATAGAATATTTGTAAGCTACCATCCTTACACCGACCAAAAATATGGGGCTTTTAAGAGAAGCCAGAAGGAAAGAAGACCAAACTGGAAATGACACATAAGGAAAACACAATGTAAAATAAGAAAAGGAAGATGAAGATGAATAATGAAACCACAAAGGATCACTTGGAAAAAAGACAACAAAATTGACAAACAAAGAGAGGCCTTTGTCACCACTTAAAATCTTTGAGAAAACCTACAGACAAAATTGTTTGCAAACATAAAGAACTATTAATTCATGAAACTAGAACTTGTGTATCTTAGAATTCATGTAGTCAATATGGACTTAAGATTGATCTGAAAACAGTTTCATCCATTATTAACTAGCTACCACCAAAAATCATTGAGAATAATAATTTACAAAGTTTCAATAAAATGATAAACTACCAAATAAAGGTGCAAATTACAATTGAATGAACAATATAAAAGTAAAAGTGCAAAGGACGATGAAATAAATTATCAAACGTCACTTACATAAAATATAATATTAAATCAACATAATTAATATAATTTAAAAATTAAATAAATTTAATTAATATAAAATGTAATATTGAATTAATATAATTAATATAAAAACATAAATTTAAATTAAATTAAATAAACAACCTAAAAAAAGTGCAAAGGACAATGAGATGAATGATGTTTGAGTCCAAGATTTTATAATTTATTTAAAAAAATATTTCTGATTAATTATAACTAATAATTTTGGGTTGAATTTTTTGAATCAATCAAAATTTTAATTCAATAAGATGAATGATGTTTGAGTCCAGGCTTTTGTAATTTATAATTCATTTAAGAAAATATTTCTGATTAATTATAACTTAATAATTTTGAGTTGATTTTTTGAATCAATCAAAATTTTAGTGATTGATGATTAATTATATTAATTGATTCAAAAATTTTACCCAAAATTACTTATTCTGATTAATTCTGATAATTTTTTTGAAAAAAAATGAATGATCATTTGATAATGACCATAAAAGTGAAGAAAAATTAAATAAAAAATAAAAATTCATAATACCATGTAATATTTTGAAAAATACATACCAATTATAAAACTATGAAAAAAATATTACATGGCGTTAATATGCAAAGAAGACTTGCGTAAATATGTAAAGAAGAATATAAGGATACAAAGTTGGACAGGGTGAAAGATGAACTAATAATTCCTTGTGTTTTTCCTGGTTGGATTCTGTAACAAATTCATATGTTATGTTTTCCATCCATTTCATATTTCCACCCGATATTCTTTCAAAGTTATAAGTATGATGTCAACAGATGAAGCGTCATAAAGTAGATAAGTTGACATTTCAAAGAAACAATATGGTCCTCTGTTTTCTGTTCTATTTAATTACTTTCTTCTTTTTCTTTTTTTTTCTTTTTCTTCTTTCTTTCTTTTTTTTTTTTTTTTTTTTTCAGCAGCTTGATTGTATTAGGTAAAAGATAGAAAACAGCATATTACATCTTGATATAGCCAGATAAAGAGATATAACCAACCCTATACAAAACTGTAGAGGAAGGAAAACAAGTCCTGATATGACGTGTGGCCAAAAATCCCCCATAACAGGTGAAGAGACAGGAAGATATGTGCTTCAAAAAAAGCAATCAACCAGAAGGGAAAATAAAACATGAAAAACAGATGGCGAAATAGCAAATCTAGAAAATTCCAGAACCCCGAAAGGGGTCACTTCTACCACCAGTGAGGGAAATTGCAAAATATACTATAAAACAGTATCCTGGAAAAACATACCTGGGAATTCTGCAAAAAAAAAAAGAGGTTATGTGCCAGGGAGAGAGAATTCCTGAATGGAATAAGTTTCAGCTTCAATTTTTATATCCATATTCCAGGAGCCCATTTGAGAAAGGAGTCCTTTCTTTGATAATATATCAGCTTGGGAATTTTGTGCTCTGTTGATATGCTGAATAGTATAGTCATCCTTCCTCCCCCAGAGAGAAATGATTCTGTTCAACCAACCAGATAGATGCTGCTTTTTAATATGATTCTTCCCTGTGACATGATCAATTATTATTTTGGAATCTCTGAAAATCTGTAGAGACTGAATATTTAGAAAAAAACTTGAAAGTAAGAAGTCTTGTTAGCGCCATTGCCTCTGCTTTGTTATTGGTTCCCTTCCCCCCATTCCAGAAGATTTGGAATTGTTGATCTTTATCCATAACAATAAGGACCCCACATCCACATATGTCATTTTGTGCTGCCCCATCAAAATATGCTCTTGGGAAAACCATAAGATCTGATGATTGCTCTATTTGATTTGCCTTGCTATACTGAGAAATTTTGGCAGGGATAGTGTTATAGAGAGAGATAATGTTGTCAAAAACTACCCCAAAGCCCTCCTTCCTGTTTTGAAACAAAATATTATTCCTCCATTTCCATATACACCAGAGAACTAGTTGAATGATTGGCCTCCATGATTCTTTCTTACTACTCCACCAAACAAAAGCTTCTTTTATTGAAGGATGTGATACATAGTTAAAACCAAAATATGAAGCAAGGTTTCTCCAAAGTTGCTGGGATATAGAACATTGAAAAAACATGTGGTAATTATTTTCTTCAGCTGTTTTGCAAATATAGCAATACCCAGGCCCTGACCAATTCCTCTTCTGCAAGTTTTCCCACGACAGATTTTTATTATGGAAAACCAACCATGAGAAAATGATGGTTTTATAAGGACATCCTGTTTTCCATAATACTACTGGAAAGATGGAAAGAGTTTGAGAACAATTTATACTGATAAGATTTGAGTAGATATCTTTTACCCTGACTGTCTCCAATCCACTTGTCCCCCTCCATATAAGGACATCATCTTCCTTTGTTCGCAAAAACCATTGTTCCTTAAACACCATTGAATCTGATCCCACTGTTGCGCTAAAACTCCTGTCATTCCCATGGATGAGGCATTTTTCCAGGTTGGGAAAGGACCCTGCCAGTCCGCAATAACCTGATTCCATGTGAAATACCCTTTTCTATGAAAGAAATTCAATAGCAGCTGTGATATATAGATATCATCGCCCCCACCCATGATCGGATCAAGCCCAATAAGAATCTTTTTTCCTGTTTGTAAGCTCCAGACCAAGTTTTTGAGAAAGATAGATTCAACCTTACGGAAGCTCATCCAAATTGTTGATCCCTGAGAGGACCCAATCTTCCCCATCCTGTACCAATATGAGATATCTTTGCTAGCCATATATTTTTTCTTGATAGATTTGCTCCATGAGCCATCCCCAAAAACTCCCCTCCAAAGAGACTTGCATAATAAAGCCTTCCCAAAAGTCCTCAGATCCAAAATACCCCAACCACCTTGCTTCTTTGGTAAAGTGAGATCAGATAATTTTGATAAGTGATATTTTCTTTTCTCCTTATTACCTCCCCAAATAAAATTTGCAGTCATTTTATTCATCAGATGAATGATACTCGCTGGAATATAATAAAGATGAGCCCAGTACACAGCTAATTGGACCAGAACTGATTGAGTAAGAACCGCTCTACCTGCCATTGAGAGACACTTATATTCCCACCCAGAAATCCTTTTAAAATATCTATCTGGAATCCATTGCCAATCTGATTTAGTATAGCCTTTTGCTTTTAAATGAAACCCCAGGTATTTCATACCTTCCTTTATGGGCTTCGCCTCTATCCCAAACAGCTAAATCAGATATTCTAATACTTCCATATTAACATCTCCATGATAAAAAGAGGATTTTGATTCATTTATATGCAGACCAGTAGCTTTTTGAAACCTATCCAAAATATCATATAAACATTCCCAGGTAAGTCTGCAGAGCATACCAAATATCAAGATGTCATCCACAAATAAATTGTGGGAGATAAAATTATTCCTGCTGATCTTCAAAGGCCGACACCTATTTTCCGAGACCGCCCTATTGATGTGAAGGCTTAAAGAGTCCATAGCCAAAATAAACAATAAAGGGGATAAAGAACAACCCTGTCTCAGACCTCTAGCAGCCAAGAAATAGGTGGAAGGCAAACCATTTATAATGATTGCATAATTTACTTTTTCAACGCAGGCCATAATCCAATTTATCAGCTGAGAATTTAATCCAATTTTTGCAAGAAGACATCTAATAAATCCCCAGTCAAGGCAGTCATATGCCTTTCTAAGATCAATCTTCAGAATGACTGCTTCACTTTTTTTAGAATGCATAGTGAACAAACTTTCCTGGGTGTTTGCTACAGCATCCAGAATATTCCTTCCTTGGAGAAAACCATGTTGATCCTGAGTCAAAAACCTAGAAAGAATACCCCGAATTCTTCCAGCAATGATTTTTGAAATAATTTTAAAGGAGATGTTGCAGAGTGATATGGGTCTGAAATCCAGGAAGGAGGATACTTCCGATTTTTTCGGAATGAGAGCTATATAAGTAGAAGAAATGAGCTGATGAATGTTGCCTGATATTCTTGATTCCTCTACCATCCCCAATAAATCATTTTTAATGAGATCAAAGAAATGGATAAAAAATTCAATCGTCCACCCATCCGGGCCCGGACTCTTGTCTTTTTTAAAGGATTTCATAACCCCCAAGAGTTCCTCTTCAGAGACTGGCTTGTAGAGGCACTCATTTTGAACTTCATCAAACATTTGAGGGTATAAGTCAATACCCCAGATAATATCCTCAATCCTAACATCCCCAGATCTTTTGTATTGATTTTCAAAATATTTCACAGCCTCATTTGTGATGTCTTTCTGAGTGTGAAGATAATTACCCTCCTCATCATTTATCCCCCAAATAGTATTTCTTTCACGTCTGGAGTTTGCAAATCTGTGAAAAAATTTAGTATTTCTATCTCCCTCTTTTAGCCAAATAGCACGACTTTTCAGTCTCCATGAGGCTTCTTCCATATCCAAAATCTTTTGTTTTTTCATTTCTAGCTCTTTTATACGACAACGCTTTTCTAAAGAAATGGAATTTTCTGTCAAGACACCAGTGATCCTGTCCAATTCCATTTGAATGTCATGAAGGGCCTTCCTATTGAGATGTCTTTTCTTGAATTGCCACTCTTTTACATATTTTCTGATAGATGAAAGTTTTTCTATAAAAGACAAGGTGGGGGAAGATTGGTCTAGTGGAGGGAAGTCATTCTAGGATTTTTTAATAAGTTCATTAAAATCAGAATCTTCCAACCAAATTCTGTTAAACTTGAAAGGATAGCCTTTCCTGAACCCCTGATTCCTCCATTTAAGAGATATTGGTCTGTGATCAGAAATGAAACATTTTTCAATATTTGATACTGGCATTCCCAAACGGTCAATTATGCTGTCATGGATAATAAATCGATCTAACCTTTTTGCAATATATGCAACCTCATTTCTACCATTGTCCCAAGTAGGTTCCATCAGTTCTATTTAATTACTTTACATTCCTATAGTATGCATGGTATTGGCTCAAATTCTTATAGTATGCACGCCATTTGAACTCGAAGGCAAGCATATTCCTTAAGAACACTTCAGTTTGAATTACTATTCGATGAGGCATTACTTTACATTAATATAGTGTGCATGACATTGTCTTTCTTGGTGCAAATGTAATGATGAGTGACAAGAAGATAGCCGAGATGTGGAACCTCCCCATCTTTGCAGGTCGTCTGGAACCTCCCCAGGATCTCGACAATGTATCATAAATTATTTTATGATACTTAAACATTTGTGATCAGAATTTATTGATGATATTTTTACATGTGATTGGGACCAAATTAGTGCATAAATGCATGATTGAGTAGGAATTTGTTTTCATTATTATTAATGATAATTATATTTATATAATATAAATGATATGTATAGTGTATACATGAATAGGGTATGTGCTTGAGGAATGACTTACATATGGGTAATCAGCATGTACAAATCAAATATATGGGTAATTGGATGTAAAAAACAAGGGTAATTGGATGTAAAAATCAAATTCCACTCAATCGCACTACATATGCAGCTTAAGTTGGAAAGTAGAAGACACTTTTACCTTAAATTTTCACAATGTCATGATGGTTGGACCATGAAATCCGCCACTATGGGATATAACTGAGGGGTGTGCATTAAGGTGGACATGTTAATCCTTAGTCATCATTAGTTTCACAACAAGGAAACCATAGAGTTAATAGTTGTCTACAATGTTGTACTAAATGTTCCCCATAGGGGCACTTAAAGGGCAAGTGTTGTCAAGCTCTTGCAATTACATAAGATAATTCTTGAAGTAAACAAGAAACTCGAAACCTTGGTATTGGGAAATTAAAATTTAATTCAAACTTAATCAAACAACTAAAAAAATAAGTCTAATATAAAAGGATAAATGTGAACCTTACTCACAAACCTAATAAATATATCATGTAAGTCTAATATATCATGTGTGAACCTTACTCACAAACTTAATAAATATATCATTCTAGTAAGCTCGAGAGAAAGGGATTATGTACTACACTTAAATTAAGAGGAATTAAATCAAGTAGAACATTAGTTAAGAAATTTAATTAATATCGTACATCAAACACAAAGATATCGTATTAAGTAGAGAGCAACAAAACTTATGGAAGAGACATTAACACTTAAGAAGAGGTGGGCTTAAAATAAATAAATGGGAAATATCATTTATGAGAACTTTCCATATGGAAGAATAATATAACTCAAATCGGAACCAAAATTTGAAGTTAGATAAAAAGAAAAATGAAGTTAGAAAAACAAAATTACATGTATTTAATTAAGTGATGTTAAAGAAACAAATGAACAAGAAATATGAAATGTGCAAAAACATCATGAAACAACGAAGAGAAAATTTAGGCATAATGTCTTTAGTAAGGGGGTATGGCCATTTTAAATAAAATAAGAAAATAAATTTCATGAGAGCTTGGATAAGAACTTGACACCTTGATAGGTGGATAATAAGGAATTTGGGAATTACGATATTCTTAATTTTTAATGAGAAGACAAGTGGGATCAATGAAACTCCTATAAAAAGAAGATTGAACTAAGAGAGAAGGATCTTATGCACCCAAATGCTAGATGGTTATCCCAGTGAAAAAATATTTAATGTGTGACTAGCATGAGTATTCTAGTCATTTCAATGTGAGAAGGTATTGTAGGAGATATTATAGAGTGGGAATCTCTTGATATTGATGAATCCCTTTGCCACTTTCTATAGTTATTCATTCCTTCTACAACCCCATTTTAGCTCAAGAATTTGTGGGGAAGCAGAGCATCCAACAAGTAGGCAAGAAGCTTCTCTATTGAGTCCACACAGTTCAATTAAGCAAGGGAGCTCAAGTTGTAAGAAGAAGAAGTGCTAGACTACATCAACAAGATATTGGATTGGTCATCTTCCAATGTTTGGTACAACTAAAGAATTTAAATTGTAATGGGAATACATAAGTTTGATTATATAGCTTAAAATAGTTCTATTGATTATAAAAAATTGTAATCCTGTAATAGTTTTGAAATATTTCCAAATTATTTACTTAGAGATTGTAAATGATTCGTGATCTATATGATCCTAAGATGTATTATTGTTTACAAAATTTTCATTTAACTATATGCATTGGGTGAATGTGAAGTATATGTACATTTTTTTATGAATGATATTATTGTGATTCTATGATGACAGGGTAAACATTTTTTTGTTGAATGATTGATATATAGCACTATTCCAATATTGGAACATTAATGGAAAACTAATTTTGTGTTGCATTTTTCATTCCAATGTTCACATTAACATAGATATTATATAGATATAAATATATCTAATACATGTATACACAAAATATTAATCTTGTTGACCAATGAATTAGTCTAACTGAATGGAAATATACTCACATATCATGTGATTAATGGATCAATCAAAATTGTGTTGTAATGTGATCCAATCAAACAATGGATTAAACCATATTGAATGACAAATGCACTTGTGATCTAATCTTTATCTCAGATATTAAACAAATAAAAATTTATTTTCAACTCGATTCAACAAAGAATGATAACACATTTAAGTTCTCTTCCATTATAAGATTAATAAATTTCAACCTTTACCAAGGGCATTTGGTCTATTGAAAATTATTCTCTAGAGGACCTATAAATTTGGAGCCTAAAAGATTAACTATGAAAATCTCCATTATGATATTTTTTGTCACTATAGAGGAGATTAGCAATGTAAAATGTTAAAATGGCTACAATGTGGCATGGAATCTCGATAAAGGTAAGGTTAATAACTATATCATACAGTAATTGTTACAATGTTTATCCCTTATATAATTCAATTCAGTTGATACTCTAGTGTGGTCAACCCTTCAGTGGTCCCCTTACATAAAGGAAAGGAAAGATCTATCATACCATAAATTCTTCCCTAGAATCAACTAGTCATGATAACCAAATATTCCAAATTATAGCATCCTTTTTGTGTGTGTACTTGGGAATAGAATGGCCAATGATTTTCTCCACAATGTCATCTTCCTATTCACTCGATTTTACCTTTAAAAAATTTGTTATTATCTATCTATATTCGAATGAGGTTCTAATGCATTATTCTCTTTTTGGACAAACTCATCCTTGAAATGAAAATAGAGAAACATCTTTGTGAATCAACAAGTACATACAACATGAATCAAAAAGTACATGAACAATTCTCTAAGAGAGAATTTGGTGACTTTGTTACCTTTAAACTCTCCTTATTGTGTGATTTGATTCAAGAAGTAAAACTAATAACTCTAAAAATATTGTAAATATTGACAACCTCAAATAGACAAACAACAATATTTTTGTGTATTGTAGCCTTCATCTAGTTATGGATCAAATAAGGATTTTACTGTGACTCAATACTTCATCGAATTTTTATTGAAATGGTTCGTTGATCATCCATTTGAATGAGAGTAAAATTATAGTGGTGCAGGTGCACTTTGATGTATCAAAGTAGAGTTGGTGAGGGTATAAAATGAACCCATCTCCTTGGAAATTACATCTGTTAAATGAATTACAATGAGTATCAACCCTAAATTATGTTAGCAAATGGTCAAATTGTAGTTAAACATAAGCTTACTCGTTGAAATTTAAAATTGAGAGAAATAATCTACTAACTCGTACTAATGGTGAATATAATTTATTTAACAATAAACAATCCTTGCCATCATATCTCCTTTGTTGCATGAATGGGGTAACACATGGATAATGGTGTGTGTCACACCATAGGTATTAAATTACAAATAATTTATCTGCCACCATGAAGCATAGTATTGAGAAGAATTGTATAGGTATTACTTTATTATTGATAGTTATACCCATTACATCCTTCAATCAAACCATTGAGTCATAAAGGATTGACAGTGGCATTACATAACTGCACACACATCAAGAGTCAAGTGAACAAGAATCATGTGTATCATGATATTCTCGACATCAGTTGCACTTGTAAAGGTTATATCAGTAAATGTGTAAAGGTTACTGACCTAGTTAAGTCGTAAGTCTCATATTAACCACGGTGATTCTTCAATTGAACAATCATAAAAAGGTAAATTATTATTGTCTAGTAGTATGTCTACTATCCATGATAGGAAATCCATATCTGGTTAAGGTATGTCATCATTAACATAAGAGTTGTGCCATCCATATCTTGTTATCGAACATCAACGCATATAATATGTACTGCAAACGATGTGTAACAAGGATATGGGCAGGGTGATATTGCATACCTCAACCTAAGTTTAATACATAATTTCTACCATAAATGTATATAACTTATTGGGTATGAAGTCAACCTACATAATAACTTATAAGAATGGTTGATTTTCAACAAAAGATGATTTCACCCTACATAATAATTTATAAGAATGATTGATTTTCAACAAAAGGTACTTCGTAGTTATGGAAGAGAAGATATATTTAACTTATGCACATTCACAATAGGTAATAACAATTGAATATATATTATTATGTTATTTATTATTATTATTATTATTTTTTATTATTATTATTATTATGTAATAATAATGGGCAATATTATTATGTTAGCTTTAGACACAATAATAGTTAATAAGATTTAACTAATTCTATCACAAAATTTAAGACTTTATCTCATCATAAATAAAAAAGAACTATGGTTGGTAGTAGATAACGAGATTAAGAAACAACAATAATACAAGAGTGTTGATATACTTTAGTCTATAAATTAGAAATTTGCAAAGATTAAGAAAAATGTTGATTTCCTTCATGCTTTAATAAGAGGATAAAAGTAGATGATAAAACTAGGAATGACACACACACGCACAAACACAATAGTTATTCATGAAAATAAAAATTATATGTTGTAAAACTATATAGCCAAGAATGATAGAAGGCCTTAATGTTATGGACATCAATAAGATAGTTTTTATTCTTTGGGTAAAAACAAATTATTTTAAGAGTGCCCCTAATATATTTTTTAAAATACATACATACATACATACATATATACATATATACATACATGTGCGTGTGTGTGTGCAGACACTTAAACTTAAACTATCTAACACTATATAGAGTAGGGTGTCACATACCATATCAAATGATGATTAAACCATTGGAGCCATGAAACCATTATTGATCCAGATTTATGCAAGAATGAAATGAAATACAGATATAAAGAAAAACAAAGAGCTACAATGAAAACATAACTTTAATTAATTAATAATAAAGTATTGAAAATGGTTACAAGCAGAATGAAAATAAACTAGTTCGAGCGATGGTGGCTTATCTATGAGAAGAGATGTGGCAGCTACATGCCTTCTAAATTGTGTTACAATGAGGCTTTGAGGCCTTTTTATCTGTAATAAATAGTTGGAAACCCCAAACATCAAAAAACCCAATCATAGGAGATGAAGTGCCAAATGCTTGTGGGCCTCGTTGGGGTTAGTTGGAATGTCAACTTTCGGGGGTCGTAACTTTGGCATATGATCTCCATTTGACTATTACAATACCTCATTTCAAATATCTCCAAGAGGAGACGTAAAGAAGACCAATAAGATGGTTCTGCACTTTTTCAATCCCTACGTTCTCCCAAAAAAATGTCTTTTAGGCCCTCAAAATGGCTTTGGAAGTTTAGGACATGAAAAACTGCCAAATCTAGTAAATTGTGTTACAATTAAGGAACTGAAAAAAACAACAATGGGGGTCCAAGTGGAAAAGGCGGGTAGCCACCAATATCCACTTGGATCAATCCTTCCCCTTTAGGAAGCAATGGTCCCCATTGCGTTGAGTGCCTCCATGAAATGGGGAAAATTCTGTTGAACTTGGCCCCTGGTGAGCCACTTTCCTTGGTGTAGGAGTTGGCTAGCTTTGACAACCCGATATAGTTTGATCTTTTGTTGGTGATTGGTCTTCATATGTGTGTCCATATTACGATCAGTTGTGACATGTTCCATGCAGTCTGGGTTGAGCTTTGTTGGTGTTAGTTGTTCTGCAATGTCTGACGTGACCAACAATAAGGGAAAGTATGGTCAAAGGCAGTCCACATTGAACATTAGGTGCAAGCCAAGGAATGGGGGAATGTTGAGCTCAAAAGAGTTGTCACCCACAGCCTTGGTGATGGTGTAAGGCCTGTATTGGAGTGGTTGGTCCTTCCTATGGACTCTAGCAAGTCGTTCTTTCTGCAAATGCAACCAAACTTGGTTGCCCACCTGAAACTTACGTGGCACCCAATATTGATCATGTTGTTGCTTTTACTTGGCATTGGACTTCTCCAAGACGTCATGAACATGATAGCGAGTGTGTTGAATAAGTTCAATAAACTTGGTTTCTTTATCAACCTCGGATAATACATGTGTGGATTTTGTCTATGTAGTTGCATGAGGCATGGCAACATCAATCAAACATAATGGTTGAAATCCCAAACCCACTTGAAAGGGATTGCGACTAGTTGAGCTATGGAGAGATCTGTTATAACTATGTTGCACAAAGGGAAGGCTCTAATCCCAAGTTCACGGATGCTTGGAGTTGTACATGCAAATTATGTACATTATCATCCTATTGACGACCTATGGCCGGCCATCAATGTGGGGAGGGAATGCAATCGACTTGGTGAGATTGGTGTCCAATAGTGTCCAAAGGCTCAACCAAAATGTTCTCAGGAACCTTCTATTCTAATATGATATAATGGTATGCGGGATCACAAAACGTACCCACACTCATTCAAAGAAAGAGTTTGGCAGTGTCCTCTATTGTGATACTCTTCTTGTAGGTCACCAATATAGCCATCTTAGAAAAAATTTCCATGACCACAAATACACAATCACTACCATGCTTGGTAGAAGAGAGGTCAGACAGATAGTCCATGGAGATGGATTCCTAGGGATGGTTTGGAGTAGGCAAAGGAGTGTACAGGCCTTGCTTCTTGATGGTTAGCTTCATGATGGCACATGAAATGTGGGATCTGATATATTTTCCAACATATTGTCAAATTTTCTGCCAATAGAAATATTTTTATAGTACGACCATATTTTTATCCATACCAAAGTGTCTTGTGACCCAACTGTAGTGTGTCTCTCAAATCAACTCAGCATGCTCTCTTGAAGGAACACAAAGGTGCCCTAGGTAGCCCAATAATGCATCTTGGAGGTGGAAATATGTAACTTTCTTGTCATCCACTAGTATTTGGTATGTGGTGGCAAACTTTGGATCATTTTTGTATAGTTGTTTCCATCTAGAGGTCTCGTCGCCACAAGAGTTTAGAACAGTAGTAAGTGCTGCAATTGGGGACTAATTGAGGCAATTTGCAACATGATTGGTGCTACCCTTTTCTTATTTATTGTTCAAGCGGAATTGTTCCAGAAATGTGGACCACTATTGATGGTAATCATTTTGAAACTTCCCTTGTGTTTGTCTAAACTAAAGAGGTCGATGATCTCTGTAGATGGCCATCTCCTTCCCTAGAATGTAATGTTTCCATTGCCTCTAAGCCGACATGATAGAACACATATCTTTATCATAGGTGGGGTACTTCTGAATTGCATTAGAAAGTGTCTCACTATGTTAGGCCACCAGATTCCCACGTTGGGTGAGGATTGCACCAATAGCATAGTCGAAGGCGTCTGTCTTAATTTGAAATGGTTGTTGCAGGTCTAGAAATGTGAGTAAAGGTGCAGAGCATAGATGGTGCTTCAGCTCAATGAATACCTTTTGGTTGGAGTGGGACTAGGAAAACTTTGTTCTACGCTACCCTTGGTAATCTGATTCAAAGGCCAAGGGATATGGGAGAATCCCAACATGAACCTCCAATAAAGCTAGCAAGGCACAAATTTTTGTGAAGCTTTGTTAGAGTGGTCGGGGCCAGGCAATCCCAAATGATTTGGATCTTAGCCAGACCCATATGCATTCCATGCTCATTTATGATTTAACCTAGATATTAGACCCGGCTCATGCTTGTTGGGTTGTGTTATATTCTTTCCACAACTACCCCACTCGCGAGGGGGGTTACAGGGGGTGGAGGCTCCCCCTATACATTGCATCGGGCGTTGCCAGGGGGGTCGCAAGGGGGTGGCTAACCCCCCTGTCAGGGGGTATGCAAGGGGGCAGTAGCCTCCCTACATGAGGTATGGGGCAGTGCCCCAGGAAATTTTTTTTGGACCCTATATTAGGACGGCGGACCTACCTATCGTTTTGTGCATGGATTTCGCACATGGTTATGGGCACGATGGTTTTCGGTCCATGGTATTTTGTAGATACGGTCAAGGGCACTATGGTTATGTTCTCATCTAGGGTTAATGGATTGAGGTTTATGGATGCTTCAACATGTATATATATGTATTGTAACATTGAAAGGAACATAATGAAAAATCAATGTAGTAGTCCCAGATTTGGGATCCAGGGGAAAATCTCTGTGTATAAGTGTTTTATGTTTTATTCTCTCACCATTGTTTATTTTCTGTTTTTTAGAATTTGTATGCAGGTAATTTCTGTATGGGGTTAAAACCTACATTTGGTATCAGAGTTGATTTGGCTTCAAGGGGACGCCTTTGCTACTAAGGGGTTTTTTGCTCGGGCCTGTGGTAGACCCTGTTCAGTGGGAGATCTGTGGGATCAATTCTTGTGAGAAAGAAGATGGTGATAAGTGGAAAGATAGAGATCGAGAAATTTAATGGTCAAAGTTTTGAGTTGTGGAAACTCAAGATGGAGGATCTTCCGGTGGATAAAGATCAGTGGATCATGGTAGATTTGAGTACTAAACCAACAGAAATGTCAGTTGAAGACTGGGTGAAGTTGGATCAGAAGGTAAAGAGCATAATATGATTATGTGTCTTAGATTTAGTATTTCTTAATGTATCAGGGGAAGCTTCGGCAAAGGCTTTGTGGGATAAGTTAGGGACTTTGTACAAATCTAAGTCTTTGGTGAATAAATTGTTTCTACGGAAAAAGTTGTATAACCTAAGGATGAAAGATGAAGACTCAGTGATAGAGCATCTGAATGCATTTAATACTGTGGTAAGCCAATTATTATCTATTGATATTAAAATTTCAGATGAAGATAATTGCATCAGTTTGTCGTGTTCTCTACCAGATTCGTGGGATAGTCTGGTTGTTGCAATAGGTAGCAACGCAACTGCCTTCTAGTTTCATGAAATAGTCTCATCCTTATTGTCGAAGGAGATGATATGGAAAAATATGGAGGGCTAGAATGGTGATGCCCTGTCTCTAAGAGGATGGTCCCAAAACATAAACAAAAATAAGTCCTTGAGTGGGAGATCTAAATCTCCAGGAAAACCTGTGAAGGTGTGCTGGAAATGCGGAAATCAAGGGCACATAAAAAGGGAATCTAAATCTAAAGCTCCTGAGAAAGGAAATGGATTTGATGATGCTCCTTCTGCAAAGACGAAAACCACCTCAAATGAAGATGGAGATATGTACTTGGCTTCTTCTTCAAGTACACATGTAGATCATGAGGCATAGTTGATTGATTGAAGTGCCTCTTTTCACTTCACTACCCATAGAAAGTGGTTCTGCGAGTATGAGAAATATGATTGTGGTGATGTCTTCTTAAGGGATGATAGGAAGGCTAGAATCGTTGGTCGCGAAAATTCAAGTTGAATTTGCAAGGTGGAAGGATTAGAACACTTGCGAGTGTTCTGCATATTCCTGCATTAGCTAGAAATATAATTTCTGTAAGCAAGTTGGATGATGTAGGTGTAAAAACAGTGTTTGAGAAAGATACCTACAAGATGGTTCAGGGAGCACCAGTATTGATGTGGGGAGTTCAGATTGGAACTCTGTACAAGCTTCAAGGTAGCACTGGTATTGATGGGTGCAACAGTTCTGTGGTTCCTGAAAGTGGAGTAGAAAATCTAGTGGTCTTTGGAGAAAATACCATGCTATGGCATCAAAGGCTTGGACATATTAGAGAGAAGGGCCTTCGAATACTTCATCATAATGGTATGGTAGAAGGTATGTAAAATTTCTCTCTGGATTTTGATTTCTGTGAAAATTGTGTATATGGGAAGCAGAATCGGGTGTGTTTCCCCTCTGGTGGTAAGAGGTCGAAACAAATATTTGAGCTTGTGCATGGTGATGTGTTTGGACCTTTGAAGGTTCCATCGCTAGGTAAGATTGTGTACTATGTATCATTTATAAATTACTTCTCAAGGAATACATGGGTATATTTCCTTAGGAATAAATCTGAAGTTTTTGATAGGTTTAAAGAATTTAAGGCTTTGGCAAAAAACCAGATAGAGAATAATATAAAGGTGTTGAGGACAAATAACAGTGGAGAGTTTTGCAAGAAGGAATTTGAAGAGATTTGTAAGAAGTGGCATAGCACGATACAAGACCACTCCATACACACCTAAGAAAAATGGAGTTGCGGAAAGAATGAACAGGACATTGATGGAAAGGGCAAAAAGCATGCTCAGTGGTGCCAGGTTAGGACAGAAATTTTGGGCAGAGACGGTGGAGATTGCATATTACCTAGTCAACAAATCACCTTCATCAGCATTGGAGGATAAGACTCCACAAGAGGTATGGACTGGTAAGAAACCTTCTCTTTCACATCTAAGGGTATTTGGACATGATGCATATGTATATGTTCCAAAGGAGAAAAGAACAAGGTTGGATAGTAAATCTGAAAAGCGCATCTTTATTGGGTATAATGATGGTTTAAAAGGTTATAAGCTTTGGAACCCAGAAACAAGGAAGTTGTGTACAGTCGAGATGTGATTTTTAGAGAGGTGAAATATGTTATTAAACATGAAGTCCTACCAAAGGAACCTGAGAACATAGAGTTTGAGCTAAAGGAGGAAGAATCAAAATCTATAGCAGAAGAGGAATCAAAGGATGACGAGCCACAAACTTCGGCTGTGAGAAGATCAGTTCGAGAAAGAAGGTAGCCAGAAAGGTAAAGTCCATCTGCTTTTTGTTCAAAATTTTCCTTATCTATTATTGATGATGATCCCGGAATTGTGAGGGAAGCAATAAATTAAGAGGATGGAAAACTCTGGAAAGAGGCCATGGTTGATGAAATAGCATCTTTGCACAAAAATGAGGCTTGGGATCTAGTGGAGTTGTCACCTGGAAGGAAATCCATTGGCAGAAAATGGGTGTTTAAGAAGAAGATGAATGTAGAAGGAAAGGTAGAGAAATACAAAGCTCGGTTGGTAGAAAAAGGTTATTCCTAGGTGTCGAGAATTGATTTTAGTGATATTTTTTCTCCTAGTTCCAAGGGAGCTTCTATTAGATTACTTTTATCTGTTGTTGTTGCTTTTTATTTTGAGGTAGAATAGATGGATGTGAAGACCACATTTCTTCATGGGGATTTAGAAGAACATATCTACATGAAGCTGCCTGAAGGCTTTGAGGTGGAGGGTCAGAAAGAACTGGTATGCAAGTTAAAAAAAGTGTATGTATGGGTTAAAATAGTCACCAAGAATGTGGTATCAAAAATTTGATACATTTATATGGGGACTTGGCTTCACTAGAAGCAAAGAAGATCATTGTGTGTATTTTAAATTAATTGGTGATCCTGTTATTTATCTGGTCTTGTATGTGGATGATATGTTGTTTGTTGGAAATGACAAAGAAATTATCTAGGATTTCAAGACCCAATTGTCCTCCAAATTCGACATGAAATATCTTGGTGCTGCAAACTATATTTTGGGCATGAAAATTAAATGAGTTCGAGTAGGTAGGAAGCTCTGGTTAAACCAGAGGAAGTATGTCGAGATAATACTGCAGAGGTTTAATATGCAAGATAGCATACCGGCGAATGTTCCTATTCCTATCGATGTAAATTTATATGTTGAACAGTGTCCCAAGACACAAAGGGAAGAGGATATGTCTCGTGTTCCATATGCAAGTGCATTAGGTAGCCTGATGTATGGAATGGTATGTACTAGACCATACATTGTACATGCACTGGGAGTATTGATCAAGTTTATGTCAAAACCAAGGAAGGAGCATTGGATAGTAGTGAAGCGAGTTTTTAGGTATTTGCCTGGCACTAGTGATTATGGTTTGTGCTACCAAGGAAAACCAAGATTGGACAGAGTTTTGTACATCCGTGGCTTTGTTGATGCATAATGAGCTGGAGATCTGGATCAGAGAAGATCTACAAGTGGGTATGTGTTCAACCTATTTGGAGGTGTAGTCAGTTGGATGAGTAAGAGATAATTTGTAGTGGAACTTTCAACTACAGAGGTTGAATACATAACAACCACTCATGCAAGCAAGGAATCAGTTTGGTTGCAGATATTGTATTCAAGTATGGGGTTAGTACAACGAGTTATAAGGATAGGTTGTGGCAGCTAAAGTACGATTTTCTTGGCAAAGAACCCTGCTTATCATTCAAAGACAAAGCACATTGATGTTCAGTATCACTTTGTGAGGGATATGGTTGAGGACAAAAAGGTGTTTTTGGTAAAGGTGGACACTTTGAATAATACTGTAGATGCATTAACAAAGTTTGTGAGCACTAAGAAGTTCTCTTGGTGTAGAGAAACAATGGGCATTGTTGAGCTGGATCAATGACTAAGCTCTCCTATGGCCCCTTGTGGAAAGAAAACAACAAGTGGGAGAATGTTGGATTGTGTTATATTCTTTGCATGACTACCCCAATCATGGGGGGGTTATAGGAGGGGTAGAAGCTTTCCTTGTATGTTGCAGCGGGTGCCACGGGGGCCATAGGGGTCTATGGCAGCACCCCGGAAAATTATTTTTGGACCCTATATTATGTGGTCGAACCTACCTATGGTTTTGTTCATGGATTTCGCAAATGATTTTGGGCACAATGGTTTTCAGTCCATGGTATTTTGTAGATCTGGTCAAGGGACTATGGTTCTAATCCAGGGTTAATGGATTGGGATTTATGGATGCTTTGACATGTATATATATGTATTGTAACTTTGAAAGGAACATAATGAAAAATCAATCTGGTAGTCCCAATTTTTGGATCGAGAGGAAAATCTATGTGTATAATTATTTTATGTTTTATTCTCTCGCCATTGTTTATTTTTTGTTTTTTAGAATTCGTATGTAGGTTATTTCTATACAGGGTTAAAACCTACATTTGGTATCAGAGTTGTTTTAGCTTCAAGAGGATGCCCTTTGCTGTTGAGGGGTTTTTTGCTCGGGCCTATGGTAGACCTGTTCAGTGGGAGATCTATGGGATCAATTCTTGTGGAGAAAGAAGATGGCAAGCAGTGATGGAAATCATTTTGAAACTTCCCTTGTGTCTGTATAAACTGAAGAGGTCGGTGATCTCTGTAGGTGGCCATCTCCTTCCCTAGAATGTAATGTTTCCATTGCCTCCAAGCCGACATGATAGAATACATATCTTTATCATAGGTGGGGTACTTATGAATTGTATTGGAAAGTGTCTCACTATGTTAGGCCACCAGATTCCCACGGTGGGTGAGGATTGCACCAATGTCATAGTCATAGGAATCTATCTTAGTTTGAAATGGTTGTTGCAGGTCTGGAAATGTGAGTACAAGTGTAGAGCAGAGGTGGTGCTTCAGCTCAACAAATACCTTTTGTTCGGACTTGGACCTGGAAAACTTTGTTTTGCACTGCCCTTGGTAATCTGACTCAAAGGCCAAGTGATATGGGAGAATCCCAACATGAACCTCCAATAAAAGCTGGCAATGCACAAAAATTTGCAAAGCTCTGTTAGAGTGGTTAGGGCTGCCCAATCCCGAATGACTTGGATCTTAGCTAGATCCACATGCATGCCATGCTCATTTATGATGTAACCCAGATATTTGACTTCCCTCATGCCAAGGGGGAATTTCTCAAAGTTGGCACATAGTTTGTGTTGTCATGGGGTTTGAAGGACTTGTCGAATGTGTTGCAAGTACTCTTCCCAACTCTTGTTGAAGATGAGGATGTCATCTAAATAAACAACCACTAACGAGTTGGTGAAGGGCCACAAGATGTCATCCATTAGTGAAATTGGGTATTGGTTAATTCCCAAAAATCCATGAGATGAGAAAGTCTATCACATTTAGACACTAAGAGCATTGAAGATGAAGGACACTTTCTTTTAGATTGTCCAACTTAGGCTTAGAGTAAGTCTAAATTTCAAAATATTTTTCACCTTGCCAAACTTCTTAACATTTTAACTCAACAAACCTATGAAAAAATTGGAATTATTCTCTTATTGATTTGCCAATATAGTGTAGGAATATACAAGGTAAGTTCTTGAGATAGAACACGAAGGACATTGCTCACAAACAGATCATAGATCGATACACCAATATTCTTGACGTAGTTAAAACCCTCAAAGAGGGAAACAGTCCATGGCCTAAGCCAACGCGACCACTTCAGGCAATTTATTAATAAAATAAAGAAAATTTACATAAGCTTCTCTCATGAACGGTCACCCTACAAATGACCCTCCATGCTCTTTAAATAGAGATCATGGACCAATCGGGTGTTAAGCCACTGATCAAGTGTTGGTAATACCGAGGAGAGAATGAACGGTAGGATCACTTCATGTCTAGAACATATCGTGACCGTTGAATTGTAAATTACAAATGTACATGGTAAAGAAACACACTTTACCTAACTCTACACTAGACCAAGTTATACCTAACTATTTCTTATGTGTCAGAATATCCTAACATTCCCCCTTAAGAACAACTTGGGATAGGATTGAAGGATGTACAAATATGACACAATAGGAGAAGGAAGTAGGCAATAGAGCCTATCCCCCCTTAGTGACAACTCCCTGAACTCCAACCATAAATCGAAGTTTAGTAAACTTTGCCTCTTTGAGAGCCTTTGTAAAAATGTCTGCAACTTGATCATCAGTTGAACAATATTGCACTTCAAGAAAATGGTCATGAATGAGCTTTCTGATGAAGTGGATGTGTAGTTCAATGTGTTTTTTGCGCTGATGTTGGATTGGATCTTTGCATAGTTGAATGGAACTTTGATTATCACACCAAAGTGTAGTCAGATGTTGCTGCTGAAAGCCAAACTCTGACAAAATCTGACAAAGCCACAGGGCTTCCTCACTAGCTTCTACGGTGCCATGATACTCTGTTTCTATTGAAGAAAGAGAAATGGCACTTTTTTTCTTACAAACCCATGTAATAGGTCCAGAACTAAGAGTGAAGACATAACCTGTAGTAGACTTCTAATCATCAAGGTCACCAACCCAATCAGAATCAGTGAAACCAACCAATAGAGGAGATGCTTATGCACTATAATGAATCCAAACTTAATTGTACCTCGAACATAATGGAGTATCCTTTTAACTGCTTTCCAATGACTTTCATGTGGGATTTGCATAAACCAAGCAATAAGGACAACAACAAAGGAAAGGTCAGGATGGATATGGGTCAGATACAAACAATGTAAACTTTGAAATGGGAACTATAAACTCAAAACGGGAACTCTGGCCAAAAAACCCCAAAAAGCATCAAAAATAGTGCTAAAAACGAAAAGTGTGTATACTAGAACGATGATTTTTTTTTAGGGTCAATTTTAAACATGTTTTAAAAATGGCATTGAAAACAAAATTTCCGTGCAAAAAAAACCTTGAAAACGAAAAAATGTTGATACTGGAACGATGATTTTTTTTAGGGTCAATTTTGAACATTTTTAAAAAATGCTAGTAAAACTGAGTTTTTATGTGCAAAAAACAGTTGTTTATGAGGAAAAAACACACTAATGTTTTTGGTAGAATAACATTTTTCTTTCCTAAGTATAAATTCAACATGTTTTCAACCATAACATGCTAGATACAAAAAAATTGGAATTTTTTCAACCATAAAATTAAAAAACCATGACATTATGAATAAATTACATGACATGAATCAAAATGTTATTATTTGTATATTGAATGAAACATACATTATATCTTTAATTTAATGTTGCATTGTAGATATTCTAAACAATAAAAATGATCATAATTAAGACATATAATCCAACAACATAAAAATGACTCATAACTTCTGATTTAACACCATATGGAAATCAAATTTTTTATTTCAAAATATGATGCAAACATCAGTTATATAAATTGTCTTAGACAATTATTCAAAATCACTCATATTTTCCTGCACACCACCAAAATTCACATTTTCAGATGAATGATTGGATGCTGACAAAGATGTTCCATATTCTTCTCTTTCTTCAACTAGTGCCCCATCTGAGTTCACATGCATGCCCACCATTTCAAGTTTCAAAATTCTTCTAGATCTACGACTGATTTCAGCAGACTCCCATCTCAACATTGTTCTTTCTCGTAACAACCTTTTCAGAATCTCTATCATCTTGAAGCGAAGAGTTCCTCTCTTTGTTAAATTGAAGTCATAAACAAGTATGTCAACATCCTCCAATTTTAAGATGTCTATGCAGTGGCGATTTATATTTGTATCCTTTCTTTTTCTCTTTCCGCCATTTTTTTTGTCAACTACCATCTATGGCTTATACACACCATTGAATGGGTGTGTATTTGTGGCATACCAATGTACTTCAACCCCTGTAACATCCTCATTTTCTGTAAAGACCTTTATAGCCTTAGCAACCCAGAATGGATAGCCATTGGGATCTCCATTTGCTAGCACTGTGATCATGCAACCCTCATTAATATCCTGTAATGAACCCCTGTAAACGTCTAACATGGCTTCATGTTATGCATGAGATCTTCTGGAACCAATATTCATCTCTCTTTCCTCTGCCTATGAAGAATTAATAATATCTTGAGATTGTTGTTGTTCAACAATGTTTATTTCCTCATGTTCATTTGACACATTTTGTGACCAAATAAATGGATTTTTCAAATGTATATCTTCATTTGTTGTTGTTGAAATGATATCACTTTGATTATTGAGAAATGACTCCCACCAAACTAAATAAGCAATGTCAAAGTACTCATATGTATATCTAATACATTTTTTAATTTATTTTAGGAAATTAGAATAATTTATATCTCTATTCTATCTACGTGCATTATGAACTTCACCAATTGACTGTAATAACAATATTTTTGATGCAAATATTGGATGATCTAGAATGAACTTCAAAAATTCCAAACCTGATGACGATGCCCATTTTGCAGTAGTTGAATACTTCTTTCCCCATATTAGTGTTTTCCCATCAATTTTTTTGATACGAAATTGATGTTGGAAGCTAATGTTATTAAGTTGTTCAATGCATTTCTCCTCACCATCCGATCCCAAAATAAACCTTCGCATGTCAATAGTTTCTTCCAACACATCAAAAGTAGGCTCTAGCATGTATGATTTCTTAATACATTCAATTAATTATGGCAAGCTCCCAACTTCCTTCCTCCTCAATGTAACTGAAAAATGACTGAACATCCAATCAATATGGTCATGAGTGTGCCCAACAAGAAGGAAACCAACCTTTACCTTCTGAAAAATTCTCAATTCAACAAGCATGTTTAGATATCCAAAAACAACCTAATTTTTGTTTTCATAGCAAGTGTTGTCCAATTGTAGATACAAAACTTTAGGAAGATTACCAGACCAATGAGCAAGCACATCATGAATTATGGTTATTGTTAGATTTGCATCATTATGAATATTTGGAGCTATGAAGTACACCCTTGGCAACATTTTCCCATTGAAGACCATACAACTGACCAAGTGATACTGAAAAAAAATTTCCTCTTGTAAATTTTTGGGTGTGCGAACAAAATGTGGTAAAAGTGTTTTCTTCTGGTCCATAACATCAATTATGAAACCCAAATATTTATTCGGATTATCATAACACTTCTTTCAATGCTTGTACAACTTTTTCCTTTCACTTGTTTGTTGTTCATGATGCTGCTAAAGTTCTTTGACAGTGGAATCTACACAACATAAAAGAAAGTCACTAAGAAATATGTTTTTATAGTTGATGACTATACAATTTTAAAAGTTAAAGTTATGAATGCTTACCTCTTTCTGACCCTTCACATTTGTCCCTTCTTGATTTAAGAGAAGCACATGTACTACAAATCCCTATCCTTGTCTTCTTAGGAATACGGACATTGTTGAATTCTTTCTTCCATACCTTCACAAAATATTGGTATGTAATAAACCGACCATGTCCCTCGACACCTTCTGCATATTCTTTGTATAAGTTGTAGATTTCTCATCTTGAAAAATTATCTGGGATGTGTATTGTCTCTCTATTTAGCATACACTCTCCATGCTTTGAAAAGAAATCTTTCATCCATGACATTGCAGTATTTGATAATGGCCCAAATTGTTGTTTATGACGTAATTTTGAATAAAATGTGGGATCCTTTTCCAAATTTTCTTGAATTCTCGAGAGATGAAAATTCCCCATCGAATGAAACATTTTGAAATCCTTTTTACAGATAAATAAAGACCCAATATGATAATCATAACCCGTCAATGTAGATTGCATGCACCCAACTAAATATGAATTTTGCATGCTTTTATTCATTGACAAATATCTCTTACTTTTCTCTAATGCAAATTTGAAATCCATATGTTTCAAGCAATCTTTTTGACAACATTCACTTGAAATGAGAGCCCTAATAGAACTTCTTCCCATCGGATATTCTGCTCTACCCCTTGTATAACTAGAACATCTTGCATTGTTTTTTAAAAGGTCTGCTCCTACTCCTCGATACAATATTTCTTCGCAACATCTCCATTATTAGATCATCATTAAGAGGAATGGTATCCACATTATGATTAGTTGTGCTTTTCAAATACTAACTTGGAGGATATTCTTCATCTTCCCCTTCTTCAGTGTTACTGTCATAGTCCTTAGAATTGGGACTAAATGGAAAATTTGACTCGATGTTTATTGGATATTCTTCCTCATGTGCATTGTCAGTGCTGCTCTCATAGTCCATAGAATTAGGACTACGTCGAAAATGTGACTGTTTACTTACTGAAAATGCTACATCCTGTCCTTTGTCACTGCCACCTTTATAGTCATCAGGATTAGGACTAAGTGTTTCATCCTGTCCTTCATCATTATTGCTCTCATAGTCCATAAGATTAGGACTAAGAGGACACCGTGACACTCCATTCTTTTGAAATTTTTCATCATGCTCTTCATCACTACTGCTCTCATAGTCCATAGGATTAGGACTAAGTGGACACCGTGACACTCCATTCTTTTGAAATTTGTCATCATGCTCTTCATCACTGTTGCTCTCATAGTCCATTGGATTAGGACTAAGAGGACACTGTGACACTCCATTCTTTTGAAATTTTTCATCACGCTCTTCATCACTGATGCTCTCATAGTCCATAGGATTAGGACTAAGTGGACACTGTGACACTTCATTCTTTTGAAATTATTCATCATGTTTTTCATCACTGTTGCTTTCATAGTCTATAAGATTAGGACTAAGTGGACATTGTGACACTCTATTCAGTTGAAATTCTTCATCACTGCTACTCTCATAGTCCATAAGATTAGGACTAAGAGGACACTGTGACACTCCATTCTTTTGAAATTCATCATCATGCTCTTCATCACTACTGCTCTCATAGTCCATAGGATTAGGACTAAGAGGACACTGTGACACTCCATTCTTTTGAAATTCATCATCATGCTCTTCATCACTGCTGCTCTCATAGTCCATAGGATTAGGACTAAGAGGATATCGTGACACTCCATTCTTTTGAAATTTTTCATCATGCTCTTCATCACTGCTACTCTCATAGTCCTTAGGATTAGGACTAAGTGGACACTGTAACACTCCATTCTTTTGAAATTCGTCATCATTCTCTTCATCACCGCTACTCTCATAGTCCATAGGATTAGGACTAAGTGGACACCGTGACACTCCATTCTTTTGAAATTCGTCATCATGCTCTTCATCACTACTGCTCTCATAGTCCATAGGATTAGGACTAAGAGGACACTGTGACACTCCATTCTTTTGAAATTCGTCATCATGCTCTTCATCACTGCTGCTCTCATAGTCCATAGGATTAGGACTAAGAGGACACCGTGACACTCCATTCTTTTGAAATTTTTCATCATGCTCTTCATCACTATTGCTCTCATAGTCCTTAGGATTAGGACTAAGTGGACACCATGACACTCCATTCTTTTGAAATTCTTCATCATGCTCTTCATCACTGCTACTCTCATAATCCATAGGATTAGGACTAAGAGGACACTATGACACTCCATTCTTTTGAAATTTTTCATCATGCTCTTCATCACTGTTGCTCTCATAGTTCTTAGGATTAGGACTAAGTGGACACTGTGACACTCCATTCTTTTGAAATCTATCATCATGCTCTTCATCACTATTGCTCTCATAGTCCATAGGATTAGGACTAAGTGGACACCATGACACTCCATTCTTTTGAAATTCGTCATCATGCTCTTCATCACTACTGCTCTCATAGTCCATAGGATTAGGACTAATTGGACATCGTGACACTCCATTCTTTTGAAATTCTTCATCGTGCTCCTCATCATTGTTGGTCTCATAATCCTTAGGATTAGGACTAAGTGGAATCTGTGACTCTTTATTTATTTGAAATTCTTTATCCCATCTTTCATCAGTGTTGCTCTCATAGTCCTTAGGATTAGGACTAAGTGGAAGAATTGACTTTCTATTCATAGTGAAAGAATTTCCATTATATTCATCTATATGATTAGAGTTGTTACGCGATGAAGATGTTGATGTTTTACAAAGTGAAACTTCACTATGAGAAGAATCCATCCCTTTCAAATAGAATAAGTTGAATGATACAAATGCAGACTCTCCTAAAGGTATTATATAGATTAGAGAATGAAATTTTCCCTCCAAAAAGTTTCGCCAAAATATTTCCCTCCAAAAATTTCATTTCATGTATTTCCCTTCATTATTTTATTCTACAATTTATTGAAAAATTTTAACTAAATATTTAAATTTAAATTTGTAAAGTAAAACTTTTACCTAAATTATTTTAATAGTTAGACTATATAATATTTACTAAATAATTGAATGTTCTTTTTAATTTTTATAATACCTTCTAAAAAAATTAAATCCCACATTCACCGTGCTATAAACAATTCCATAATATTCGCTTTATCATAGTTTCCTATATCGCCATAAAAAAATTAACATGTTAATTTTATTTTAAAACAAATTAATCCCATATTAACCATACGATGAAATATCTTCGTAATTTCACCTATATAATAAATTTCATCATCACTATTACTCACATCACATCAAGGTTCTTTGAGGTTCGTTAAAAGACTTGGAGTGAATTTGTGGAGCAGCTACATTGCTATAAACGACATATTCAACGGAAGATTCTCGCATTTGAAAGGTTAGTTAATTTTTTTCTTTGCAAATTTTAAAATTAAATAAGTTTAATGAAGTTTAATTTTTTTTATTAAATTAAAACGTTTTCTGGACCAAATTTACCCACTACATCCGCAGTGGGCATGGTGGGCCCAGTGATGCTCACAACGTCCAAACGGGCCCAGTAATGCTCACGGCAGCCGAACGGGCCCGTAGGTTAGGGGCTATTGGGATGGCTACCCGGCCCTCTGTCCCACCCCATCGTCCCGCGGGGTGGCGGGTAGGCCGCCGGGGTAGCGCAGGGGGGAGCTGAGGCATCGCCCGCCACCCCGTGGGTCGGCGGGCCACCAGGGTGGCACAGGGGGAGTTGCCGCCCAGTGGCCCGCCTACCTGCAGGCTGGCGGGTTGGGGCTGAGGGTCAGGTAGCAATCCCCATCGCCCGCCACCTCGTGGGCGAGCGGACTGCTGGGGTGGCACAGGGGGAGCTCCGTAGCTCCCCCCGCAGGCAGGTGAGCCGTCGGGGTGTCGCAGGGGGGAGCTGCGGCAGCGCCCTCCTGAGCCACCCCAGCAACTCACCCGCTCGCGGAGTGGCGGGGGGACTCAAGAGTCGCTTCACTACCCCAACGGCCCGCCCACCCACGGGGTGGCGGGGGGACACAAGAGTCGCTCTACCACCCCGCGGGTGGGCGGGCTGCTGGGGTGGTGTGGGCGGAGCTGCGGAAACTCTGCCCCACACCAGGCTACCAAAACTCCCCCCTCGCCAACCCGGCAGCCCGCCCGCCCGTGGGCAGCCCCTCCGCCCCACCCCGACGTCCCAACGGTCCGCGGGGTGGCGGGGTCGCTGGGGTTGGGTGGGGGACAGTGGTTGGGCCACCATGGTGGGCTTTGGGGCTAGACCCAACGGCCAACTCGATTGACCGGCCAATTTTCAGGTTGCGGTGGCAGGGTGATGTATTTTTTTTCTTTTCGAAATTGTTATGGTTTATAAAATTAATTATCATTTATCATTTTCATTGTTAATTTAAGTTACTATGTTTTTGTCATTCACTGATTTATGTGTGTCTTTTTTCAGGAAAATGACATCAAAGAAGATTTATGTGAATCTTTCTGGACCAAAGACTCTTAAAGGTGGATCTTCAAAAAACATTGGTGAACGAACCCCGCCTGAGTTGATAGCTACAAATCTTTCAAATGCCTCAAATGATAAGAAGATGATTTCATACTAGAATAAATCAAAAGAAGTAAAACTTCCATCGAAAGTTTGGTATCTGAAAGAAAGAGAAAGCCAAAATGTGCAGATATATCTATATATTGATATACCTAATGATAATGGAATTTATGACGTGATGGGAAGAGTCATAGACATGTGTTCGGTACTAGACAATAAAGTTGTTTACATACTTACAAAACCGCCCAAGTCACATGAAAAGATTGAATACCGGTTATCATATTCATTGTATGACACAAGAGAGGTATCTACAAAGTCATGTAAATAAATCATAAATGAAATGAAACAAAATATCGTAAGTATTGTTATTTATATTTGTGTTTTGTGTTCTTGTAACTGTCTCACTATATTTTTTTAATTTTTTTTTTTATTGACATATGATATTTTTTTGGTAGAATTTTGTTGAAAGTTGTTCAATTAGGTTGTGAGGCATTCATTTCATAGCGCATGATATTATGAAAGCTGTCAACAGCTTCTACTCAGTGTCAGAAGAAGATATGGAGAACAGGAAAAATGTAGTAATTCATGATGCTACAAAAATACATCCAGGGAAAAAAAAAAAAAAAAAAAAAAAACGAAAAAAAAAAAGGAAAAAAAGGTAAAAATCCTCTAGTGGATAAATCTAGCAAGGGTAGACAAGTTACTTTTGAAGATGAGGAAGTTGAAACTGGCAGTGAAGAATAAGTTGTCGTTACTGAGGATGACATTGGAACTCAGAATAGCCGTAAAAGACCAAAAGTAACAATGCCCAAGAATAAATCTATTACAGTTAATGATGAAAATGTTATGAAGAAGAAAAGTAAAGTTGAACATTTTGAAGTAGTCATTACCAACAGTAAAGAACCTAGTGAAACTTCAAAAGAAAGCAGAGAAATCATTACACCAAGAGTTGATTTAGAGGATGGAATTATCAAAACAAAGCAAAATTTCATTCGACAGAACTTGAAAAGAGAAACTTAATTGAGGGTGGTCGCACATTTTAGCTTAATATCAGACAAATTTATAAGGCAAGTGAAGGACAATGTCAATATCAAATCAGAAAGCCACACCATCTGCATGTTCACAACTTGAAGACATTGATGAAGTACAATCCATATGCTCATGTGGTTAATTATGTGCTTCTTGTTGATCCATTTCAAGTTCCCAACAAAGAAGTATTTGATAAATCAAAATGTTTTGAATACAATTATTATGTGCTTGGGGGTAACCATTTTGTAGAAGCTCAAAGACAATTGATGGAGGAATATCCCAATAACCCACGTTTTGAAACAATGAAATGTATCATTTATGTTGGTTTATCAGAAACAGAAGGAAAGTTAGTGGCATGGGATCATAATTCAATTAATGAATATAGGATGTCTATGACTTTCATCAAAAGGGTTAGATTTATTCATAGTGAATTTGAAGAAAAATGTAGTGAAGATAGGATAAATGTTACTATAGATTTTCGAAAGGAATGTTGTATGGAAATAGGCTATCAAATTGAAGAGAAAATCAATTCAAAAGGCAGAAAAGGCGACAAATTTAGTGATTTATTCAGAGGTGTTGATAACATTTTCCAGTTGGCATTTAGAACTGGAGAGATATGGGAGTTGATTAATGAAATTTTTAGCATGTGGGAGAACATTGGAATTAAAAACCAGAAGGTCAAAAAGTCTAAGCCATTAATATGTAGCAATAGTAAACCAAGTCCTGAAATGAAGCAGCTTCCAGAAGATATGACTATCACACCTTGGAGAGCATTTCAAGAAGTGAAGGATGAAAAACTTGTCAAAGAAATATTATCTCGTGTGAGGTCAGGGGAATTATCATTGGAGTAAATGTCTGAGGAATTTCAAAAGTAAGTTTGTTGAATTATTTTTATTTATTTCTAGATTATAATTTTCTTTTAAATATAACATATTGTTCTTGGTAGTATTTGTTATACATATCATTATATTAACTTTTTTTACTTTATCTATGCAGTCACAAAGTTTACATAAAAATTCAAGAACAAATGGTTAAATTGTTGAATGAAGATAGTTGGGATGATGTTGTACACAACTATCTAGATTCAAGTTCTACATCAACATTAAAAAAAATATATCTTGCATTTAAAAAGATATGTTGATTTATACATTCATTTTTATTCATTTGTGTATTATTTTTAATTTATAACTTACACATACATTTGTTTATTTTTATAAAAGATTAAGAAGGATGATAATGGAGCAGGAGATAGTTTCAGAACCTTTATTGAAAAAATAAAGATCGAAAAACTGAATAAACAACATCTTAAGAATGTTGAACTTGATCCAACTCTTACTCATTTCATTTGGAATGGGCTAGACACTATTCAATATCAAGTAATACAAGGCGACTGTGAAGACATTGCTAAACTCATACCTAAAAGGGATTATGCTCTAATTATTGCAAATATTCCCCATGGTTTCAATATTCCAAACATTGACTATGATAGTGACCCTTATACTGATCAAGCTCTTAGTAAAGTGGTTGCGGGATTTCTAGAAGTCATGTCATCACCATTATGGAGATTTGTGACATTTCATTTAAACACACAATTGGCAATGTTATTGTCAAGCTTCAAGGGGAAAACAAATTTAAGAATGCAACTTACATGGTAAGACGTTTAAAACGTATATTTGATTAATGTTAAAAAAATTATTTATGTACAAGTTAATTGAACTTTTACTATTTCATGTTACAGGCAAAAGTCAAATCTTTTTAACTATGAAGATCAACCATTTATAAATGATTGTGAGTTCATCCATATTGATAGTTAGGCAAAAGATAATAGCTATGTCTATGATTTTTAATCAGGTAGATTGAAAGAGTCATAGCCAAATATTGACTTATGATGCGGTTGTGAGAAAACTAACATATGAAGACAAAGAAGCAAAAGGAGAGATAGTTAACATTTATCAAAAACCATAGTTATTGATTAACTATCTTATAGACATATGTTCAAATGAAGGATATTGGGTTTTGGATTTATTTTCTGGCTCAGGTAAGTTTTATTATATGGAATTGAATTTCAATATGTTATTTATTCATTTATATGTCATTGTACTAATTTACTTCATTATTTCTTTTATGCTTGATAATTAGGTACAACATTAGCATGTTGCCTTCAAAAATGAAGAAATTGCATTGCCATTGAAAAAGACCCAATACAGTGCAATTTTATTTAGCAAATAATTAATTCTCTTCAATTTCTTCCAGATGCAATGCAAGAAATTGGGTTGAAGAAAGGGGACTCTTGTGAATCACGTGTGGCAAAAAAGGCAAAGGAACCCCAACCACCATTACACAGAATGATTGGAAATGCATACATTGGGAGATTCGCAGACATCAAAGATCCATTAGAGGAGGAAAATGAGCAAAATGAAGCAGAAAATATTGTGGAAGAAGACAATGATGAAACTCCAGAGAACGAAGAGTTTGGATTACGTGACATTGTTGATTAAATTTAAGTTATGCTTGGAAATCAAGCTCATTTTTTGTAACTATTAATTAGTTATACTTGTAATGTTTTGACTTTGAAATTTTATGAGAAGAATAAGCATTCAATTAAGGTTGTTATGTGTTCAATATTTGTATTATGTGATTTTCGCATTAATTTTTATGTTAATCATTATTTTTTGAAAAAAAACTATGATTATTATTATTATTATTATTTTTAGTTAAAAAAGAAAAACCACTATTGTTTAACCATTTTTAGTTAAAATTTTCCTATAAAAACTGTGATTTTGACATGTCATCTCTAGCAGAAAATTATCAAAATGTGTAGTTTTTTAGTTATATTTATGTTAAAAATGATTTTTTTTTGTCAATTGTTAAAAATTATTGTTTGTTAAAGACAATTATTTCATGTGGATTGAAATATTAATTAACGATGTATAAATATGTAGAATATCGAAAATTCAAAATATCGACCTTCTTTTTTAATTATGAAAAACAATAAAAATCTCACTACAAAAAAAATTAAAAATTAAAAATTAAAACAAAAACAATAAAATATGAAGAAGAAGACGACTTCAAAAATTATTAAATTTAGAAAATAATTATTTACATTTCATACATTAGAAAATTTAAAGTCAAAAAATAGGTCTTTTAAAAAAGGGCCCGGTGCTGAATTACCACTTTTTTAAATCAGCATGAAAATTACTACCATTCTAAATGTAATGTACATAAAAAAAATTTAAGTGTCAAAAACATGCTCTAAAAAAAATATGTGTGTTCTGCATCACCCATTTTCAAAATCAGGTCACTTTTTTGCTATCTCTACGAAACGGGTAACAGTATCAGTTCCTGTTCCAAAGTTTGCATTGTTTACAAAAGTTTTCCTACAAGTTGACGGTATAAGGTAGCATCAACTTCAAGGAAAGTACAAGTGACTGAAAGTTTGGCTCCAGACTGAAAGGGAGAAGGGGTTGGCTTATAGTATTCCATGTGAAAGTGGCGTAGAAGATCACAGGCATACCTGGACTAGGAAAGGGAAAAACCTTCCTTGGATTGCAAGACTTAAAGACCAAGAAAATAATGCAAGTGTCCTAAATCTGTCATTTCAAACTTCTTTTTAAGGCTAGACTTCACATGGTTTATAAGGTTGGGATCACTACTAGTAAGGATGAGATCATCAACATAAATAACAATAATGATAAGAGACTTACCCACTTTCTTGGTGTAGACAATATTGTCATAATGACACCTAGGAAAGCCAGTATCTAAAAGAAAGCTATCCATTTTGGCATATCAAGCTCAAGGGGCTTGCTTGAGACCATATAGGGATTTCTTAAGCTGACATACAAGGTTGGAATCTGTTTGTATAAAGCTAGTAGGTTGTTCCATATATATTTCTTCATGCAAGTCCCCATGCAAGAAGGCAGATTTAACATCCATCTTATGGACTTCCCATTTGAAAGAGGTAGCAAGGGAAAGAACAAGGTGGATAGAGTTCATTTTGGCAATAGGGGAAAAGGTTTCAGTATAGTCAATGCCTTCAACTTGTCAAAAACCCTTAGCAACAAGACGAGCTTTATGTTTATCAACTTTTCCATCTGTTCCATACTTGTTTCTGTAAATCCATTTGCGTCTAACAAGTTTTCGTCCCTTTGGAAGAGGAAAAAGATCCCATGTATCATTTTCCAATAATGAATGATATTCTTCATTCATAGCTGCATCCCAATCTAGATGACCTAAAGCTTCTGCAAAGGTGTTAGGATCATAATTCGTTGAAGCTTGAGCTAGTAGAGAAGAGGCTCTATCGAACTGAGAATGTGTACATCGTTGATCTGTAGGATCACCTATAAGAGCACCTGCTACATCCTGAGTAGCACGGACCCATTTTAGAAGCTGAGGAGCTGAAGGAGCATCCTGAGAAGGTGGGGCAGGATTGTCATCCTCGTTGTCATCATCTAATAAAGAAATAGTTTCAAAAGTAGAAGGGATAGAGAGAGGTGGCACATCACTTGAACTAGGCTCGTAGGCCGATATATTTTCAGCAAACTTTACATCCCTTCTAATGATAACATTTTTGGAATTAAGTGGAATAATTCTATATCCTTTGGCATCTTCAGAATATCCAACAAAAATACATATTTCACTCTTAGGTTCTAAAGCTTTATGTTTCTCATCTGGAACATGGGCCCATGCTTCACTTCCAAAAACACAAAAGTGACTTACATCTGGTTTAATTGAGCTCCATGCTTCTTCTGGAGTGATATTCTTTAAAACCTTAGTAGGAGTGTGATTTACTATGTAATTTGCACAGTTAATTGCTTATGCCCAAAAATTAAGACTAAGTCCTTTAGATTGAAGCATACAATTAGCCATTTCCTTTAAGGTGCGATTCTTCGTTTCAGCGACACCATTTCGTTGTGGAGTATATGGAACAGTATAATGCATTTAAATTCCATTCACAATGCAAAAGTTGATGAATTTATTGTTAACATATTCTCCACCATTATCAAATCTTAGCTTAAGAATTTGATGTCCAGATTGTTTTTCAACAAAGGCCTTAAAAGCCAAGAACATGTTAAATACTTCACTTTTGAGTTTTAAGAAGTATACCCAAGTGCATTTGGAGAAATCATCAATGAAGGTTAAGAAATACTTGTAGCCAAAGAATGAAACAACTGAAAGTGGACCACATAAATCACTATGCACAAGCTGTAAATGGGTTGAGGCATGCCAAGAGGCATGTTTTTCAAAACTATCCCAATGATGTTTTCCGAGTACATATCCAGAACAAACACCATCTCTGCAAGATACCATAGGAAGAACTGTCACCATATTTTTTTTACATAGATTTTGAAGGGAGCGATAGTTTAAGTGACCAAATCACTCATGCCAAAGTTTGTTCACTTCATCATTATGAGCAACAAATATCGAGGGAGGAGTTGATGACCCAAAGTTGTTAAAATTATACAACCTTGTAGAATCATCAGCAATGACAGTAGCTAAAATCTATCTAGGATATCTTAGGTCCTTAATTACAACATCGTGAGGTGAAAATTCAATGGTTTTATCTTCACCTGAATGAGTTATCTAATATACAAATAGAAGGTTGCAGGATAAGGTTGGAACACATAGTACATCATTAAATTGACCATTGTCTAGATGAATAGTTCCAGTCCCTACAACAATAAGAGATCTATCATCACCAACATATATATTTTTTATGTTACAATCATTTAAAAAAGAAAACATGCCTTTGTTTTTGGCCATGTAATAAGAAGCTCTAGAATCAATGAACCACTCATGAAATTGAGAAGAAGAAGATACATCTAGTTCATAACTATACCAATATGCTTGACAACCACATGTAGAAAGTGTTATTCTTAAAGATGTAGTTGAAGTTGAAGAGTGCTCCAAATGGATGATATTCTTCTTCATTGCTACTTCCAAGGCTTCCATCTTCTTAAAGCATTTGGATTCAAAGTGGTCATCTCGATTACAAAAGTTACAATGTCTATCAATCTTCTTCCCTTTGCTTTTATTTGCCTTATAATTTTGTTGAATTGATTTTTCATTTTGAGAATGAAATTGCTTAGGACCTTTGTTTGGTTTAGGACAATTCCTTTTAGGATATTGCTTCATAGGATTCTTTGAATCTGGTTGTTGTTGGGAGGCTAAGGCTTTCTTAGAAGAGTTTCCAAGATTAAGAAGACCAAGATATAAGATTTTTTCTTGTTCTCTTATTAAATAATCACAAAATGCATCAAAAGAGGGGGACTTGTAGTATTGTCCTTGAGAAATAAAGGCTTTTCTAGTATAATGGAAGGTGGAAACAAACAAAGAGTAGGCTGGTCCCAACTTAGTAAGAATGGAATAGAAAAGGCTATCATCTTCTTTCTTAACCTTAACACCTTCCAAGAGAAGTCTAAGGGTCTTGAACTTGGACAAAAAATCTTCACTGGAAGAAAAATTATTAGGGTCCAACGTGAGAAACTCATTTTCGAGTTGATAGGCTCTAGTTTCATTTTTAATTCCAAAAACTTTAGTGAGATGTTTCATTGCCTCATTAGGGGTATCAAGTTCTGCAATATGGAATCTAAGGTCTGGAGAAATAGACATCCCTATTAACCCACGTGCTTGATCTTGCCTATTTTCCCATTTCACTGCCTTATCTTCATCTTTAGGTTTAGTTTCTTGGCTTGAGGCTATTCTATAAAGACCTTTATTTCTCAGTAAATCCAAAACGTAGGACCACCATTGGAAGTAGTTGGTGCTGTCAAGAATAAATTGGTATGGACTTTCCATTTTAATATAAACTAAAGTTGTAGATGTTGAAACTAAGTGTTCCAATGGAAAGATTTCGAAAAATTAGGTCGATTCTTCCGGATGAAGAATTTATGGCTTTTTGAAGAAAAGTTGTTGAAGATGCCAATGAAGTGCGTGAATGTGCGGAATTGAATGATAATGTTATATTTAAAAAAAATGCCCCCATCTCTCCTTTCTAAACTTAATCTAATTAGATCACTTTAAATAAGATTGAGTGGGCCTAATGGTTAAGAGCATGTGTTTCCTCCTAAGAGGTCACAGATTCAAAATCAGAGGGGGGTAGAGCATGTATGCCTTCGTAGACTTAGCAGTCAAATCGTTGCGGGGAGGTGGGTCCCTTGTCCCATAAACAAGGGGGTCTCATACACCAATTTGGTGTCTGGCTTGGTTGTGACCTTAAAAATGGATATTATTATTATTATTATTATTATTATAAATAAGTGAAAGCCATTTTTACAATGCTACTTTATGAGCTACTCACTAAATTGTAACTTAAATAAAAGATAAATAGACTTTAAAATTATAAGTGACTCACCTTTTATAATGGGTGAGAACACTTTTTACATAAAGTAACATTAAAACATAAGTTACATGTGCTTTTTGAAAAAGTAACTCAACAAAAAGAAGGACTTGAACACAAGACCTCTATTCTCATAAAGTAACTTTGGACCAAGTGAGCTAGTTTAAAAGGTTAGTAATTTTTGGAAAAGGGGAAAGGTTTTTTTTTTTAGTTACTGAAGCTTTAGGGTGCGTTTTTACTTGAAAAAGCTCTTTTTTCCTACAAAACAAAAAACCACATGCAAAAAAAACCAAACCTTATGGCTTGAAGTTAGCTTTCGCCGGAAACTAAATATTTTCCTCAATGTTTCTGATTTTCCGAGATCACACTAAGGCGCGGCGAAAAAACATACGCATGAGAAAAATCCTTCCTTTATGTTTTTGATTTTCCCAGATTGCACAGATTTGCAGGGCAAAGAGCATACGCAGAAATGAAAGGTATAGATCTGGTAATAAAAAACAGAAAGCTAAATAAACCGAAATAAATAGAGAGATGAATAACTAAAACTGCAAATAAAGATTGTATACCTCCAGATCTTAAACATGGCGTAGCTAGGGCTACCAGAAACATTTTCGCGTGAAACGAAAGGGGTTCCTCACTAGAACAGATGCTCCTAACACAATAGAGTAGTTCTCTCAACTTGAAAGCAGTCAGAAATAGTAGATCTAAGAAACGACAGTCGAATGCGGTTTTGTCGGCTTCAGAGTTGGATCACCAACGAATGCAGCCCTCAACTTTGCTCTAATACCATGTAGGAATATACAGGGTTAAGTTCCTCAGATAGAACACCAAAGGACACCACACACAAACAGATCATAGATCGATACACCAGTATTCTTGACGTGGTTAAAACCCTCAAAGAGGGAAACAGTGCATGGCCTGAGCCAACGCGGCCACTTCAGACAATTTATTAATAAAAGAAAGAAAAATTACATAAACTTCTCTCATGAATGGTCACCCTACAAATAACCCTCCATGCTCTTTAAGTAGAGATCATGGACCAATTGGGTGTTAAGCTATGGATCAAGTGTCGGTAATACCAAGGAGAGAATGAACCGTCAAATCGCTTCATGTCTATAACATATCGTGACCGTCGGATTGTAAATTACAAATGTACATAGTAAAGAAACACACTTTACCTAACTCTATACTAAACCAAGTTATACTTGACTATTTCCTATGCATCGGAATATCCTAACATATAGGAATAAAACTCTGGAAAATAGGAGTAATCCCTTACCTTCTTAAAGGTCCAATAAAAAATATTAGGTCTTAGTGTTTGTAAATCATCATCATCGTCACTAATATAAAAATATATAATAATCTAATAATAATAATAGTTATTACTATAAATTAGTATTAATTTATCAAACTTTTTTTTTTAAATGCATTATTTAATATATTTTAAAACTAAATTATTTAAAAATTCAAAGTAATTGCAACTAAATTAATGAGACGCTTTATCATTTAGTATAGGGTGATGTTATCATGAACGAACATAATATTGTTGTATAAAATTTAAAAAATAATAATAATAATAATAATAACTACATACATTCAACATTTCAAAAAAGTAAATTAATCTAAATCAATTTTAAATATGGATAAATTTTTTAATATATAATTTTTTTAATTGCTTAATATAAAAAAATAAATACATAATGTCCTCTAGAGAGGGTGTTTATGAGTCGAGGTTTCCCCCACCCCTTGATTTGACACGATAGGCATCATCGCTCAAAGGTGAAAAGAACCAAGCACCTCGCGTACACCATGCATGTAGGTATTTTCATTGATATTCATCGATGACTTATTCATTGTTGATGTTTGATCACCATTACTCCACCTCACGGGAGTGTATCCCCTTCATCTAATGGGCCATAAGGCACATAATTTCCTTGATCATTCCTTAATTAGACATGAATTGCATCGAGATCTACTCCATCATCGTGCTAGCGAGGAGAACAACATGGATAATGTGTCAAGCTTCATAAATAATGGTCAAGGAAACAGTACAATTTAGGACCCTCGGTCTGATTACACTCCACCACCATTGGGGTCTCTGTCAAACAATGCAATTAACCACTTTTTTTAGCTTCCTCTGCAATGTTTTTTCCATTGAGGTCTCAGTCCTTGGAAGTTTTCATGGATTAAGGCTAGATCTCTTCATTGTATTAATTATGTCAAGCACCATCATCTTTCAGTTATTACACATTACTATTTTCACTAACTGCAACTTTTCTCGCTTCCTTTGTCTCTCAATTGGCCTCTCTCTATGGTATGAGTCCTCTTTCTTTACTATAAGGCTTGGTCCTTTGGAGGCTTCTCATCACAAATTCATTGTCTCCATCTACTTGTTTGGGTTCCTTTTTTCTACCTCTCCTTTTGGCTTTTTCCTCATTCTTTTTTATGTAAAGTGGGGGAAATGCATCTTGTTATATTAGTCATATCTGTATGGCTACCCTCCTTGTAGCCCATTACCTTGGTATTCTCCTCCACATCGATTTTTGTTCTACATTAGAGATTTTATTGCCAGATTGTAAAGTTGTCATAGCCACCCTTAGTGGCTTCATTGTTGACTCCACGTTGTCCCTAATTCTTTGTCCCTCTATGCCCTTTCCACAACCCTATCCGCTCATCTCCATTAATTTCCATATCACCTCTAACGTCTTTGCCACCTAGTCCCTATCTAGTCTAGTTTCTTCCTCTTGTGTTATCCATAGTTATCACCTTGCATCCTTTCTCACCTTATACAATATACCTTAGGGACATTCAACAACATAAAGAAGAGGTGAGAATCAAGAACACTCCTTTGGATCAACCAATTTTGATAATCATTTTGTATCATCCTATTAGTATATTGCCCAATCCCAAGGGCACAATGCCTCTATGTGATTCCAGGAGATCATATATGAGCTAGTTCACAGGGAAATTGAAAATGTTGAAGCAGAGGTGCACTATAGCATATGTTTCATTCCTAATCCACATGTGGAGAATGGTAGTAGAGGTTGGATACCAGATACAAGGCCCTCTTCCTGCTCTCGGTTCTCATGGTAAATGCAGGTCGACAATGTGTACTAGCACACCAAAATCCTTATGGGTAGAGTCTCGATTGATCATGATGATACACAATAGGAGAATGTGATTAGAATTGTGGAAATGGAAGACAAGTTAGATTGCATAGCTCGTACCATCATGGCTAGACGATCAACAAACATTGTGTTCTTGTTGGATGATGAGGATGAGCACATGCCACCATCGATGGGTGGTAATCCTCCATAATGATAGCTATGATCGATATTTATTTTGTCTTCGCCTTTATCATTTTTTGGCATTTTCCGTCTTGTAAATCTACCATATGTAATAGCCTAGCACATCCAACTACATCTTACTTTTCTTTGTAATCTCGTGAACTAATCATGAGAGGCCTCAACAACCTCAAAGTTTTGAATCTTTGATACTAATCAGATTTATCTTTGGGTAGACCAATAGCAAAACATTTCGGACTATATAATATTTTACTGTTATAATAGAAATGTATCTCCTTAAAAAAATCAAATGATCAAAATAATTACAAATAAATATAAATTTAAGATGAATTTAAATTTTTAAAATATATATAAAGAGAGAGTATTCAAAAAAAATCATAACAATTATTTACGTCAAAATTAAAAATAGAAAAAACATATTATAAAATACTATATAAATATTGGAGACCATAAAAGGTGCGAAGTATCAGATAACACGATAATCGATAAAGGTAAAGCTTCCGAAGAAAACAGATGGTACGAAAAATCGAGTATGGAATAAGATTGAAACTTGTAAACAGAGCTGGTTTGCAATGAGGCAAAAATATTGTGGACAAAAATTAAAATCTACCCAATTTAATTTGAGGAGAGTATTCCATCTTCCAAATTTCATGTCTCATCAAAATCCTTATTGATTGCGAATTCTACTTATTTTTTTAAAGAGTGATACATAATTAGAAGAATAATTATTTTTATTGATTGCAAATTCTAATTATTTTTTTAGAGAGTGATACATAATTAGAAGAATAATTCTTTTTATTGATTGGGAATTCTAATTATTTTTTTAGAGAGTGATACATAATTACAAGAATAATTCTTTTTATTGATTGCGAATTTTAATTATTTTTTTAAAGAGTGATACATAATTATAGTGAGTTTGGGAGGCTTCTCTCCAAGTTTTTTGAGCATAGGAATAAAATCTTAAATCAAAATAAATAATTTGTTTTTTAAGTTCAATAGATCATTGTTTGGTCTCAGCAGCAGTTAACCACCATCATCATCATCAATTAAAAAAATAATTATTTTTAAAAGAGTGATACATAACTAACTATAAATTAGCATCGAATAGTTGTAATTAGCATTATAACTTTAAAAACTATGTAAAAATTAAATCATCATTAATTTGCCTCCGTGAATTGTGTGGAAATAGATGCTCACGCACCATTTCTTCAGTTGAAAAAAAAGGAATAAAAGTCCGAAAAGTTTGGATGGTCCGTGCACTCTAATGATGGTGTCCACTGTCAATCCCCCGCCGATAATATGCTGGCCACTCTCTTGTCAAAGTTACAAATTATTCTGCTATCGAATCGAACTGTTGGAAAGCGGATAAAGCGGATTTTGCTCGCCAGTGGGTCAAAAGCTTGAAGCATAAATAAGCAGCTGAGCTGTGCTGTGCTGTTCTGAGAGTATGGTCGGAAATGATATAATTGCAATCAGACATAGAGGATGTACGACTTTCTTATGAAGTGTAAGTTTTAATAATTTTATCATAAATATAAATATAAATATAATTTAATTTAATTTATTTATTTTAAATTTTAATTTTAAAATTTTATAAATATATATTTTAGTTGTTTTTTATTTTATATATATAGATTTAGTATTTTGAAAATTTCTTGAACCATTCAGATTGTGGGGAATTTACCTTAAATTTCTGATGCCAACACATCCGAGACCAGAATATACATGACAAAACTTTCTAAAACTCATAACAAATAAACTACAAATAAATTATATCATAAGAATTTAATTGCGAAGGTTTTTTTTTTTTTTTTTTTTTTTTTCAAAAGGTGGAAAAACCTATCAAACTCAGTTTGTCAAACCAACAGTGAGGACAGCCATCTCTGGCTGCTATCCGCGAAAGTCAGTTGACACATCACTGTTATCAAGGAAAACCACGCCACCTGAAATAACCCGCTGGTGGTCCGTAAGGGAGCAGGCTTTCACTCCTGCCAGATGCCTCTGGGTCTTGGGCCGTTAACCTGTTTCCTTACGTCCGAGGAAGACGAGCTCTTAGCCAAGCAGAAGCAGTTTTAGGGCATACTCCAGGCCCGTAAGGTTTTATGTTTTAATGTACATACATCTTATTTCGAAATATGTAATATTAATTATGATTAAAAATACAAAAAATATGAATTTATGAAGATTTAAAAATTCTCAACAAATATAATATGTATTTATTCTAAAGTCTACATTTTTTATATGTTATTGGAACATAATAAATAAACTAGCCTAGGTCCATCTTAATTTGGAATCTGCTAAGATTTGCATTTCAAGAAATTTGATCCTTCTCAGGGTTTGACACATTTAGAGTTAAAATGGTTTAATTTCCCCTTTTAAATTGAATTTTTTTTTCACTCTAAAAAAACATTTGCATCTCAAGAAATTTGATCATTCTAGGCCTTTGATAAATTTAGAGTTTAAATAGTTTAATTTCCCCTTTTAAATAGACTATATTCAACATAAATTCCAAGGTCATGAGTTATTTTAATTTTTACTTTTATTTTAGTTGTAACAAGATTAGATGTAATGGTAGTTGTTTCAATGGTGGATGTAACAAGTTCGGAGTTGCAGTATGGTATATTGGTGTATGGTGTATGGTATATTGGTGTATGGTGAATAGGAGTAGCCATCGTGTATGGATGGAATGGAAAAGGTGGTAGGGTTGGGAAAAAGTAAACCCACAATAGGATGTAGGATTAGAATAAGTACCCTTGGGAGGATGAGAGGGAGGTTAGATTTCTAAGGGTTGGGGTAGGGTGACAAAGGACTAATCCCATCATCTACTGTGGGATGAATGGTACGAATAAGGGATGTACAAGAAATGTTGAACATGGTGAATTGAATAATAAGTATTGGGCCTACATACACATTTCTAATATTTTATATTAGTAAAAATTATAAAAAAACTCCAAGATAAGATCACAATTTTCACATTAAAAGTATATTTGACTTTATACATGATAGTTTGGAATGGGGTGATATATACAACCTAAATGGAGATGGATATTGAGTCTCTTCATTGATAACTTTTTGAAACACAATGACATTACAATTTATTTATCATAAATAACTTGGAATTGGAAAACAAAAAAATTATAAAGCCTACTAAGTGTTCGTTGAAATAGGAGAGCTCCAAGTTAGAATCATGAGATATTCATATCCATTCAAATTTTACTCAAGGATAAAACTAAATCTTATTTAATTTCATAATCTAGAAAAAATTATGGAGTTGTTAAGGTAAATCATAATGCAAGAAGACCAAACACTAAACAAAACATAAGGAAAGCATCATTTAGAGTGAGAGAGCTAGACAAAGATGAACGAGAAGGTGGAGATAAAGAAACCATGAGGGAGTCCTTGGTTAGAAAAAAATGATAAATAAGGAAAGGTCTCAGTCACTACATAATTTTTTTGAGATGAATTGGAAGCCCAAATTGGCAATGTTTGCCTTTGTACAAGGAATAAGTGAGGAGAATTTGAAAATTTTCAAGTTTCCTATTTCCATGGGATGAATGGCATGAAATATTTACAATATGTCATCCTTACACCTACCAAAAAGATATGGTTATAAAGTCAAGCCACAAGAAAAGAAAACCAAACAATACACTAAATAAAAGGAAAATACCATGTGGAATCAGAAGAGGAAGGCAAAGGTCAAAATGGATTTAGAGGCAATGAAACCACATGGAAGCACTTGGTAGAAAGACAACAAAAATGAAAAATAGAATTCATCAACACTTAACTTTTTAGAGATGATTTTCAAGCCCAATTTGGCAAGCTTGTCCATACACAAGGAAGAAGTGGGAGGTCCTTAATGGATTTTGGGTTTCACCGTTATATGAGATAAGATCCATGTAAATGTTTGCAAGCCACCATACTTAGACGAACCAAAAATATTAAGTTTCTAAGACAAACCACAATGAAATAAGACCAAAGGCCAAAGACTAAACCAAACGCAATGCAAAACACCATGTGAAATCAAAATATGAATATAGTGGTGGAGAAAGTGGTAGAGGCAATGAAAGCATGTGGGAGTGCTTGGTAAAAAAAAATGAGAAATAAGAAGAGGACTTGTCACCACTAAATTGGAAAGCCTACATATGCGTGAGGAATAAGTGAGGAGGCCTTGAATGAATTTGGAGTTTCCCACAACCATGAGATGAGTGGCAGAGAATATTTGTAAGCTATCATCCTTACACCCACCAAAAATATGGGGTTTTTAAGAGAAGCCACAAGGAAGAACATCAAACTAGAAATGACACAGAAGGAAAACACAATGTAGAATAGGAAAAGGAAGATGAAAATGAACAATGAAACCACAAAGGATCACTTGGAAAAAAAGACAACAAAATTGACAAACAAAGAGAGGCCTTCGTCACCACTTAACATCTTTCAGAAAAACTACCATATTTGCTAATGTAATGGAAGAAAATGTTTTAACTATTAATAATTTAACTACACACAAAATCGTTTGCAAACATAAAGAACTATTAATTCATGAAACTAGAAATTGTGTATCTTAGAATTCATGAGGTCAAGATGAAGTCAAGATTCATCAGAAAACAATTTCATATATTATTAACTAGCTACCACCAAAAAAAAACATTGACAATAATGATTTATAAAGTAAAATAATTGGACAGGGTAAAATATTTCCGGGCGTAAATATGTAAAGAAAAATATAAGGATATAAAATAAAAGTAAATGGAGAGGGTGAAAGATGAAGTAATAATTCTTTCTGTTTTTCCTGGTTGGATTTTGTAACAATTTCATATGTTATGTTTTTATTTTTATTTTTGGGCCCTGATTTCATTCATTTTAATGATGTTGTCTATTTCCGATTTCCACCCGATATGAAATGAAATGAAATGACATTTTAAGGTCCACGAGACAAAAAAAATAGTCTATGAGACCATTAGTTCCCTGTTTTCTCTTTTTGCAATTCAATCCTTTTCCTATTCAAATTGATGATGAGCTGGCCCAACCTTCCAAAAATCTCCTCACTAAAAAGACAATGCCAAGAAACTGATGCTAACATGTTCTCATAACTTTCTTTGATGTCTTTGAATGCATCACATTCCAAAATGAAATGTTTTTCCGATTCCACAGCCCCAGACATGCAAATTGCACACACCCGTTCTTCCCAAGTTTCTTTAGACCTTTTCCACCGTCCTGTTTCACACTGAAGTTGATGTGAGTTGGTGCTTAATTAAGCAATAAGAACCTTTTGCCTCCATGAAATGCTAGCTCCAATGAAATCTTTTTGTTGTAGATCACACGTAGGATTGGATTCCTCAATGTAATATTTCTTCTTTCTACCCAACTATTTTCCCCATACCTTTTTACGAAACTTATCCATAAAAAAATCCTTTAGCTCCTTGCTATTTGTGGGACAAGCATTGAGGTAAATATTCCATTTTTGCATCCATATGTAGTTTTGTTTCATCCATGTTTTCTTTTTTTCACTCATGCCTTCATTGAAGATAACATTAGGCCATCTACCTACTGTCATTTACTCAATTATTTTTAGATATCTTATGAGCCACACCATAGAAATTGCTTCAATGGGAGTTGCTCCTATTTCACTCAACATTATCTCATAAGGTACTGAACTTTACATTTTGAACTTGCTCATGATCAAGCGTTTTTGGATTTTCTCAATTTGTTTCCATTTTGAGACGAGAGTGTTGCTAGCCCACAACTCACATCCATATAGCATCACTGAACAAACTAGGAGTTCAAAAAGAAATTTAATTGTTTTCCAATCCCATAACTCTGCCTCTCTACATCTGCTTTGAACATCATATAATTCTTTCCACCCTCCTAAAATTCTTTTCTTTTTGCAGTCCTCCCAATTAAGTTTGTTGTTGAAATCAATTCCAAGGTACTTGTACTCATTTACCTCTTCAAGAATGGTGTCTTCAAAGAAGAAAGTATGTTGACTCTGCTTCCTTTTATTAGAGAAAATCATTATTTTGGTCTTGCTAGTATTGACTTGCATCCCCACTGCTTTGCAAAATTGCTCAAGAGCATATAAGTGCATTTGCAATCCATGGGAAGATTTAGAAATCAATACAATATCATTAGCATATAAAATAAGCTTTATCACAAACTCCCCCAACCAAACACTATCTCCACCTTGCAGATTTAGCCACTCTTCCAATTTATCAATATATATACCAAATAGAGTAGCAGATAGAGGGCAACATTGCTTGACTCCAATGTCACTTCTAAAGTTTTCAGAAATACCTGTCGAGGTTCTAATTTTGGCTCACTTATTCATACAGTTTATGGACAATGGCTCTATAATGCACAGTAATTTCAAGTTCTTCCATTCTACGCCACAACTTATCCCTAGGGGCTATGTCAAATGCTTTTTTGAAGTCAACAAAGCAGCAAAATACTTCTTCTTTGTCCTCCCAAACATTTTCAACAATGTGATACAATGATCCACTGTAGAATGTTTCGGCCTAAACCCCATTTGTCTTCTTACCCTATTTTCTTTTACTTCTGCCCACTTACTAATTATGTCTTCTACCATGCTGCCGAAAATCTTTGCAAACAAATGATTGATCATAATTGTTCTATAGTTGGATGGATTATTAATGTCTCCACTTTTAAAAAGGGGTATTGCTAGGCTAGTTGTCCACTCTATTGGGAATCCTTGTTGAATGATATTGAATATTTCCATGATGTGCGGTGCAAGAGCGTTCATTCCCAATTTTAGATACTCTGCCTGAAGTTCAACCAAGTTCTTTGCCTTTCCAGTTTTCATCTTCTTAATTCCATTCTCCACCTTCTGTAACCTGAAGAGCTTTGAATTTGTGTTGATCATAGGGGGCACTCCACTTCAAACTCTTTCTCATAGAGTTGCCTTGCATATTCAAACCATTGATTGGTTGTAATATTATTTTCAATTTGCTTCTTCCTTAGTTGCAGTTCCTACCAGAAAATCTTTGGATTATTCTTGCTTAAATATTTTAAATCTTCTCTCTTTGTTTGCATGAACTCATCTTTTTTCCTTTTTAGTATCTTCTTATATAATTTTACATTCATCTTCTCATTTCCTTCCTTTTTCAAGGTTCTCCTTTCCATTTTGCATTCCTCATCAAACCAAGCATTTACAGGAAAACAATTTAATTATGATTTCCTATTTTTTGAGCTTTTGCACTTCTCAAGTGTACTTTGAATTATACTTGTTAACTTATGATTGTTAAAGCTTTTGAAACCAATTTTCTCCTTCCGAATTAATCTCTCCAACATTGTCTTGAAGATAGTGCAATTTTCTTGTGTTATAAGAATTTTACCCCTTGATAGTGATTGTCGAGAGCATTGGGTTTTCCTCCTATGTTTCCTTTCTTCTAACCATGATAACCTTATATAAATTGGGTTATGATATGATTTTAAGTCCCAAATATGCTTTCCAATACTAACTTCGTCTATCTCTTATGTCAAGCTTTGTGAACACATCACGTAGTCAACGACATTTCCCTCATTGTATGTGTTGCAAGTGAAGTTCCCAGACCTTTTCCATCTATCTAGACCATTGCAAATAATTAAGTTGAAATTCCCACATAGTGTAAGCAACTCCTCTCCAAAATGATTGCTAACTTTATCATCCTCCGAGCACCTCACCCATTGGGGATTCTCCTCTTCATGAGCCAAATAAGATTGTTATCCTCTTTGCAACAAAGAATGTTAGCTTGATTATTTGTTGTTATAGAATTGAAATATCCCACTAAAAGAACTTCTCCCTACTAAGAGTACATGGCAATATCTTATTTTAAAGATGCATACGGATCCTTGCTATCAAGCCCCTCATTTTTGTAAGTTTTTGAGACTTGAGTGGCAAAATAGCATGCTGCAATTCTTATGTGATTCTCATTCTCTGATATTTTCAACCATAAATATTGTTTATTTGCATCTTCTTTAATTAACTGAATGTGACAGCCTTCTTTTTCTTTCACTAAAACTAGTATTCCACCATACCCTTTGCCATTTTCTGCTACCTTGTTCCAAACTGGCAACTTCAGTTAACCGTCAAACATAGGAGTTTTGCAACCATCATGTTCATGAGTTTCCGTGAGACAAATTGTGTCTCTACCTTCCGCAATAAGCCCTAACCCAGGTCCCCTCCTCCAAGGGTAACCTCTACAATTCCAACAAACTAAACTTAGGTAGACCTGGGTAGGATTTGACTATTACGCAGTTTGGCACATAAGACTCAAATTTGAGTCTTCACCCATTTTCGTTCATGTTGCTCTTGTTGTTTTCGTCCGTATTATTGAATTCTTTGTTTTTTCTTTACCGCCAGCTTGCTGCCCTATTTTGCTTGATCAGAGGCCTAAACACTGTGATAACAACTTTACCATTATACAACCATGCCCTTTTCTTTTCATTTCTTGCCGTTCTAATTTTCTCCACTTCATCCCTTCTCTTCTCTTGTTGTTTTTTGATTAAATCTTCGTCGAAAAAAAACTATGAGCCTTTCAAGAGTTTATTTTTGCCTAAAAACTGGTGTTTGTCTTGTTTTTAGGGGTCTCGACCTCTCTTCACATATCCTCCCAACCCTCCTCGCTGGAAAAATTTACCCTTTCTAATATAATTTCTCTTTTAGAAAATCTCTTAAATCTCTTGTAAAATTAAAAGTATTTTCATTCTTCCCCTAATCTCTTATTCCACTCATAATAATACTTATATTCTTTTAAAGTTATAAGTATTACGTCAGCCGATAACCAGTTGTAAAGTAGATAAGGTATTAAAGAGAAACATATGGTCCACTCTTTCTGTTCTGTTTATTTACTTTACCTTCGTATAGTATGCACGGCATGGGCTCCAATTATATTCTTTCCGCACTCCATTGAATTTCGAACAATGTTGCAGCTATATGTGTTACATAAGTCAAGATAGATGCAGGCGGAATGAGAGTGCAAGAACAGCCGAAAAAATTAAATAATTTATGATTTCTGGTTGATCTCTACGTTCAAAGAACGAGTGTTAGTTGATCAGTAGATTAGGCCGTGGTCATCTGACCGATGGAGGAAGAGAAAGCACCGCTAATGTTTTCAGAGGAAGAGATATTTGATAATAAGAAATCTGTGGTTAAGATTCCGCGCGTGGCTACTCCTCTCCTGGATGCGAAACCAGAGACATACATACCACAATCTTTCTCTCTGGGACCGTACCACCGCTGGAAACTGGAGAAAAGGATTGCGGCCTCTTCTGCTGCCGGAGATAGATATGAGTATCGCGATCTGAAGATGGCAATCAGAGTGGAGGCGTACAAAGTGCAGTCAGCGGCCACGTTCTGGCGGAATTGCGGCAAAAGATTGGATGACATAGTTGAAAAGATGAAAGAGATGCAGCAGAGGATTGCGGATTTCTATGACTGCCCAATTGGTACGGATGGTGAGAACCCTGAGAACTTTGCTCGTATGATGGCCATAGATTCATCCTTTCTGTTACATTTCCTATCCAGTGAGTTTGGATCATCAAATGACGAGATGAGAGATTTAAGTACGTCTCAATACTTTATGAAGTGCGACATTGTGAAGCTGGAGAATCAGATCCCGTTGTTTGTCTTGAGAGAAGTTTTAAATGATGTAGGCCATCCGACCCTGTATCCCAGGTTTCAGGACTCCTGGAGAAGCAAGTACACTATGGAGTTGTCTCCTTTCAATCAATTCCACAAAACAGATCCAAAAGTGTCTATTCCATTCCATATCATGTTTATTGAACTGCTGCAGGGTACGTATTGTCTTCCACCAAATAATGAGAGCGATCAGCCGCATTTGCTGGGTTGCCTGCACGCATTAGTTTCCCCGTTTCTTCATATAGAAGTAATCGACGGTCAAGGGGGTACTCCATGTCAAAGAATGAAGCACTCTCTCGAAGTGTTCGTTGTCGCCGTCTTTACTGTTTTCGGCGTTAGGCAACCATCCAGGGAAGGCCGAAATGCTATTCTGAACTCATACAACGCGGTGGAGTTGAAAAAGGGCGGCATTCAATTCAAATCCTTCTCCAGCAGATCTTATCAGATCCGATTCGACAAATACTCGGGCACGCTCTATCTTCCCCGGATTACCGTATCCGAAATGCAAACTGAAGTGTTGTTAAGGAACATGCTTGCCTTCGAGTTCAACGAAGCCGCCTGTGGTTCAGGTGCCCGTGGCGACTCCGTTGCGCGCTATGTTGGGTTGATGAACTGCCTCATACGCACACCTGAAGACGTTCGATTGCTCCGGGAATCTCAAGTCATTCTTCACGAAAATGCAAAGATGAGTGACGCGAAGATAGCCGATATGTGGAGCGGCATGTGTCATCCCATCTTAACAGGCCATCTTGAACATCCCCAGGATCTCCACAATGCACTCAATGAAGTGCTGATGAGGAAATATTACGTGAGCATTGTCAAAAAGGGTGTAGCTCTGTTTCTTGGAATTCTTCTTCTCAGCTCCATCACCTTTGCTTGGAGGGAATGGTTCTCGCTAAAGCCCCACGCCTAAATAAGGTGTGGGTCGACCAATTATAGTGTTCATAGAAATAATTCTAAACTATAAATATCTTAATTAAAAATCGTGGTTAAAGAAGGAGTTGTCCGGCTCGGTGAGCCAATATTTCAATTATTGTGGAACCGTTAAGCTGCAACGACCCTACTCCTACTCCTACTCGGATTTTCCGATGTTTTGCTTGTCAACTTTATATTATAATATATTTTAATAATAAATATAATATATTTTTGAATGTAAATTTCTCTGATCTATAATGTTCCGAAAATATTTTGCTCGTCAATTTTATATTTTAATAATAAATATAATATATTTTTGAATTCAAATTTCTCAGAAAATTACATTTCAATTTTTGTTATTCACTTGGAATCATTAAATGAGTTCATTATTATTAAGACTGGGAAAAAGATATTGAATTTATATTTATAAAGTTTGAATTTTATTTTGCTTACAATAAATGTGGATTTATTTTAAATATATAGAGAGAAGGGAGCTTAAAAAAAATTATAATGATATGTGTCAGAAAATAACAATATGTTAATTTGAAAGGATGATTAGAAACTCATCCACAATAAATTTAAAACCTGAAAGGTAAAAGAATGAGTTGGTTTTCAAAATCTATAATTTTTATTTATACAAATTTTGTTTCACTATAAATTTTGAATTTTCTTAATATAGGCATGTTATTTTTAATGTAAAATATAACACATATATTTTCGCTAATACAACCTTTCGATTAATGAAACTTTTGATTATCTAAATGATAAAATCTTGCTAAAAAATTTGAAATTATAAAGAAAAAAATTGTATATGAACAATTAGTTTTCTAAAATTTATATCTTCCCTTTATATTTTTTATATCTTTATTCTATGTACATTCCATCTTCATTCTATTTTTTTATATCTTTATTCTATCTTCATTACATCTTCATTCTATGGTGAAAGATGTAGTGAGGTACGATAGTAATTTCATATGTTTTCCTGGCTGCATTTTGTAAAAAATCCATATGTTTATTTTTTTCTTCTGATTCGATTCGCTTTAATGATTCCATCCATTTCCTATTTCCAGCCGATATTCTTTGGAAGTTATAAGTATTATGTCCGCAGATGAACCGGTGTAAAGTAGATAAGTTATCGCAGAGAAACATTCTGGGCCTTGCATTATGTTGTTTAATTACTTTACCTTTATAATGGGCCTTGCATTATGTTGTTTAATTACTTCACCTTTATAATAATGTGATATGATATTAGATGTTTCTCATTTCCAGTTTGTGCATGCATTTATCTTTATTTATTCGATATTGATCATTTTGATATTAGATGTTAGATGTGATATTGTTGATATTAAAGGATTTTTGTTTCATATATTTTATCATACTTAAATTTTTGTGATTAATTTTTTTATGATTTTTCTAGTGTGTTTGGGACTAAAATAGTGTATAAGTGTATGATTGAGTAGGAATATTTTTATTATTATTAATGGTAATTATATTTATAGAATCTAAATCACGGGTATAGGGTATGTGCGTGATGAATGACTTACATACTCATATATGGGTAATCGGGATGTGTAAAGTGAATTGGGTCTTGCTTGGAGGGGTGGAACAACACCTTCAATTTCACCCACTAGCACTACATATATAGCTTAACTTGGAAAGTAAAAGACACTTTTACCTTGAATTTTCTCAATGTCATGAGGGTTGGACCACACAATCGGCCACCCATGGGATATAACTAAGGGATGTACATTAAGGTGGACACCTTAATTCTTAGTCATCATTAGTTTCACAACAAGGAAACCATAGAGTTAATGATTGTATACATTGTTATGTTAAATGTTCCCTTTAGAGGCACTTGAACGGAAAATGTTGTCTCACTCTTGCAATTACATAAGATTATTCCTAAAGTACACAAAGAAACTCAAAACCTTGGTATTGAGAAATTAAAAGTTAATTTAAACTTAAATAAAACAACTAAAAACATAAGTCTAATATAAAATAATAAATCTTACTCACAAACCTAATAAATAAATCATTCTAGAAAGTTTGGAAGGGATTATGTAGTACACTTAAATTAAGAAGAATTAAATAAAGTAGAACATGAGTTAAGCAATTTAATTAATATCGTACATCAAACAAAAATATATCTTATTGAGTAGGGACCAATAAAGCTTATGGAAGAGACATTAACATTTAAGAAGTGGTTTTCTTAAAATAAATATAATCAAATAAATAAATGGGAAAACTATCATTCTGAGAACTTTCCATATGGAAGAATAATATGACTAGAATATGAACCAAAATTTTAAGTTAGAGAAAAAGAAAAGGGAACTTAGAAAAACAAAAATACACCTATATAGTTAATTGATGTTAAAGAAACAAATGAACAACAAATAGGAAAAGTGGAAAGGCATCATGGAAGAACTAAGACAAAATTTATGCATAATGTCTTTGGTAAGGGGAATATGGTCATTTTATATCAAATAAGAAAAGAAATTTCATGAGAGCTTGGATAAGAACTTGACACGTTGATAGCTGGATAATAAGGAATTTGAGAATTACGAAATTCTTAATTTTTCATGAGAAGACAAGTGGGATCACTGAAACTCCTATAAAAAGAAGACTGAACTAAGAGAGAAGGACCTCATGCACCCAAATACTAGATGGTTGTCCTAAGAAAAAATATGTGATGTGTGACTAGCATGAGTATTCTGGTGATTTCAGTGTGAGGAGGTATTGTAGGAGATATTGTAGAGTGGGAATCTCTTGATATTTATGAAGCCCTTTGCCACTTTCTATAGTTATTCATTCCTTCGATAACCCCATTGTAACTCAAGGGTTTGTGGGTAAGTAGAGCATCCAAGTAGGCACAAAGCTTCTCGACTAAGGCCACATTGTTCAATTAAGCAAGGGAGGTCAAGTTGTAAGAATATGAAGTGATAGACTACATCAACAAGATATTGGATTGGTCATATTCCAATGTTTTGTACAACTAAAGAATTTAAATTGTAATGGTCATACATAAGTTTGATTATATAGCTTAAAATAGTTCTATTGATTATCAAAAATTGTAATCTTTTAATAGTTTTGAAATATTTCTTAAATTATTTACTTAGATCTTGTAGATGATTCATGATCTATATGATCCTAATATGTATTATTGTTAACAAAAATTTCATTTAACTATATGCATGGGGAGAATGTGAAGTATAGGTACGAATTTTTATGAATGATATTATTGTGATTCTATCATGATAGGGTAATCATTTTTTTGTTGAATGATTGATATATTGAACTATTCCAATATTGGAACATTAATGGAATATTAATGTTGTGTTGCATTCTGCATGTACACACAAAATATTAATTTTACTGACCAATGAATTAGTCTAACCGAATGGAAATATACTCAAATATCATGTGATTAATGGGTCAATCAAAATCATGTGTATTGTGATCCAATCAAACAATGGATTAAACCATATCGAATGACAAATGCACTTGTGATCTAATCTTTAGCTCGGTTATTAAACAAATAAAAAAATGATTTTCAACTCTCAGTTTAGTAAAGAATGATAACACATTTAAGTTCTCTTGCATTATGCAATTAATAAATTATAACCCTTACTAGGGATATTTGGTCTATTGAAAATTAATTTTTAGAGGACCTATAAATTCGAAGTCTAAAAGATTAACTATGAAAATCTCCATTATAATATTTTTTGTCATCGTAGAGGAGATTAGCGATGTAATATGTTCAAACAACTACAATGTGGCATGGAATCTTGAGAAATGTAATGTTAATAACTTTATCATATATTAATTGTTACAATGCTCATGTATCCCTTATATAATTCAATTCAATCGATCCTCTAATGTGGTCAACCCTTAAGTGGTCTCCTTACATAAAGGAAAGGAAAGTTCTATCAGACATTAAATTCTTCCCTAGAATCAACTAATCATGATAACCAAATATTCCAAATTATAACATTCCTTTTTGTATGTGTACTTGGGAATAGAATGCCCAATGATTGTCTCCATTATGCCATCTTCCTATTCGCTCAATTTCACCTTTAAAAAAATTGTTATTATCTAACTATATTCGAATGAGGTTATAATACATTATTTCCTTTATGTACAAACTCATCCTTGAAATGAAAATAGAGAAACATCTTTGTGAATCCCCAAATACATGGGCAAACAATTTGGTGACTCTGTTACCTCTCAATTCTCACCGTTGTGTGATGTGATTCAAGAAAAAAAAACTAATAACTCTAAAAATATTGTAATGCTTGAAAACATCAAGTATACAAACAACATTATTTTTGTATATTGTAGTCTTCATATAGTTACAGATTGAATAAGTATTTGACTATGACTCAATACTTCCTCGATTTTTTATTGAAATAGTTCACTAATCATCCATTTAAACATTTAAATGATAAATGATAGTGGTGTAGGTGCACTTTGATGCATCAAAGTAGAGTTGATGAAGCTATAAAATGAACTCATCTCTTGTGAAACTACATCTGTAAAATGAATTACAATGAGTATCAACCCTAAATTATGTTAGAAAACGGTCAAATTGCAGTTAAACATAAGCTTACTCATTGAAATTTAAAATTGAGAGAAATGATCTGCTAACTCGTACTAATGGTGAATATGATTTATTAAACAATAAACAATCCTTGCCGTCATATCTCCTTTGTTGGGTGAATGAGGTAACACATGGATGGTGGTGTGTGTCACACCTTAGGTATTAAATTATAAATAATTTATCTACCACCATGAAGCATAGTATTGAGAAGAATTGTATAGTTATTACTTTATTATTGATAGTTATACCCATTACATCCTTCAATCAAACCTTTGAGTCATAAAGGACTGAGAGTGGCATTACGTAACTGCGCACGCATAATGATCAAGTGAACAAGAATCATGTGTATCAAGGTATTATCAACATCTGTTGCATTTGTTGAAAAAAATTAGTGATTATATCGGGTTTACAACCGCTGATATAGAAAACTTGTAAAGGTTATATGAGTAAATGTGTAAAGGTTACTGACCTGGTTAATTCATAAGTCTCATATTAACCATGGTGATTCTTCGAGACAATTGAACAATCATAATTATTGTCTAGTAGTATCTCTACTATCCATGATAGGGTATGTCATCATTAACATTAGAGTTGTGCCATCCATATCTTGTTATCGAACATCAATGAATATAATATGTACTGCAAACAATGTGTAACAAGGATATGGGCAGGGTGATATTGCATACCTCAACCTGGGTTTAATACATAATTTCTACCATAAATGTATATAACTTATTGGGTATGAATTCACCCTACATAATAACATATAAGAATGCTTGATTTTCAATAAAAGATGATTTACCCTACATAATAATTTATAAGAATGATTGATTTTCAACAAAAGATGATTTACCCTGCATAATAATTTATAAGAATGATTGATTTTCAACAAAACGTTTTGTAGTTATGGAAGAGAAGATATATTTAACCTATCTACATTCATAATAGGTAATAACAATTGAAAATATATTATTATATTATTTTATTATTATTATCATCATTATTATTATTATTATTATTATTATTATTATTATTATTATTATTATTATTATGTAATACTAAAAGGTAATATTATTAATGTAATACTAAAAGGTAATATTATTATGTAATACTAAAAGGTAATATTACATAATAATAGTTAATAAGATTTAATTAATTTTATCAGAAAATTTAAGACTTTATCTCATCATAAATAAAAAAGAATTGTGGTTGCTAGTAGATAACGAGATTGAGGAACAACAATAATACAAGAATATTGATATACTTTAGTAAAGACATAAAAATTTGCAAAGATTAAGAAAAATGTTGATTTCCTTAAGGCTTTAATAAGAGGATAAAAGTAGATGTTAAAACTAGTAATGACACACACATGCACAAACAATAGTTATTCATGACAATAACAATTATATGTTGTAAAACTATATAGCCAAGAATGATATAAGGCCTTAATGTTACGAACATCAATAAGATAGTTTTTATTCTTTGGGTAAAAACAAATTATCTTAAGAGTGCCTCTATTATATTTTTTTAAATACATACATACATGTGTGTGTGTGTGTGGACACTTAAACTTAAATTATCTAACATTGTATAGAGTAGGGTGTTACATACCATATCAGATGATGATTAAACCACTGGAGCCATCAAACTATCATTGATTTGGATTTATGCAAGAACAAAATGAAATATGGATATAAACAGAAACATAGAGCTATAGTGAAAACATAACTTTAATTAATTAATAATAAAGTATTGAAAATGGTTACATGCAAAATGAAAATAAACTAGTTCGAGCGATGGTGGTTTATCTATGAGAAGAGATGTGGCGGCTACATGCCTTCTAAATTGTGTTACAATGAGACTTGGAGGCATTTTTATCTTTAAGAAACAGTTGGAAACCCTAAACATCCAAAAACTCAAACCTAGGAGATGAAGCGCCAAGTGCTTGTGGGCCTTGTTGGGGTTAGTTGGAATGCCAACTTCGTGGGGTCGTAACTTTGGCATACGATCTCCATTTGGCTATTATAATACCTCATTTCAAAGATCTCCAAGAGGAAGCCTAAAGAAGACCTATAATATGGTGTTGCACTTTTTCAATCTCTGTGTTTTCCCAAAAAAAAAAAAAAAAAAAAAAAAAAAAAAAAAACGTTTTTTAGGCACTCAAAATGGCTTTGGAAGTTTAGGACCTGAAAAACTCCCAAAAATAGTAAATTGTGTTACAATTAAGGAAACTGAAAGAAACAATGATGGGGGTCCAAGTGGAATAGGCGGGGGGGCACCAGTATCCACCTGTATCAGTCCTTCCCCTTTAAGAAGCAATGGTCCCCATTATGTTGAGTGCCTCCATGAAATGGGGAAAATTCTGTTGAACTTGGTCCCTAGTGAGCCACTTTCCTTGGTGCAGGAGTTGGCTGGCTTTGACAACCTGATACAGTTGGATCTTTTGTTGGTGATTGGTCTTCATCGGTTTTTCCATAATACGATTAGTTATGACATGATCCATGCAGTCCGGGTTGATCTTTGTTGGTGTTAGTTGTTCTGCAATGTTTGATGTGGCCAACAATAAGGGAAAGTATGGTCGAAGGCGATCCACATTGAACATTAGGTGCAAGCTAGGGAATGGGGGAATGTTGAGATCAAAATATTTGTCACCCACAGCCTTGGTGATGGTGTAAGGCATGTATCGGAGTGGTTGGATCTTCCTATTGGCTCTAGCAAGGCATTCTTTTTGCAAATGCAACCAAACTTGGTCGCCGACCTGAAACTTACGTGGCACGCAATGTTGATCATGTCGTTGCTTGTACTTGGCATTAGACTTCTCTAAGACGTCGTGAACCTAATAGCGAGTGTGTTGGATGCGTTCAATAAACCTAGTTTCTTTATCAACCTTAGATAATACATGTGTGTATTTTGTATTTGTAGTCGCATGAGTCATGGCAACATCAATCAAACATAATGGTTGAAATCCCAAACACACTTGAAAGGGATTGCGACTAATTGAGCTATGAAGAGCTCTGTTATAACTATGTTTCACATAGGGAAGGCTCTAATCCCAAGTTCGGGGATGCTTGGAGTTGTACATGCAAATTATGTACATCATCATCCTATTGATGACCTATGGTTAGCCATCAGTCTGTGGATGGAATGCAATCGACTTGGTGAGATTGGTGGCGAATAGTGTCAAAAGGCTCAACCAGAATGTGCTCAAGAACCTTCTATCCTGATATGATATAATGGTATGTGGGATCACAAAACGTACCCACACTTATTCAAAGAAGAGCTTGGCAGTGTCCTCTATTGTGATACTCTTCTTGTAGGTCACCAATATAGCCATCTTAGAAAAAAATTCCACGACCACAAATACACAATCATTACCATGCTTGGTAGAAGGGAGGTCAGACAGATAGTCCATGGAGATGGATTCCTAGGGATGGTTGGGAGCAGGCAGAGGAGTGTACAGGACTTGCTTCTTGATGGTTAGCTTGGCACTGGCACATGAAATGTGGTATCTGATATATTTTCCAACATATTGTCAAATTTTTTGCCAATAAAAATATTTTTGTAGTACGACCATAGTTTTCTCCATACCAAAGTGTCTTGTGACCCAAATTTAGCATGCCTCTCAAATCAACTCGGTATGCTCACTTGAAGGAACACAAAGGTGCCCTAGGTAGCCTAATAATGCATCTTGGAGGTGGAAATATGCAACTTTCTTGTCATCCACTAGCATTTGGTATGAGGTGGAAAAATTTGGATCATTTTTGTAGAGTTGTTGCCATCTAGAGGTCTCGTGGCCACAAGAGTTGAGAATAGTAGTAAGTGTTGCAATTAGGGACTTATTGAGGCAATTTGCAACATGATTGGTGCTAGCCTTTTTTTATTTACTGTTCAAGTAGAATTGTTCCAGGTATGTGGACCAATTTTGATGGCAATCATTTTGAAACTTCCCTTGTGCCTGTCTAAACTGAAGAGGTCGGTGATCTCTATAGATGGCCATCTCCTTCCTCGGAATGTATGTTTCCATTGCCTCCAAGCCAACACGATAGAACACATATCTTTATCATAGGTGGGGTACTTATGAATTGTATTGGAAAGTGTGTCACTATGTTAGGCCACTGAATTCCCACGTTGGGTGAGGATTGCACCAATAACATTGTCGGAGGCGTCTGTCTTAATTTGAAATGGTTGTTGCAGGTCCGGAAATGTGAGTACAGGCACAGAGCAGAGGTGGTGCTTTAACTCAATGAATACCTTTTGTTGGGACTTGGACTAGGAAAACTTTGTTTTGCTCTACCCTTGGTAATCTGACTCAAAGGCTAAGTGATATGGGAGAATCCCAACATGAACCTCCAATAAAAGCTAGCAAGGCACAAATTTTTGCGAAGCTTTGCTAGAGTGGTTGGGGTTGTGAAATCCTGAATGACTTGGATCTTAGCCAGACCCACATGCATGACATGCTCATTTATGATGTAACCCAGATATTGGACTTGGCTCATGCTTGTTGGGTTGTGTTATATTCTTTCCACAACAACCCCATGCGCAGGGGGGTTACAGGGGGGCGGTAGCTCCCCCTGTACATTGCGTCGAGCGTTGCCAGGGGGTCACAAGTGGGTGGCTACCCACCTTGTCAGGGGGTATGCAAGGGGGCGGTATCCCCCCTACACGGGGTTCAGGGCAGCACCCCAAAAAAAAAAAATGGACCCTATATTAGGTGGGTGGACCTACCTATGGTTTTGTGCATGGATTTCGCACATGGTTTTGGGCATGATGGTTTTTGGTCCATGGTATTTTGTAGATCTGGTCAAGGGAACTACGGTTATGCTCTAATCCAGGGTTAATGGATTGGGGTTTATGGATGCTTCGGCATGTATATATATGCATTATAACATTGAAAGGAACATAATGAAAAATCAACCTGGTAGTCCCAGTTTTGGGATCCAGGGGGAAAATCTTTGTGTATAATTGTTTTATTTTTTATTCTCTCGCCATTGTTTATTTTCTGTTTTTTAGAATTTGTATGTAGGTAATTTATGTACGAGGTTAAAACCTACATTTGGTATCAGAGTCGTTTTGGCTTTAAGGGGACACCTTGCTACTGAGGGTTTTTTTGCTTGGGCCTATGGTAGAACATGTTCAGTGGGAGATATGTGGGATCGATTCTTGTGGAGAAAGAAGGTGGCGAGCAGTGGAAATATAGAGATCAAGAAATTTAATGGTCATAGTTTTGAGTTGTGAAAACTCAAGATGGAGAATCTGTTGGTGGATAAAGATCAGTGGATCACGATAGATCTGGGTACTAAACCAACAACTATGTTAGCTGAAGGTTGGGCGAAGTTGGATCAGAAGACAAAGAGCAAAATACGATTATGTGTCTCAGATTCAATATTGCTTAATGTATCAGGGGAATCTTCAGCAAAGGCTTTGTGGGACAAGTTAGGTACTTTTTACCAATCTAAATCTCTGGTGAATAAATTTTTCCTATGGAAAAAGTTGTATAACCTGAAGATGAAAGATGGAGACTCGATGACAGAGCATTTGAACGCATTTAATATTGTGGTAAGTCAATTATTATCTATTGATATTAAAATTTTAGATGAAGATAAGTGCATCAGTTTGTTGTGTTCTCTACCAGATTCGTGGGATAGTCTGGTTGTTGCAATAGGTAGTAATGCAACTGCCTTGTAGTTTGATGAAATAGTCTCATCCTTGTTGTCGGAGGAGATGAGATGGAAAAATATGGAGGGACAGAATGGTGATGCCTTGTCTGTACGAGGATGGTCCCAAAACAGAAACAAAAGTAAGTTCTCGAGTGGGAGATCTAAATCTCCCATAAAACCTGTGAAAGTGTGCTGGAAATGTGGAAAGGAAGGGCACTTAAAAAGGGACTGTAAATCTAAAGCTCCTGAGAAAGGGAAGGGATCTGATGATGCTCCTTTTATAGAGGCAAAAAACACCTCAGATGAAGGTGGGGATGTGTACTTGTCTTCTTCTTCAAGTACACATGTAGATCATGAGGCATGGTTGATTGACTCAAGTGCATCCTTTCACTTCACTCCCCATAGAGAGTGGTTCTGCAAGTATGAGAAATATGATGGCGGTGATGTCTTCTTAGGGGATGATAAGAAGGCTAGAATTGTTGGTCGTAGAAAATTCAATTTGAATTTGCAAGGTGGAAGGATTAGAACACTTCCTGGTGTTCTGCATATTCCTGCATTGGCTAGAAATCTGATTTTTGTAAGCAAGTTGGATGATGCAGGTGTAAAAACAGTGTTCGAGAAAGATACTTGCAAGATGGTTCGGGGAGCACTGGTATTGATGCAGGGAGTTCGGATTGGAACTTTGTACAAGCTTCAAGGTAACATTGTTATTGATGGGTGCAACAGTTCTGTGGTTCTTGAAAGTGGAGCAGAAAATCTAGTGGTCTTTGGAGAAAGACCATGCTATGGCGTCAAAGGCTTGGACATATTGGAGAGAAGGGCCTTCCAATACTTCATCGTAATGGTATCGTATAAGGTATGTCTAATTTCTCTCTGGATTTTGATACCTGTGAAAATTGTGTATATGGGAAGCAGAATTGGGTGTGTTTCCCCTCTGGTGGTAAGAGAGCGAAACGAATATTAGAGGTTGTGCATAGTGATGTGTTTGGACCTCTGAAGGTTCCATCACTGGGTAAGTTTGTGTACTATGTATCATTTATAGATGAATTCTCAAGGAATACATGGATATATTTCCTTAGGAAGAAATATGAAGTCTTTGACAGGTTTAAATAATTTAAGGCTCTAACAGAAAACTAGACAGAGAAGAAGATAAAGCTGCTAAGTACAGATAACAGTGGAGAGTTTTGCAAGAAGGAATTTGAAGAGTTCTGTAAGAAGTGTGGTATATCATGACAGAAGACCAATCCATACACACCTGAGAAAAATGGAGTTGCATAAAGAATGAACAAGATGTTGATTGAAAGGGCAAGAAGCATGCTCAGTGGTGCTAGGTTAGGACAAGAATTCTGGGCAGAGGCGGTGGAAACTACATGTTACTTGGTCAATAAATCACCTTCATCAGCGTTGGAGGATAAGACTCCACAAGAGGTATGGACTGGTAAGAAACCTTCTCTTTCACATCTGAGGGTATTTGGATGTGATGCATATGTACATGTTCCAAAGGAGAAAAGAACAAAGTTGGATAGTAAATCTGAAAAGTGCATCTTTATTGGGTATAAGGATGGTTTAAAAGGTTATAAGCTTTGGAACGCAAAAACAAGGAAGGTTGTGTAAAACCGAGATGTGATGTTTAGAAAGGTGAAAGATGTTATTAAACATGAAGTCCTACCAAAGGAACCTGAGAACATAGAGTTTGAGCTAAAGGAGGAAGAATCAAACTCTACAGCAGAAGAGGAATCAAAAGATGAAGAGCCACAAACTTCGGTTGTGAGAAGATTAGTTCGAGAAAGAAGGCATCCAGAAAGGTATATTCCATATGCTTTCTGTTCAAATTTTGTCTTATCTATTACTGATGATGATCCCAGAACTACGAGGGAAGCAGTAGATTAAGAGGATGGAAAACTCTGGAAAGAGGCCATGGTTGATGAAATGACATCTTTGCACAAAAATTAGGCTTGGGATCTAATGGAGTTGCATGTTGGAAGGAAACCCATTGACAACAAATGGTTGTTTAAGAAGAAGATGAATGAAGAAGGAAAGGTAGAGAAATAAAAATCTCGATTGGTAGCAAAACGTTATTCACAGGTGCAGGAATTGATTTTGGTGATATTTTTTCTCCTATTTCCAAGGTAGCTTCTACTAGATTACTTTTATATGTTGTTGTCGCTTTTGATTTTGAGGTAGAATAGATGGATGTGAAGACCACATTTCTTCACGAGGATTTGGAAGAACAGATCTACATGAAGCTACCTGAAGGCTTTGCAGTGGAGGATAAGAAAGAACTGGTATGCAAGTTAAAAAAAGTCTATGTATGGGTTAAAACAATCACCAAGAATGTGGTATAAAAAATTTCATACATTTATACGGGGACTTAGCTTCACCAGAAGCAAAGAATATAACTGTGTGTATTTTAAATTAATTGGTGACCATGTTATTTATCTGGTCTTGTATGTGGATGATATGTTACTTGTTGGAAATGACAAAGAAATTATCTAGGATTTAAAGACCCAATTGTCCTTCAAATTCGACATGGAATATCTTGGTGTTGCAAACTATATTTTGGGCATGGAAATAAAATGAGATTGAGAAAAGAGGAAGCTCTGGTTAAACCAGAGGAAGTATGTCAAGACAATACTGCAGAGGTTTAATATGCAGGATAGCATACCGGTGAAGGTTCCTATTCCTATAGGTGTAAAGTTATCTGTTGAACAATGTCCGAAGACACAAGAAGAGGAAGAGGACATGTCCCGTGTTCCATATGCAAGTGCAATTAGTAGCCTGATATATGGAATGGTATGTACTAGACCAGACATTGCACATGCAGTGGAAGTATTGAGCAGGTTTATGTCAAAACCAAGGAAGCAGCATTGGACAACAGTGAAGCGGGTTTTCAGGTATTTGCATGGCACTAGTGATTATGGTTTGTGCTACCAAGAAAGGCTAGGATTGGACGAAGTTTTGGACATTTGTGGTTTTTTATGCAGACTGGGCTGGAGATCTGGATCAAAGGAGATCTACAAGTGGGTATGTGTTTAACCTATTTTGAGGTGCAGTCAGTTGGATGAGTAAGAGACAATCTGTAGTGGCACTTTCAACTATAGAGGCAGAATACATGGCAGCCACTCATGCAATAAAGGAATCATTTTTGTTGCAGAGATTGTGTTTAAGTATGGGGTTAGTACAACAAGTTATAAGGATAGGCTGTGACAGCCAAAGTGAAATTTTCTTGGAAAAGAACTCTGCTTATCATTCAAAGACAAAGCACATTGATGTTCAATATCACTTTGTGAGGGATATCTTTGAGGACAAAAACGTTTTTTTGGTAAAGGTGGACACTTTGAATAATACTACAGATGCATTGACAAAGTTTGTGAACACTGAGACGTTCTCTTGGTGTAGAGAAACAATGGGCGTTGTTGGCCTAGATCAATGACTAAGCTCTCCTGTGGCCCCTTGTGGAAAGAAAACAACAAGTGGGAGAATGTTGGATTGTGTTATATTCTTTCCATGACTATCCCAAGAGTGGGGGGGTTACAGGAGGAGCGGATGTTTTCCTTGGACGTTGCGTCAAGTGCTACCGAAGGATCACAAGAGGGGTGGCTACCCCCCCTGTCGGGGGGTATGCAGGGGGTGGTAGCCCCCTTGCATGGGGTTCGAGTAAACGCCTCGAGAAATTTTTTTTTGACCCTATATTAGGTGGAAAGACCTACCTATGGTTTTGTGCACGGATTTCGCACATGGTTTTGGGCACGATGGTTTTTGGTCCATGGTGTTTTGTAGATCCATTCAAGGTAACTACGGTTATGTTCTAATCTAGGGTTAATGGATTGTGTTTTATGGATGTTTCGACATGTATATATATGTATTGTAACATTGAAAGGAACATAATGAAAAATCAAACTGGTAGTCCAAATTTTGGGATTCAGGGGAAAATCTATGTGTATAATTGTTTTATGTTTTATTCTCTTGTCATTGTTTATTTTCTGTTTTTTAGAATTTGTATGCAGATAATTTATGTACGGGGTTAAAACCTACATTTGATATCAGAGTTGTTTTGGCTTCAAGAGGACACCCTTTGCTGCGGTTTGGTTAGATGAAACTAACTATAATATTGGAGTCAAACAAGGGTGTCCCTTGTCCCTTACCTTTTTTGACATATATATTGATATGTTAGATGATTGTTTGGAAGAAGTAGGTTGTTTTTGCCCCACTCTCACTAGCTTATTCATCACTCTTTGTCTTTATGCCAAGTAAGGTTGTCCCCTTATACCCTACCTTTTTAGGCATTTACATTGATACGTTAAAAGAGTGTTTAGAAGAAATAGTTTGTGTTGGCCCCACTATCACTAGTATATTCATCACCCTTCTTTTGTATGTGCTTGATATTGTTCTTTTGGCAAGTAGTCATTATGATCTTGGAAAAGAACAAAGAATCCTCCCATAATTATGTTCCAATATGGTTATGATTGTTAATATTGAAAAAAAAAACTCAAGATAATTAAATCTAAAAAGATTGCACATGATACTTTCATATAAGAGTACAACAACTTAGAGAAAGTTTATTCATACAAAGATATTGGAATTGATATCCCAGACAAGATAAACTAGAATTATAAAATTGATAAAATGATAAATGGAGGATTAAAATATTAATGTGGACCTAAAAACAATTGCAATTCAATTGATCTCTAGATATCAGACAAATAAAAACTCCTCTTTGAGATTGATATTTTATATGGATATGAAGTTGTATTTGCAATATCTACAAAGAGTTGTGGAAGAAGATAGAACAAATAAAAAAATAGTTTATAACCTACGATATCAATATTATAGGAAATACACCCTATCTTATCATCTTCATCGAAAGAAGCCTTTCCCCCACTAAAATCATGGTTATTACTAGGTATTTTATGTATAAGAAGAGATTAAACAACATGGAAGACAAGAGATTCCCTAAAATTGCTTCTAACTCTAGTCAAAACCACTTTCACCTCAAGCTGGGATGACATAAGAATGCCAACTTTGGCTAGACCATTGGGGGATAAAGGAAGAGATCATTTTGCAAAATAAAGAAAATATTAAAAATATTATTGCATCAAAATTTAAAGAGAAATTGTGGGGTGATAAATAGTTAAAGAGAAGGGAGAAGATAAGATATTATAAGGAGGTGATCAACCCAAATTTTGAAATCAAAAGTATCTATCTATCATGCCTATTGTCAAGAAGAAGATAAACATTGGTAAAATAATAACAATTCTCATGAACTCCATAGTGAAATTGGGTATTGGTCAATTTCCAAAGAACCATGAGATGAAAGAGTTTTTTTTTTCAGAAGAAAAAGTTTTATATTGATTATATTAAAAATAGTGGAAAAACATATACATTATGGAGAAAATGACAATATATCCGGCCAGAAGAGAAATAGTTGGAGCTATACATCTAACAGATTCATTGCCCGCATGTATGATGATAGATCAAAAATGAAGACAGTTTGAAACGTATGATTCTAATGCAGAGAGGTAAAAAGTCAAAAAAACATAGTACCTGGTCATATGACAGTATTTAGTGAACGGGATCATGAAACATACCAGGATAGTTACGGATCTATATATCCTGCATAGAGAAAGGATGAATAAAGTATGTGTTGGATTCTACAGTGATGTTCAGGTGCCACACATCGCATTGTGATTGCAAGCCTTTCTTTGAAAGCTCATCCGCCACCTCGTTTTGAGAACGCTTGATATGAGAGATAGGAAAAAGTGAAGGCTTCCACAATGTTGAAATCCTGTGCAACCATCCAGATAGATTGTCATTTTTAATAGACTGTTTTCCGGAAACATGCTCAATGATGATCTTGGAGTCCCCGAAGATTTGAATAGGGCCAGTATCCAAAAAAGAGCAGAAGATGAGAAGACCATGTAGAGCCATGGCCTCAGCTTTGTTGTTAGTCCCACGGCCTCTGTTCCAGTAGATAGAATAATGTTGGTCCTCAGCAATGCATATGTAAAAACCACAGGCACATCGACCATCTTTTGCAGCTCCGTCAAAATGAGCCCGCGGAAAGATATGCTGAGGAAGGACGTCTGCATTAGCATGTGGCTTCAAATTCTGGGGGATATATGGGAGGATAGAGAGATAAAAGGGGATGATTTTGTCGATTAAGTGCTTGAAATCCTCCCTGCAGTTTTGAAAGAGCTTTCTGTTTCACCATTTCCAAACAAACCAGCAGACAATAAGTGGAATAGGCCGCCATATGATTTTCTGGGCACCCCACCATTCGAAAGCATCCATAATGGAGAAATGAGGAATGACAGAAAATCCAAAGTATGTAGCCAGCTGCTTCCATAGGTTCTGTGTGAGAGGACAGTTTAGAAACATGTGCATATTGTCTTCTGTCTCGGATAGACAAATTGAGCAGATAGCTGGGCTGTGCCAGTTCCTTTTTTGAAGATTTGGCCAAGTGAGGTTTTTATTATGAAATACTAACCAAGAAAAAAGTGTAATTTTTAATGGACAACCGGCTTTCCAGAAAGTATTTGGAAATATTTTCCAGGAAAACTCATGTTGATCTTCAATTAAGGAGAGATATATCTCTCTAACCAAAACATTGGTCCTGCCTCTTTTATCCCGCCAGACCATGCTGTCATTTTCCTCTGATCTGAATATCCCAGCATGTTTCATATCCCAGATAGCCTTATCCCATTGAGCAACCAATATGTCGTTGAGACCCAGCTCCATAGCAGATTTCCATCTAGGAATTGCTCCCTGCCAAACTTGTATGACTTGTGCCCAAAAAAATAAACCTTTTTGATGAAGGAAATTTAGAAGTTGTTGAGGGAAAGGGGACTCCACCTCTACACCCATGATAGAGTCAATGCCGATGAGAATGTTGTTTCCTATTTGAAATTTCCATACCAGATTCTTGAAGAAGAAATGTAGAATCTTTTGGAAGCTCCTCCAGATAGCCAACCCTTGTAAAGGACCCAGAGATCTGTTCCTGTACCAATATATGAAATCTCTACTCCCCAGATATTTCATCTTAATAGCCTTACTCCACAAGCTATCTCCAAAAACCGCTCTCCATAGAGATTTACATAAGAGTGCCAAACCAAAACGGCGAAGGTTCATAATGCCCCAACCCCCCATTTTTTTTGGGAGGGAAATGTTAGACAGTTTTGTAAGATGGAATTTCCTCTTCTCCTTGCAACCCCCCCATATAAAGATGGCCATTAAACTGTTTAATTTTTTAATGATACCTGAAGGGATGTAATATAGATGTGCCCAATAGACAATAATTTGAGCAAGCACAGATTGAGTGAGAATCATCCTACCAGCTAAAGATAGACATTTGAATTCTCATCCTGATATCCTTTTATAAAATCTATTGGGGATCCAAGACCAGTCAAATATGGAGTAGCCCGTGGGTTTCAATTGATAACCCAAATATTTCATACCTTCTTTGATAGATATTGCCTGAATCTTATAGAGTTGTGAAATGTAGTCCATATCATCCATATTGACCTTTCCATAGTGAAAGGATGATTTGCCTTCATTGATACATAAACCTGTTGCCCTTTGAAAAGATATTAATATGTCATGTAGAATTTGCCATGTTTGTCTACAGAGCATAGCAAAAAGTAGAATATCATCTACGAATAGATTATGTGAGAAGGAGTTCCCCCTGTTTATGGAAAGAGGTCTGACAGTCCCCATAGAAACAACTCTTCTTAGATGAAGGCTGAGAGTATCCATAACAAGAATAAAAAGAAGGGGAGAAAGGGAGCAGCCTTGCCGGAGACCCCTTGCAGCTGTGAAGAAAGTAGTAGGGATTCCATTTATGAGGATGGCGTAGTTGACTCTTTCCACACATGCCATAATCCAATTTGTACATTGGTCATTCAGCCCAATCTTAATGAGAAGACACCTCAGATAGCTCCAGTCAAGGCAATCGTAAGCCTTTTTGAGATCTATTTTCAGAATGGCAGCTCCAATATTTTTTGTATGCATTGAATGTAAGCATTCCTGTGTTATTGCCACTGCCTCTAATATATTCCTGCCATTTAAGAAGCCATGTTGTTCCTTTGTAAGATATTGTGAGAGAATGCCATAGATCCTATCAGCAATAACTTTTGAGATGATTTTATAAACAGTATTGCATAAAGAAATAGGTCTGAAATCTGAAAAAGATAAGGAGTCTCTTTTTTTTGGAATCAAGGCAATATAGGTAGAGGAAATGATATGACTAATTTTTCCCCTCATTCTGGATTCTTCAACCATCCCCAAAATATCGTTTTTCATCATGTCAAAGAAATGGATGAAAATATCGATGGTCTAGCCATCAGGGCCAGGACATTTATCTTTTTTAAAAGATTTCATAACAGCTAGTAATTCTTCCTCCGATACAACAGCAAATAAATGGTCGTTTTCTTCCTCATCAAACATACATGGAAAAGGATCGATGCCCCACAAAATATCATTTATCTCTCTGTGGGAGTCCTGATTATATGCCTTCTGAAAATGATTAACAACTTCTTTGGAGATCTCTTCTTGTGTGAAAAGAAGACTGCCATCTTCTTTCCTGATTTTCCATATAGAATTTGTTTCACGTCTTTTGTTTGCAAAACGATGAAAGAATTTTGTGTTTTTATCGCCCTCCTTTAACCAAGTGGCACGGCTCTTGAGTCGCCATGACGCTTCTTCAATGGATAGTAACTTCTGCTTCTTTTTTTCTAGTTCCCAAAGCCGTGAGTGAACATTCCATGGGAGGGACTGTGAGGACATACCAGAGGCAATGGATTCCAATTCTTTCTTAACGTCTTGTAATTCTAAACAGTTAGATCATTTTTTCATAGCCTGCCATTCCTTGACCTTTATCCGTAAGCACTTCATTTTCCCAATCAAATTATCCGAAGGGGAAGATCCAAACAAAGGATCGAAAGATAGCCATGTTTCTCGGATCATATTATTGAAGGATTCATCTTCAAGCCATATTCTATTAAACTTAAAAGGATAATTTTTCCAAGAAAACTATACCAACCATTGTAATGAGATCGGACGATGGTCAGAAATAAAACTTGGGAGAATATGTGAGCATGGAAGGCCAAAAATTTCCAACAACTTTTCGTGAATGATGAACCTGTCCAATCTTTTAGCTATATAAGCATCCCCCGACCTACCATTGTCCCAAGTAGGCAATAAAGATTTTGGACAAATATCAACAAAGTTGAATTGCAGTAAAGCCTCTCTGATTTTGTCACCGACCAGGTCAACTTTTTTCCCCTTTCCCCAAACTTCATCCGGGCCCAAAGTGCAGTTTAGATCACTAGCGATGAGGAGCGAATCTATTTCCATAATTCCAGAGAAAGGAAACAGTTCCAACATGAAGTTCGATCTTTATATGGCTTATAGACATTTAGAATATGGATCGTGTGGGCACTACCATGATATTTGGCAATAATCAAGATACCCTCAAGGCATCGAAAAGTTTTTGCTGAAATCCATCTCGAGTCCCAGAGAACCGCTAATCCACCAGATAAGCCTGCCGCCTCCGTTGCCGAAATGTACCAGGTCGAGAGCATACGCCTGAAAAAGGAAATTGTATCCTATCGAGCGTGCATGGTTTCCTATATTAAGATTATCTTGTAAGGAGAAGAAAGAAACAAATCTTTTAGAGCAAGAAATTTCGAGTCTGCCCCAAGACCCCTTATGTTGATAGAGAGTATGTTCATCATTTATAACTCTCCCCGAGAAAATTTTCTCTAAGAGGCCCGCTTTCAGGGAAGATTCCTAATAATCAAGATTGGAGATGACCTTCCTCCCTCTGAAGTGTCTACTACCCCTGTTTTTTTTTCGGTGAACAGTGATATTCTTTGCTGAATTAGGACTGATGACAGGAGAAGAAGACTTTCTAGGTTTATGAGTGGTCAAGGGAAGCAGTCTAAGAGATTCTCTCTGTAGGAGCATGTCAAGGTCACTACCAATGGAGATAGTGGGGGATGGCAAAGGAGAAGTAGGAGGGGAAACCGAGATCATGGGGGCTTTACCCTTGGAGGAAGGAAAGGAGCGGTTCAGAGTTATATGGATAGAGGAGGAAGGGGAGATTTTCTTTGGGGTGTGCCCTGATCGAACAGGAGAAGAAGAGGATGAGGGAATAATTGTTATGTCAGTATTTGGTAGGGGTATGATACTCGATTTAGGAATAGGAGAAGGGGAGATGACAGGAATACCCTGAGATGGTTCAGGAGGAGGAGGGGGTTGGGAGGGAATGTCACAAGCAGCCGCATTGTACAAATTATCCATGGAAATTGATCTCGGCATAGATATGGGGGGAGATTTATGGTGCCTGGGGGAGAAGAAAGGGCGATGAGATGGCTCCCTTGGTAGATCACGTGAAGTGGCAAAGTTGTGAGAGTGGGTAGGGGAGAAGATATCCGCCAAAGGAGAAACTCTTTTATAGTTGAAATTTTCCTCATCCCCATAGCATAGGGACGAAACCATATTCTGAGATTTATGTTTCACCCTATATTCCTTATTCCATACCTTTCCATGCGGATGTCGAGGGCATTTATCTTTGAGGTGTCCCGTTTTGTGACAAAGGGAGCACCTGAATGGGACTCCCCAGTAATCAAGCCTTTGACGGGCAGATAATTCACCCCAGAACAGGTCGATGTGATCTGGAAAACCACCCCTGTAATCTTTCTCAATTAGGATCCAGGCTACCCATTTATCTTTCACACCTAGACATCTGGGGTCAACATAGACAAATTTTCCAATAGCATTTCCAATGAAGGAAAGAGATTCCTTCGTCCACAGTTCAATAGGAAGGGCAGGAAGTTTGACCCAAATAAAATTGTTCTGCGGAGTGTTCAGAAGAGGGTCGAAACCTATGTACCATTTGTGGAGAGCAAGAAAACTCCACCCGTGCACCCAAGGGAGGCCCCAAATGGTATTGAGGTCCTTAACTTTCAAAAAATGAAAGTTGTACCAGTCTTTCATTAGACAAACAATGGTGGGAGTGTAACCAATAAGGGGATGCCATCGAGATCCAAGCCACTTCCTAATCTGGTCATCTTCCACGTCGAGGAAGTGCCATTTGCCAATCAACGCATGTGACTGTAAGCTTGCAATGTGGTCCACTAACATAACACCATCCAGGCATATGGCAGATGGGGGAGGGGTAATCTTGTCCAGCTGATGGTGATGTTTGCTTCAGGGAACAGAGGGAATATCATCTCCAGGATCAGGAACATGTAGAGAGGGTGGTATGTGGTCTGCCAGCTTGGAGTGCCAATTGGAGGCTTTGATTGTGCCAAAATGTAAAGCTTCTGCTTTGATGGCAGCGTTCACTATATCCAATGTGTCGGATTCCACTTGGAGAATCTCCAGCGCAGTAGGTAGCAAAATCCAACTACCCAAAGGACGACTAGATAGGAATAATAAAAGAGACACGGGTCAATGAAGACAATTATACTATACACCAGTTAAAAAAGTTACCTCGGGATTTAGCCATGCATCAAATTTATGGAGGAAAGTCGACGCAAATCCTCGGGAGAGCAGGACAAGTACCAAGGAGATAGATTTCAGGACAAGATATCTCCAGGTATTTAATAGAAAGAAGAAAGTTTAGTGAAAAAGGACCGAAAATTCAAAGTGGTGACGAGGTTCTACAGTACTAGAAGTACGAAGAGCAGAGGATTTTGGAAAAAAGGGAAATGACGGTGAACGGAAACCAGAGATAATAAAAGCCCATAGAAGGAAGTTTCCCGAGCTATCAGACAGGCTGGGGGAAGGAAACAGAAAGAAAGCGGCACTCAAAGATAGTAGGACAAAGTAATTCAAAAATTGTACGATAAGGCCAAAACGAGTAGTCAGAAAAGTTCTGAAACTACAAACCCGACGACGGAAAAACTAGAGGAGAATTAGAGCACCATTGCTGCTCATGAGGATGTATCCGGGCAGACTATACAGCAACAAAAAATTTTATATATACACCACCAAGGGCCTATTTTAATTCGAAAATCCTCACAAGGTTTGGTGACAATAAAATATCTCCTGAAATTTTTAATGGAAAACCAGAGCCCTTCGAAAGAGGCAGACTAGAACATGGGTGGCCGATAGGATATGAAACATACTATAGATAACCCAGGTCTCAAACTCAAATGAGTTTATCAGGATAAGAAAACTATGAATTGACCCCTCTATCATATATTTAGCCGAAAGAACCAGGTAGGTAGGAATAGAAACAGTTATGAGACTACTGCACTTCTATCCCTCTACTGAGCGCGTATCGAGGGAAGAGCGCCGAAAATCCGCCAGCAGACCAAAATAGATGACTTGGAGAAGGTGCAAAAACAGCTAATAAAAACCTCGGACAATGAAATCAGGGCGAGTAAATTCGATGAGATATTCAGGTGGTTACTAAACATACCGAGCATGGAGGAGCAGGTGAGATTATCCAAGCTATGAGGATGACCCAACCTTGCACCAAAACGCGCAGGGAAGAGGAAGAGGAACCAAAACTTTCACTCCCATCGAAAAAAAGTTTTATAGATGTAAAAAACCACTGAGACAGAGGGCCAGCAGATGGCAAGTCGACAACAGTGAAAGCATGAAGGACAGGTGGAAAAAAGCTTGAACGTGTCACAAGATGGACATGCTTGCAATGGCACCACTTTCAGACAAAAATCAATAGTCAGCAGGTGGAGCGGGTAGGAAACGTGACGAATAACCGTGTAAAACGGGCATGCAAGGGCATCCTTCCAAACAAATAGCTCAACTGTCGGCAGGTGGAGAGGGGAGAAGCGTGGCGAAAAACAATGTAAAACAGGCATGCATTGGTTCCTTACATCTTGCGTTTAAACATCACGCACTTGTATGATGGATATTGGATGAGTTCCAGCAAGATGCAGGGAGACAAACGAACCAGTTGCTTTCCGTAGCATTCCTCCACTCGGCAGCATCAACATCGAGATGAAGAACTTAACACCTTGAGACGCTAAGAATGTTGAAGATGAAAAAAAAAAATTAGATTGCCAATTTATGCTTAGATTAAATCTAAATTACAAAATATTTGTTACATTACCAAAATTATTAACATTTTTACTCAACAAAATTATTGTGATATTGGAATATTTCTATTAATGCTTTTAACTTCTGAGAAAATAATTCCAAATAACTAGAAGTAATCCCATACCTAATTACCTTCTTAATGGGTTAAAGGTATCATCTACCCACCAAAGTAATTTGCAGGATCAGTTATTGCAGCAGCAAGCTCTGGCATTTTTCTGTCGCAGCAGCAACAACATTAACTGAAGAACGGGCGCATGTTTTCTGAATGTTCTACGTCGCAGCGAAATCGGTCGCCCGGGGACCAAAGCAGGGCCTTCCACGCAGGGCCAGCGTCAGACCAAGGTTTCAGAAAGATCCTTTGCTTCACTTGCTAGAACTCAGGACCATCAGGTTGGACATGGGACCATCATCATCGACTTTGGAACGACTTTAACATTTCTCAATTCAGCTACCTATTTTCTGCTCAGGCCGAAATTGGTTAAATTAATTAAGCTTCCAATAGGTCCTGGTCGCGATCTAGATCTCTGCTTTATTCTGCCATCCAATGGAGCTATGCCAAATTCTCCCACTATTATGTTTCATATCAGCGGAGCTATGCCAAATTCTCTGTTAAACAATGCAATTAACCGCTTTTGTGGTCTTCCTCCGCAATATTTTTTCCATTGAGGTCTTGGTCATTGGAAATTTTTGTGGACCAAGACTAGAGCTCTTCAGTGTATTAATTACGTTAGGCACCATCGTCTTTCAGTTATTATACATTATTATTTTCACTAATTGCAGTTGTGTATGCTTCTTTTGTTTCTTAATTTTCCTCTCTGTGGTCTTGCCTCTCTCTGTGGTCTTAGGCCTCTTTCTTTACTATAAGGCTTGGTCTTTTGGGGGCTTCTTGTCACATCTACATCATCTCCATCTATTTGGTTGGGTTCTTTTTTTCTGCCTCTCCTTTTAAGATTTTTCCTCATTCTTTTTCCCGTAAAGTGGGGGAAATCTATCTTGTTATGTTGGTCATTTGTGTACGACTACCCTCCTTGTAGCCTAGAAGTTCAATATTCTCATCCATCTGGATTTCCCTTTTGTAGTAGAGATTTTATTGTTAAATTGTAAAGTTTTCATGGCCACCCTTAGTTTTCCATTTCCATAACCCTCTCCTCTTATCTTCCATATCACCTCTATTGCCTTTGTCACGTAGTCCCTTCCTAGCCTAGTTTCTTCCTCTTGTGTTATCCACAATTATCACCTTACAACCCCTCTCACCTCATCCCTTGTAAATATGCCTTGAAAGCATTTGGCAACATGAAGAAGAGGTGGTCATCAAGAACACTCATCTACATCATCCCATTTTGATAACCATTCTATATCATCCTCTCAACATAGGGTAAGCGATTCCAGGATATCATACTTGTGCTAGTTCGTAGGGAAATTGAAAATATTGAAGCAAAGGTGAATTATAAAATATTGAAGCAAAGGTGAACTATAGTAGATGTTTTGTCCCTAACCGCATGTGGAGAATGCTACCAGAGGTTGGATACCAGACATAGGGTCCTCCTTCAAGTCCTGGTTCTCACTATACATGCAGGTTGTTAACATCTACTAGCACACCAAAATCCTTATGGGTAGAGTTTAGACTAATTGTGATGATACATAATAGGAGATTGTGATTAGAATTGTGGAAATGGAAGACAAGTTAGATTGTATAGACCATAACCTCACCATCCTAGCTAGAGGATCAACAAACATTGTCTTCTTATCGGATGATGAGGATGACCACACCCAACCATCGATGAATAGTAATCCTCCATACTAAGGTATGATCCGTACTTATTTTGTCTATCTTTATTTGTTTTGATGTTTTCCATCTTGTAAATCTATCATATGTAAAAACGTGACATTGGTAATTTCTTAATTATGTGATGAACTAAAGGTGTCACCAACCTCAAAATTTTGAATCTCTAAAATTGATATTTCTAACTTGTAGCAAAACATTTTAGACCATATAATCTTTTATTATCATAATTAAAAAATATCAGAAATACATAATATACAATTAACTAATCAAAATAACTACGCATAAAAATATTTATTTTCTTCTAATATTGGAGCAATATAAACTTTAAAACTAATCTGATTTGATTTCCATTTGTAACCAGACATTTTAAATCATATAATTTTTTATGAGCATAACTATATCACTTTAATAAAAATAGAAAATATATAATTAAATAATCATAATAACTACACATAAAATGATATTGATATTTATATTTATATTTATATTTATATTTATATAATAAAAATAGAAAATATATAATTAAATAATCATAATAACTACACATAAAATCGGCCTGGAGTATGCCGTAAAACTGCTTCTGCTTGGCTAAGAGCTCGTCTTCCTCGGACGTAAGGAAACAGGTTAACGGCCCAAGACCCAGAGGCATCTGGCAGGAGTGAGAGCCTGCTCCCGATTACGGACCACCAGCAGGGTTATGTCAGGTGGCGTGGTTTTCCTATTTAACAGTGATGAGTCAAACCCAGCATTCGCGGATAGCAGCCAGAGATGGCTGTCCTCACTGTTGGTTTGACACCTGAGTTGATAGGTTTTACCACCTTCGGAAAAAAAAACTACACATAAAATGATATTGATATTGATATTTATATTTATATTTATATTTATATAATAAAAACTATAAAAGGTGTGAAGTATGAGATAACACGATAATCGATAGTCCGAACGAATGTTTAGGGGAAGGTGCAAAGAAAAGGAGGGAAGAGGACAGTACTAAAAGTTGAGGATGGAAGAAAATTGAAACTTGTAAACCGTTGATGAAAAAATATTGTTGAGGAAAGCTAAATTCTGCCAATTTCCATGTATTATAAAATTTTAATCTTCAAAATCCTTAATGAATGAGAATTCTAACGATTCTTTTTGAAAAGCGCTACACACGAAAAACTTTAAATTATCACCGATTAACTTTAAATTAATATCGAATCATTGTAATCATGATGGGTTCTTTAGGAGGAATTTGATGTCATTCAGGTTCAACATGTTTTCCAGAATACAACGCTGTACCTCATCTCCTTTCAAAAAAGGCAGTCTCTTCAAGCAGGTTTATGAATAAAAAATATGTTATTCAATGAATATATATATATATATATATTAAAATTAAAAACAAGCGTGATGACGTGGATTGTTCTGAAATATGATGAGGATGGAGGCCCGGAAACTTCATGCTTTTTCCCTCACTTGATTTTGGACGGTCCAGGAAAATATTAAAAATTTAAAACAAGCGTGCTGACGTGGATTGTTCGGAAATATGGTGAGGCGGGGAGCCCGAAATTCCATGGCTTTTTCCTCCCTTGATGCACTTTAATGATGGTGTCCCTCTCCAGGCAATAATATGCTCGCCGTTCTTTAGTTAAAGGCGCAAATTATTCTGCTATCGAATCGGTTGTAAAGCGGATAAATTATAGCAGCGGGACGATCCACTCTTGCAGTGTTCCTGTTCAATTACTTTACTTTTGTAAGGTATCCACGGCGATGCTCTCCAATTATACTCTTTCTGCATACGATGATTGAATTCACAAAATCCCTGCAGCTTACTGTTATACATGTGCAGGCGGAATGACAGTGCAAGAACAATAAGTGCAATCTTCTTGATCTCGACGTTCAAAGAAGTAGTGTTAGCTGTTCAGTGATCATTTGAATGATGGGGGAAGAGAAAGCACCGCTGGTGTTTCGAAAAGAGTGGGTTGAACAAGTTAGGGAGATATTACATCATAAGAAATGTCTGGCAAACGCGCGTGAGATGCCGCGCGTGGCTCGTCCTCTCTTAGAAGCAAAACGAGAAGCGTACATACCACGCTTTGTCTCCTTGGGACCTTACCACCATTGGAACCTGGAGAAAAATGTTGCGGCCTCTTCTTCTGCGGGAAATAGTTATGAGTTTCGCGAGCTGAAGATGCCAACCGCCGAGGCATACAAAGTCCAGTCCGCGGCCAGCTTCTTGCGGAATTGCAAGAAAAGCATCGGGGAAATGGTTGAAAAGATAAAAAAGAGGCGGGAGGAGATTGAGGATTTCTATGACTGGCCAATTCCCAAGGACGGCGATTACCTGGAGAACTTCGCTCTCATGATGGCGATAGATTTATCGTTTCTGTCACGTTTCTTATCTAGTCCGTCTGAATCATCAGATGAAGACATGAAATGTTTAAGGAGGCTTGAAGTGTCTATAAAGTGCGACATTCTGAAGCTGGAGAATCAGATCCCGCTGTTTCTGTTGAGAGAGGCTTTAAAAGATGCAGGCCAGCAGGTCAGTCAGGACTTCAATCAGGTATGGAGGAACAAGTTCAGTGCAGAGCTGTCTCCTTTCAATCAATTCGACATAACCCTTAATGATGATCATCAGCTGCATTTTCTGGGTTGCCTGCACGCATTCCTTTCGCGGTTAGTGCGTATGGAAGTAAAGGACGGGGAAGGAGCGACTGTATTTCGAAGAATGAAGCACTCTCTGGAAGAGGGTGTTGAAGTGGTCATTGCAGCGATCTTCACCCTTTTCTGTGTGACGCATCCATCCAAAGAAGGGCGACATGATATTCTAAACTCATACAACGCGGGGGAGTTGGCAAAGGGTGGCATTCAATTCAAATCCTTCTCCACCGTCAATGAGACTGATAAGATCCGATTCGACAAGTACTCGGGCACGCTGTACCTTCCCCAGATCACCGTATCCGAAATGCAGACTGAAGTGTTGTTAAGGAACATGCTTGCCTACGAGTTCAATGACTTCACCCGTGGTGACCACATGACGCGCTACGTTGGGCTCATGGACTGCCTCATCGACTCGGCCGAGGACGTTCGACTGCTCCGGGAATCGCAAGTCATTCTTCGCGGAAGTGTGATGATGACTGACGAGAACATAGCCGAGATGTGGAACGGCCTTTGTCATCCCATCTTCAAGGGCCATTTGGAGCCTCCCCCGGATCTCAACAATGCACTGAAGGAAGTGCTTATCAGAAAGTATTACATGAGCATTGTCAAAAAAGTGTTGTGGGAATTCTATTGGGACCATCTGTCTAAGCCAGGAAAGGGTGTTGCTTTGTTTGTTGGAATTCTTCTTCTCGTCATGACCATTATACAGACTTTCTGTACCGTGTACGACTGGGTCAAAAGCTTGAAGCACAAATAAGCAGTTGTGCTGAGAGTATGGTCGGAAATGATATCATTGCAATCAGAAATAGAGTATGTATGGACTTTCCTATGAATTGTAAGTTTTAATAATTTTATCATAAATATAATTTAATTTTCTGTATTTATTTATTTAATATAAAATTAAATTTATAAATGTATATTTTAGTGGTTATAGTTTCAGTATTTTTAAAAATTTGGACTATTTAGATTATGAAAAATTCACAATTTAAATTTGAGTATTCAGATTGTGGGGAATTCACAACTCATTCACAACTCAAACCTCTGATTCCAATATATCTCTGTTATATAAATAAGAGTGGAATATACACCAAAATTTTCCATTACTCATAACAAGTAAATTATAAATAAATTATATCATAAAAATACAATTGCAGAAGTTTTATGTTTTAATGTACATTCATCTCATTTCCAAAATATGTAATGTTAATTATGATTAAAAATACAAAAATGTGAATTTAGGAAGATTTTAAAATTATCAACAAATATAATATGCATTTATGTTACAGTCCCAAAATTTTATATGTTATTGAAACATAATAAATAAACTAGCCTAGAGCCATTTTGACTTGGAATTTATCAAGTGTAGAGAAAGATCAATTTTTTTCCACTTTAAAAGAGGTTTACATTTCAAGAAATTTAATATTTCTAGGCATTGATAGATTCATAGTCAGGATGGTTTAATTTTGGAGGAATTGCCCGGACAACAAAAAGTGGCCGGAATCTATGCAAAAATATTTCAAGAAATTTTGTAGTAGCAATGTTTGAATCATGTTTTTGATGGTGGAAATAGATTCGGCACCATCAAAAAATTCTGGGGCACCCAAAATCTTGAAATTTGATCGCTGTAACTTGAATTTACAAAAATCTTTGTCAAAATTTCTATGATTTTCAAAGCAAAAAAAACTTTTAAATAAACCATATTTCACTTAAATACCAAATTTACAAAAATCTTTGTCAAAATTTCTATGATTTTCAAAGCAAAAAAAACTTTTAAATAAACCATATTTCACTTAAATACTACGACAATTATAAATTATTTTCGCTTCTATTTTTATTCAACTAATTTATGTTCCTAATATTTGATTCGGGTTTATATTGATTTGAGAAAGCTTTAAGGTTGATTGTTTTTGTTGTCAAACTTAGTTAAAAGAATATAACTGTTTTTTAATCACAATTAATTTATGTTTTTTAATATTTGATTCGGGTTTATCTTGATTTGAGAAAACTTTTAAGGTTTTGTTTTGGTTGTTAAACATAGTTGAAAGAATATAACAGTTTGATTGTGACAAAATATAAAGAAATATTGAGAAGAAACTGGAATTGTGTGAATGATGGGTAACTTACTAATTACTAGTGTAGTTATTGTAGTTAGTCAATCTAGATGTTGTAATGACTTAGGGTAGTTTAATATAAGATAGATGTAAGAAAAATATAAGGGAAAAATTCTAAATTCTAAATTTTTAAGTAATATTTAATTTAAAATTATAAATATTTTGAAAGAAAGTTTGAATTGAATAATAAATTAGAAATCTCTAATTTTGAAATAGATTGAAAAGATATATAAAAAGGTAATATAAAAATGCGTTCTAAAAAATAATAAATTAGTGTAGCTATAAATTAAACAATTATTAATATAGTCAATTTTTTTTAAATCATAAAAAGATAAATAAATTATAATTTTATTTTAAATTATTATTATCATTAAATATTTAAAAATTTAATACATTTAAAAAACATGTAATAAAATTTTTAACTATAGAGATTCTAATTTCGTAAATAAATTTTGTTACAATAGTATGGTTTATCAATACTATATGTCCAAAAAAACTATAGCATGTTTTAATTTGATATTAGTTTATATGACATTTTTTAATTAATCATTTTAATTAAAAAAATATAATTATATCTATCAACATAATTATTAGAAATAAATAAAAAAAAAATTATAAAATTAGGTAGATTTAAATTAGAAAATGTAGTGTGTGTTATATAGCTGAAAACTAATAAAATTATTAAAAAATTAAAGGATGTAAAATGTTTCCAATTATGTGAGAAGTTTGAATACATAATTGTTGAAAAAATAATTAAATTCAAAAAACAGTCATAATTTGAATTTAAGAAGATAAAAAATTAGAACAAAATGAAATTTGAGAATACCAAGTTGAAATAATACTATGATGGGATTTTGTGTAATTAAAGAAATTTTGGAAGCATAAGAAAAAATGTGAAGTTGAAACTAAATGATTTAGATTTTTTTTTAAACCTGTTTATTATTGAATTACTATATATAGTAAGTATATATACTGAAATGTATAAGAATATATATTACTATGATTTGGACATAAAAAAGATACAAATTGAAGAATATGTTGATATTGCTATCATATTATCTAGCACTTTAGTGCAAAGTCTTCACATAGTGTTAAGACTTAGTGGAACATCAATGTTTTATCACTCTAACCTTAGCAACAACTTCTCTCATTTTAGTGAAGGATAAATCTAACACGAAGGAAGTTTCCCTAGTAATACTTAGGACCCCTAAAAACACAATCAAATATAAAGTTATCTATTTTAGTGAAGGATAAATCCAACACAAAGGAAGTTTCCCTAGTAATACTTAGGACCCCTAAAAACACAATCAAATATAAAGTTATCTATAATCACATGTATTCATCCATAAACAAGACCACACAAAGGAAGTTTCCCTCCTAATACTTAGGACCACTAAAAACACAATCAAATATAAATTTATCTATAATCACACGTATTCATCCATAAACAAGACCACACGGTAGAGTGAGGCCACTTATTCAATAAATATTTCAACCTTCAAAACCCTAGCATTGAGAATCCATGAAGAAGTCAAACCATCAACAAAACAATGTTTTCAAAGGAGTCACTGTGACTAGCCATCCATAGCCGTTTTTAGAGAAAATGTAAGAATATTTAGCAAGCAGTGATGTTTTTCCACTGGTAATGGGTTACTTATTTATATGAGATATCTAATACCCTTCTCATTATAATAAACTATTTTCTTATTTTTTATCCTAGGAAAATATAAAAATATCTTTATCTCTTTACAAATCCACTACAAATCCACTATATAAGGAAAAAATAATTTGAGGTGTTTGTGCCACCTATACAATAATATCCAAGATGCATGGGTGAATGGGTCAAAATACTATAAATATAGTCTCCAAATCAAGTAAACTCTCCCATGTTTCAAGCCATCCTCCTCAATATATGGAATGGTCTCCTCCAAAAGTGGCTTGTGAGTGGTAAAAATCCTCTTACAGCCATTAGAGAAGTTTTGAGGTCAAAATTTGGCCTTAAAACAAAATGTACAACCAAAATCAACGTTATAAGAAACAATAGGATTCAAGATGATGATGTCAACCATCAGGAAGAATTGGCCATTTTTGGAGTAAAAAAAGTAAAAATATTAAAGAAATAAAAAACTATATATTAAAAAAAAAAAAAAAAAACTCATAAGATCACAATTTTCACATTAAAAATATAAAATAGTACAACCAAAATAAACTTTATAAGAACCAATAGGATTCAAGATGATGATGTCAACCATCCGCAATAATTGGCCATTTTTACAGTAAAAAAGTAAAAGGATTAAAAAATTAAAAAGCTACATATACATTTATAATATGTTATATTAGTAAAAATTAAAAAAAAAAACTCCAAGATAAGATGACAATTTACACATTAAAAATATATTTGACTTGATACGTGATATTTTGGAATGGAATGAGATATTCATTCAACTTTTACTCGAGGATAAAACTAAATCTTACGTAATTCCATAATGTAGAAAAAATGATAGAGTTGTTAAGACAAATCATAATGCAAGAAGACCAAACACTAAACAAAACATAAGGAAAACACCATTTAGATGACAAAGCTATGCAAAGATGAACGAGAAGGTGGAGATAAGAAAACCATAAGGGAGTCCTTGATAAGAAAAAAATGGCAAATAAGGAGAGGTCTTAGTCAATACATAACTTTTTTTTAGATGAATTGGAAGCCCAAATTGGCATGTTTGTCTTTGTACAAGGAAGAAGTGAGGAGACTTTGAAAATTTTCAAGTTTCCTATTTCCATGGGATGAATGACATTAAATATTTACAAGATGTCATCCTTACAGTTACCTAAAAGATATGGTTGTAAAGACAATCCACAAGGAAAGAAAACCAAACAATACACTAAACAAAATGAAAACACCATTGAATAAAAAGAGGAAGGCAAAGGTCAAAATGGAGTCAGAGGAAATGAAACCACATGGAAGCACTTCATAGAAAGATAACAAAAATGACAAATATAATTCATCAGCATTTACATTTTTAGAGATGATTCGCATGCCCAATTTGGCAAGCTTAAGATAAAATGTGAACAGAATTGAAAAAGAAGGAGATGTAGCTCACAGGTGAGGCTTTCACCTAGAGACTACACTCAGAACAGAGAGATCACTCTCGTAGACTCTACTATTCATGAATGAAAGATTACATCATTTAAGTACAACACTAGGAATTAGGAAGTTGCAACCAAACCCCTAAACTCTAGGAACTAATCCTAAACTAGGGAGATACGTTACAACTATGTAACCATTTTCTCCATTAATACAAAATAATATAATTATTTTCAACTCCCCCCTTAATGGAGAAAGGGTTGTCCTGGACTCCTAGCATCCTTCTAAACAATTCAAACTTCACACGTGCAAGAGGCTTTGTAAAAATATCAGCCATATTGTCACAAGTTTTACAATATTCAACAGTAATTTCTTTTGACTGTATCTTCTCTCTGACAAAATGGAACTGAGTGTCTATATGTTTGGTGTTTTTTTGAAACACTGGATTGTATGCCAATTTAATGGTGCTCTGGTTGTCGCTTTTGATGGAAGTGGAATTCTTCTGTTCTTTTCCTGCATCATTGAGAAGCCTTCTCAACTAGATCGCTTCACACGTCACTGCACACAATGCTTGATACTCAGCTTCACACGAAGACAAAGCTATAGTACTCTGCTTCTTGCTGCTCCATGCTATGACCTCGGATCCTATGCTGAATGTGTAACCTGTGATAGATCTTCGATCATCCAAGTTACCTACCCAATCAGAATCTGAAAAAACTATTCTGAACCTTTCCAGCAAGCTTCTGGCATACTTCCCTTGAGTAAGAAAGGTTTGTCCAGAGTCTTTCCATCTCATACACTTGTGACATCTAATTTCTTTGATCAGATTGTTAGCATTCCTTGTTACAATCATATCGTCTACATACAAGGAAATCAAACTAATTTGCCTCTGTTTATTAAACTTGGTATACAGATTTGGATCATTCAACCTCCTATGAAAGCCATGCTGTACAAAAAATGAGTCAGTTTTCTCATACCACGACCTGGGTGCCGATTTTAAACCATAAAGTACCTTTTTCAATTTATACACAAGATGTTCCTGCCCCTTTTTCACAAAACCTTCAAGCTGTACTAAATAAATTTCTTCCTTCAAGTCATCATTCAGAAATGCAGAATTAACATCTAGCTGGTGTAGCTGCCATTTGTGTTTTGTTGCTAAGGAAATTAGCATTCTAATGGTGTTCAATTTGGCTACAGGAGCAAAGGTGTCATCGAAATCTATTCCATCTTGATGTGAGTAACCCTTTGCTACCAGTCTAGCTTTAAGTTTCTCTATACTCCCATCTGCAGTTATTTTTGGTTTATACAGCCATTTGCATCCTATGGGGGTTTTAACTTCAGGCAATTCAACCAGATCCCAAGTATGGTTTCTATTTATTGATTCTATTTCCTCATAATTTGCAAGTTTTACAATGTTTAAAAACTTTGACATTAAAGCATAGTCTCTCAATTTTAAGGGTAATTGAGTTTTCCTACCAGATCTCCTTGGTAGGGGACTTACCTCAAATTTGTCAGCTCTAAATGGGCTTGCTTTATCACCTTTTTCCTGTTCTTCTTTCTGCTCTTCTTGTTTCTGCTCCTGCTCTTCATCTTCCTTACTGTTTTCTCCCATTAGCAATGGAATGTGCCAATCACTGTTAGAGTCATCCTTTCCTTCTTCAATCTGTTCTAGTTCTGACATTGTAAATTCCCCAGGATTCCCAAGATTGAAAGGACCAACATGTTCGCCCTCCATAAGTCGCATAAGGCCTTCAACTAGATCAAAAACGAACTGGAAGCTTCGTGTCTATTCCCCATTTCCATAGACTGTCAAAGGCTCCTTGCGCAAAGCCTAAGCAACAAAATTACTTGCAACGCGACCATCATCAGAGCACATTCGCGAACCGTATGTATTGAAAATTCGAGCAATCCGCACCTCAACATTCTCCTTCCTTCCTGTGAAGAAATTGTCGACAGTAATAACACTGTCGCCTCTTTCCATGAGCCTGTCAAGTAAATGACTGCGAACAAAGCTAGCTCCACCCGTCACGACAACTCGCAGGGACTTTCTCTTCAAACCTAGGAGCACTTTAGCCCTCGAATTCACCATCGAACCCGAATGATACTGAGCACACCGAGAAACAAGCGTCTCATAAACAACCCGATGAGGTTTGTTGGCCACAAACCTTCCATTTTCATTAACATTAGAAGCCAAAAACCCACGCTAAAGGATATATAAAGTCGATGCGATGGCAATTCCTATCAAAATTAACAGCAACTGTTGCTCCCTGAGCAAATAATCTACTAGCCTGATAATAGACCACGTCTTTTCTTGCTTAAGAGAGTGCTCATCCCTGTTATTCATATTGGACTGATAAATTTCTGATCCTCTGATGAATCAGTCTTCAATGAGCCACCACCGGGCAAGTCCGATCTGCTACCACCGAATAGATCCAGAACTCCAATGTGCCACCATCGGGCAAGTCCGATTTGCTACCACCGAACAGATCAGGAACTTCAATACGCCACCACCGGGCTACTCCAATATGCTGATCTCGTGATCTACTCAGTGATTCAGATCCGGCAATATCTAACAACTCAGCAAGATCAATTCTGCTCCGATGAGCAAATTCACTGTTTTTCAATACAGCCAAAAAAATCGATCTGATCAAAACTGATCTGATCTGCCTCTCTCGGATAGATCTGCAACTTCTCTGATCTGCTCCCTTCGCAAATCTTCAAACAAATATGAGGCTTCCCACAAATCCCCTTGAAGGTGGATTGGCGCGTTCCCGAGCGAAAAATCCGCGCCAAGAAAAAATCGGTTAGAATAAAATTTGCTGGCGCGATTTCTCCATGATTTTCCACACCAATCGGGTATTTTGGCGCTCTGGCGCGATTAATAGCCGAACAGCCGTGCTAATTCCCCTTCCTGGCACTACTGTCAGCGCGAAAAGCGCACCAATTCCCTTCTACTCAGAAAAAAAAAAAACATCCGAGTCCGAGCCAGGTGTTCTGCAGTCCACCTGCTCAATTGAGCACAAAGCTCTTTGTGTACACGCGGCCACAGAGGCACCTCAAACCACACAGGCAATTCTACCACAAGGCAAGCTGGCCACAAAGGCACTTCAGTCACAAGAGGTGATACAAGATCAGGCTCACCCAATCTGAGCTCTGATACCAAGATAAAATGTGAACAGAATTGAAAAAGAAGGAGATGTAGCTCACAGGTGAGGCCTGCACCTGGAGACTACACTCAGAACAAAGAGATCACTCTCGTACACTCTACTATTCATGAATGAAAGATTACATCATTTAAGTACAACACTAGGAATTAGGAAGTTGCAACCAAACCCCTAAACTCTAGGAACTAATCCTAAACTAGGGAGATACGTTACAACTATGTAACCATTTTCTCCATTAATACAAAATAATAGCTTATCCATGCACAAGGAAGAAGTGAGAGGCCCTTAATGGATTTTGGGTTTAGCAGTTCCATGAGATGAGATCCATGGAAATGTTTGCAAACCACCATACTTAGACGCACCAAAAAGATGTAGTTTCCAAGACAAACCACAAGGACATAAGACCAAAGACTAAACCAAACACAATGTAAACACCTTGAAAAATAAAAATATGAATATAGTGGTGAAAAAAGTGGTAGAGAAAATGAAACCATAAGGGATTGCTTGGTAAAAGAAAATTGAGAAATAAGAAGAGGATTTGTCACCACTAAATTGGTGAGCCTACATATGCCTGAGGAATAAGTGAGGAGACCTTGAATCAATTTGGAGTTTCCCACATCCATGAGATGAGTGACAGAATATTTGTAAGCTACCATCCTTACACCCACCAAAAATATGGGGGTTGTAAGAGAAGCCAGAAGGAAAGAAGACCAAACTGGAAATGCCACACAAGGAAAACACAATGTAGAATAGGAAGAGGAAGATCAAGATGAACAATGAAACCACAAAGGATCACTTGGAAAAAAGACAACAAAATTGACGAACAAAAAGAGGCCTTCATCACCACTTAAAATCTTAGAGAAAACCTACCATATTTGCTAATGTAATGGAAGAAAATGTTTTAACCATTGATAATTTTGAGAAAACCTACTTATTTTCTAATGTAATGGAAGAAAATGTTTTAACCATTGATAATTTAATTACAGACAAAATTGTTTGCAAACATAAAGAACTATTAATTCATGAAACTAGAACTTGTTTATCTTAGAATTCATGTGACCAAGATGGACTTAAGATTGATTTGAAAACAATTTCATCCATTATTAATTAACTACCACCAAAACAATATTGACAATAATGATTTACAAAGTTTCAATAAAATGATAAACTATCAAAAAGGTGCAAAGATTCAAATTACCAATGAATGAACAATATAAAAGTAAAAGTGCAAAGGACAATGAAATGAATCATCAAACATCACTGAAATAAAATATAATATTAGATTAACATAATTAATATAATTTAGAAATTAAATAAATGTAATTAACATAATATTGAATTAATATAATTATTATAAAAGAAAAACTTTAGATTAAATAAAATAAACAACCTTAAAAAAAGTGCAAAGGACAATGAGATGAATGATGTTTGAGTCCAGGTTTTTGTAATTTATAATTTATTTAAGAAAATATTTTTGATTCATTATAATTAATAATTTTGGGTGGATTTTTTGAATCAATCAAAATTTTAGTCCAATGAGATGAATGATGTTTGAGTCCAGGCTTTTGGAAATTATAATTTATTTAAGAAAATATTTCTGATTAATTATAACTAATAATTTTGGATTGATTTTTTGAATCAATCAAAATTTTAGTCGTCAATGATTAATTATATTAGTTGAGTCAATTATATTAATTGATTCAAAATGTTTACCCAAAATTATTTATTATGATTAATTCTATATTAGTGGATTCAATTATATTAATTGATTCAAAATGTCTACCTAAAATTACTTATTATGATTAATTCTGATAATTTCTTTGAAAAGAAATGAATGATCATGTGATAATCTGATAATAACATTAAAAGTGAAAAAAAAATTAAAAATTCATAATACCAAGTAATATTTTGGAAAATGCATACCAATTACAAAGCCATGTAAAAAAATATTACATAGTGTAAATATGCAAAGAAGACTTGCATAAATATGTAAAGAAGAATATAAAAATACAAAGTAAAAGTAGTTGGACAGGGTGAAAGATAAAGTGAGATGAAGTAATAATTCCTTCTGTTTTTCCTGGTTGGATTTTGTAACAATTTCACATGTTATGTTTTTGTTTATTTTTTTGGGCCCTCATTTCATTCACTTTAATGATTCCCGTCCATTTCCGACGTAAGAAGTATTATGTCAGCAGATGAAGCGTTGTAAAGTAGATAATAAGTTGATATTGTAAAGTAGATAATTACTTTACCTTCCTATAGTATGCAAGGCATGGGCACCAATTCCCATATATACACGGCATTGTGCATTGTCTTTCTCGGCGCAAATGTAATGCGCGACGAGAAGATTCCCCATAGGGGCCAGTGTTGCCAAGCTCTCGCAATTACATAAGATAATTTTTGAAGTACACAAGAAACTCGAAACCTTGGTATTGGGAAATTAAAAGTTAATTTAAACTTAATCAAATAACTAAAAACATAAGTCTAATATAAAAAGATAAATGTGAACCTTACTCACAAACCTAATAAATAAATCATTCTAGAAAGCTTAAGAGAAAGGGATTATCTACTACACTTAAATTAAGAGGAATTAAATCAAGTAGAATATTAGTTAAGCAATTTAATTAATATCGTACATCAAACACAAAGATATCTTATTAAGTAGGGAGCAATAAAACTTATGGAAGAGACATTAACACTTAAGAAGAGGTGTGCTTAAAATAAATAAATGGGAAATATCATTTATGAGACTTTCCATATGGAAGAAATGGGAATATCATTTATGAGAACTTTCCATATAGAAGAATAATATAACTTGAATTTGAACCAAAATTTGAAGCTAGATAAAAAGAAAAAGGAAGTTAGAAAAACAAAATTACATTTATATAACTAAGTGATGTTAAAGAAACAAATGAACAAGAAATAGCAAAAGTGGAAAGGCATCAAGAAACAACTAAGAGAAAATTTAGGCATAATGTCTTTGGTAAGGGGAGTATGGTCATTTTAAATAAAATAAGAAAATAAATTTCATGAGAGCTTGGATAAGAACTTGACGCATTGATAGGTGGATAATAAGGAATTTGGGAATTACGAAATTCTTAATTTTTCATGAGAAGACAAATGGGATCAATGAAACTCCTATAAAAAGAAGATTGAACGAAGAGAGAAGGACCTTATGCACCCAAATGCTAGATGGTTATTGTTGAGCACTAGAGAAGGTATGTTATCATCATTTATTTTGTCATCTTTTCTTTAAAACTCATAACCTATTTACATCATGAACTAGGTAGATGACAAGAAATTATGATAAAATCTAGAAGATTTGTATGCAACGTGGCATAACTAATAATTACCCTTTTCTTATGCAGAAAAAGGAGAAAACAGAAGATTGCCGTCCCAAAGGAAAAGACAAGACAAAGTTAATTGTTGTCCCTTTGACAGGGAACCACATGCAAACAAGGCGATCCAAATTGGAGCATATCAGCCAGGAAAAGGAAAAGGAGATACCAAATCGGCGCAAGAGAAGAAGAGGATAACTGAGCACTGATAGTTTGGTGAATCCCTCAAGATCCTTTGATCCCGAGGGATTGCTATCTTAACGATTTTTTGTATTGTTGATATCTCCGCTCGGCTGTTATAAGAAGGGGCAGCACTGCTAGCCCGGGGGACAAATTGTTGTTGTTTTTATGAAATTCTCCTTTGTATTTGAAACTTTGATCATCGACTCTCTTTGAAGAGTGATTCACTGTAACTCTGTTTTGATGTTTTAATATATAAATTTGGTTGTCGTTCCATCTTTGATTCTAGAGTAATCTCAAGCAGTGTGTCCCTAGAGGCTAAGGGCTCGGCCCTGGTGGATCACTTGCTCCTGTACCATTATTTACGATTCGTGTGTGGTTTGATCTTTTCTATTCACTCTGTTCAGTAATCTAACGTGCCTTGTTGTTTTACATATTGGTTTTGTTATATTTCGTTTATACTTGACTAAGTAATGTTATTCTTTGTAACAGGAATGCTATGCTATTCATTCTAACTTTACATCGCATTGTTGTCCCTTTAACCATTGATATAACATTGTTGTTCCTTACAGATTGCCATTGCTGTTCGATTACAGAGTAACAGTGTTGTATATGCATAAATCGGTATTATTGTATTTATCTATGGTTTATGCTTAAACGTGATTGTTGTTCATTTGGGATTGTTGTTCCATCGTGATCACAATTGTTGTTTCTTTATAACTGTGATTCATACTTGTTGTATCGAAGCTCATATTACTGTTCCTTTCAATATTAAGTGTGCCGTGTGTAATATTTGACCTGGTTTGTTGTACATTTATATTTGATTTAAGTTGCTGTTCTATATTTCATTTCTGTTAGTCTGTCGTTCTATTTCCGTTTGCTGTTCAATTCATCTTTAAAGTAAGGATTGTTACTTAATTCCTGTAGGATATAATTACTGTTGAATTCATTTCTGTAGGTTAAGGTTTTTCTGTTTAATCCTGTTAATAAGATTAGTTGCTATTCCATTTCCTGTCATTTGAGTTCTCATTGTTTTGGTGTGTAGAACGATCTGAGACTGTAGTGAACATTGACATATGTTGTCTAGTTCCCAGATTGATGATCTTTTCCTTGATTGTCTTTTAATTGCATCAGTTTATAGAGGGAAGAGTTACCATTACTGTACTCTTGACTGATAAATTGTTGTAGCTTTCTGAATGCATGATTTGAGTTTTAAGTTTCTTTTTTGTAAGTAGATTGTATTCCAAGCATCTGTTTACTCTTGTATTTAGAGCACTATACTACTAGCATTACTCTGACAAATGACCACCTCAAATTGAGTACACTCTTTGAGATAACAAATCGTTCCTATATTGACAATTAATGTAGGATAAATAGAGGTGAAAAAGACCTTTTTTATTGCTCAACATTTTGGCGCCGTTACCGGGGAAGAGTGCAGCCATTTGTTTCTTTTCCAGAGTAGTGTAAGAACCTGCTAGGAGAGAATTGGGTTTTAAAAACGAAAGGTAAGAACCTGCGTATGGAGCATGTAATAGCCCTGCTCCCCTGCCTGCTTTCCTGCAAATTTGTTGTTGTCTTTGGGTAGAAATTAGCATTTGATTTGTGTGCATGACTAAGCATAAAAAGCCTAAAAAGAATCCTAAACCGATACCCAAGTCTGATAAAGCTAAGGGGTCAGTGACCCTTAGCCGATTGACCTTTATAGACGAAATCCTTAAGAAAGCAGAATCTCAGCCTTCAGTAGGACCTAGAAAAGTTGCTTCTAGACAACCTACTAGTTCCCTTCAGGCCACAGGATCACCATTTGTAGCCTTTGCTGAGGTGCATAGTCAAACCGAAGAGCAAGATTTTCAAGAAATTGAGAATTCTAGCCCAAAATCATTGCAAGAAGGGAATCTTAGCAACCTCTGTGAAGGGAGAGGAGAAACAGGGGAAACTGAAGAACCAAGATCTCCTCTTGGAATAATTCAGCCATTAAGCAGCCCAGATAAGGGAAGTGCTGCAAAAATCATTCATAATGAAGTTGAAGAACCTCAAGAATCAGAATCCCCCCAGACATTAGGCACTCTCATCATCCCAGATAAAGGAAGTGTTGTTAAGGCCATTCCTGTTGAAGCCATTCCCCCTCGTCAGCCTAGGAATACCCTCCTAGACATCCCAGAAGATTATTGGCACATATTTGACCAAATGGCCCAGAACCAGCCAAACACCCAAACCTCTACACTGCAATATCCCATTGTGGATACTGCAGCTAATGCACCTATGAAAGCAATTCCTCTCCAGCATATCCCTACATTTCATGGCCTTACATCAGAAGATCTGGATGCATTCTTGTTTGAATTTGATGTGTTGTGTAGAGGATATGACTATACCACCGATCCCCAGAAACTGAAATTATTTCCCTCTACATTAAAAGGGGTTGCTTTAAGATGGTTTATGGGATTGGGTGGTGGTGTTATAAATAACTAGGATCAAATGAAAGATGCTTTTCTAAAAAAATATCAGGACTATTGCAGGTCTAGAGAGTTAAAAGATGAAATATTTCAGATGGTAGCTAGACCGAATGAAACATTAGAAGAGTATGTTGAACGTTTTCAGTATAATCTTCAAAGATCTCCTTATGCATCATTACCCTTACCTGATAATGTATTAAAAACAACATTAATTAGAGGAATGAAGGAACAATGGATTGAAACACTAAATATTATGGGAAAAGGAGATATTTATCAGGAAAATTTTGCTGACATTATTGATTTATGTATCAGGAGTTCAAGAGGTAGCACAAGACTAAAACTAGCAGAACATGACAGGTTTACAAGAGACAACAAGATCTCTGCAGAAGGAGTAACTCACGCAGAAATTGGAAATTTATTAGAAAATTTCAAAACTGACATATTGGGGACTCTGACAACGCAACTTGATATTATGCAGGCCAAGCAGAAACAAGCAGAGGTAGAACAGAATTTGGCAATCTTCTGTCCCAGATGCAGAAAGAAACACAACCACAAAGAGTGTCCATTAGATGCGGTTCAAGTTTGCACCATTTGTACAAAAGACCATTCTACAGAGAGTTGTCCCTCACTTCCTGGATTGAAAGCAGTATACAAGGAAGCGGAAGAAGAGCCAGAACCGGTGTACCTACTCAATCAGCGCCGTCAATGGCAGCCGCGACAGTCAGGTATGTTCCCCGATCTAGCTTCTTCTTTTCAACCTCCACAATATCATGCTCAACAATATAATACAATGTGGCAAAATCAACCTCCCTTCTCAAATTGGTCACAGCAACCATTTCCTTCATCATCACCATGGCCGAATCAAGCAAGTCAACCCAATTGGCCAAATTTTCCCTATACCCCACCATATTGGCAAAAAAATTTATATCCAGCACAATGGTCCCCTCCCACTTCACAGAGTCAAGCCTGGCAGACAAACTGGCAAAGACCGATAAATCAGCCAGTAGGAACCATTCTGATCCATCAACCTACACTGTCGGCATTACAACAGAACCCCCAGTCTAATTTAAGACCGCAACTCCCGACCCAACCCAACCCTAATTCAAATAATAGACCAGTTCAATCTATCCAAATAATTGAAACACCAGAACTAGAAACTGATCTAAAGGAGTGTAATGACCTTCAATTAAGATCTGGGCGCATTATAGAAACAGAGGGAGATAGAACCGCTCAAGTTGAAAATCGGTTACTTATAGAAAAACCACCACAAGAAGAGGATGTGATCAGACGGCAAACTCATGATCAAGCAACCACATCTTCTCCCCCATTCCCAAAATGATTAATTATACCTCGACCTATACAACATCTTGATTTTGACATTCTGGGAGAACTTAAAAATCTGTACATAAAAATCCCACTCCTCCAAGCCATCCAAGACATCCCAATATATGCAAAGACCATCAAAGAGCTATGTATAAAAAAACCAAGGAGGAGAATAACAAATAACCCAACAGTCCAAGTAGTTGGCACCTTATCCGACCTATTATCAGGAAAAGAAACACCCGTTAAATATGAAGACCCAGGAAATCCAATAGTAACAGTACAAATCAATGGACAAACCTTTGCAAATACCTTAGTTGATTTAGGGGCTGAAATTAATATCCTAACAACTACCACTTGTCAAAAGCTAGGCATTTCATCGGTAGAACCAACTTCCACTTTATTAGAACTAGCTGACCGATCCGTGGTTAGGCCAGAAGGCACATTACATGATGTCATGGTATCCGTTGATTCTTGGGAGTATCCTGCCGACTTTCTGATAATAAACCCAAAAAACTAACTTGATGGACATCCATTGATTTTAGGCAGACCTTGGCTTGCAACCGCTGACGCTTATATTGGTTGCCGACAAGGCAGTATGACCATAACTAGAGGGGCTAATATCAAGAATCTAGCCTTATATCCTCCAGCCCAGCCAAGTGTCACAATAATAAAAACTAACAAACATCCTATATCATACCTCACCGAAAATATTAGATCCCCATTAACCATAGAAGATGCCCTCGATTTCAAAGATCAAACGGAGGATGATGTCATTAACAACTTTATTAGCCAAGCTAAATCTAGATCCCACATACAATGTCACATGATAGAAGCAGCATTTGATAATGAACTAGAAGAAGATCCTCTCAAAGACACTCATGAACAAACAATACCGACTACCTCTGTGTCAAATAGCAAAACAGTAGAAATTGAGCCAGGAAAAACTTTAAACATTAATGGCAACCTGACTCCCGAACAAGAAGAGAAGCTAATCCAACTACTGAGAAAATACAAAGAAGCATTTGCATGGGATTATCCTGACATGAAAGGAATCGATCCCCAGTTATGTACACACCACATTTACACAGAAAAGGATGCAAGACCTGTTCGCCAACCACAAAGGAGACTTAACCCTCATCTAAAAGACATTGTAAAAGCTGAACTTCAAAAACTTTTAGATGTGAACTTCATTTACCCTATCTCCGATAGCAAATGGGTCTCTCCACTTGCTAAATAAAGCAACACAAAAAGACCACTTTCCCCTTCCATTCATTGACCAGGTATTAGATATTTTAGCAGGAAAGAAATTCTTTTCTTTCTTTGATGGATTCAATGGATACAATCAGATTCAGATTACCCCTGAAGACCAAGACAAAACTACTTTCACCTGTCCTTGGGGAACATTTGCCTACAAAGTTTTACCCTTTGGCCTATGTAATACCCCTACCACATTTCAAAGGGCTATCCTCAGCATCTTTTTAGATTTGATAAATGAAGGGCTTGAAGTATACATGGATGATTTTACACCATACGGAGATGATTTCGACCCAGCATTGGACACACTAGAAAAAGTGCTACAACGATGCATTGCCACCAGGCTCTGTTTGAGCCATGAAAATGTTATATGATGATGACTGAAGGACTTATTCTAGGCCATTATATCTTAGCAGCTGGAATACAGGTAGATCCGGCCAAAATCCAAATAATTTTGTTAATACCTACTCCTACCACTCAGACAGAGGTACGCAGTTTTCTTGGATTTTCTGGTTATTATAGAAGATTTATAGAACATTTTTCTCATATTGCTGCACCTTTATATGCACTAACAGGGAATGTTGACTTTGTTTGGACAGATAAATGTGACCATGCTTTGAGGATCTAAAAAAGCTTGTGTCAACAACCCCGGTACTCAGATGTCCAAATTGGGACCTGCCATTTCAAATTTCATCAAATGCTTCAGACACAACTATTGGAGCAGTCCTTGGGTAGGAAGAAGATAAAAAACCATATGAAATTTATTATATTAACAAGAATTTATCTCCTACTAAATTGAACTATACTGTTACTGAAAAGGAATTTTTAGCTATAATACATGCTGTCAATAAATTTAGGCATTATATCGCTGGATATCTTGTTATCTTATATACAGATCACTCTACCATAAAATATTTAGCAAATAAACCAATCACGAACCGTAGAGTAACCAGATGGCTGATTTTATTGCAGGAATTCGATATCACAATAAAGGACCGACCTGGAAAAGAAAATCTTTTCGCTGACTTTCTCTCACAAATGCCAAAACCAGTGGACGCAGCGGCAGTCGAAGATCAATTTCCAGATGAACATTTGTTCATTGTCACTGTTAAAACACCCTGGTATGCTGATGTTGCGAATTATTTAGCAGTAGGCAAATTACTGAAACATTTGACCCCCAATGAACGAAAGCATATTGTCTAGCATAATACTCGATTTTCTTGGATTGGGAGCTACCTGTTTCATACAGGGGCAGAAATGCACATCAAGAGATGTGTCCATGAAGATGAAATTTTTGACATTTTGAAAGCTTGTCACGACGGACCATGTGGCGGACATTTCGCAGATCGGAGAACTGGTTACAAGGTGCTGTAAACAGGGTATTATTGGCCCACGATCTTCAAAGATGCAAAGAAGTTTGTTCAAGCTTGTGACAACTGCCAAAGAGAACGATGCCCTGGACAGTCCAACGAAATGCCCCTGAACCCACAGCTAGTCATTGAACCATTCGAACGATGGGCCCTCGATTTTGTTGGTCCAATTAACCCATCATCGAACCAGAAAACATATATTTTGGTAGCAACAGAATATGTCACCAAATGGGTTGAAGCAGAGGCATTGCCGAGAGCTACAGAGGATTCCGTCATACAGTTCCTGTTCCACATATTTGTGAAATATGTCCTCCCAAGAGATATAATTATGGATGGAGGACCACAGTTTGTTGGTAATAAAATTGTTGCAACACTAAAAAACTATCATATTTAGCATAAAATTACTACTCCATACCACCCACAGGCGAATGGTCAAGTAGAAAGCACAAATAAAATAATAGAAGCAATACTAACAAAAACCATTGCATCACACAGACGCGATTGGGCTACAAGATTGCCGGAAGCCTTGTGGGCATACAAAACAACATGGAGAAGTACTACTGGTTATTCACCATACCAGCTAGTATTTGGAAAGGAACCCATCTTTCCAATAGAATTCGAAATACAGACACTGCGAATAGCACAAGAAGTCGGTCTAGATTTAAACGAGGCCCAAATTAATAGATTACAGCAGATCAATGAGCTAGATGAAATCAAGCTCTCTACCCTTCAACATACTGCGTTGATCCAACAACAGCGAGCCAAATGGCACGACGCCCTCATTAAAAAGAAAGTCTTCCGCGAAGGAGATTGGGCACTCCTATATGATTCCAGGTTTCAGGATTTTCCAGAGAAACTTTAGACTCGCTGGCTGGGACCATACGAAATCCAGAAGGTACATGATAATGGCACCATTACTCTAACCACCATTGATGGATCTGGACATACCTTTAAGGCAAACAGCCACCGAGTTCGATTATACCGCAAACCACTTACTCGGGAATCCTTCTACCAGCAACTTCGCGAAGACTCCGACATGCAGATTCTGGTTGAGGAAGAGAAATCTTCCTCACCTTTGGTTCATTAAGTGATTCGATTTCTCTTACATTATGTACATAATTCCTTTGTTTTGTTAGTATAAATTACTTTCTGTACATATTTTTGCATTTATGTAACGTTTTCACTTTGCTGTTCCTTTTGGAAAGGAACAACATTTTCACCATTCTGTTGTTCCTTTTTCAAGGAACAACACCTCTGCATTTTGTTGTTCCTTTCCGAAGGAATAGCAGTTCCACCATTTTGCTATTCCTTTTCGAAGGAACAACACTTTTGCATTCTGTTGTTCCTTTCAGAAGGAACAACATTTTCACCGTTTTGTTGTTCCTTTTCGGAAGGAACAACACTTGCATTGTCTGTTGTTCCTTTTTCCGAAGGAACAACATTTTCGTTTTTGTTGTTCCTTTTCCAAAGGAATGACACTTTTGTTTTCTGCTGTTCCTTTTTCCGAAGGAACAACACTTTCATTTTTGTTGTTCCTTTTCCGAAGGAACGGCACTTGCATTTTCTGTTGTTCCTTTTTCCGAAGGAACAACACTTTCATTTTCTGTTGTTCCTTTTTCCGAAGGAACAACACTTTTGTTTTTTGTTGTTCCTTTTTCCGAAGGAACAACACCTTTGTTTTCTGCTATTCCTTTTCCCGAAGGAACAACACTTTCGTTTTTTGTTGTTCCTTTTCCGAAGGAACAACACTTGCACTTTTTTGCTGTTCCTTTGTCCGAAAGAACAGCACTTGCATTTTATGTTGTTCCTTTTCCGAAGGAACAACACTTGCATTCTCTACTGTTCCTTTCCAATGGAATAGCACCTTCATTTTTCTGCTGTTCCTTTTCGAAAGGACAGCATTTTCACATTTTTTTTCTTGCGCTTGTTTTCTTTGCTGTTCCAATTAAGGGACAGTTGTTGTTCCTCTCAATGCACAACAGTTTTGAGTATTTTTCTTCCTTTTGCTTGCGATTTTGTGCACAGTACCTATTTTATCTTTTTCTTCTTTGTGTGTTTTATCATTTAGACCATTTTTTAAGCACAACTATACACCTATGCAATGAATACAAAAACTAGAGGATACTGAAATCAGCAAATTACATAAAATCGTTATCTTTACAAGAAATTGCTTTGAATTGATAAGAGAAAAGAGGAAAGGACACAACTATTGATCACCTTGTTGTCATTATTCTACTAATACTGATATGATTGGTTATCTTTATCATGATGGTTCTTTCTAAATTCCCATAATCCTCTTTGATCATTATTAAGGAATAAGAACAAAGGGTATATTTTTCTATTGAGATGTTAAGACTTCTTCCACCATCCCTACTCTTAAGGAGTGTTGAACCACCCTTTGTGTATAAATAGGAAAAGTACTTTATAAAAAGAAAAAAGAAAAAAATAGAGAAAAATGTTTATATGATTTGCTAACATGGTTTGTCAGGTGAAGGATAGGGGGTCTCATCAAGAGCTAGCCTACCATGATCATAGGGAAGAAAGTGAAGTGGCATTCCCACTATGGCCACCACACTAGGGATATGATCCAAGAGGCACATTAGAAAAAATAAAAGAGTCCTTGGAACAGGAGGTCTCATCATGAGCTGGCCTGCCCACCTTTCACTCCTTCCTCGTGAATGGCATTATGATTTATCTGGTTACCAAGCCAACATAATGGCCTCCATTTTGACATTACATAGCACTTTCCTAAGCATATACAAAGGATCATGGTTCCATGGGTGAAATAAACAACTCTGTCAAGGTTATGGACACCTGTGGGCAATAGAGCTCTGTTGATGGTATTGAAGTCACATTCCTTATACACCAATAGCAATTATAAAACCCTTCTTCTTCTTATATCTTTGTAATCGGTCAAAATGAGATTATGTACATAATTCCTCTGAACCTTTAATACATGAAAATCTATTACAATCAATTATGACGGAAAAAGTTGATAATGACCACATTAGACCTTTTGTGCACGTCAGCTGTCCTATCCTCCCAATCTCGCATCATATCACGACATTCTCTTATTTATTAAGCGATTCTATTATACACCTCGATTTCGGCAATCTGCTCATTCTTGTAAACATGGCATCTCAGTATACGCTGTTCCTTTATGACTCTGTACCATGGCAGTTCAGCACGCCGCTCCCTCATTTGACGGTCGAGGATGGCCTATCACATTGCAGGGGGGGAGCAGGTGACCTCATAATTTGCTAGCATACATGTCAGACTATCATTCGGAGAATTCTCACTCAGGAATAGCAAGGCTTAACGGTATATTGTTTTCCAATTTGCATGGCTTGTTGTTCCAAAGCTATTTCCGTGTTATGCTCTGCAACAATTAGCAGTAATTCGAAATTTGAACAAGCTTGTTATTTCGTCATTTTCTCTGTGTTTCCTAACAGCTTGAATAGCCTGTTGTTCCATTGTCGTCTCTGCGTTTTTTACAGTGTGCTAAGCATGGGAGGAAGATCAATTCGTAGAGAACCACAAGTGTTGACAGTCTCTGATGCTACACGAGAAATCCTAACAAGGGCAAGATGGATAGTTTATCTCAATCATCTACAACAATCCAACGAGACCGTAGCAATTGAATTTTTGCAGAACTTGCAAGAACATCACTCCACAGTAAGAGGGAGACAGATAGCAGTCACCGATGACATAATTGCAGAGGTCTCGGGACTGCCAGCCACTAGACCTGTGTGGACTCTGAAGAAGGAGAGATTGCGAAACGTCATAAAAATCTTCCAAGATGAAGGCCAGAACCTGACTGTAAGAGGAAAGGGAGTTCTACCAGCAGCATTGGGAGAGCCGTGGGCAGAATTGGTGAGAATCATCCAGAGTTACATCACTTGTGAAGGCAGGAAAGACGTGGTAAGACCACGCCACCTTAAACTTTTAGTCGTGTTAAAACAAAAATGCACTGTGAATTTGCCTGCATTTTTAAATTCTTTATTACACGATGTTGCCCGAAGCATAAAGAAAGCTCGCCACATAGAAATGGTAGTAAGTTACCATGGGTTGATACGACTAATAGTTAGATACAGTCTTGCTCAGCAACAGAGCAGTTGGGAAGAACTGATATTCACAATAGACGGGGCCAGTCCCAAAATGAAAACATGTTGCCAGTACATCGAATAGACCGCCAAAACGAAGGAAATCCATTAGATTGGCATGCATCAGAGGGAGGCTGGAAAATTCCCAAGGGAACACCAGTCAACCGGTGGAGATAGATGATTCAGGGGACGAGCAACCCCCACAATTGGAAGGAGAGGAGAATGAAAAAAAAATTGGAGGAAAACAATGAAGGAGAAACAGAGGAAGATACTAAGCAATCTGGGAAGGCGGAAGAAGAAACGGAGCAACATGAAGAAAGCCCATTGCAAAATCCGCTGCAAGAGGATGAATTGACCCAAATTCTAGCCAATAGGGGTGAATATGCTCAACCTCTCAGCCCATTAAACCTCCACACTGAAGAAGAACCAAAGGAGCATTCTTCTCATGACAAAAATGCATCCGAGGAACTGTGCGATGAGGAAGAAGGACCGCAGGAGCACTCTGTTCATGATAAGAGTGCATCCGAAGAATTGTGTGATGAGGAAGAAGAAGAAGAGAATCACTCCGGCCATGATGAAAGTGATGAAGATAAAGAAGAGGAACAAACTGTTCCTAGTCAAACTACACCGGAAGAATTTCATGAAGAAGAAGGGGTGGAAGAAGGAGTTACCTAGGAGATAGCAGAACAAGCTAGGGTTTCTACCCCTGAACAACAGAACAATGAGGAAGCACCCCAAGAATAAAATCAGGAAATTGGTCAAGGCAAAAGTCCAGGCCCGAGTAAGCGAACGGCTGTTCCTTCCAAGAAAACAGAAGAAATCAAAAGATTACGAAAAGAACAGCAAAGACTGCTTAACGTGATAGCACGACTTCGACAACAAATCAGGGTTTTGAAAATGGGGAAGAAAGCAAAAAGGACCTCGGTGGTAAAGCATGCAACCACTCCAGCGAAACCCCTTAAGAAAAATATTAAGAGGACTCAAGTCCAGCCTGCCGTTCAAAACCGAAAGGAACAGCATTCGGCTATTGCCCATGTCGAAGTACAAACAGATAACATATCGGCCTATGACAAAGAAGTTCAGACAGAGGCACAGTCCTCTGAGGAAATTTGAACCATAAATACGGGACGATGCAATAAGAAGATTCAAGTAAACCTCCCGCTTACAACTACTATGTGGGATAGTGACCCGAGGACAGTAACTCTGCGAAAGGATTTGGTGCAAGCCCAACAAACAGTAGAGAAACTTACAAAACAGATTGTCTCTCGAGAAAAGTATGAGAAATTACAACAACAGCTGAGGGACGTCAACTTATCCGAAAGCCAGGCCTTTGAAGGATGGCGAAAGGAAGAAGAAAGAGTCAAAAAGGTAACTCATAGACTAGATGTAGTCATCAAACAAATGGATACCTTATGCTCTTTGTATACTGACGTCCTAGCGTGTAGAGCACCTGCTAGGAATTATGCTTTGTTTTTAATGGAAAGATATTTGCAATTGAAAATTAAAGCTGTCAAAGCAGGAGCCCCTATAGAAATAAACACTATTGATGACTTCATAAATTGTTGTAAGCACTATGGGGTGAAGGTTCAAAGATTATTATGTGAATTCTATTTGCACAACCTTGTGTTAGATCAAGAAACAGAGCAGAATCCCAGCCCTTTCATTGGGGATGTCCAACTGCAGGCATTCATTTCTTTTGGTGTTAATCAAATAAAATGGCTTAAAGCCTACAATGCCTTTCAAAGACAAGAAAATGGATTAGACTTATGGGTGAGAGTTGAGCCTAGAGACCCATTGCAGTTATGGAATAAACATAGGAACCTAATGAGGACTCCGAGCATGATTGAGGCATTAGGACCTATTCATATAGCAATCAATCGGCAAGGGATAGAATACTTCTTTACCATCAAGGACCTTGCCATTGCAGCTGCCAAACTCCAATATCAGACTTCTAATCCGAACATCCAACATAGGGAACCGTTTAACTATGAGAACTTTAAGCTAGCTACTGATCGCTTGGGTCTCTATGGTGACCTTATTTTGAGAGAAGGCCCATCTTGGTTAGGCTGTAGGTTCCGAAGTCCGGTCATTTGGCACCCTGCACCAGGATACCAAGCCTTATATGAAATGCCTGAGGGTTAGACAGGACATCTTTTTGAGCACCTAGCTAGGCATCATGGCTGTAGACCACCTCATGAGATCTCGTCTCCAGCCTACTCCCTCACTGCCTTGCATGTCAACTACAATGTTTTCATGAGGGCATGAAAAAGGGTAAGCAGGGGGGTGTGTTGAGCACTAGAGAAGGTATGTTATTATCATTTATTTTGTCATCTTTTCTTTAAAACTCATAACCTCTTTACATCATGAACTAGGTAGATGACAAGAAATTATGATAAAATCTAGAAGATTTGTATGTAACATGAAATAACTAATAATTACCCTTTTCTTATGCAGAAAAAGGAGAAAATGGAAGATTGTCGTCCCAAAGGAAACGACAAGAGAAATTTCATTGTTGTCCCTTTGAGAGGGAACCGCATGCAAACAAGGTGATCCAAATTGGAGCGTATCAACCCGGAAAAGGAAAAGGAGATACCAAATCAGTGCAAGAGAACAAGAGGATAACTGAGAACTAATAGTTTGGCGAATCCCTCAGGATCCTTTGATCCTGAGGGATCACTACCTTAACGATTTTTTGTATCGTTGATATCTCCGCTCGGCTGTTATAAGAAGGGGCAGCAATGCTAGCCCGGGGGATGGAATGTTGTTTTTTTTATGAAATTCTCCTTTGTATTTGAAACTTTGATCATTGACTCTCTTTAAATAGCGATTCACTTTAACTCTCTTTTGATGTTTTAATATATAAATCTAGTTTCCATTCCATCTTTGATTCTAAAGTAATCTCAAGCGGTGTGTCCCTGGAGGCTAAGGGCCCGGCCCTGGTGGATCACTTGCTCCTGTACCATTATTTACGATTCGTGTGTGGTTTGATCTTTTCTATTCGCTCTGTTCAGTAATCTGACGTGCCTTGTTGTTTTACATATTGGTTCTGTTATATTTCATTTATACTTGACTAAGTAATGTTATTCTCTGTAACAGGAATGTTATGCTATTCATTCTAACTTTACATCGCATTGTTGTCCCTTTAACCATTGATATAACATTGTTGTTCCTTACAAATTGCCATTGTTGTTCGATTACAGAGTAACAGTGTTGTATATGCATAAATCAGTATTACTGTATTTATCTATGGTTTACGCTTAAACGTGATTGTTGTTCATTTGGGATTGTTGTTCCATCGTGATCACAATTGTTGTTTCTTTATAACTGTGATTCATACTTGTTGTATCGAAGCTCAGATTACTATTCCTTTCAATATTAAGTGTGTCGTGTGTAATATTTGACCTGGTTTGTTGTACATTTATATTTGATTTAAGTTGATGTTCTATATTTCATTTCTGTTAGTCTGTCGTTCTATTTCCGTTTGCTGTTCAATTCATCTTTAAAGTAAGGATTGTTACTTAATTCCTGTAGGATATAATTACTGTTGAATTCATTTCTGTAGGTTAAGGTTTTGTTGTTCAATCCTGTTAATAAGATTAGTTGTTGTTCCATTTCCTGTCATTTGAGTTCTCATTGTTTTGGTGTGTAGAACGATCTGAGACTGTAGTGAACATTGACATATGTTGTCTAGTTCCCAGATTGATGATCTTTTCCTTGATTTCCTTTTAATTGCATCAGTTTACAGAGGGAAGAGTTACCATTACTGTACCCTTGACTGATAAATTGTTGTAGCTTTCTGAATGCATGATTTGAGTTTTAAGTTTCTTTTTTGTAAGTAGATTGTATTCCAAGCATCCGTTTACTCTTGTATTTAGAGCACTATACTACTAGCATTACTCTGACAAATGACCACCTAAAACCGACTACACTCTTCGAGATAACAAATCGTTCCTAGATTGACAATTAATGTAGGGTAAATAGAGGTGAAAAAGACCCTTTTTACTGCTCGACAGTTATCCTAATGAAAAAATATTTAATGTGTGACTAGCATGAGTATTCTAGTGATTTTAATGTGAGGAGGTATTGTAGGAGATATTGTAGAGTGGGAATCTATTGATATTGATGAAACCCTTTTCCACTTTCTACAGTTATTCATTCCGTCTACAACCTCATTGTAGCTCAAGAATTTGTGGGGAAGTAGAGCATCCAAGGAATAGGCAGGAAGGTTCTCTAGTGAGTCCACATTGTTCAATTAAGCAAGGGAGCTCAAGTTGTAAGAAGATGAAGTGCTAAACTACATCAACAAGATATTGGATTGGTCATCTTCCAATGTTTGGTACAACTAAAGAACTTAAAGTGTAATCGTCATACATAAGTTTGATTATATAGCTTAAAATAGTTCTATTGATTATCAAAAATTGTAATCCTATAATAGTTTTGAAATTGTTAGCCTCCTGTTGCAACAGGTGTTCATTTTACATGATTGACATTTTTACATGCCAAATATGTCATACTTTGCAGGCTGCAATGTTCCATATTTCCACAAGATGCCATGAAATGTGCTAGTCCAAATGCTACTACTGTATTCCATTTTTTATGAGTTGTTCCATTTTTGAAGATTTCTTTCAGTTAAGGGAAGGTCAAACAGTTTAATCTTGGCCTCCCTAGGTTTCAATTTCCTGTTGTAGAATATAGAGAATGATATCTGTCCAAACAGTTTAATCTTGGCAGAGTTGTAGATAGGTAGAGAATCAAAGGAGCCCAACTGCTTAATCTGGATCCTTGGCAGAAATAAGTGTAGACTTAGATAGGAGAACAGAAAAAAGAAAAAATTGTAAAGCTGGGTCTGCAAGTCTAAGTGCACCCAAACCAAAAGAAGCAAAAAAATGTTAGGTAAGTAGGTTGGGTAGGCAGTTTTTGAGGTTGCAGAATGATGGCTCATGATCAAATTTGTCTTTCTAAGTGTTATATATTTACATATCACAGTCATGATGCAGTTTTTCATATGAAGGAGCTCAAGCGAGGCATGTCTAACCCCCCATTCTTCTTATTCCCTCAAATCACTCACTAACATCCCATTGAGGACCCTGGGATCTGCCCAACAGTCCTGTCATCTTTTCATTTTTGTGAAAAACTAAGTCAATTTTTGGCTTTCCTTGATGAAAAGAAGCCACATTTCTTGGGTAAAAATCATTTCTCCACATTTTCATCCACCCCCTATGTCTAAGTTCAGTTCACAAACTTAGGCTCTCCCCCACACTTCGTCTCACAAATTTATATTAATTCCTAACTATACTATTTAACTCCCTACATCATTTCCCCTTCCCCTTACTAAAAGCACTATATAACTCCCCTATGTATATATTCCCATCCCTTGGCATTATAGCCATATTTATCAAAGTCTCGGAAATGTTGAGTTCATCCGGAACCCAGCATTAGCCTTCTGTGTCCTGGGATTAGCCTAACATTTGGTTAGGCTAATAACCTTCCTCATTCACCCCTTTACCCCTCAAAACCTTCTATCTTTCCCCTCTACAATCATTTCTCAAAAATTAATGTTTAAAAGTTTTATTAAACATTATTTAAAGCATTTACCCCGCCCGAACCTTATATAAAAAACCCCAAAACCCACTTTCCTAAGTTCAAACCCCCCGCCGCATCACATTCTTCATTAAATATTTGGGCGGGCCCCGTCCTTTAACCACCCGCCAGATAACCATCCCGACAGCCCTCCGATCTGCCCCCTCCCCATCCGACGGCTCTCGCCGATTTCGGAGCGCCCCCTGCGTCCGGAAATTAGCCTCCGATATTGTAGCGGTTTTTTCCCGGTACAGGAGGACGCGCGTCTTCTTTCTATTGCGTCGGAGCCGCTCTGACAGAAACCGCCCCCGTACCAAAGGTGGTCCGACGAAAACCATAAACCGCCTGTTCCCCCCCCTGACGACTGCGCCAGGACCTCGCCACATCATCTGCACACGTCGTCCTCCTGCCGAGTCACCCTTGCCACGTCACTGCCACCATGTCCCTGCCACGTCATCCACCGTACATGCTGACATCATCTCGCTGACATCATCATCAATTTTTGGAGCGAAAGGCGAAAATCGCGCATGGCTACGAGAAATGAGCCGAAATGGAAAACCCCTAGTTACGCAGCCCCCAGCAAGCCCGAAAGGCGCCGAATGACCCGTTTTCCTCTGCGAAGCATGCAGAAAGGATCAGAAGACAATTCTAAAAGAAAAAGAGGGCCGAACAGCGGCCATTAATTTGTGATTTGACCCACAGTGAAGGAGAGACGCAACCCAATTCATTTGTCAAAGAGTATTAGAGGAGAGATGAAGCAGCAAAGTGTACCAGTTAAATTGTTTAATGGAAACCTTCAGTTCCCAAAGCAGGTTACATTGAATGGCAGCCAACAAAGTCAAATCAAGTTGTGCAAAACCATCCCAGCTCTCAAATCACAGTTAAAGCATTTAAAGCCACCGAACTGCAATGGAGCAGAAGCCCATGCACAATTATTACAGAAACACTGCACCAAGCCACCGAGGACAACACATTTACTCAGTTTTGATACGGCTGCCCTCAGCACAGCTCAAGATATTTTCTTGCATTTATTTATGGATAGGATTAGGTTAAAAGTAATCATTTCTCAGACCTATTTAGGTCAGGTTGTAATAAAGGAAATTAGGAGAGTTTTCCCTATATATACCACCCTCTGTACTGTTTTAAGGGTTGGTCGATTGATAACTTTTCACTAGAGACTCGCACTATATGTCTGATACTTTTCTTTAATCAAAGATTGCTGAAGAGGTTGGAGGAATGACTGTCTGATGTGTTGTTAATGGTCTCTGGAAACTGAATGATGGAATTCTTGTGCTGCAACATGACTCAATAAGTGCTTCTTACCTCTGTTTTCATTTTTCACCATCTAAATAGCAGAAAGAAAGAATAGTTTAGAACTTGTTTAACTGCACTCTAGGCTCAATTTCTGCTATTTCTTTATGTTTTTCATCTGAACTGAATTGGACATGAATATGAATTCCCTGTGGCTCATATTTACCCTAATTCACATGTTTTTGACAGTTATCTAGGGATTCTTTACTGCCCCTAGATAGAGTTCATTCACTCTTCTCTGTTAAGCTGATTGAGAGATTCTTAATTGCCTCTCCTTACTTAGCATTCTTTCCATCCTTTAAACCTGAGACATTGTTCCATGTGCAGCTACCTTGCTCCTTATTTCCTCTTGTGACCAAGAAAAGCACTAACAGTTTTACTCCATGACTCCATGCCCAATGGTTTGAAACATACCGCAATATGCCTTTCCTCTCTACTTAAAACATCAATCTTCCCACCAAAACACAAACAAAAACCCCTGAACTCAACAGCTAGCCTAAAATCATCATCAACAAAGCTAAATCAGAAAGAGAGAGCCCTCTCTGACTGCGGGTGGGCTAGAACCTGTAGTCCAAAGTTGGTCTGTGGTTACCTCGGTCGTATCCTTTCTGGAGCTTAAGGACAATGTGAGTGATAACATAATGGCGACTCCGCTGGGGAACACCCTCAGATAAGTTCATAAGTCAAGTTGGAAAGCTCCATGGGGGAATCCTCAGTTAAATTCACGAAACAGGTTGGAAGAATCCACTGAGAAATCAATTTTCTAATTGCTGTATATTCCTTAAAACTATAGATGAAGCCTGAATGTCAGCTAGATAGCCTTTGAAATTGTCTCTGCTTTTCATTGAAAGAAGTAAATAAAAGTTGCTTCAGTCAATCTTCATGATAGTTTTAAGCCATACACAGCTATTCCTAAATCTGATCAGTCCCTTTCTAATTACAAAAGTATTCCCATAAAAATACCAAAAAAAAAACAAAATTCGGAAGTTGGCTCCCAAGAAGAATCCACGATATACAAGGTCAAATCCAGATCCAGACCCTCCAGTTGTTTTTGAAAATCCGAACCTAATCCCTAAGATCCTTAGGAAGCAAGGAAAACAAGAAAATTTTGCTGATAACATTCCCGAAGCAATTCATCCAAGCAGTGTCCCAACTCCTGTCAAAGTCTTATTCCGTTCAACTCCTACTTCCCCCCCTTCATCATCCACATCTCAAAACACTCCTTCCACGCCTCCATTCACTACACATACTCCCATTACCACTACTGTTGTTTCCAGTGTCCCAGTTACTCCTGTTATCCCTGTTATCCCACTTATCCCTGTTGTTCCATTTATCCCCGTGAATATGGCTAATAGATATGCACCCCTGCAATTACCTGCTAATCCTGGGGCTTTACCTCAGGAGTACCAATCTAAAATTACCTATTTTGACAGTACTGGTCCTTTCACAGCCCTTCAGCATACCAAAAAGATGCAAGACTATTTTGAAAACTACGAGATAGACGATGATAGCGTGAGAATGAGAATTTTTGTTCAAAGTTTAACCGGTGATGTAAGAACTTGGTTTAGATCACTTGCTGCAAATTCCATAACTACTCCGGATGAGCTTTACCAATCCTTTACCAACAGATGGGAGAAAAAGAAAGACCCCTTGCACATACTAGCTGAATATGATACAATTAAAAGAGGTCCTCAGGAGACTGTTTTGGAGTACTGTGCAAGATTCAATAATGTCTATAATGCAATACCACAGAACTTAAGACCCCCACCTGACCTTGCCTTGTATAAATTCCCTGATGGATTCGACCCAGACATGGCATACCAGTTAAAAGAAAGAGCTCCTCAGACCCTTGCAGACATGCAAAATGTTGTTGTTAGCGTAGAGGCCAACCTAATTGCCAAAAGAAATAGAGCTAGAATGGAAAGAAGAACCACCTTTAAGGAAGAACCCTCAGCCTTTGATCAAAATCTTGATGCTATTATCAATGGCCTACAAAGGCTGGGAGAAAGAGTAGAAAATGTTGAGAGAAAAGCATCATGGGAAGGACATCAGCCCAATACCATAAGGAACCCAAATTTTAGGAAAACGCAGAACACAAATGCTGGCAGGTCTAGCCCAGACCATGACATAAGACCTCCTTTTCAAGATAACTATGTTGAAGGATCTACTTCTAGTGAACCCTTAGAAGATACTCATATGAACCTAATGGATCTAAAGGGTGAACAGCAAAATTTTCTGAGCCAAGAAGACCAAGATGAGCATAACTATAATCAGTTTCACACTAAGTCTGGTGAGTCTTTTGATTTTAAACAAGGTTATGATACTGATGTGTATGAAGTACACAAACAATATAAGTTGAGAACCAGGACCATTGACATTTCTGAACCTAGCAAAACAAAGGATGGCAAACAGCCTAACAAGATTAAGAGCAAGGCCGTCATAATAGAACCAGTTGATACAACCGCCCCAAACCTGCATCAAGTGACTATAGAAGACATTACAGAAGCGCAGCCTTCTGTAGATTAGCTTTTGCCACCTTCTTCCTCTGAGAAAAACTCTAACAACGTTCCAAAAAGCCCTCCTGAAATTGAAAAACCGCAGGCGATCACTTCCCATAACGCTGATAAACAAGAGAAAATAGCAGATAATTCAAATGAAATAGAAAAAACTGCCATTATCAACACCAAAACTCCATTGGAAAAGCCATTTAATTTAGAGGCAGAAATAGCTAAGTTGAAGATATCCATCCCCCTCTCAAAACTTGCCAAGCACGATGTATATAGGCAACAAATTCAAAGATCACTTCAAATACCACAGAATAAGGACGATGTAAATGTTTTGGATGATACCCCTGAACTATTGTTTGGCCCAGAAGTTAATGGAAAATCAACGTATGGACCCATTCCACCCTTTTATGTCAGTTTTCATATACATGACAAAGTTCTGCACAACGCTATGTTTGACTCAAGAGCGTCACACAATCTGATGCCCAAAGCAGTTATGGAAAAGCTGAACCTTGATATTACAAGACCCTACAAAGATTTGTACTCATTTGACTCAAGTCAAGTCAAGTGTTTAGGCCTCATCAAAGAATTATGTGTGTCCCTAGTCCAATATCCCAACAAGACCATCCTCATGGATGTGGTGGTGGCTGACATCCCACCAAAGGATGGTATGCTCCTGTCAAGGTCATGGGGAGAAAAGCTCCAAGGATCCCTTCAACTAGACCTCTCCTATGCTACTATTTCAGTCTTTGGGCAACCAAAGAGACTGTACAGAGAAACCCTCATGAAATATGTGGTAAGTAGTGAGAGCAAGCCTGAAAATTTTCCCATTTACTCAATCCATTCTGATATGGATTCTTTTATTTTGTTTAATGATAATACAAATTCTCCAACTGATGATGAGCCTTTGGCTCTAGAACAACAAGCACACATCAATGAAGAATTGGTTGCACATACCCAGGAGACTGTCACAACAATTAATGCAACCAGCATGCTAGAAGAAACTCCCCAAACAGAAATTTCAAATCTGCCCAATCCTAACATAGCTGAAACTCTTAGCACGAACCACAAGCAAGAAATCACATGGTATTTAGAGTTTGATGGCTTTGTCAACAAGTTAGGAGCAGGGGCAGGTGTGTGGATTCACAATACACATGATAACCATGCGGAAGGTCATGCCTATAGACTGAACTTTAAATGCACAAACAACATGGCAGAATATGAGGCTTTGCTTTTAGGCCTTAAACTACTCAAAGCTCTAGCAGCTGCAAAGGTGTCTATTTTAGGAGATTCTAACCTAGTCATACAGCAGATGAAAGGTAACTTTGTAACCAATGACAATAGAATGAGGGCCTATAGGATTGTTGCCACTAATATACTCAATACATTTACTGAAGGCAAACTGGCCAAAATTTCAAGAGAGCATAACATTCATGCACACAGCCTAGCCACCTTTGCTAGTACATGCAAGCTTCCTTTTGACCCAAACCATCACTTCACAGCCGAAATAAAACATAGGCCCACTGTCCCAAACAACGTGAAAGATTGGCAAGTGTTTGAAAATGACGCCCAGATCAACAATTTCCTCACCCTTGAGCATGAGTTCTCTAAAATCAACATTGACATGGATGCTATGAACGATATCCAACAGCAAACAAATGAAAACCAGCAGATTGTAGCAACTACAACAGCCAAACAAATCCTAAACCCCACTGTTTTTGACAAAACAAACATAGAACAGCTGAAACAAATACATTTGGAGGAAATTGCCAAAACAGAGGCAGAGATCATTGACTTAAAGGATAACTTTCTGCCTGCTGGCCTAACCCCATTAGAAGACATGTTTGATGCTAATGATGTTCCCATAAAGCCAAAATTACAACCATTAAACACTGCTATAGAAGAACACAACATTGGGACAGCAGAGAATCCCAAAATAATCAAATTATCCAGAAATTTACCACCTGATCAAAAGCCAAAGTACATTGATTTGTTCAAAGAATTCCAAGATGTATTTTCTTGGAGTTATGAGGATTTGAAATCCTATGACACCTCGGTGATCCAACACACAATCCCCTTAAAACCAAACCAGAAACCCTTCAAATAGAAACTCAGAAGAATTAACCCTATGCTTCTTCCCATGATTGAGAAGGAAGTAAAGAGGATGTTTGATGCAGGCATAATAGCACCTATCAGATTTTCCGAATGGGTATCCAACCTTGTTCCCACAAGGAAAAAGACAGGCGAAATTAGACTTTGTGTAGATCTGAGAAACTTAAACCAAGTCTCCCTAAAAGGCCACTATTCTTTGCCCAAAATGGACCACATCTTACAAAGAGTAGTGGGGTCATCTAGAATCTCTTTGCTAGATGGCTTTTCAGGTTTCAATCAAATACTTGTTCACCCGGATGACCAAGACAAGACAGCCTTTACCACGCCGTGGGGAACATTTAAGTATGTTAAGATGCCATTCAGACTTAAAAACGCTGGTGCAACCTTTCAACAAGCAATGGATATTGCTTTTGCCAAAGAAATACATTATTTCCTAGTTGTCTATCTTGACGACCTGACCCCTTTTTCAAAATCTGATAAAGAGCACCTCAAGCATCTTAGGCAAATATTCATCACATGCAGGAAATATGGCATTTCCCTGAATCCCAAGAAGTCTCTATTTGGCCTTGAAGAAGGCAAACTACTCGGCCACATCATATCAAAAGATGGGATTAGAATTGATTCTGAAAGAATCCAAGCCATCCTCCAAATCCCATATCCAAGAAACATAAAAGAGTTACAAGCATTCCTTGGGAAAATCAATTTCCTAAGGAGATTCATTCCAAATCTAGCTGAGCTGATACGACTGTTAAGCAATATGTTAAAAAAAGATGCCAAGGTAAAATGGTCTCTTGAAGCCAAGCAAGCATTTGAGAGTATCAAAGCAGCTTTAACCCAAACCCCTGTCCTCACCAGCCCACAATTTGACAAAGATTTTATCATATTTTCGTTTGCGTCTGATCATACTATAGCTGCTATCCTTTTGCAAAAGGATGAACAGGGACCTGAAAAGCCAATTGCATTTTTCAGCCGAGCCTTAAGAGATGCCCCTTTGAAGTACCCAATCATGGAAAAGCAGGCCTATGCACTTGTTAAGGCCATCAAGGATTTCAGAGTGTACATTTTATATTCACATGTGATTGCCTATGTTCCACACACTGCTGTAAAAGACATATTGACCCAAGAGGGATTAGAAGGAAAAAGAGGCAAGTGGATAGCAAATATCCTTGAGTATGACATAGAAATAAAACCAACCAAGCTAATAAAGGGACAAGGTTTAGCCAAACTGATGTCTGAAACAAACTTTCAGGACCTAGACATTAACCAGCTGGACAATCAACCGGAGCTGGCGACTCCACAGATCAGTGAAATATTTTTGCAATCCCCATGGTACGCTGATATATGTTTTGTACTGTTAAACCTGTTTTCTCCCCCAGGATTGTCCAGAACCAAGAAAAGATTTTTGAAAATGAAAGCTTTAAAGTTTTGTGTAATAGATGGTGCATTATTTTGGAGAAATCATGCAGGTATATTGCTTAATTGTTTAACCATGAATGAAACTAACAAAGTCATGAAAGAATTCCATGCAGGTGACTGTGGAGGGCATCTATATTGGAAGTCCACTGCTGATAAAATCTTAAGGGCAGGTTTCTATTGGCTCTCTCTTTTTGCAGATGTAAAGAAGTTTGCCATGTCATGTCACAAGTGCCAAATCTTTGAGGGTAAGAGAAAGCTGTTACCTTTGCCCCTGAAACCCATCTCAATCGAAAAACCTTTTCAACAATGGGGTCTTGACTTCATTGGAGAGATCCATCCCTCTTCCTCAGGCCAGCACAAATGGATCCTAACAGCCACCGACTATTTCACTAAGTGGGTTGAAGCCATTCCCTGTAGGCAAGCCAATGACACCATCATTATCCAATTCCTTGAGTGCAATATCCTTTCTAGATTTGGCTTCCCTGAGAAAATCATCACTGACAATGCCGCTGCCTTTAAGTCCAAAAACATGATCAATTTTTGCCACCAATTTCATATTACCTTGGGCCACTCTACAGCTTATTATCCTCAAGGTAATGGCTTAGCCGAATCATCTAACAAAAGTCTCATCAACATCATAAAGAAAGTGCTAGAAGAGAACAAGAAGAACTGGCACAAAAAGCTGGTAAATGCCCTGTGGGCGGATAGACTTTCAAGCAAGAGATCCATTGGAATGAGCCCTTATGAGCTGGTATATGGCATGGAGGCAAGATTTCCTTCATCCCTAGGAATTCCTTCTATCAGACTATTACAGGAGATTCAGGTTGAACCAAATGACATTCAAAGAAGGATTAATCAGACCATTCATCTTCAGCAAACCAGAGAACAAGTATATGACAGAGCTCAAATTTTGCAAGAAAAGCTCAAAAAGATGTTTGATAAGAGAACTAAGGCTGAGGATTTCAGTATTGGTGACAAAGTTCTAAGGTGGGACTCAAGAAGAGAAAACAAGGGCAAACATGCCAAGTTTGATTTTTTATGGAAAGGACCATTCATTATTTCTGTTGTTCAGGGAAATAACACTTATTTTCTCAGATCTGTAGAGGATAGTTCTGTCGAAGAAGGCCTTGTGAATGGTCGTATGCTGAAACATTACCATGATCCCTTTTAAGGGTAACAGTGCAGCTTTGTATATATCTTTTGTACAGTAATATTTGTATATATCAACTTTTTGTTTATTTTTCTGAATGTTAGAGGAGCAGCAATAAATCTTGTGAAGACACATCCAATACAAGTGCTCCAGTTTTGAGAGCTCTGTCTTTGAACTAGTCTCAACAAAACAGTGAAAGTAGCAACGTCATATCTCAAGAAATTCATGATAACAAGGGAAGCTGTTTGCGGTCTTCAGTCAAAGGTAGCAAAACAAAGCAGTATTTTCAGTTCATATCAGCACCCTTGGTCAAAGCAAAAGTAAAGCAAAACACATCAGTGTTGATCCATGTTTTGAGAATGTTTCAAAAATACAATGCTCAATCAACATTCTACATAATAGCAAGCACGCAGAAGAAAGAGGGCAGTGCTATGCATTTCACAATATTTCAATTGAGGAGGAGGTTGTTCATATTACAAGGTTTCATTTACCTAGACAGTCAGCACAAAGAAAGTTTCCAGTCCACAGCCACCACAGAAGATCAAGGCAGTCTGACCTGCTGTTCTTGGCTTTTCACAAGGAAAAGCCATCCCCAAGTGGAGCCACTGTTAGCCTCCTGTTGCAACAGGTGTTCATTTTTCATGATTGACATTTTTACATGCCAAATATGTCATACTTTGCAGACTGCAGTGTTCCATATTTCCACAAGATGCCATGAAATGTGCTAGTCCAAATGCTACTGCTGTATTCCATTTTTGATGAGTTGTTCCATTTTTGAAGATTTCTTTCAGTTAAGGGAAGGTCAAACAGTTTAATCTTGGCCTCCCTAGGTTTCAATTTTGTGTTGTAGAATATAGAGAATGATATCTGTCCAAACAGTTTAATCTTGGCAAAGTTGTAGATAAGTAGAGAATCAAAGGAGACCAACTGCTTAATCTGGATCCTTGGCAGAAATAAGGGTAGACTTAGATAGGAGAACAAAAAAAAGAAAAAATTGTAAAGCTAGGTCTGCAAGTCTAAGTGCACCCTGTTAGCGCTTGGAATTCACTGAGGCTGAGATAGACAAACTCTCAAGGCTACATCAAACCATTTCACCTCGTAGCTAGCCCTACGAGGTATGAGAAGGCTCTCTCGGGTCAGATTCGGTAGATATTTCAATATGATAAGCTGACCAATTAGGAATAAAGATTTTAGGCTAGTAAATTGATAAGGGAGGTTGATTTAAAGATTTTTGGGGTTTTTGGTGGCAATTGGAGGGAGTGCAATTCAGGGTGCGGGGATTGGGCTCAGTTTTTTGCAGGGGGATCTTTGGGGCAAGGTAGGAGTGAGTGCTGATGCCTTAATCTGAGATGGATGATCAGGAATGATAGAGGAGGAGCTAAAGAGGGCAAACAACAACTTTGAATCCTCTTTAGACAGTGGAAAACATAGATATTGAACAAAATTAAAAGCTGAGCATGGCATGCATGAATTCAAACTTTATCACTTCATCTGTTCAATTGGCAGCAATAGAATAAGAGATGGAACACATAAACACACTTACAATGACAAGTAGGAAACACACCATCAACACAATAATCCACAAGAATCCACAATGATGTTTGCAAAACCCTGGCCTTCCTTTTCCTCAAATTGCAGAGATACAAGTAAAATATACAATAGAGTTTCTCCCTCAAGAGTCCAACCATGAAAATGAGTAAGAGAAGGCATAATATAGATCATCTAACTCCTTTCCCCACCTCTAGGGGTCGAGCTCAGCTTCCTAGGAGCAGTTTGAACTAATTCTAAACTAAGCACTAGATAATAGGCAGTCAAAACAACTTGCCTCTAAAACTTAGCTAACTCATCCATGCATTAAATATTCACTATTTACATCAAGGAAGCTTCTAGAAGGGTTAAGAGAGATTAAATCTATCAATGTGCCATGAAAATTATCCATACATCCATCATTTACAAGTACAAATAATCAACCAAGGTAAAAACAGAGTTTGCAGGCCTGAAAAGTCAAAACTGGCAATTTTAGCTCGAGTGGTCGCGCCCCTTTGCAGCACTTTTTGAATGGGTTCCAGTTGTCCAAATCAAGTGCAAGATGGCTCATTGGAAAGCTATGTGTGTCTACTTTCCATCCCAAGTAGAATTTCTGGATTTGGAGTTGATTTGACCCCTCAAAAGTCAATTCTCCCAAGGTCACTTTCTGCAACTCAAAAAGTGGGCAGAAAGTCAAAATTTTGATGTATTTTGAGCTTTTGGAGGCCCAAATCTCAAAATCAAGTTGACCCCAAGTATAGGTAATTCTAGTTTTTGCATTCCCTTTCCAAAAATGTCAACTTTTTGTGATTCTGAGCAGTCCTCCCGAGTGGTCGCGCGGGGGGTGAGACCACTCCAATGGCCAAAACCTGTAAATTGCACAAAAAATTCACAAATGACAAAATTTTCTCCAAATTTCTTGAAATTTGGGCTGGGAGTCCCCAATCAAATACCATGCTCAGTCAAAGAGGCTTTGGCCAAAATTTGGAGTGGATCGGGCGTTTTCCTTCGTTTTTGTGCTTTGGCCAACCGTCCTTGGAGCACCTTCGTTCTCGCCGGTATTTTTGACATTTCTCTCAAACCATGACACCTGTGTAAAACGTGAAAGAGGTTTTTCTTCCTTGGCATGTTTTGGACAAAAACCTCTCTCAGTTTTGCAAAATTCATCTTTGATTGCTCAGAAATAGCTTTTGAGTGAAACTTGTCCCGATGTGTGAAACAAGGGATTTTGTCGAAATGGATCGAAATGAAGGGGATAGAGGGCTTCTAAATTCTTGGGGAAATTTTTGGGAGTGGGTAGGGATGTTAGGAAGCAGGGGAAAGTGGAATCTCAGAGATTGAGTGAGGGGAAGGGGTCCAAAAGGGAAAAACACGGGCCAAACCTAGAAAATTGCCAGGTTGTAGCTAGAAACTAGGGTTTGTGCAAAAATGAGGAATTTGGCGGATCTAAGGGATGGGAAGTGTTTGATAAGGTACTTTAAGGATAGGGGAAGGCGTATGAACATCAGGAAACAAGTTTTGCCGGTGATTTGACCATCCAAGAGAAATTACCTTTAAAACCCTAGGAGAGGGAAATGACCTTGCCTGGGCGCAACATGAAGCATGAACAAGGTGTAAAATGACTCATTAGACACTGACATGATAATGAAAACCCTCTGAATGATGATAAACTCAGCTGGATAGTGACATAGACTGACATTTGGGCAAACCCTAGACCTAATGGCTAGTGACCAAATTTTGCTTGAAGACTCACTGAAATGACAAAATTTGACCTTGACACTTCAAAATCACTATGTAAGAGCACATTTGATCACTGGAGGAAGGCTGTAAAGACTGACACTAACATTGGCTCCAATGGGGATGGTAGCTCCTTGGAGGTGCCAAGAACCTTAGACCTCTGGGAGAGCAGACCAGTGCTTTATTCATTGGGCAATGGAGTCATAAACTCAAGCTGAAATGCGTGACTGAAAACTGACACAAACTAACTTAACAACAAGACTAAAAATGGACTCATAAAGGACTCATGACTCAACTAGAAACTGACTCGATACTTAAACACAACCGACAAACTGACAATGATGCTCAAAGTGGAGCTTATTCATCACAACCTACTCTAACAGTTTCATTCATCACTTGATCAAGTGAAATGAAACAACCAATGCAACCAAGTAAGTATCCCGTCTGTTGTTCGAATTCTCCACAAGTGCTCACTTATGAACAACAAGAGAGAACTACTGAAAGGCAACTCTGATGGCAACTTAGAAACAGATCCGTTGAATGATACGAACTCTCTATCCGCCTCCAAAAACACTGCATAAGGATCTTGAAATGCAAGCACATTGGAACTTAGCTCATACAATGGAGTACTTCTCTTTTCCTCATACCATGCATGCAAACTTTGATCTGAGCCTTGTGACGAGACCCCTGCTGAAAATGACGAAGAAACTGGCTGCCAGATCAAATTCATATCAGCACATTCTTCAAGCTCACATGTAGTCAATGGAGATAGATTTTGACTGCAAAACTCATCCAAAACATCAGCTATGGGATCATGAAAAACTTGAAAAGACTGCTGCAATCCCATTTCTATTGGTTCCATTGTGATTACATGATTGCCTACATGCTGCTCATCCTGTTCTTTAGAGATTTTACAAAAATTCTGCCTTATAAACTGAAATGCTTCGAAACAAAAGGGTATAGAATCTTCCTGCATCATCACATCATGTATTTCATCCTCCACAACTTCATCTATAATCTGACCTTCATCCTCAACATTAAAACTGAGTGATTGTTGATTTGTTATAGGTTTTTCATTTGAAGATGTACTATGCAATCGACCCTTCAAAAACTGAAATGATTCAAAACAGAATGGTACGGAGTCACCTTGAATCATTAAATCAGCTGCAATTTGACAATCAATGGCTTTCGAGGGTTGCAAATCTGAATATGAGAAGTCTTGAACAAAATTTTCATTGCCCTCAAGATGATCTAAATCAAGACTAGTCAACCACGGACTTGTGATTGCGTGGAAGTTGTCTCTGATGAACTGACATGAATCAAAACAAAAAGGCAAAGATCCTTCACTTACTTCAAAATTTGCTGCACTTTCCTCGTCACTGTCATAGCTGATATATGATCGCTGATCATTGTATTCGAGTTGCTGAAAATGAACTTCTTCCTCCCACAAACGAGCTGCTGATTTGTCTGCAAGATTAGCTTCTGTTTGGAGAACATAATCATCATCATACTCATCAAACCGAGGCAAATCATCATCAAACATATACATCATATCAACAGCTCTCTCTTCTCCTAGATGATCTACAAAACAATCATTATGACAACTAGGGTAAGAAACAAAATGTTTTGGATCAACAATTTGTTCTTCTTCAATCAGAGCGCCATGAACATCATAATCATTCCTTGAGGTGACCTTCTCCATCATCTTTTCCACTGCACTTACCAAAATGTCAAGCTTTACCTCTAGAGATGTTGATTTTTCCGGATCTATGCTTTTCATCTCTTCTTCCTTCATCCTTGCCCGTCGGATCAGCAGATGCGCCTCTACATTCACTGCACTGTTTTGCATCTCGTGAAGTGTTGCAATATCCCTTTCTCTCAGCTGAAACTCCATCTCCGGATCAAAGGCACCCGGGTAGTGCAAGAGAGCAGATCTAGGAGTAGGCCTTATATCAACTGGCATCGAATAATAAACTTGATTAAATCTGGCCGAAAACTGTTGTACTGTCTCACCTGGCAGTCTTTTTAGATGGTTATACTCTTCTACAATCAAGAAAAGGTTCTGCCCAATCATCCACCTGTCGAGAAAAACTTTGACAAACTGCTGGAAATCTGAGATGCTTGCATCAGGCAGGGTTTTGAACCAACTCTTAACTTCAGCTTGCAAATAAAGAGCAAAAAGCCTCATACTAACATCTTCATCATCGACTTCAAAAAGGTCAAGAAATAACTCAAAATTCTGCACATGTTGCTCAGCGTTGACATCCTTACTTTCACCATCAAACCTCGGCAAGTATAGATCATAGCTTTTGGGGAAAGCATGAAGAACAGAAGGTAAAACAAGAGGTTTATACCGATCTGGAATTTTACAAGGTATAGGGGTATTTACAGCAGGTATAGAATCGATCTTGATCTCTTGGGGCTCATCAATTTGAAGATGGTCATCACAAAATTCGGAAAAAGGATCTTGATTAAGCTCAAAGGCATGCAAATCTTTGGTATTCACAATCTTCGAAGGGAAAGAATCAACTGCAGGCCGAGGATCTCTTCTCAAATACAATATGCTTTGCAAAACAGTCTTGACATTCTCGGGAAAAGTGAAGAAATAATTTACAACAAAGAACAAAATGTCTTGGATGAAATTACAACTTGAGTACCTAATCTTGCCATATTCTCCTTTCATGTTTCTGCTGGTCAGGATCATTCTCCAGTGGAGTCTTTGGATCTGATCTTCAAAACTGATTTAGAGTCGCCAAGTGAATGATTTCAGCCTGTCAAGTGTCTGATCGTTGTTCACCATCAACAATCAGGTCTGAACTTGATACATGTACTGGGGTAAAATGCAAATGAAGTGCTATATTCACAAGCTCACGGAGATTGACTGAAGCAGCGTTTATCTACTAACGCTGATGTAAAACAAGAGCGTTTTCGAAGGCTTCTGGCGTAACTTCAGGCTCCGTCTAAGACTTATGAGACAAACACGTCAATGAGCAAACGATCAGTTGTTCTTCCCCAGTATGGTCGCCACTATGTTAGCGCTTGGAATTCACCTAGGCTGAGATAGACAAACTCTCAAGGCTACATCAAACCATTTCACCTCGTAGCTAGCCCTACGAGGTATGAGAAGGCTCTCTCGGGTCAGATTCGGTAGATCTTTCAATATGATAAGCTGACCAATTAGGAATAAAGATTTTAGGCTAGTAAATTGATAAGGGAGGTTGATTTAAAGATTTTTGGGGCTTTTGGTGGCAATTGGAGGGAGTGCAATTCAGGGTGCGGGGATTGGGCTCAGTTTTTTGCAGGGGGATCTTTGGGGCAAGGTAGGAGTGAGTGCTGATGCCTTAATCTGAGATGGATGATCAGGAATGATAGAGGAGGAGATAAAGAGGGCAAACAACAACTTTGAATCCTCTTTAGACAGTGGAAAACATAGATATTGAACAAAATTAAAAGCTGAGCATGGCATGCATGAATTCAAACTTTATCACTTCATCTGTTCAATTGGCAGCAATAGAATAAGAGATGGAACACATAAACACACTTACAATGACAAGTAGGAAACACACCATCAACACAATAATCCACAAGAATCCACAATGATGTTTGCAAAACCCTGGCCTTCCTTTTCCTCAAATTGCAGAGATACAAGTAAAATATACAATAGAGTTTCTCCCTCAAGAGTCCAACCATGAAAATGAGTAAGAGAAGGCATAATATAGATCATCTAACTCCTTTCCCCACCTCTAGGGGTCGATCTCAGCTTCCTAGGAGCAGTTTGAACTAATTCTAAACTAAGCACTAGATAATAGGCAGTCAAAACAACTTGCCTCTAAAACTTAGCTAACTCATCCATGCATTAAATATTCACTATTTACATCAAGGAAGCTTCTAGAAGGGTTAAGAGAGATTAAATCTATCAATGTGCCATGAAAATTATCCATACATCCATCATTTACAAGTACAAATAATCAACCAAGGTAAAAACAGAGTTTTCAGGCCTGAAAAGTCAAAACTGGCAATTTTAGCTCGAGTGGTCGCGCCCCCTGCTCGAGTGGTCGCGCCCCTTTGCAGCACTTTTTGAATGGGTTCCAGTTGTCCAAATCAAGTGCAAGATGGCTCATTGGAAAGCTATGTGTGTCTACTTTCCATCCCAAGTGGAATTTCTGGATTTGGAGTTGATTTGACCCCTCAAAAGTCAATTCTCCCAAGGTCACTTTCTGCAACTCAAAAAGTGGGCAGAAAGTCAAAATTTTGATGTATTTTGAGCTTTTGGAGGCCCAAATCTCAAAATCAAGTTGACCCCAAGTATAGGTAATTCTAGTTTTTGCATGCCCTTTCCAAAAATGTCAACTTTTTGTGATTCTGAGCAGTCCTCCCGAGTGGTCGCACGGGGGGTGAGACCACTCCAATGGCCAAAACCTGTAAATTGCACAAAAAATTCACAAATGACAAAATTTTCTCCAAATTTCTTGAAATTTGGGCTGGGAGTCCCCAATCAAATACCATGCTCAGTCAAAGAGGATTTGGCCAAAATTTGGAGTGGATCGGGCGTTTTCCTTCGTTTTTGTGCTTTGGCCAACCGTCCTTGGAGCACCTTCGTTCTCGCCGGTATTTTTGACATTTCTCTTAAACCATGACACCTGTGTAAAAAATGAAAGAGGTTTTTCTTCCTTGGCATGTTGTGGACAAAAACCTCTCTCAGTTTTTCAAAATTCATCTTTGATTGCTCAGAAACAGCTTTTGAGTGAAACTTGTCCCGATGTGTGAAACAAGGGATTTTGTCGAAATGGAGCGAAATGAAGGGGATAGAGGGCTTCTAAATTCTTGGGGAAATTTTTGGGAGTGGGGAGGGATGTTAGGAAGCAGGGGAAAGTGGAATCTCAGAGATTGAGTGAGGGGAAGGGGTCCGAAAGGGCAAAACACGGGCCAAACCTAGAAAATTGCCAGGTTGTAGCTAGAAACTAGGGTTTGTGCAAAAATGAGGAATTTGGCGGATCTAAGGAATGGGAAGTGTTTGATAAGGTACTTTAAGGATAGGGGAAGGCGTATGAACATCAGGAAACAAGTTTTTCCGGTGATTTGACCATCCAAGAGAAATTACCTTTAAAACCCTAGGAGAGGGAAATGACCTTGCCTGGGCGCAACATGAAGCATGAACAAGGTGTAAAATGACTCATTAGACACTGACATGATAATGAAAACCCTCTGAATGATGATAAACTCAGCTGGATAGTGACATAGACTGACATTTGGGCAAACCCTAGACCTAATGGCTAGTGACCAAATTTTGCTTGAAGACTCACTGAAATGACAAAATTTGACCTTGACACTTCAAAATCACTATGTAAGAGCACATTTGATCACTGGAGGAAGGCTGTAAAGACTGACACTAACACACCCAAACCAAAAGAAGCAAAAAAATGTTAGGTAAGTAGGCTAGGTAGGCAGTTTTTGAGGTTGCAGAATGATGGCTCATGATCAAATTTTTGTTTCTAAGTGTTATATCTTTACAGATCACAGTCATGATGCAGTTTTTCATATGAAGGAGCTCAAGCGAGGCATGTCTAACCCCACATTCTTCTTATTCCCTCACATCACGCACTAACATCCCATTGAGGACCCTGGGATCTACCCAACAGTCCTGTCATCTTTTCATTTTTGTGAAAAATTAAGTCAATTTTTGGCTTTCCTTGATGAAAAGAAGCCACATTTCTTGGGTAAAAATCATTTCTTCACATTTTCATCCACCCCCTATGTCTAAGTTCAGTTCACAAACTTAGGCTCTCCCCCACACTTCGTCTCACAAATTTATATTAATTCCTAACTATACTATTTAAACTCCCTACATCATTTCCCCTTCCCCTTACTAAAAGCACTATATAACTCCCCTATGTATATATTCCCATCCCTTGGCATTATAGCCATATTTATCAAAGTCTCGAAAATGCTGAGTTCATCTAGAACCCAACATTAGCCTTCTGTGTCCTGGGATTAGCCTAACATTTGGTTAGGCTAATAACCTTCCTCATTCACCCCTTTACCCCTCAAAACCTTCTATCTTTCCCCTCCGCAATCATTTCTCAAAAATTAATGTTTAAAAGCTTTATTAAACATTATTTAAAGCATTTACCCCACCCGAACCTTATATAAAAAACCCCAAAACCCACTTTCCTAAGTTCAAACCCCCTGCCGCATCGCATTCTTCATTAAATATTTGGGCAGGCCCCATCCTTTAACCACCCACCAGATAACCATCCCAACAGCCCTCCGATTTGCCCCCTCCCCATCCGACGGCTCTCGCCGATTTTGGAGTGCCCCCTGCGTCCGGACGTTAGCCTCCGATATTATAGCGGTTTTTTCCCCGTACAGGAGGATGTGCGTCCGCTTTCTATTGCGTCGGAGCCGCTCTGACAGAAACCGCCCCCGTACCAAAGGCGGTCCGACGAAAACCATAAACCGCCTGTTCCCCCCCCTGACGACTGTGCCAGGACCTCGCCACATCATCTGCACACGTCGTCCTCCTGCCGAGTCACCCTTGCCACGTCACTGCCACCATGTCCCTGCCACGTCATCCATCGTACATGCTGATTTCATCTTGCTGACATCATCACGCTGATGTCATCCGCCGTACCAGGTCCCGCCCGCTTACGTCATGATGACGTCATCATCAGTTTTTGGAGCGAAAGGCGAAAATCGCGCATGGCTATGGGAAATGAGCCGAAATGGAAAACCCCTAGTTACGCAGCCCCCAACAAGCCCGAAAGGCACCGAATGACCCGTTTTTCTCTGCGAAGCATGCAGAAAGGATCAGAAGATAGTTCTAAAAGAAAAAGAGGGTCGAACAACGGCCATTAATTTGTGATTTGACCCACAGCGAAGGAGAGACACAACCCAATTCATTTGTCAAAGAGTATCAGAGGAGAGATGAAGCAGCAAAGTGTACTAGTTAAATTGTTTAATGGAAACCTTCAGTTCCCAAAGCAGGTTACATTGAATGGCAGCCAACAAAGTCAAAGCAAGTTGTGCAAAACCATCCCAGCTCTCAAATCACATTTAAAGCATTTAAAGCCACAGAACTACAATGGAGCAGAAGCCCATGCACAGTTATTACAGAAACACTGCACCAAGCCACCGAGGACAACACATTTACTCAGTTTTGATACGGCTGCCCTCAGCGCAGCTCAAGATATTTTCTTGCATTTATTTCTGGATAGGATTAGGTTAAAAGTAATCATTTCTCAGACCTGTTTAGGTCAGGTTGTAATAAAGGCAATTAGGAGAGTTTTCCCTATATATACCACCCTCTGTACTGTTTTAAGGGTTGGTCGATTGATAACTTTTCACTAGAGACTCGCACTGTATGTCTGATACTTTTCTTTAATCAAAGATTGCTGAAGAGGTTGGAGGAATGACTGTCTGATGTGTTGTTAATGGTCTCTGGGAACTAAATGATGGAATTCTTGTGCTGCAACATGACTCAATAAGTGCTTCTTACCTCTGTTTTCATTTTTCACCATCTAAATAACAGAAAGAAAGAATAGTTCAGAACTTATTTAACTGCACTCAAAGCTCCATTTCTGCTATTTCTTTATGTTTTTCATCTGAACTGAATTGGACATGAATATGAATTCCCTGTGGCTCATATTTATCCTAATTCACATGTTTTTGACAATTATCTAGGGATTCTTTACTGCCCCTAGATAGAGTTCATTCACTCTTCTCTGTTAAGCTGATTGAGAGATTCTTAATTGCCTCTCCTTACTTAGCATTCTTTCCATCTTTTAAACCTGAGACATTGTTCCATGTGCAGCTACCTTGCTCCTTATTCCTCTTGTGACCAAGAAAAGCACCAGCAGTTTTACTCCATGACTCCATGCCAAATGGTTTGAAACATACCACAATATGCCTTGCCTCTCTACTTAAAACATCAATATTCCCACCAAAACACAAACAAAAACCCCTGAACTCAACAGCTAGCCTAAAATCATCATCAACAAAGCTAAATCAGAAAGAGAGAGCCCTCTCTGACTGCAGGTGGGCTAGAACCTGTAGTCCAAAGTTGGTCTGTGGTTACCTCGGCCGTATCCTTTCTGGAGCTTAAGGACAACTTGAGTGATAACAGAAATATTTCTAATTATTTACTTAGAGATTGTAAATCATTTGCGATCTATATGATCCTAAGATGTATTTTTGTTTACAAAAAATTCATTTAACTATATGCATTGGGTGAATGTGAAGTATAGGTACAATTTTTATGAATGATATTATTGTGATTCTATGATGACAGTATAATCCTTTTTTTGTTGAATGATTGATATATTGCACTATTCCAATATTGGAACATTAATGGAATACTAATTTTGTGTTGCATTTTGCATTCCAATGTTCACATTAACATAAATACTCTATAGATATAAATATATCTAATACATGTATACACAAAATATAAATTTTGTTGACTAATGAATTAGTCTAACTGAATGGAAATATACTCACATATCATGTGATTAATGGATCAATCAAAATCATGTTGTAATGTGATCAAATCAAACAATGGATTAAACCATATTGAATGACAAATGAACTTGAGATCTAATCTTTAGCTTAGTTATTAAAAAAATAAAAAAGTATTTTCAACTCTCGATTCAACAAAGAATGAAAACACATTTAAGTTCTCTTCCATTAGACGATTAATAAATTTCAACCCTTACCAGAGATATTTTGTCTATTGAAAATTATTCTCTAGAGGACCTGTAAATTTGGAGTCTGAAAGATTAACTATGAAAATATCCATTATGATATTTTTTGTCATTGTAGAGGAGACTAACGATGTAAAATGTTAAAATGGCTATAACGTGGCATGGAATCTCGAGAAAAGTAATGTTAATAACTATATCATACAATAATTGTTACAATACTCACATACCCCTTATATAATTCAATTCAGTTGATACTCTAGCATGGTCAACCCTTAAGTGGTGTCCTTGCATAAAGGAAAGGAATGATCTATCAAACCATAAATTCTTCCCTAGAATCAACTAGTCATCATAACCAAATATTCCAAATTATAGCATCCTTTTTGTGTGTGTACTTGGGAATAGAATGGTCAATGATAGGTTCTAATGCATTATTCTCTTTGTGGACAAACTCATCCTTGAGATGAAAATAGAGAAACATCTTTGTGAATCAACAAGTACATGGGGCATGAACAATTCTCTAAGAGAGAATTTGGTGACTTTGTTACCTCTAAACTCTTCTCATTGTGTGATGTGATTCAATAAGTAAAACTAATCACTCTAAAAATATTGTAATGATTGACAACCTCAAGTAAACAAACAACAATATTTTTGTGTATTGTAGCCTTCATCTAATTATAGATCGAATAAAGATTTTACTATGATTCAATACTTCATCGAATTTTTATTGAAATGGTCTGATCATCCATGTGAATGAGAGTAAAATGATAGTGGTGTAGATGCACTTTGATGTATCAAAGTAGAGTTGATGAGGGTATAAAATGAACCCATCTCCTGTGAAATTGCATCTGTAAAATGAATTACAATTAGTATCAACCCTAAATTATGTTAGAAAACAGTCAAATTGTAGTTAAACATAAGCTTACTCATTGAAATTTAAAATTGAGAGAAATGGTCTGCTAACTCGTACTAATGGTGAATATGATTTATTAAACAATAAACAATCCTTGTCGTCATGTCTCCTTTGTTGGATGAATGGGTAACACATGGATAGTGGTGTGTGTCACACCATAGGTATTAAATTATAAATAATTTATTTGCCGCCATGAAGCATAGTATTGACAAGAATTGTATAGTTATTAATTTATTATTGATAGTTATACCCATTACATCCTCAATCAAGAAATTGAGTCATAAAGGGCTAACAGTGGCATTACGTAACTGCACACACATCAATAGTCAAGTGAACAAGAATCATGTGTATCAAGCTACTATCAACATCTGTTGCATTTGTTGAAAACATTAGTGATTACATTAGGTTTACAACCACTGATATAGCAAACTTGTAAATGTTATATGAGTAAACGTGCAAAGGTTACTCACCTGGTTAATTCATAAGTCGCATATTAACCATGGTGATTCTTCAAGACAATTGAACAATCATAATAAGGTAAATTATTATTGTCTAGCAGTATCCCTACTATCCATGATAGGAGATCCATATCTGGTTAGTGTATGTCATCATTAACATAAGATTTGTGCCATCCATACCTTGTTATCGAACATCAACGCATATAATATGTACTCCAAACGATGTGTAACAAGGATATGGGCAGGGTGATATTGCATACCTCAACTTGGGTTTAATACATTATTTCTACCATAAATGTATATAACTTATTGGGTATGAATTGACCCTACATAATAACTTATAAGAATGGTTGATTTTCAACAAAATATTATTTCACCTCCATAATAATCTATAAGAATGATTGATTTTCTCAAAAAAAAAAAAAAAAATGTACTTTGTAGTTATGTAATATTATTATGTTAGTTTTAGACATAATAATAGTTAATAAGATTTAACTAATTTTATCAAAAAATTTAAGATTTTATCTCATCATAAATAAAAAAGAATTATGGTTGGTAGTAGAAACGAGATTAAGAAACAACAATAATAGAAGAGTATTGATATACGTTAGTCTATGAATTAGAAATTTGCAAAGATTAAGAAAAATGTTGATTTCCTTAATGCTTTAATAAGAGGATAAAACTAGATGATAAAACTAGCAATGACACACGCACACACACAATAGTTATTCATGAAAATAACAATTATATGTTGTAAAACTATATAGCCAGGAATGATGGCCTTAATGTTATGGACATCAATATGATAGTTTTTATTCTTTGGGTAAAAACAAATTATCTTAAGAGTGCCCCTAATATATTTTTTTAAATACATACATACATGTGCGTGTGTGCGTGTGGACACTTAAACTTAAACTATCTAACACTGGATAGAGTAGGGTGTTACATACCATATCAAATGATGATTAAACCACTAGAGCCATGAAACCATTATTGATCTATATTTATGCAAGAACGAAATGAAATACAGATATAAAAAGAAACACAGAGCTATAGTGAAAACATACCTTTAATTAATTAATAATAAAGTATTGAAAATGGTTACATGCAGAATGAAAATAAACTAGTTCGAGCGATGGTGTCTTATCTATGAGAAGAGATGTGGCGGCTACATGCCTTCTAAATTGTGTTACAATGAGGCTTGGAGGCCTTTTTATCGTTAAGAAACAGTTGGAAACCCTAAACATCCAAAAACCCAACCCTAGGAGATGAAGCGCCAAATGCTTGTGGGCCTCGTTGGGGTTAGTTGGAATGTCAACTTCCCAGGGTCGTAACTTTGGCATACAATCTCCATTTGGCTATTATAATACCTCATTTCAAAGATCTCCAAGACAAGACCTAAAGAAGACCAATAAGATGGTGTTGCACTTTTTCAATCTATATGTTTCCCAAAAAAAAAAATTAGGCCCTCAAAATGGCTTTGGAAGTTTAGGACCTGAAAATTTGCCAAAAATAGTAAATTGTGTTACAAATGATGGGGGTCCAAGTGGAATAGGCGGGTGGCCACCAGTATCCACCTGGATCAGTTCTTCCCCCTTAGGAAGCAATGGTCCCCATTGCGTTGAGTGCCTCCATGAGATGGGGAAACTTTTGTTGAACTTGGTCCCTGGTGAGCCACTTTCCTTGGTGCAGGAGTTAGCTAGCTTTGACAACCCAATACAGTTGGATATTTTGTTGGTGATTGGTCTTCATCTATGTGTCCACAATGTGATCATTTGTGACATGTTCCCTGCAGTCTTGGTTGAGCTTTGTTGGTGTTAGTTGTTCTGCGATATCTAATGTGACCAACAATAAGGGAAAGTATGGTCGAAGGCGGTCCACATTGAACATTAGGTGCAAGCCAAGGAATGGGGGAATGTTGAGCTCAAAAGAGCTGTCACCCATAGCCTTGGTGATGGTGTAAGGCCTGTATCGGAGTGGTTGGATCTTCCTATGGGCTCTAGCAATGCATTCTTTTTACAAATGCAACCAAACTTGGTCACCCACCTGAAACTTACGTGGTACCCAATGTTGATCATGTCATTACTTGTACTTAGCATTAGACTTGTCCAAGACGTCGTGAACCTCATAACGGGTGTGTTTGATGCGTTCAATAAAACTGGTTTCTTTATCAACCTCGAATAGTACATGCGTGGATTTTGTCTGTATAGTCACATGGGCATGGAAACACCAATCAAACATAATGGTTGAAATCCCAGACCCACTTGAAATGGATTGCGACTAGTTGAGATGGAGAGCTCTGTTATAACTATGTTGCATATAGGGAAGGCTCTAATCCCAAGTTTGTGGATGCTTGGAGTTGTACATGCAAATTATGTACATTATCATCCTATTAATGGCCTACGGTTGGTCATTAGTCTGGGGATGGAATGCAATCAACTTGGTGAGCTTGGTGTCCAATAGTGTCCAAAGGCTCAACCAAAATGTGCTCAGGAACCTTCTATCCTGATATGATATAATGGTATGTGGGATCACAAAACGTACCCACACTCGTTCAAAGAAGAGTTTGTTAGTGTCCTCTATTGTGATACTCTTCTTGTAGGTCACCAATATAGCCATCTTAGAAAATTTGTCCACGATCACAAATACACACTCATTACCATGCTTGCTAGAAGGGAGGTCAAACAGATAGTCCATGGAGATGGATTCCTAGGGATGGTTGGGAGTAGGCAGAGGAGTGTACAGGTCTTTCTTCTTGATGTTTAGCTTGGTGATGGCACATGAAATGTGGGATTTGATATATTTTCTAACATATTGTCAATTTTTTTTCCAATAAAAATGTTTTTGTAGTACGACCATAGTTTTCTCCATACCAAAGTGTCATGTGACCCAACTATAGTGTGCCTCTCAAATCAGCTCGACATGCTCGCTTAAAGGAACACAAAGGTGCCCTAGGTAGCCTAATAATGCATCTTGGAGGTGGAAATATGGAACTTTCTTGTCATCCACTAGCATTTGGTATGTGGTGGCAAACTTTGGATCATTTTTTTACAGTTGTTGCCATCTAGAGGTCTTGTGGCAACAAGAGTTGAGAACAGTAGTAAGTGCTGCAATTGGGAACTGCTTGAGGAAATTTGCAACATTATTGGTGCTACCCTTTTTTTATTTACTGTTCAAGTGGAATTGTTCTAGATATGTGGACCACTTTTGATGGCAATCATTTTGAAACTTCCCTTGTGTCTGTATAAACTGAAGAGGTTAGTGATCTTTGTAAATGGCCATCTCCTTCCCCATAATGTAATGTTTCCATTGCCTCCAAGCCAACATAATAGAGCACATACCTTTATCATAGGTGGGGTACATCTGAATTGTATTAGAAAGTGCCTCACTATGTTAGACCATCGGATTCCTACGTTAGGTGAGGATTGCACCAATAGCATAGTCAAAGGCGTCTGTCTTAATTTGAAATGGTTGTTGCAGGTCTGGAAATGTGAGTACAGGTGCAGAGCAGAGGTGGTGCTTCATCTCAATGAATACCTTTTGTTGGGACTTGGACTAGGAAAAATTTGGTTTGTGATGCCCTTGGTAATCTGACTCAAAGGCCAAGTGATATGGGAGAATCCCAACATGAACCTCCAATAAAAGCTGGCAAGGCACAAATTTTTGTGAAGCTTTGTTAGAGTGGTCGGAGTTAGGCAATGTCAAATGACTTGGATCTTAGCTAGACACACATGCATGGCATGCTCATTTATGATGCAACCCAGATATTAGACCCGGCTCATGCTTATTGGGCTGTGTTATATTCTTTCCACAACTACCCCATGCGCGGGGGGGTTACAAGGGGGCGGTAGCTCCCCCTGTACATTGTGTCGGGCATTGTCAAGGGGTCACAAGGGAGTGGCTACCCCCCCTGTCAGGGGTTATGCAAGGGGGCAGTAGCCCCCTTGCACAAGTTTTAGAGTAGTGCCCTGCGAAAAAAAAATTGGACCCTATCTTAGGTGGGCGGACCTACCTATGGTTTTGTGCATGGATTTCGCACATGGTTTTGGGCATGATGGTTTTCAATCCATGGTATTTTGTAGATCCGATCAAGGGAACTATGGTTATGTTCTAATCTATGGTTAATGGATTGGCGTTTATGGATGCTTCGACATGTATATATATATATATTGTAACATTGAAAGGAACATAATGAAAAACAATCTAGTAGTCCCGGTTTTGGGATCCAGTGGAAAATATTTGTGTATAATTATTTTATGTTTTATTCTCTCGCCATTGTTTATTTTCTATTTTTTAGAATTTGTATGTAGGTAATTTTTGTATGGGGTTAAAACCTACATTTGGTATCAAAGTTGTTTTGCCTTCAAGGGGATGCCTTTGCTGCTGAGGGGTTTTTTTCTCGGGCCTGTGGTAGACCCTATTCAGTGGGAGATCTGCAGAATCGATTCTTATGGAGAAGGAAGATGGCGAGAAATGGAAATATAGAGATCAATAAATTTAATGGTCAGAGTTTTGAATTGTGAAAACTCAAGATGGAGGATCTGCTGGTGGATAAAGATAAGTGGATCGCAGTAGATCCGGGTACTAAACCAACAACAATGTCAATTGAAGACTGGGTGAAGTTGGATCAGAAGGCAAAGAGCACAATACGATTGTGTGTCTCAAGTTCTGTATTTCTTAATGTATCAGGGGAAGCTTCAGCGAAGGATTTGTGGGACAATTTAGGGACTTTGTACCAATCTAAGTCTTTGGTGAATAAATTGTTCCTACAGAAAAAGTTGTATAACCTGAGGATGAAAGATAGAGACTCGGTGACAGAGCATCTGAACGCATTTAATACTGTGGTAATCCAATTATTATCTATTGATATTAAAATTTTATATGAAGATAAGTGCATCAGTTTGTTGTGTTCTCTACCAGATTCATGGGATAGTCTGGTTGTTGCAATAGGTAGCAATGCAACTACCTTGTAGTTTGATGAAATAGTCTCATCCTTGTTGTCGGAGGAGATGAGATGGAAAAATATGGAGGGCCAGAATGGTGATGCCTTGTCTATACGAGGACGGTCCCAGAACAGAAACAAAAATAAGTCCTCGAGTGGGAGATATAAATCTAGAGGGAGATCTAAATCTCCAGGAAAACCTGTAAAGGTGTGTTGGAAATGTAGAAAGGAAGGGCACTTCAAAAGGAACTGTAAATCTAAAGCTCCTGAGAAAGGAAAGGGATCTAATGATGTTCCTTCTGCAGAGGTGAAAACCACCTTAGATGAAGGTGGGGATGTGTACTTGGCTTCTTCTTCAAGTACACATGTAGATCATGAGGCATGGTTGATTGACTCAAGTGCATCTTTTCACTTCACTCCCCATAGAGATTGGTTCTGCGAGTATGAGAAATATTATGGTGGTGATGTCTTCTTAGGGGATGATAGGAAGGCTAGAATCGTTGGTCGTGAAAAATTCAAGTAGAATTTTCAAGGTGGAAAGATTAGAACACTTCCGGGTGTTCTACATATTCCTGCATTGGCTAGAAATCTGATTTCTATAAGCAAGTTGGATGATGCAGGTGTAAAAACAATGTTCGAGAAAGATACTTGCAAGATGGTTCGGGGATCACTGGTATTGATGCGGGGAGTTTAGATTGGAACTTTGTAGAAGCTTCAAGGTAGCATTTTTATTGATGGGTGCAACAGTTTTGTGGTTCCTGAAAGTGGAGCAGAAAATCTAGTGGTCTCTGGAGAAAAGACCATGCTATGGCATCAAAGGCTTAGACATATTGGAGAGAAGGGCCTTCAAATACTTCATTGTAATGGTATGATAGAAGGTATGTCTAATTTCTCTCTGGATTTTTATTTTTGTGAAAATTATGTATATGGGAAGTAGAATCAGGCGTGTTTCCCCTTTGGTGGTAAGAGGGTGAAACGAATATTAGAGCTTGTGCACAGTGATGTGTTTGGACCTCTGAAGGTTCCATCACTGCGTAAGTTTGTGTACTATGTATCATTTATAGATGACTTCTCAAGGAATACATGGATATATTTCCTTAGGAAGAAATTTGAAGTCTTTGACAGGTTTAAAGAATTTAAGGCTCTAGCGGAAAACCAGACAGAGAAGAAGATAAAGGTGCTGAGGACATATAATGGTGGAGAGTTTTGTGAGAAGGAATTTGACGATTTCTGTAAGAAGAGTGGTATAGCATGATAAGAGACCACCCCATACACACTTAAGAAAAATGGAGTTGCAAAAAGAATGAAAAAGACGTTGATGGAAAGGGCAAGAATCATGCTCAGTGGTGCCGAGTTAGGACAACAATATTGGGCAGAGGCGATGGAGACTGCATGTTACCTGGTCAACAGATCACCTTCATCAGTGTTAGAGGATAAGACTCCACAAGAGGTATGGACTGGTAAGAAACGTTCTCTTTCACATCTAAGGGTATTTGGATGTGATGCATATGTACATGTTCCAAAGGAGAAAAAAACAAAGTTGGATAGTAAATCTGAAAAGTGCATCTTTATTGGGTATAAGGATGGTTTAAAAAGTTATAAGCTTTGGAACCTAGAAACAAGTAAGGTTGTGTATAGCCGAGATGTGATGTTTAGAGAGGTGAAATATGTTATTAAACATGAAGTCCTACTAAAGGAACTTGAGAACATAGAGTTTGAGCTAAAGGAGGAAGAATCAAACTCTACAACATAAGAGGAATCAGAAGATGAAGAGCCACAAACTTCGGTTGTGAGAAGATTAGTTCGAGAAAGAAGGTAGCCAGAAAGGTATAGTCCATATTCTTTCTGTTCAAATTTTTCCTTATCTATTACTGATGATGATCCCAAAACTGTGAGGGACGCAGTAGATTAAGAGGATGGAAAAATATGGAAATAGGTCATGGTTGATGAAATGGCATCTTTGCACAAAAATGAGGTTTGGGATCTAGTGGAGTTTCCGGCGGGAAGGAAACCCATTGGCAGAAAATGGGTGTTTAAGAAGAAGATGAATGCAGAAGGAAAGGTAGAGAAATACAAAGCTAGGTTGGTAGCAAAACGTTATTCCCAGGTGCAGGAAATTGATTTTGGTGATATCTTTTCTCATATTTCCAAGGTATCTTCTATTATATTACTTTTACTTGTTGTTGCTGCTTTTGATTTTGAGGTAAAATAGATGGATGTGAAGACCACATTTCTTCACGGGGATTTGGAAGAATAGATCTACATGAAGCTACCTAAAGGCTTTACGGTGGAGGGTAAGAAAGAACTGGTATGCAAGTTAAAAAAAGTCTATGTATGGGTTAAAACAGACCCCAAGAATGTGGTATCAAAAAATTGATACATTTATATAGGGACTTGGCTTCACCAGAAGCAAAGCAGATCACTATGTATATTTTTAAATTAATTGGTGATCGTTTTATTTATCTAGTCTTGTATGTGGATGATATGTTTCTTGTTGGAAATGACAGAGAAATTATTTAGGATTTAAAGACCCAATTGTCCTCCAAATTCGACATGAAAGATCTTGGTGCTGCAAACTATATTTTGGGCATGGAAATTAAATGGGATTGGGCAAAGAGGAAGCTCTGGTTAAACCAGAGGAAGTATGTCGAGACAATATTGTAGAGGTTTAATATGCAGGATAGCATACCGATGAAGGTTCATATTCCAGTAGGTGTAAAGTTATCTGTTGAACAGTGTCCCAAGACACAAGAAGAGGAAGAGGACATGTCTCATGCTGCCTGATGTATGGAATGGTATGTACTAGACCAGACATTGCACATGCAGTGGGAGTATTGAGTAGGTTTATGTCAAAACCAGGGAAGGATCATTGGACAAAAGTGAAGTGGGTTTTCAGGTATTTGTGTGGCACTAATGATTATGGTTTGTGCTACCAAGGAAGACCAACATTGGATAGAGTTTTGGACGTCCATGGCTTTGTTGATGCAGACTGGGCTGGAGATTTGGATCAGAGAATATCTACAAGTGGGTATGTGTTTAACCTATTTGGAGGTGCAGTCAGTCGGATGAGTAACAGACAATCTGTAGTGGCACTTTCAACTACAAAGGAAGAATACATAGCATCCACTCATGTAAGTAAGGAAGCAGTTTGGTTGCAGAGATTGTGTTCAAGTACGAGGTTAGGACAATGAGTTATAAGGATAAGCTGTGACAGCCAAAGTGAAATTTTCTTGGAAAAGAATCCTGCTTATCATTCAAAGACAAATCACATTGATGTTCAGTATCAATTTGTGAGGGATATGGTTGAGGAAAAAAAGGTGTTGTTGGTAAAGGTGTACACTTTGAAGAATATTGTAGATGTATTGAAAAAGTTTGTGAGAACTGAGAAGTTCTCTTGGTGTAGAGAAACAATGGGTGTTGCTGGGCTGGATTAATGACTAAGCACTCTTGTGGCCCATTGTGGAAAGAAAACATCAAGTGGGAGAATGTTGGATTGTGTTATATTCTCTCCACGACTACCCCAAGCCTGGGGGGGTTACAGGGTGAGCGGAAGCTTTCCGTGTATGTTGTGCTGAGTGCTATCATGGGGTCACAAGGGGTGTAAGCAGGGGGCGGTAGCCCCCTTGCACAAGGTCTGGGGCAGTGCCCTAGGAAAAATATTTTGGACGCTATATTAGGTTGGCAGACCTACCTATGGTTTTGTGCATGTATTTCGCACATGGTTTTGGGCACGATGGTTTTCAGTCCATGGTACTTTGTAGATCCGGTAAAGGGAACTACGGTTATGTTCTAATACAGGGTTAATGGATTGGGGTTTATTGATGCTTCGACATGTATATATATGTATTGTAACATTGAAAGGAACATAATGAAAAATCAATCTGTAGTCCTGATTTTGGGATCCATGGGAAAATCTTTGTATACAATTGTTTTATGTTTTATGAATCTCTCACCATTGTTTATTTTTTGTTTTTTAGAATTCGTATGCAGGTAATTTATGTACAGGGTTAAAACCTACATTTGGTATCATAGTTTTTTTGGCTTCAAGAGGACGCCCTTTGCTGCTGAGGGGTTTTTTGCTCGGGCCTGTGGTAGACCCTATTTAGTGGGAGATTTGCGGGGTCGATTCTTGTAGAGAAAGAATATGGTGAGCAGTGATGGCAATCATTTTGAAACTCTCCTTGTGTTTGTATAAACTGAAAATGTCGGTGATCTCTATAGATGGTCATCTCCTTCCCCAGAATGTAATGTTTTGAAGGCCTCCAAGCTGACACGATAGAACACACATCTTTATCATAGGTGGGGTACTTCTGAATTGTATTGGAAAGTGTCTCACTATGTTAGGCCACCAAATTCCCACGTTGGGTGAGGATTGCACCAGTAGCATAGTCAGAAGCTTATGTCTTAATTTGGTATGGTTCTTGCAGGTTTGGAAATGTGAGTATAGGTGTAGAGCATAGGTGGTGCTTCATCTCAACAAATACCTTTTTTTGGGACTTGGACTAGGAAAAATTTGTTTTGCATTACCCTTGGTAATCTGACTAAAAGGCCAATTGATATAGGAGAATCCCAACATGAACCTCCAATAAAAGCTGGCAAGGCACAAAAATTTGCAAAGCTCTGTTAGAGTGGTCAGGGCTAGCCAATCCCAAATGACTTGGATCTTATCCAGATCCACATGCATGTCATACTCATTTATGATGTAACCCCGATATTGGACCCGGCTCATGCCAAAGGGGCATTTCTCAAATTTGGCACATAGTTTGTGTTGTCATGGAGTTTGAAGGACTTGTCGAATGTGTTGCAAGTACTCTTCCCAACTCTTTTTGAAGATGAGGATGTCATCTAGATAAACAACTACTAATGAGTTGGCGAAGGGCCACAAGATGTCATCCATTAGCCTCACAAAAGTAGTAGGGGCATTTATCAACCCGAAAGGCATGACCAACCATTTAGAAAGGCCTTCCCTGGATTTGAAGGTGATCTTCCATACATATTTTGGCTTTATCGAAACCTAGTGATATCCAGAGTTCAAATTGATCTTTTCTAAAGTAATTAGCCCCCTTGAGTTGGTCCAGAAGGTCATCAACCCATGGGATTGGATACCTACTCCTAACAGTGATTTTGTTTAGTGCCCTATATTAATGCAGAGCCTCCAAGACCCATCCTTCTTTTGTACAAGCACATTCGGGCTTCCACAAGGTGAGGAACTTAGTCAGATGTGCCATTTTTGTAGCAAATCCTAGATCTGCCACTTGATCTCTTCATTTTCTAGAATGGAGCGACCGTATATCAACCCATTCGGTAAAGATGCTCTAGGAGTCAAATCGATTGAATGCTTGACCTGACAGTGTAAGGGTACCCCTGTGGGTGAGGAGAAGATGTCCTCGTATTCTTCCACAACCTTATCCACCTGCTTTTCCTACGTGGAGGAACCCTTCATAGGGGCCATAGATGTGGCCACGATCTTCTCCTTACTTTGCAAGAGAATCAAAAAGAAAACAAATTTCCCAGTCTGGGATATGATTTTAATGCATTGCTTAGTAGATATCAAAGAGATCGGGGTAGGTTTGGCTACCTCTTGTATCTTGTATAACTAATTACCCAAAGTAATAATAACAGTGCGAGGCCAAGACTCCTACATAGCATGATGCTTCCACAAGTATGGTTGGCCTAATAATACATCAAAAACTTCATGAGTAGCAACGTCACATAGTACCTCATCCGTGAAGGGTTTGATGCTATATGTAATGTGTCTTTATTGGTTGACACGGAGATCACTAAGAAAAAAACCAGGTTGTAGAGAGAAAAAACTAAGGTAACCTCAAACCACTTTGGAGTCTAAAAACTAGCCCTTCTAAACTCAGAGGGGGATCTCTGATTAACAGCTCAATCAAAATGAAAGTTTTTGTTCTTAGGCTCAATGGCTAGAACAACAGCAGGTATGAATTTCTTTACATAATGGAAGGCTCAAGAGATTTTCATTTGGCATGGAGTCATTATAAAATGAGTTAAGAATCTTTGGAAATTATTTTGTAGGGTACTAGATTCCAAAGGCATGTATTTCAGCAATATGCTAGACATTAATCACCTATAGCATGAAATGAAGAAGAGGAATACACTCATAGCTTTGAAAATAGAGCATCGTAACGAGGAATTATGTATTTAACTCATTAATTTAAAAGTGAATATGTGAATATAAGGTATACAACACAGTGATATGAATTCTACATCTAATTACTTATCCACATGAGAAGCTTAAACACAATGAATAACAAAGAAAACACACATCACTAAGAAAGAGACCATAAATGTTGAAAAATGAATCTTTGGCACAAAACCCTTGTACTTTTGTCCAAACATTTTTATATTAATCAAATGCACATGGTTACAATAGGTTTTCTCTTCGAATTCCAACCCCTCTCTCTCCTTTCAACTTAAGTTTTATAGAAAAATTATAGCATACTCAGATCCATAATTTGTGAGAAGTTTTAATTACGAAATATCTCAAAATATAAAAAGATTATCAAGATCCACAAGAAATGGATCTAAAAACCTCCTTATCTATATTTAGTTTTCTATTTAAAATTATCAAGGAGATAGTAAGATCTGATCCCAAGTCAAACTGATGAGGTGGCTCACCAACAATTATCCATGAACCTTTTTTTTTGGCAAATTCCTAAAAAATAGGCTTTAAAAATCTCCAAAACTGTGATAGTTGTGTAAAATTTGAGAGATTTTTTTGTAAATGAGCCCATTCTAGACAAAATCCTCTTTCATATTTGGAAAATTAATTTTCAAATTCCAGAGACCATGCCCAAAATTGTTGAATAAAATAGGTAATTATTTAATATTTAAATAAGGAAAAATGGGTTGCAAAGATTCCTTCTAATCTTCCAAACTATGACACCTATGTAAAAATTGAGAGAGATTATTTTAAATAGTTCCATTCCTAAAGAAAACCTATTTTGTTTTCAAAAATTAATTCCCATTTTTTCGGAAACCGTGCCTAAAGTTATTGTCTTTTATAGGAAAAAAAGTCTAAAAAACAGAGTTTTGTCAAGTGAAAACAAAACATGCTTTTTCACCTTTTCCCTTTGATTGTTGAGTTTGTGTCATTATTTTTTAAATAGTAACATTTGTGAATAACATAATATAATGGATTAATCTTGCATGACTCTTAACCTAGCACAATATAACTTCCACTATCTAGTAACACTTGAGATTAAACATGACAATAAATCAAACATATATAAAAATGATTAATTACACCACTAGTTAACCATGATGATTACCCTCTGGTGATGTAAATTCAAATGAATTCGAATGTAAAATCATGAAACAACATGTCACCATTTATTTAGCCAGTGCTCGCTTATTTTGGTACCCGCTCATTTGTTGACGCATGTTCTGCTAGCGCTTTGATCTTGACATATAAAAAATAAAAATAAAAATTCTACCCTAACAATCCAACTGTCAAAGTCTTTAGTTTGATATGTTTTTAATTTACGCTGACAATCCAACCCTCAACGCCTTTATTTGGAATTTTTGAATTGGCACTGAGAATTCAACTGTCAGCGCGCCTAAAATTTGAACGAAAATTGAAAATTGCTTAACCTTGTACTCTGAAGCTAAACTAAGATAATAGTTGGCACTAGTGGGGATGTTTTCCTCCTTGTGAGGCAGTAAAGAACTCGCAACTCCAATGCATGATCCATTGGGCTGCTCCCAATTTCAAACTGAAACCAAATTGAAAGTTGAAACTAACCATGTTGAAAACTAAACGCTGAAAATCAAACTGAAATAAATAAATAAATAAATAAATGCTTGCCCCAACAAGCTTATTGCACACCATTTCCAACTCTAACCTACTGGAAAAATGCTAAAGTCAAGTGGTACAAAAATGCCAATGAATCCAATCAAGTAGTTGCTCAAATAAATGGACTGCTTGGCAGTGCTTCAATAAACTTAAAATCAAACAATATAATGACAATGGAAATTGTTGATAAATTTGTTTCTCATAGTAAAGACATGGTTGAAAATTAAAGCTGAAAAAGCCTTTCATATAGTCAGTTACGGGATGATAAAAGTAATGTTTTGTTTGATGATCTTCAAGGTAATTCGTAAATTGATTGTTATGGTTGGTTTGTTCATGTGTCGTCTTTATTTCAAACCATCGTTCTAATTGTGAATTGTCAAATTTTTTTTCCAAAACAAAACATTCTTCAATCATGAGAAACGAGGGCAGCACTACCTCCTTTTGTTTTGGCTAGAAAAATATTTCAAAGTATTGACTCAGATCTTGGAAATTTTGGGACTGTTTTTGAGCCTCTAAAAAGTCAACATCTTTCTCAAGTTTATAATAAATTTTCCAAGAAAATGAGTTTTATCCATGGAAGAAAATTTGCATGAATTTAAATAAATAGATAAAAACCTTGAAAAAACTTCATCAATTCAATCATCATGAAAATTGTCCCAATATTCCTTAAAACCTTTAATAGAAGCAATATTTGCCACATACACTATCATCTTGATTTGTTAGGAAATTGGATATGAAATTATGCTTTGGATTGATTGGACAGTGGAGTCACCATTCATGTTTCGAACTCTGGATCGTTTGAAAATGGAGTTGCGAGGTGAATGATGCACATCTTATGTATGTCTAACTATTGTTCACCATTAGCAATAAGATTTGAATCTATGTCATTCTCCAAAGGAAGATTTCACCTTAGCTCCTCGGAAATAGCGCCAAAATGTTATCACTTAGAAAAGACCCCGGCTATAGAGGGAAAAAACCAAGGTAACCTCAAACCTCTTTGGAGTATAAAAGCTAGCCATTCTAAACTCAAAGGGGGATCTCTCATTAATAGCTCAATCAAAATGAAAGGTTGTGTTCTTAGGCTCAAAGGCTAGATCAACAGTAAGTATGGATTTCTTTACATTATGGAAAGATCAAGAGATTTCCATTGGGCATGGAGTCATTTAAAAATGATTTAAGAACCCTTTAAACTTAGTTTGTATGGTATTGGATTCCAAAGGCATGTATTTCATCAATATGTTGGACATTAATCGCCTATAGCATGAAAGGAAGAAGAGGAATACACTCAGAGCTTTAAATACAGAGCATCATAATGAGGAACTCTATATTTGACTCATCAGCTGAAAAGTGAATATCTGAATATAAGATATGGAGCATTGTGACATGAATTCTACATCTACTTACTGATTCAGATGAGAATCGTAAACACTCAATGAATAACAAAGAAAGAACACAACACTAAGAAACTGATCACAAATGTTGAAAAATGAATCTAAGGCACAAAACCCTTGTAATTTTGTCAAAAAAATCCTCTATTAATCAAATTCACATGCCTACAATAGGTTTTCTCTTCAAATTCCAACCCCTCCCTCTTTTAAACATAAGTTTTATAGAAAAATTACAGCATACTCAGATCCATAATTTGTGAGAAGTTTTAACTACAAAATATCAAAAAATATCAAGATCCACAATAAATTGATCTAAAATCCTCCTTATCTATCTTTATTTTTATATTTGAAATTATCAAGGAGATAATAAAATCTGATCCCCATGTCTAATTAATGAGATGGTTCATCAACAACTATCCATGAGTTCTTTTTTTTTTTGGCGAAATCCTGAAAAATAGGCTTCAAAGCGCCATTTGAATATTCAAAATCATGTCATCTATGTATACTATGAGAGAGGTTGTTGTAAATGAGCCCATTATGGACAAAATCCTCTTTCATATTTGGAAAAATCATTTTTAAATTCTTGGAAACAATGCCCAAAGTTGACGACTAAAACACTAAATTATTTAATATTTAAATATGGGAAAATGGGTTGCAATAATTCCTTTGAAACTTCCAAACCATGATACTAGTGTAAAATCTAGAAGTGGTTATTTTAAATGGGTATGTTTTCCACAAAAAATTCTTTTAATTTTCAAAAATCCATTCCCCTTTTTTCAGAAATTGTGCCCAAAGTTATTGTCTTTTACAGGGAAAAATAGTAAACAAAATAGAGTTTTGTCAAAGTGAAAACAAAAACATTAGGGAATTTTTGAGGCCTAAAATGGGCCTCCTAAGGAAATTATAAAATAATAGTGGAAATAATAAAATAAGATTAGATGACATCATCGAATTTTAGAGGGGAAATATATATATATATATATATATATATATATATATATATATATATATATTTTTTTTTTTTTTTTTTCCAACTCGTATTTTCAACATATCTCCCTATGGGTTTACTCAAATTTCGAGCGGAAACACTTGTTGGATGCATAATTTGATTCCTCATCCAAAATTACCCATGTTGCATACTTTCGATGGACCCTGCTACACAAAAACTGAGAAATACATGAAAAACGTGATTACAATCACGTTTTTTCATGTATTTCTAATTTTTCATGTAGCAGGGTCCGTCGAAAGTATGCAATATGGGTACTCTTTGGATGAGGAATTAAATTTTGCATCCAACGAGTACTCCCGCTCAAAATTTGAGTAAAACCTCAGGGAGATAAGTTGAAAATACGAGTTCGAAAGTAGTTTTATTATTTTAATATTTTTTAATCTCTTTACTTTTTTACTGCAAAAATGGTGAATCATCCCCCATGGTTGACATCATCATTTTGAATCCTATTGGTTCTTATAAAGTTTATTTTGGTTGTACATTTTTCTTAGGAGGCCCATTTTAGACCTCAAAAGTCGTGTAATGTATGCTTTGGCACCTTTTGCCTTTGACTGTTGATTTTGTGTCATTATGTTTGAAATAGTAACCTTGGTGAATAACATAATATAATGGATTAACCTTGCAAAATATAATTTCCACCGTCCAAAAACACTTGAGATTAAATGTGACAGTAAATCAATCATACATAAAAATGATTAATTACACCACTAGTTTACCATAATGATTACTCTCCAATGGAGTAAATTCAAATGAATTCCAATGTAAAATCATGAAACAACATGTCACCATTTATTTAACTAGTGCTCGCTTGTTTTGGTACCCTCTGCTTTGCTGACGTATGATCTATCAGCGCTTTGACCTTGTGTTGTCACTGCTACAACACCCTCCAAAATTTCAGCCTACACTCAATGCTGGAGCATTCGTTGGTCTTGTACATTGTCATCATAAACTTTGAAACTCATTCCATGTGTTTTCTTGAGGAATTTTTGTCCCCTTTGCAAGATAGGAAAAAAGTCGTATTTTCACATGTTGGTTGTCGCATCATGTATATACACATGCTCTGGTGTTTTCAAAATGTAACATTTTGTGTAAATGAGTTTTTCTAACCATTTAAACACCCACCGCACTCATTTCCAAGGTTTTAAGCATTGTCACACACATGTCATCGTAAAATGTATCTTAAGTGTCGCACTTGACGTAAAGTTTTCATAAATTTTTCACACGAAGGGAGATGCATTATCATGTGTCCTGGATAATCTATGTTTTTGTGTCGTCAAGTATTCTAAGTGTGTGATCACAGTCGAAGTTTTATCACTATTCACATCAACTTCACTGATCCTGCACTTAGTCATTTTCTGGAAAGCTTCCTAACCAAGCAACCTAGATTCACCGGGCCTCCTTAACCTGCGTAGTATCAGTCCTCTACTATGACCTTGCCTCTTGTCACTATGCAATGTGCAGTTCCTACCTCCCAGTACTGCTACACTATGCAGTTTATGTGCTCAAGACCTAGCCTTGACCCCCAGAACTGCCCAATTTGTTCTCCCATCTTGGCCTTAACTGCACACTCGCAATCTCTAGCCTCAAGCTCATCCTTGAGCTTCTAAAATTCACAACTGCCTAACGGACCAACCTCTCTTGTCTCCCATAACTATGCAATGTGCTCACCCAGTGCTAATCCCCTCATCCTGTCACACTGACCCTCGGAATTGAATAGTTTGTCCCCTCAAACCAGGCTGAATTGTGCACTGCGTAGTCTCAAGGCCCAAGGCTCCCCTTGCCTACTTTAAATGCACAATTGCACACTCACTGAGCCCTTTTCCTAGCCTTTGATCTGGTTTTGGCTCAGTCAATGGATCAACATGCTAAATCTTAAACTAGGGGGTTTTCGAACTAATGTTGTCTCGTCATGAGTGAATTGCATAAACAGGTACCTTATTGTGCCATGGTGAGATTATGAAGAAGGATATGAAGGAGCGCAACATGATGAAAGACCATCTTGTAGCTGAATACACAAGATGATCAATCAAGAGAAAGAAAAGGGACACCAGTTTGTGATCACCATTCAATACTTGAGATCATTGAAGATCCCTTATCACCAAACCATGCAGAGGTGAAAAGAAGAAGACCTACAGCACACAATGACGGCAGTGGCTTGAAATTTTGACTTCGTCATGCAAGTCTATGTCAGCAGTGTCTTGTCATGTCATGTCATGTCATTAGTTGTCACATGCCACACCATTGTGGTTAATGATGTAAATTATGTTTCGAAAATGTATTGTAAAGTGGATGTCCAAAGGACATGTATGGAGTATGAAGAGTCATGTAAAGTTGAAATTTATAGGAAGTCAAACAATCATGAGGGTAGATGAAGAGTCATAAGGAAGGTGAAGCATCACTTCTTCATTGTTATATATACACCCTCATTATAAGAAAAGGGGACTTTTCACCTTGGTTCCTCCCGCAAGGCATTAGAGAGATAAGCTAGTTCTTGGATCTAGTGTTGTTCATCGTATACATGTGTCTTGGAAATTTTACTTAATATAAGAAGCCCTATAGACCAGCACGTTCTTCATGCATGGATTATGGATATTTGTAATATTATTCTATGAATGTTTGTAATTCATGTTTGCTTTAATCTGTGGTAAACTAGTTGAACTATTTCAGGTATTGTGGTACATATCATATTGAGAATGTATTCTAATTTCTATTATCATTGTCGCATCCTTGTGGACTATTCCATTGGATATTAAACAGATCCTCGTCATTACATTTTTTTCACCGATTATCGCATCTCTATGGACTATTATGCTTGATTTTGTATGAATCCTTCTCGTTTATGTTTGTCTCTACTAGGGTGGTACTACTACCTCTCTCTTAGAGGCTCACTTTTCCTCCCCTCCACAATGAAATAACTTTGACACACATACGATCGAACACTCACCAGGCACACCCCCCTTGCTTTTCGACATTTTCATTTCTCTCTCTTACTGACAATTAGAGCCAAGGCATATCTTTAAGATAATCGACAACTGGGCCATATTCTAAATGGGGCTCCTATCCCAAATGGTGTGAGGTCTAATTGGGATCTCATATCGGGGAGACACCTTGAATGTTGGTGGGTCTAGCATTGTCAACATTTATGGTGCTAGAAAGAGGACAGCAATATTTTTATGGTTGATAACCTCACCAACCCCAATATTACTTCCTATGGTCAAGGCAGTAACATTCCCAAAACTCCATTGCACACATTCCTGAATTTGGTAATTCTTCTCATCCTAGAACTACACAAGCTTACAAAGTCTCTTACGATTAGATTTGTGCCATCTACCCTCTCACCCGAAATTTTACGAGAGCTATTGGATTGATACCCGGAGTAGAAACTCTTCCATATTTTTCGAAGAAGAACCAAAGCACCCCCAATGGGATAGTGGTCTCAACAGTTGAAGAATTGGTTCTCTCCACCCTTGAAGAGTTAGCAGATTCGGAGGATAACGCAAAAAAACCAGAATAACCCCCAACATTCAATGGTGGTGATGGTGATAACATAGTGCTCTCGGACGATACTTTCCGCGGGTTAGGTGGAGAATAAGAAGAAAAAAAAACTAATCATATTCTGACGAAGAAGGGGAAGACAATAACGAAGACATGATTGACCAAGATGTGCGTTGGATGACTTAGGGCCCACTTGCACTGTCGGGTGTGTTACATAAGATGCCAAGGCACTCGGAGAAGCTACTAACGAAGTATGACCCTGACAAAGCAATAAAGGTGGAGGACCATCTAGACAACTTCTACCTACATCTACAAACACTTGAGGTAAGTTATGATGATGTTGAATGTAAACTACTTTCATGTACCTTAGATGGCAAAGCAGCTGTATGGTCATATCCTTCCTCCAAACTCAATCTAAAATTGGAGGGGTTTTAAGAAAAAATTTCTTGAAAAATTCGTTGATGATAAAACCCCTGCCTTTCTTTTGAAAGAGCTCAATAATCTCAAGATGGAGCAGAAAGAAAAGGTGAAAGATTTCAATCAGAGGTTTAATTATATCTTGAACAAATTTCCACCAAACATAAAACCTCATGACTCCATCACAATTGACTATTTCACATCTTCCTTACCATCAAGCATTGCACAATTCGTGAAAAGAACTATGAAACCAACTTTGGTTGAAACTTTTGAAGAGGAGATTGCAGTTGAGAAGGACTTGCATGCAATTGTATTCATCGCATATGACGAAGTAACGAAAGACTCCAAAGAAATGGGGAAAAGGTCTCAGACCTTCGTAAGCAAGGCCAAAGAAAAATAAGCAATTAATCTTGAGAGCTTGACCCATACTATCAAGTCTTTGTCCAATGAGTTGGCAGAATTGAAACAAAGGTCAAGCGAGACCACCGTGAGTAGCAAGCCTCCCAAGTTCAACCTTCTAAGAAGGACTTCCAACTCTGGCAACAACAATAATCAGTTGGCCAAGTCTACACAAAGCTTGAACATTGTGTTAAATATCAAAAGTATGGGCATGGATCAGTACTTTTCATTTCATCAAGAATAACATTCAGAGAAAGCATGCCCACAGTGAAACCACAACATGAATGATCTAGTTGTGCACTTTATTGACACAGTGTTTACTGATGAGAAGACTAAAATTGCAGGAGAAAAGGAGGAAATTGTTGCAGCCAAAGAGACTCCAAGCACGGGGCATGCAGTCAACACATTCAGTTGTGCACTCATAGCTGGAAAGAGAAATGTCGAGAATCAACCACTGAGTGATGACCCAACCCAGAAGAAAACCATTTGATATAACTTAAGAAGCCAAGGGTTGGCTCCTACACGAGTTGACAAAGCAAAATTTGAAGGAACATTTGTTGAGGAAGATCAGTCTTCCCATCAACTCAACGCAAAACACTCATAACAAATATGGGAATGAAGTCATAGTGAAAATCACTTCTGCATACGACAAAAGTAATTTTATCACTCCGGAAGTAGCAGACAATCCAAATCCCCCTAGACACTTCGGCAATCTCTCCCACATTGGATTACAACATTGTCAATGAAATGAAGAAGGATCACGAAAATATCTCACTATTTGAATTAAAAAAGATCACGAGCCAGCGGAACATGCTCCTACTCGCATGTGGACAATCTATCTCAGGTAATGATTCTTATTCACAAAAGGGAGCCGAATCTGGTAAGTCCACTAGTTCCATGGAGTTCGTACTTAATGCTTTGACTTTCGATGTAAATACTCTGCCCTCTATTTTTGTTGACATTTGAAATTTTAAATTACGATGTACACAATTTCTTAGTTGATTATGGTGCATCGGTAAACATAATGCCTCTATCTATCGCAAACCAATGCAAAATGGAATAAAACGGATCCACAGATCATTCAGTTGGACAAGACTCTTATCTATGCAATTGGTGAACTCAAAAATGTGCTTATTTGCTTATCATATTATCACTGAGTTGACCAATGTATAAACATAGTAATTGTGGAAATTATGGTAGCATATGGTGTGTTATTGAGAAGATACTGGTCCAGCATGTTACAGGGGTACTTTTTGACAGACTATTCACATTTGTGGCTTCCATATAAGGGCATAAACAATCAGATCTAGGTGAACTCATAGCGATATATGAAACACGCGGTAACCCCCTTAGAGGAAGAAAATGAGCCAACAGATTTTGTGGACCTCATCTTTAGCAATTGATTTTTGGAAACTCAACTGGGGTGTTATCTTGCTCAGCCATCCCCAGTCCCACTACACACACAGTTGGAGCTCCTTCCTAGTTCAACTGGTGAAAATGATATTTGTATACTTAGTAGTGATAATAATAATAGTACTAGTGTAAAATGTAGCCGTTATACATATGATATGTGGACTTTGTATTTTTATGGTTCCAAAACGTAGGAGGGCTCTAGAGCTGGTTGTGTTTTAATAGACTTGTGACAAAGAAAACAACTAATATCTAGTCGCTTGGAATTTGAGTGCATGAACAAAAATGTGGAATATGAAGCACTCAACTTGGGTTTGCGGAGAGCCATCGACCTTAATGTTGTGGTTCTCAAAGAAATAAGTGACACAGAAATTATTGTACAACAAGTATGTGATACCATACAATGTGTGTCACCTCATCTCAAAAGTTACCAACAAGAGGTATGGCATTTGATTTCACATTTCCAAGCTTTTAATATTATCTATGTTCCTAGAATGTGTAACACAGTTGTAGATGCATTGGCAAATGTTGTTGCTAGGTTGTCACCACTTAGGGACAATTTTTCTGTAGAAATTCTTTATAAGCCATTTATCCCTGATAATATTACTAATTTACGCATTTTCAATGATGACTAGCAGATACTGCATTTTATGGAAAACGTCGATGTATTCAAAGATGCAACAATTGATGAGGACGAGAACGAGAAGGCATTGCAAGATGCAGCTAGCACAAGCAAAGGAAACCTCATTCTGAAAGGCGTGGTATCATTAGAAAGTTGTATGACTTGCAAAATCACTTATGAGGGCCATTTAATGCGATGACCCATAGCTCAACGTTGCCACATGAGCAGATAAATTTGGGAACATAAAAGGATCCGAAGTATGTCAATCTTCATACTTGCTGCACACCACAGGAGCGACAAGATTTTATTTGCTTATTCAAGCAATACTGAGATGTATTCGCATGGACGTATGACGATCTCAAAACTTATGACATGTGAATTATCCAACATGTAATTCCAATAAAAGAAGGGTCCAAGTCGTTCCAACAAAAACTACAAAAGGTACATCCTACACTTGAGCTTCTCACTCAAAAGGAGCTAAGGAAGTTGTTGGATGCTCAGATCATTTATAAAGTGTGGCATTCTATTTGGGTATCAAACTTGGTCCCAGTAAGGAAGAAGTCTGAGGAAATCCACTTGTGTGTTGATTTCCACAACCTGAACTGCGCATCGTACAAAGACAACTACCCCGTGTTGTCTATGGAGCAGATATTGCAAACAATATCGGGGTCAAAAATCTTTTCTTTATTGGATGGGAATTTGGGATACAATCAAGTTCTAGTCTCAGAGCATAACAGACTTAAAACAACGTTTCATACTAAGTGGGGTATGTTCGCATTCAAGAGAATGCCTTTTGGGTTGATTATTTTCAATGTGACAATTCAACGTGCCATGGACATTGCATTCCATAGATTGATTGGACAAAGTGTGGTGGTCTACCTCGATGATGTCATGGTATTTTCTAAGAAGAGATCCGACCACATATGCCATTTATGAAAAAATTGCGAGTGATGTCGCAAATACAGTATATCCCTTAATCCCAAGAGGAGTGTTTTGGCAGTTTTTGAGGGTAACCTCTTGGGCCACATCATTGCCAAGAGTGGTATTAAAGTAGATCCTGAGAGGGTCAAAGTAATCACGCAGATTCCCTTCCCATTGAACAAGAAATTTATGCAATCCTTCGTGGGGAAAATCAACTTCCTTCATAAGTTCATCTTTGACTACACTCAGATTGTCAAGCCAAAACATGACATGGTAAAGAAGGATGCAATCTATAGATGGGATAAAAGGGAAAAGTACGCATTTTCCCGTATCAAGCAAGCTATCATAAAAGCACCTACTCTATACAACCCAAATTTCACCAAATATTTTTTGCTCTACACCTTTGCTTCTGACACTTCTCTCGTTATTGTGCTTACGCAAAACGATGATCAAACAACGAGCAACCAATATATTTTATGAATGCTAATCTTCAAGGACCTGAACTCAACTATCCCTCCATTGATAAACAATCTTACACAATATACAAGGCAATGAAGCACTTTCGGCCCCATCTTTTGAAAAATCATTGTATTATCTTTGTTCCACACCCAACAGTCAGATTATTGTTTGTTCAACAAGAGCTAGGTGAGAGAAGAGCGAACTGGATGACCGAGTTACAGGAGTATGATCTAGAGTTCAAACTATTTCACACCATCAAGGGCCATGGTCTATGTCAACTAGCAGCAAAAGTAGTGGATGAAAAAGAAGAAGAAGATCCTTCTGGATGGGAATAGGAAATCGAAATGTACAATGTAGAGCGAATTGCTCCCACTATTATCACAAACTCTTGGTACGCATATGTGCGCCAATACCTTGATCATGGCATCGTGCCCTCCTATTTATCCACACAGCAGAAGAGGGCACTTAGACTCAAAAAATTATCTTACCAATTGGTGCATGGGGTGTTTTTCAAAAAGCACCATAATGGAGTATTACTCAAGTGTTTGGAAGCGCGCGATTCAGAGAAGCTTGACCTCTAAAATAGAAAACATTGAGCATGAAACTCATGCTTCAAAAATAACAATAATAATTTTTCTCTCATTTTACAATATACAAGAATCAAAAGTACATTTCATATTTATGAAGACCGAACCTAGTTACACATTTTTCAACAATTTAGAGTCAAACATTTTATGTCATGGTGAGCATATTTTCTTGTGGGTAAAAGGCCTTTAGTTTCACCAACTTCCACTTCATGATTAAGAGGAACTAAAAGAACGACTTCAACTGCGCAAAGTCTCGAAAAAAGACAAGTCTTGATTGTAGCAATGCGCTGAGAGGGCCTATCATTCCTGAGACCCTCTACTTTTGGCAGCAACTCAATTCTTATGCAAAGAGAATAAATATTGGTTGACAGGCATGCAAGAAGAGGGTAGAAGTAGGTTTGGGTAGAGGAGCGCTTGGAACTAATACCATTGGTGTAATGAAGAATGAGCATGAATTTCATTTCATTAAAGAAGATACACATATAAATACAATATTTTGACCATTGGATTAGACTTCCAAGGTTTCTTGGACTTGTAGTAACTATCCACATCCCACACCATAACCCTAATGGATTAGGTGTCCAACAAATACAAATATCACCATTACATAGCAATATCAACAATATTTTGTAAGGTTTTCATCTTGAACACTTCTCATAAAAAAATCATGATTTCTCAAGTAATTGAATGCATCATGATATTATATCAACCATATATCACAAGTCAATAGATTATATCACCCATAATTTGCATTAAAAATTTGAATTTTCAAAAAAAAAAATTGCTCCTATTTTAGGGAGATTTTATTCTTCCCCTTCATAAGTTTTCTTTTAATGTGATTATTTAAAGTTATTTTGTATAGACACAAAGGCACAAATCAATCAACATCCCAAATGAATCTAACAAAATATGCATGCAATGTCTCTAAACATCACTAAGATTCAAATTATATGGATTATGAAAAACACGCGAAGGAAAAGTGAAAAATTTTGGTATTCCACTTTGAGGGCACAACTCAACCAACATCTCAAAAATGTTCTATATGAAATATAGAAAAACAACAAATCACCTTAGAAATTAATTTCACAATGATATAAATATCACCATTATAAAGTGATATCAACGATATTTCGCAAGTTTTCTCCAAGGAGTTGGATCCAATGGCAGAAAGCGATGATTTTTTCACCACTGGGCAAGGTTCATTTCCCATGAGAGCTTCCCTGGAGACATGGGATCACCTTGAGGTAGTGGTTGAACATTTGGTTGCATGCAAAGAAACAATATTAAATGATCTATGATCTGTGAACACATAAGTGGATAAAATTCCATCCCCATGTCCTATTTTTAAAGGTCAAAAGATCTTTATCTCGAACAATTTTTCTCCCTTGTTGTCTGGGTTCAAATCTCCACAGACATTTAACTGGCATGTTTATATCATTTATGAAAAGTTGTAACTAGTGTAATGGTGGCAGACGCTCTTTCGAAGTTACGAGTTCTCCAAAAATTCTCATTCTGATTTAAAAAATAAAAATAAAATCAATATTTCATAAGTTTTGCTTAACCACACTGATGAATTCAGAAATTTGGAAAAATGGAAATATGTTGTGGGTAGCCTAGCACATGTGGAGAATTTAGTGAAATTAGACAGAATTTGGAAATTCAGTTCGGTCTGCTTGGCACATATGAATTCAGTGGCAAGGAAATTGAGGATATAAATTCAATAACCAATATGTGGTTTTGAATTTTAAAACAATTTTATCTGAATTCCACTAATGAGGCCAAAGAATTTGGAATAAGACTTTGTTTGTCGAAAATTAACTTTGAAATATTGTAAACAAGTTTCTCCCATGGAAACATTTAAAATCATGTATTTGTTTTCTTCTACATAAAAATTATAGTGTACATTCTTTGTCATAAGAAAAACATAAATTCATTCCACTGAAACCATAGTTTTAAAATTAAGCTAAAGAATTCACAAATTCAAAAATAAGATTCGATTCATCAAATTAATATGTGTGATTCAGTTCGCTTGGTGATCAGAATCAAAGAACACAACAGAGAACGATAATTGAATTCTTAGAGAATTCAGAAGATAATTATTTTAAACAAGAAGACATTAAACTTGTGGAGAAGAAAATCACAGGTTTTTCATTACATTATAGGCTTTTCCTTGCCTGGATTTCTCAAGCTGAGGAAAGAGTATATATATATATGATCCAAGGCTCTAAGAACATGGTTTCTGCATGTGCAAAGGGCAGTGTCTAGAAGTCAATAGGCAGTGGAATTTGTTAACAAGTGGTGTATTTGGTTGGTTGAAAATGGTTGAAGACTATGACAATCAACATCGGGTGTCTTCTGGAGTATTCTTTGGATTTGCATCTAACATTATCCCACTTGAATCCAAATGAAAAATCATGAATCAATTCACTCCCATTCTTATCATGCCCCTACATAACTCATGCTTATTTCTTGGCAGAATCTTAGTAAGCATATCAACAAGGTTCTTATCTGTATGGATATTTTCCAAGGATAACTTCCCTTCCTCCAACACATGTCGGATTCAATGGTACCTTAAGTCAATGTGCTTGGTTTTTTAGTGAAATGTTAGGTTTTTTTCCAAGTGAATGGCACTATGACTATCACAATACAGCACATGTCCTGCTTTATTCATATCTCTCATAGGAATCGTTGCATCCACAACATCTCTTTGCAAGCTTCTATTGCAACTATGTACTCTACCTCTATTATAGAGAGAGATACTATTATTTGTAGCATTGACATCCAAGATATTGTTGTACCTTCAAATGTGTTTAGTCAATTTAGTGTGTCCTAAATTGCTACATAAATTATCGATCCGGGAGCCATAAACTGATGAAGTGTAGTGCACTGTATGTGCTAGACAACCCTTTTCTTACCTCACTGTTTTCAGTTTTTATCTTGTTTTGGGGTTTTGTTCTTGTTGGTCTCCTAAAGTGTTTAGTGCAAATAGAAATCCTAGTCTAAACTTTTAAGAATACTTTTAAATATCAAGTTTGGATGTAGAATTGAAGACAAGGTTTATGCTTCTTATAGTAATTTCCAAACTTAGAACTTCAAAGATCTCAAAACATGTTGTCTACAAAATCAGAACTTAAACAAGAGTGTAAACATGCAGCTACATAAATCAAGCTAAAAATGAAGTACTAAAAATGAGGTTACTATCTCTGTTGTCCATTCTAATTACAGAATTGAAATCTAATAAACTACTGCACTCAAAACCAAAAAGTAAAGAAATTGGAAACTAGTCAATGATTTCACCCATAATCACAATATTTCGTCAATTAACTTCTAAAACAGGGTTAAGCTAAAGACTCTGGAAATATCATCATATGGCATGAAAGAATGACATTTAAATTATCTAATTTGCACTCTAATGAAAGAAAAGTCAATTAGTTCATCTATAATCACAATATTTCATCAATTAACTTCTAAAACAGGGTTAAGCTAAAGACTCCGGAAATATCATCATATAGCATGAAATAACTAACATCTAAACTATCTACTTGCAGACTAATGAAAGAAAAATCAATTACTTCACCTATAATCACAATAACTCACCAATTAACTTCTAAAACGGGGTTAAGCTAAAGGCTCCAGAGATATCATCATATAGCATGAAGAACTGATATCTAAACTATCTAATTGCAGTAAAAAAATCTCACTAAACAAAAGCATAAACAACTGAAATTGAAAACTATAGTTCAGCAGAGGAAGCAAGTCTGAGATCACCACTTGATGTAAAAACTACGTTAAAAAGCTCGAGCATAACATATTCTGAAATACACTGATCAACGTTAGTAGAAAATATAACAAGCTGCAAAAACATGTACAGGATTTAGAATGATGAAAACCATAAGCAAAACATGAAAAATGTACAGCTCAAATAAGAGAAAATATACATAAAAGAAACTATACAAAACGAAAGAAGAACCTCAGCCACGCAGGGGCCCTCTACACAACCTTGGATTTAACACGCTATCACTTCAAACCACGCTTAAACAACCATATGAAAAACAGAGTTTTTGTATTACGAAACAGAGGATATGTCTCTCGGTTACACAATAGCAAAGTAACGCTAAAACAACAGTATCAAAAACTACAAACTCCCTATCTGCGTTGAAAACGCTTATATTTATAGAGTAAAATAGATAATTGTATTCTAGAGGAAATTATTCAGAAATGGACACGTGAATAGTTCAAAATCCGAAGATTCAGCCTCTCGGTTGCCATGAGCAGTAAATCTACGCAAAGTGGATGTTGGATTGCGTTATGGAGATGGCCTGCAAGTGGCAAAAATGGATCCACGAGTTCAGGAACGGCATCGAGTTTCTTTTACGTGCAAGAACAGAGTCCTAGTTGACGTAGGACTCTCTGTTGACCACCCTTTGACCGATACCTTTCTTCACGAATTCGGCTAAGCAGATAGGACCTCATCCATGTGTGGATCATTCCTGAGCTGCCCATGTGTCCCATTTCTCCTACCGACACCTGTAACCTACAGAACAATGGAAACGGCTGCGGAATTGCGAGTTAGTTGCGGAAAGTGGCTACATTCCGTAGCTGATAAACAAAACCTAGATCAAATAGCACACACAATGATATAATTTGAAAATCACTCAAATGTACTCCAGAAATCAACATGTAACAACTTTTGATAGCTTATGAGGCACTGATATGGGAAAATAGAAGAGAAAAGGTTTAGGAAAATGTGTAGAAGAGAGGTAGTTCTGGGGCTCAACATACCCCCACTGTGAAGATGTTGCATGTCCTCATGCAACCAAAACTGTAACTATCCTTCCTTCAATTCATCTGTTCTGAGACTTCTGCTAAGACATCTAACCTTTTCTTCTTCTTCCTTACTGTCACAGTCATTCTGGGCTTCATCATAAGGCATATGTATTTGAGATTGATGAGGGCTCTACTCAACCTCTTATTCTTCTTCTTCAGCTTTCTATTCTTCTTATGCCATAATCCTAAATGTAGCATGGTATTGTCATGGATAACTTTGTCCATTTTTTTTTGCTCTTTCAATGTCTCATTTTCCCTTTGAATATGTCTGTTCAAGACTTCCAGCTCATAAATTTCTTGTTTTAATGACTGGATCAAAGTTTCCTAATCTGTACCTGGCTGATTAGATGAAGTTCCTTGTTCTGTTGCAGTCTTTTCCAATGTTTCAATGAAATCATACATCTGTTGTTGAGTTTGATCAATTTCTGGTGTTGTCTTCCTTGGACTGGTTTCAAAATATAATTGAGGAGAAGGAGAATATTGTGGACTTTGATCAGGAGGAGTGTTTTCTGGTGACTAATCTGGAGTTTCACCTCCCAGGTCTATGAAGTGAGCTCATTTGATTTGCATTTTCTTCAATTTGCCCTTTAATCTAGAGCTTCTTCTTAAACCTTGTGAGCTTGTATCTCCCTTTTCTATGCTCTGTTTCTCCTTTCCTTTTTCTTTTGCCTTAGTTGACTATTCTTTAAGATGAATTAATCTCTCAAAAAGAACTTGCTCTTCTTTTGAGGAAGGCTCAGGAGTCTGGTAAATATCTTCAATATTCCTTTTCCCTTTCTGTTTTATTTGCTTTCTAATCTCAGTCAATGTTTCAGAAAGCATTTCTTCTTCACTGGTTTCCTTGGTCACACTAGTAGGAGTATCTTTGATTGTTAAATTTGTTCTTCTTCTCCTACTTTTCTTTGTTGAACTTCCCTCAAGCACTTCAGGAGGGTCTTGGAAGAAATTCCTGACTAGGAATTTTTCCCATGTGTCCTTCCTCTTTTTCAATTGATTCTCAACCAAGATCTTAATAAGGCCATGATGATAGAAATGAGGCTCCACATCATCTATATTCTTTTACACAGTAGTAGACATTTTTCTCAAACTACTCAACAAGAAATAAGGAAGATTGATGGTTTCATTCTCCAAGAAATTCATTAATAATCTTATATGATACATGTACATGGAGCCATACCTGCCCTCGCATGTAATGAATTTCTGAATGATCAACAGCAGACTAGTCCATTTTTCCTTTAAGGCTGAAACAGGAATTCCTCGTTTAAAAATTGATACATCCATACCTGGATTACGAAGAATGACCCTCCAGACCTTTTCATCGAAGTCCTTATTCTTAAACCATCGTTCTCCTTCTTGTGGAAGCTCTATTGTTGCTGCAATGGATGACTCTATTACTGAGAATTTGATGTCCCCAATTTCGACTTCTACACCATTGAAAGATCTTGCAAACGTTTTTGTAACTTCGTTGTTATGACCTTGAACTTCTTGATAAACTGCAACCATCTTGCCTTCTTCAACGTGCTCTTTAGCTGCGGGTATCCCTCAATAAATTTAGCTCCTTCAGGGTTTGTCCTCACTATAAGACCCATTCCTCCTTCTTACTGTGAAAATACCTCTGTAAATGATAGTTTTACGGGAGCAAAACGATTATGTGAGCGAAAAATGGAAGAGGGCTGCGGAGAAAATCAATGATTACGAAATGGGAAGAATACTGAGCACAAAATGAGAGTGGGTTCTCGAAGCAGAAGTCTATGTAAACAAACCCTAAACTAAAAATCATAAACCTAGTGTGACAGTGTGGAGACAGAGTATTACTCATAAAACTTGCGAAACTGAACAGAATTTGAGTTCATAAAGGTTGCGGAGTGGACGTCAGAGGGTTCATAAAAACACTGCGGAGTGGGACGTCAATGGAGGAGAGCCATATTCAATCATCTCACGTCTGCATGATTAGCCATTTTAACAAGTGTAATGCAGATGTATGACTAAGTACGAGTTAAACTCGGGAGTGGATTATGAGACCGTTAGGATTGATGCGGAGGATATGGTGGAGTTAAGGCAACTATCAAGTCAAATCATTACACATTAGGGAGTTTGTGATTTACAAACTATACAAATTATGCGTTTAAAATGCTATTTGAAAATGGTTTTGTTCATACCTTGGAATCATACCTATTTCATTTTCCTAACTTTTGATTGGCTGCCTCTGTAGGTGCTTTTCAGGTGCTGATGTCTTCAAAGATCTTCTTCCATACCTGCATCTTACTTTTATTATTATTTGGCTAATCACTTGACTGTCACTACAGAGTAACAGAGGGTTAGCTGCAGAATCAGCAATCAGCTGCGGAATCAGAATTCAACTGCAGAAACTGACATAGTGAATCACATATGACTTGGCGAATGAATGGAAATGAATGGAAATGAAGAATGATTGTATGAATGATATATGGAAAGGTGAATATGAAGATGAACTAAGAGAAATTTTATTGATGGAATGTGGTGGCAAGATGGAGCGAAATGAAATGAAATGGAATGAAAACAACTATGAGTGAAATGATATTTTTTTGGAAAATATAGGGCATAAGAAGCTTTTGATTTTCTCCCTGTGTTTTCTGTATAAGACTGCCAATCAGTGATTGGTTTTTAGGATTATACATTATTTTTTTCTTTTCCTTTCTTTTTAGATGATGATGAAAAGAACAAAGACTAGGCTGGTGGAGAAGAATGATTCTTCTTCACCAACCTCATTGTAAAATTATCTTGAAAGATTTTGATAAACTCCTCCTTCGAGAGTGACTTATGATAGATCTTCAATTTGTGGCCATTCACAATGAGATGAGTTTGATGCTCTTCAATTGTTTTGATTATCACTGCTCCATTGCTAAAAAAAAATTCAATCTCATATTGCCCAAGCCAATGAGTCTGAAATTTACCTTGAAAATCCTTGAAGTTTGAATCAAATAGCAATGCTCAATCTCCTTCTTGAAACCTTTTGTCCTTGATATTTGTTATGCTACTTAGCTCTTTGATGTTGAACTAGATCAGTGCTTTGAATTGCTTCTTATCTGATTTCATCTAGCTCATTCAACTGCTCCAGTCTATGCTTTTGGGCTTCTGATAGATCCATTCCTGATTGAACTACCATCTTGAAGGTCTTGACTTGGAACTCAATGCGTAGCAGAACTTCCTTCCCATAAACAAGTTCATAAGGAGTGTGTCCTGTTGTGTTCCTCCATGTAGTTTTGTAGGCCGATAAGGCTTCAGGAAGCCTTTCTGCCCAGTCTCTTCTGTGTAGATGCATAGTCTTGGTAATGATGCCTTCAATTACTTTGTTTGTGGACTCTACTTGACCATTTTCTTGTGGATGATAAGGAGTAGATTTTCTATGCTTGACCTTGTACTCTTCCATCAGCTTCTCCATCATTCTGGATGTGAATTGACTTCCCTGATCTGTTACAATTTCTCTTGGAACACCAAAGCGAGTAAAAATATCCTCATAAAGAAAATTAACTACTGAATTTTCAGTAGCAGAAAATAATGCTTTGGCTTCTACCCATTTAGTGACATAATCAGTACATACCAATATATACTTTTTCTGTTTGGATGGAGGATTAATAGGTCCAATAAAGTCTAAAGCCCATTTTTCAAAGGGTTCGATGAGTACCTGAGGTTGTAATGGCATCTCATTTGAGGGGGTAGGTTTCCCTACCCTTTGGCAGTTGTCACACCTTTTAACATATTGTTTTTCATCTTTGAAGAGGGACAGCCAATAATATTCTAAAGAAAGGATTTTATAGGTTGTCCTCTTATCAGCAAAGTGTCCACCGCATGGTTCATCATGACATGCTTTGAGAATATCAGGCATTTCATCTTCCCTGACACATCTTCTGATCACAAAGTCTGGCCCTGTTTTAAACAATTCGTTAGAAATCCATGAATATCTTGAACTCTCCTGAATAATCTTTCTTCTTTCACTAGGAAATAAATGTGGAGGTAGTTTCCATGTAACCAAATAGTTAGCCATATCTGCAAACCAAGGAGTTTTAGTAGTTACTGCAAATAAGTATTCATCAGGAAACTTATCCTCTACAGGAGAATCCTTTTTGATATTCTGAATTCTAGACAAGAAATCAACAACTATGTTTTGTTTCCCTGGTCTATCTAACACAGTAATATTGAATTCTTGTAAAAGTAAGAGCCATCTTGTAACTCTGCCATTAGTAACAAGTTTTTTCATCAGATATCTAATTGCAGAATGATCGGTATGAATGAAAGTTTCATAGCCTGTTATATAATGTCTTAACTTATTAATTGCATGAACAACAGCTAAGAACTCTTTTTTAGTCACAGTATAATTCAACTCTGTGGAAGTCAAATTTTTACTGGTATAGTAAATGGCATAAGGAACCAAGTCTTTTTGTCCCAATACAGCTCCTAGAGTTGTATCTGAAGCATCTGTAGAAATATGGAAAGTAAGTTTCCAATTTGGTCCTCTCAGGATAGGTGCTTCACATATTCTTGTTTTCAAAGCTTCAAATGTTGATTGGCAATCAGGACTCCACTTGAATTCACAGTCTTTTGTAAGCAATTTGAAGAGTGGAGATGCTATTTTGGTGAATTTTTCTATAAATCTTCTATAATATCCAGTAAATACCATAAAACTTCTAACATCTTTTTGACAATTTGGAATAGGTAACTTGGAGATGACTTCAAATTTTGATTTGTCTACTTTAATCCCATCCCCTGAAATGTGATGTCCCAAAACAATACCTTCAGTAAACATCATAAAGCATTTTTCATGGCTTAATGAAAGGTTTGTTTCTTTACATCTTATAAGGACTTTTTCCAAATTTTCTAATGCTTCTTCAAATGTATTACCATAGACTATAAAATCATCCATATATACCTCTACACAATCATAGATTAGATCAGAAAAAATTCCTAGTACTGCTCTTTGGAATGTTGCTGGTGCATTGCATAATCCAAAAGGAAGCACTTGGTAGGAAAAAGTTCCCCATGGACAAGTAAATGTGGTTTTATCCTCATCTTTAGGTGCTACCTCAATTTGATTATGACCACTAAAACCATCCAGAAATGAAAAGTACTTTTTGCCTGCTAATGTATCTAATACTTGATCGATAAAGGGCAAAGGAAAGTGATCCTTCAAGGTTGCTTTATTCAATTCCCTGTAATCAATGCACACCCTCCATTTACCATTATTTTTGGGTACTATCACCAAGGGGGGAACCCATCGGCTATCTGAGATTGGGTAAATGAAATTTTTATTGAGTAGTTTTTGGAGCTCTTCTTTCACAATCTCCCTAAGATTTGGATTCATCCTTCTCTAAGGTTGTCTGATTGGTCTACTGTTTTCCTCGATATAGATATGATGGATGCAAGTCTTAGGGTCAATACCTTTCATATCAGTATACTCCCATGCAAATGCAGCAGAATGTTTTTGTAATATTTTGGTCAACTCTTCCTGTTATAACTTTTCCAAATTTTTGTTGATATTCAATGTTTTACCTAGAATAATTTCAACTGCAGAACTGCCAAACTCTTCCATAGAGTAGAGAGACATTTGCCTTGATGACAAGTATTCAATATCAGAATCTAACAGAAATTGTGTGTGATCACATTCTGAAGATGTTTTAAAGTTTTCTAATGTGTTCAGGATTTGACTATCTTCACTAACTTCAGAGAAAGTAAAGACAGGTTGTATAGTATCTTCATCATCGACCCATTCATTGTCTCCTACTTCTGTAATTGATTTTACTGGAGGATACAAAGTAAATTTCTTTTTTGAACTACCATAAAAAATGTACATGTCACCAGATCTACAACTAATAAAAGCATCAGTTGTGGCTAGCCAAGGTCTTCCTAAAATGAGTGGGTGTCCTCCTAGATTATTCTTGGGGGTTAAAATCATGAAATCCACTGGATATTCCCAAGAATCTAAGGAGACCGAAATATCTTCCAGTACACCATCTGGCTTGATTACTGATCTATCTGCAAGTTGCAGTAAGGTATGTGTGAAAAGAAGATTAGGAAGTTTAAGTTGTTCCATAGTCTGTCTAATCATAATGTTTATAGCAGCCCCTAAGTCAATCAATGTATTTGGAATTTCTGTTCCATTTATATGTGTATTGATAATTGAACTACCTGGATCCACATATTTCTGCATGGTAATCTTTCCCATCATGATATCTGCGATTTTTCCTACCAGGTGTATTCTTTTTGTGTCTTTTGGTTTCCTACCTAGACTTTTGATACTCAACTCCTTTATTGTTTTTACTAGAATAGGAATCTCTCCAATGGCTTGTAGCAAGGGAATCTTGATACACACATTCTTTAATTCATCTAGGAAATCATAGTCAGGAAACAAGATTTGTTTTCCACCCCCTTGCCAATTTGTAATCTCTTAGGGAAATGGGGTGTGGATGTAGATGCAGGTTGCTCAACTATAGGAGTTGTGGGGGTTGACTCTTTTTCTTTTTCTTTTTGAATGATTGGGTTTTGAAGGGATGCTTCTTCAAAACCTTTATTGACTTTTAGAGAATCCTCCTCAGAGGCATCTTGCTCTTGAACATCTATAGAAGGTTTTTCCTTTTCTAAAATCCTACCAGATCTAAGTTGAACATCATTAAGATCTAGAGGAACAATCATGTATGTAGGAAATTGTTGTCCTTCTACCATGTAAGCATTCTGAGGGTTTTTGTTGTTGGGATTTGGCAATGGTTGGGCTGGTAGTTGATTTGGTTTCTGTTGAAATAGAAGCAAGAGTTGAGGATTTTGATTTTGTTGAGAAGGTTGTTGTTGTGGAAATGGTAATGAAAGTTGTGGATTTTTATTTGGAAGTTGTGGATTTTGTTGTTGGTTTTGTAGGGGAGGATAGCCCTGATAAGATGAAGGATATTGATAATATTGAGCAAATCTCCCATAAGGATTTTCTACCCCTTGTGACCATGATTGAGATTGATACTGATTTTGAGGTTGAGGCCAACGTTGTTGCCAAGAATTCCAATTTGGTGGGGGCTGAAAATTCATCGGATTGTTAAATCCTTGATTTTGTTGCCCTTGCAAAGGTCTTCTTGAAACAAAGCAAAGAGATTCTACAGAATTTGTATCCTCTTGAAAGACAGCTTTAAGACCTGGGATTGAAGGAGAATCCTTGGTCTCATGACTTTTCAAGCAAATCACACATGTTTCTACAACTTTTGCATCTAAGGGACATTCTCTTAGAGCATGTTTCTTTCTACATTTTGGGCAAAAGATGGCTAAGGCATCAGCTTCTGTTTTCTGCTTGTTTTGAATTTTGAGGGTGTCTAGCTGTTCACTAAGGCTCCCTAGAATATCAGTTTTGAACTCATCAAGCATATTGCCAATTTTTGCCCTACTTACAATCCCAGTTGCAGATTTGTTTGATCTAATAAGAGAAGGATATATAGGCCCTTTTCTAGTTTTAGATTTTCCCCTTGAGAGATGGACACATAGTTTTGCTATGTCACTTAGTCGAAGTTGAGAGATGTCTCCCTGCCCCATCATGTTTAAAATATCTATCCATTCATCTCTAATGGATTTCAATAAAAGGGCTTTCAAGTTTTCCTCATCTAAATTGTTCATTTTTTCTCTCTTTAAGTTGTATTGAAATCTTTCAAGCAAATCCTCCAAGTTCTCATGTTCTTTTTGCATCATTTTGAATACCACATCCTTATGATTAGTAGGGATACAATAATCCAGATATCTATCCAAAAATGCTTGCCTCATATCATTCCAAGTCCTAATAGATTGAGTGACTAATCCCATGAACCATTTCAAAGCAGCCCCTTTCAATGTTGAAGGGAACAATTTGAGTTTTTGAGAGTCTTCTAGATAGTCATAGGTTCGACATAAGACTTCAAATTCAAATAGAAATGTTTCAGGATCCTCACTTCACAATCCATAAAAGTTTGGGAGGACAGATGGTGAAATATTTTTCATTGTTGTATGGGTTTCTTCATCGACTATAGGGAATCCAAATGAGTTATCTCCTTCCCTATTTCCCCCATTATTACCTCTACCTCCTCCATTGTTACCTCTACCACCTCCATTATTTCCTCTACCTCTACCTCCTCCTCCAAATAGTGTAAATTCTCCATCTTGCTCTTCTTCTGCCATGATATTTTCCTCAGATTCCTCTGCCTCTTCTATTAATGGCTGATGATAGAGATTTTCTACCTCCTCTTCTTCTCTAGGCAATTCTACTTCTTTCACTGCAATAGGCTCCCCTATGGAAGTAAAGAAGGGTTCTTCTCTTAGGTCAGATTTAGTGGATAATGTGGGAGAATCTTCTAAGTCAGTTGCTGCCCCTTGAATTCCAGGAATCCTAAGGCTGGGAGTATGAGTCTGGAATGGAGGTGTATCTCATATATACCTTGAAGTAGTTGGAGTTGTAAAAATCGAACCTTTTCCCCTAGTTATAAACCTTCCCCTAGAATCTCTTGCTCTATGCATGTCATTTTTTTTCTTTTTGATGATTTTTTAATTGGGCTAATAATCATTTTTCTAATCTTCCAGATCACACTAGGTGCAAGAAAAGAGCATATTCAAGAAATTATTAAACTAATAATTCTCTTTTCTGATCCTCCAGATCACACTAGGTGCAATAGGAGAGCATACTTCAAGAAATTACTAATTTTTCCCTTTTTTTTTAATGTAAGAAATAGGCTTACCTAATTACACTTCCCTGGAAACGGCGCCAAAATTTTTCGTCAATTTAGTGTTTCCGAAATTGCTACATAAATTATCAATCCGAGAGTCATAAACTGATGAAGTGTAGTGCACTGTATGTGCTAGACAACCCTTTTCTTACCTCATTATTTTCAGTTTTTATCTTGTTTTGGGGTTTTGTTCTTGTTGGTCTCCTAAAGTGTTTAATGCAAATGGAAATCCTAGTCTAAAGTTTTAAGAATACTTTTAAAGATCAAGTGTGGATGTAGAATTGAAGATAAGATTTATGCTTCTTATAGTAATTTCCAAACTTAGAACTTCAAAGATCTCAAAACATGTTGTCTACAAAATCAGAACTTGAACAAGAGTGTAAACATGTAGCTACATAAATCAAGCTAAAAATGAAGTACTAAAAATGAGGTTACTATCTCTGCTGTCCATTCTAATTACAGAATTGAAATCTAATAAACTACTGCACTCAAAACCAAAAAGTAAAGAAACTGGAAACTAGTCAATGATTTCACCCATAATCACAATATTTCGTCAATTAACTTCTAAAGTGGGTTAAGCTAAAGACTCCGGAAATATCATCATATGGCATGAAAGAATGACATTTAAATTATCTAATTTTCACTCTAATGAAAGCAAAGTCAATTAGTTCATCTATAATCACAATATTTCGTCAATTAACTTCTAAAACGGGGTTAAGCTAAAGACTCTGGAAATATCATCATATAGCATGAAAGAAATGACATCTAAATTATCTACTTGCAGACTAATGAAAGCAAAATCAATTACTTCACCTATAATCACAATAGCTCGCCAATTAACTTCTTAAACAGGGTTAAGCTAAAGGCTCCGGAGATATCATCATATAGCATGAAAAACTGATATCTAAACTATCTAATTGCAGTACACAAATCTCACTAAATAAAAGCATAAACAACTGAAATTGAAAACTAAAGTTCAATAGAGGAAGCAAGCCTCAGATCACCACTTGATGCAAAAAATACGTTAAAAATCTCAAGCATAACCTATTCTAAAATACACTGATCAACATTAGTAGAAAATCTAACAAGCTGCAAAAACATGTACAGGATTTAGAATGATGAAAACCATAAGAAAAACATGAAAAATGTATAGCTCAAATAAGAGAAAATATACATAAAAGAAACTATACAAAACGAAAGAAGAACCTCAGCGACGCAGGGGCCCTCTGCACAGCCTTGGATTTAACACGCTGTCACTTCAAACCACGCTTAAACAACCATATGAAAAACAATTTTTTGTATTATGAAACAAAGGATATGTCTCTCAGTTACACAACAACAAAGTAACGCTAAAACAACAGTATCAAAAACTATGAACTCCATATCTGCGTTGCAAACGCTTATATTTATAGAGGAAAATAGATAACTGTATTCTAGAGGAAATTCTTCAGCAATGGACACGTGAACAGATTAGAATCCGAAGATTCAGCCTCTCATTTGCCATGAGCAGTAAATCTACGCAAAGTGGATGTTGGATTGCGTTATGGAGATGGCCTGCAGGTGGCAAAAACGGATCCACGAGTTCAGGAACGGCATCGAGTTTCTTTTACATGCAGGAACAGAGTCCTAGTTGACGTAGGACTCTCTGTTGACCACCCTTTGATCAGTACCTTTCTTCACGAATTCGGCTAAGCAGATAGGAACTCGTCCATGTGTGGATCATTCCTAAGTTGCCCATGTGTCCCATTTCTCCTACCGACACCTGTAACCTATAGAACAATGGAAACGACTGCGGAATTGCGAGTTAGCTGCAGAAAGTGACTACATTCCATAGCTGATAAACAAAACCTAGATCAAATAGCACACACAATGATATAATTTGAAAATCACTCAAATGTACTCCAGAAATCAACATGTGACAACTTTTGATAGTTTATGAGGTACTGATATGGAAAAATAGAAGAGAAAAGGTTTAGGAAAATGTGTAGAAGAGAGGTAGTTCTAGGGCTCAACATACCCCCACTCTGAAGATGTTGCATGTCCTCATGCAACCAAAACTATAACTATCCTTCCTTCAATTCATTTGTTCTGAGACTTCTACTAAGACATCTAACATTTTCTTCTTCTTCCTTGCTGTCACCGCCATCCTGGGCTTCATCATAAGGCATTTGTATTTGAGATTGATGAGGGCTCTAGTCAACCTCTTATTCTTCTTCTTCATCTTTCTATTCTTCTTGTGCCATAATCCTAAATGCAGCATGGTATTGTCATGGATAACTTTGTCCAATTTTTTTTGCTCTTTCAATGTCTCATTTTCCCTTTGAATATGTCTGTTCAAGACTTCCAACTCATAAATTTCTTGTTTTAATGACTGGATCAAAGTTTCCTGATCTATACCTGGCTGATTAGATGAAGTTCCTTGTTCTGTTGCACTCTTTTCCAATGATTCAATGAAATCATACATCTGTTGCTGAGTTTGATCAATTTCTGGTGTTGTCTTCCTTGGACTGGTTTCAAAATCTAATTGAGGAGAAGGAGAATATTGTGGACTTTGATCAAGAGAAGTGTTTTCTGGTGACTGATCTAGAGTTTCACCTCCCAGGTCTATGAAGTGAGCTCATTTGATTTGTGTTTTCTTCATTTTGCCCTTTAATCTAGAGCTTCTTCTTAAACCTTGTCAGCTTGTATCTCCCTTTTCTATGCTCTGTTTCTTCTTTCCTTTTTCTTTTACCTTAGTTGACTATTATTTAAGATGAATTAATCTCTCAGAAAGCACTTGCTCTTCTTTTGGGGAAGGCTCAAGAATCTGGTAAATATCTTCAATATGCCTCTTCCCTTTCTGTTTTACTTGTTTTCTAATCTCAGTCAGTGTTTCATAAAGCATTTCTTCTTCACTAGTTTCCTTGGTCACACTAGTAGGAGTATCTTGGATTGTTAAATTTGTTCTTCTTCTCCTACTTTTCTTTGTTGAACTTCCCTCAGGCACTTCAGGAGGGTCTTGGAAGAAATTCCTGACTATGAATTTTTCCCATGTATCCTTCCTCTTTTTCAATTGATTCTCAACCAAGATCTTAATAAGGCCATGATGATAGAGATGAGGCTCCACATCATCTATATTCTTTTGCACAGTAGTAGACATTTTTCTCAAACTACTCAACAAGAAATAAGGAAGATTGATGGTTTCATTCTCCAAGAAATTCATTAATAATCTTATATGATACATGTACATGGAGCCATACGTACCCTCGCATGTAATGAATTTCTGAATGATCAACAACAGACTAGTCCATTTTTTCTTTAAGGCTGAAACATGAATTCCTCGTTTAAAAATTGATACGTCCATACTTGGATTACGAAGAATAACCCTCCAGACCTTTTCATCAAAGTCCTTATTCTTAAACCATCGTTCTCCTTCTTGTGGAAGCTTTGTTGCTGCTGCAATGGATGACTCTGTTACTGAGAATTTGATGTCCTCAATTTCGACTTCTACACCATTGAAAGATCTTGCAAACGTTTTTGTAACTTCCTTGTTATGATCCTTGACCTTCTTGATAAACTGCAACCATCTTTCCTTCTTCAACATGCTCTTTAGCTGCAGGTATCCCTCCATAAATTTAGCTCCTTCAGGCTCTGTCCTCACTATAAGACTCATTCCTCCTTCTTACTGCGAAAATACCTCTGTAGATGATAGTTTTAAGGGAGCAGAACGGTTATGTGAGCGGAAGATGGAAGAGGGCTGCGAATAAAATCAGTGATTATGAAATAGGAAGAATACTGAGCATGAAATGAGAGTGGGTTCTCGAAGTAGAAGTCTGTGCAAACAAACCCTGAACCGAAAATCGTAAACCTGGTGTGACAGTGTGGAGACAGAGTATTACTCATAAAACTTGCGAAACTGAACAGAATTTGAGTTCATAAAGGCTATGGAGTGGACGTCAGAGGGTTCATAAAAAGGCTGTGGAGTGGGATGTTAGTGGAGGAGAGTCGTATTCAATCAGCTCACGTCTGCATGATTAGCCGTTTTAACAAGTGTAATGCGGATGTACAACTAAGTACGAGTTAAACTCGGGAGTGGATTATGAGACTATTAGGATTGAGGAAGAGGATATGGTGGAGTTAAGGCAGCTATCAAGTCAAATCATTACACACTATGGATTTTGTGATTTACAAACTATACAAATTATGTGTTTGAAATGCTATTTTAAAATGGTTTTGTTCATACCTTGGAATCATACCTCTTTTGTTTTGCTAAGTTTGGATTGGCTGCGTCTGTAGGTGATTTTCAGGTGCTGATGTTGCAAAGATATTTTTCCACACCTGCATCTTGCTTTTATTATTATTTGGCTAATCACTTAACTGTCACTGTAGAGTAATAGAGGATTAGCTGCGGAATCAACAATCAGCTGCGGAATCAACAATCAGCTGCGGAATCAGAATTCAGCTGCGGAAACTGACATAGTGAATCACATATGACTTGGCGAATAAATGGAAATGAATGGAAATGAAGAATGACTGTGTGAATGATATATGGAAAGGTGAATATGAAGATGAACTGAGAGAAATTTTATTGATGGAATGTGGTGGCAAGATGGAGCGAAATGAAATGAAATGGAATGAAAACAACTATGAGTGAAATGAGATTTTTTTGGAAAATATAGGGTGTCAGAAGCTTCTGATTTTCGCCTTGTGTTTTCTGTATAAGACTGCCAATCAGTGATTAGTTTTCAGGCTTATACATTCCTTTTTCTTTTTTTCTTTTTTTTAGATGATGATGAAAAGAACAAAGACTAGGCTGGTGGAGAAGAATGTTTTTTCTTCACCAGCCTCATTGCAGAATTACCTTGAAATATTTTGATAAACTCCTCTTTTGGGAGTGGCTTATGATAAATCTTCAATCTGTGGCCATTCACAATGAGAGGAGTTTGATGCTCATCAATTGTTTTGATTCTTACTGCTCCATTGCTAAAAACGTTTTCAATCTCATATGGCCCAAGCCAATGAGTTTGAAATTTACCTTGAAAATCCTTGAAGTTTGAATCAAATAGCAATGCCTAATCTCCTTCTTGAGACTTTTTGTCCTTGATATTTGTCATGCCACTTAGCTCTTTGATGTTGAACTAGATCAGTTCTTCGAATTGCTTCTTGTCTGATTTCATCTAGTTCATTCAACTCCTCCAGTCTGTGCTTTTGGGCTTCTGATAGATCCATTCCCGATTGAAATGCCATCTTGAAGGTCTTGACTTGGAACTCAATGGGTAGTAGAACTTCCTTCCCATAAACAAGTTCATAGGGAGTGTGTCATGTTGTGTTCCTCCATGTAGTTCTATAGGCCCATAAGGCTTCAGAAAGCCTTTCTGCCCAGTCTCTTCCGTGTAGATGCAGAGTCTTTGTAATGATGCCTTCAATTACTTTGTTTGTGGACTCTACTTGACCATTTTCTTGCAGATGATAAGGAGTAGATTTTCTATGCTTGACCTTGTACTCTTCCATCAGCTTCTCCATCATTCTGGATGTGAATTGACTTCCCTGATCTGTCACAATTTCTCTTGGAACACCAAATCGAGTAAAAATATTCTCATAAAGAAAATTAACTACTGTATTTTCAGTAGCAGAAAATAATGCTTTGGCTTCTACCCATTTAGTGACATAATCAGTACATACCAATATATACTTTTTCTGTTTGAATGGACGATTAATAGGTCCAATAAAGTCTAAAGCCCATTTTTCAAAGGGTTCGATGAGTACCTGAGGTTGTAATGGCATCTCATTTCAGGGGGTCGGTTTCCCTACCCTTTGGAAGATGTCACACCTTTTGACACATTGTTTTGCATATTTGAAGAGGGATGGCCAATAATATTCTAAAGAAAGGATTTTATAGGTTGTCCTCTTGTCAGCAAAGTGTCCACCGCACGGTTCATTGTTATGAAACCAGCTCAAGAAAAGATAGAAAAGATAGATCAACGCCTTAGAATTTAACCTCTTCGAGGGGGCAACCTCCTATACATTACATAAATGAACAATTCTTCGATGATACAAATGAAAAGACCTCCTTTCTATATATAGGAGTCTAAGGGGTCATAACATAATCAGAGCTGACATAACAATAATAATATAAGGGCACAATAATAACAATAGTGGGCTTCTATGGGGCATAATAGTAAAAATATGGGTACTACATGGGTACATCAATATAATAAGTGGGTTGTACTAATAACAATAAGGGGTTACACTAGTAGTATAGGGGCTTAACATGCCCCTCTCTTTCAAAAAGCGTTGTCCTCAACGCTTGAGTAGTTCTTGATGCTTCTGTATAAAATTAGTGTCCTCCCATGTGAAATCTTCAGTGGGTAAGTTCTTCCACTTGATGAGATACTCTGAAATTGATCAATTTTGTAGCTGTCGAGTTCTTGTTTCTGTGACTGCTCCAGGTTCCAATATGATTTTTCCTTCCTCTTCAATTTCTGGAAATATTGTTTGAATTGGGATCTTTTGCAACTTTTGAATAAGTGGCTATACTTCTTCATTCTTCTTCCATTCATCCCTTGTTTCGTTTATCCAATCTGGTTGGATAATAAAAATAGCACAAAACAATGCTTCCACATCCTCATCCTTGAAGAGTCTTCCCATTCGATAAGGTCGTCATTTTTTAAGTGCATGTAGTATTGCCAACATTTCCTTCTCATAAATAGCTTGCCTGAGATGTAGCAGTAAAAATACCCAATCACCTACATCAAAACATTTTTCACTATGATGTTTATCTACCTGTTGTTTCATTTGATTTTGCACCGAAGAGGCGTTATCCTTTAAAATTTGGAGAACTTGTTATTGATTCTTGATGTGATCTTTCACTGCTTGAACCTTTTTCTTCTTGATATGTCCTTCTATCTCTAGAGTTTGAGGAGTGGTAATTTCTTCCAATCCTTTACAAGATATGGTCGGATTCATTTCTTGATGCTCGATGTGATCTTTCACTTCTTGAACATTTTTCTTCTTGATATGTCCTTCTATCTTGATAGTTTGAGGAGTGGTAATTTCGACCAATGAATTACAAGATATGGTTGGATTCATTTCTTCTTTCTCGATGTGATCTTTCACTTCTTGCACCTTTTTCTTCTTGATATGTCCTTCTATCTTGAGAGTTTGAGGAGTGGTAATTCTTGCCAATGCTTTACAAGATATGGTCTGATTCATTTCTTCTTTCTCTGGGGTGGGGTCCTGGTGTATATCTTCTTCTTTTGATGTTTCTTGATCCTTTTCTTCCTCCTCTTCATATTCTATGTAAAATAATTTCTTCTCAGCACAATTATGACCTTTAGTGCATTTGCTATCACAAGTGTAACAAAGCCCTTTTGCTCTTTTTTCTTCCAACTGTTGTGGTGTCAACCTTATAGGTTGTGGAAGACTAGGGGCAACAACACTTCCATCTTTATATTTGTGAGTGGTATGCTTCTTGGTTGCCATAATTTTGCTTTCCGCTATGTCACAAAGCCCTTTTACTCTTTCCAATTGTTGTGGTGTTGCTCTAAAGAAGGTGTTGCTCTTTGTATCCTCATAATGTGCTATCATTTCCTCCGTGAAAATTGACCACGTAACAAGTTGTTTATGAAAACAAAGCCCTTCATACCATAAAAATTGATATGGTTCTAAATATGAAGATGCAATACATACATTTTGTAATAGTGGTACACCATATAGATCAAAATATTGCTCCATCTGAAGTATCCAATTTACTGGATCCTTGCCATCAAACTTCCTCATGCTTTTTCTTGATTTTAGGAGCTTGATCTTGAAATGACTGTAACTCTGTACTTTCAGATCTTTAAGTTCTGAAATTGTGACCTGTAGTAGCAATCTGTGTCTTCTTTTCAATGCCACCAGTCTGATCCAAATTGAAATTCTCCAAGAAAGAGTTATGCACAGTCTCCCAAGATGACCTGATTACAGGCCTTTCCAGAAGAGCGAACTTGTATGAAGTGCCACGTGTCACTGTTTCAACCTTTGGCTCTGAAAAATATCCAAAAGAAACTACAGTCTGTCCTGTTTCTGTAACTTCTTACGAAATTTCAATCCGATGCTCAGAGAGAAAGTTATGACGATTTTCCCCAGGTCACCTGTTTGAAATGTAATTCAGGAGTCTGCAAAAAGACCAACTTCCTCAGATCATATCTCTGCAAATATAGCGTGAAAAGCTCTGAAATTCGGACCGAGGTTCAGCGCGATTTCTTCTCAAATGGGTTTTTTTTCAACTTTTGAAACGTCGTAGAAAAGAAGTTATAGCGAAAATGCCACGATGACCTGTTTGGAGCAGCGAAACCCTAGAATCCAAAGCTCTGATACCAAATGTTATGAAACCAGCTCAAGAAAATATAGAAAAGATAGATCAATGCCTTAGAATTTAGCCTCTTCAAGCGGGCAACCTCCTTTACATTACATAAATGAACAATTCTCCGATGATACAAATGAAAAAACCTCCTTTTTATATATAGGAGTCTAAGGGGTCATAACATAATCAGAGCCAACATAACAATAATAATGTAAGGGCACAATAATAACAATAGTGGGCTTCTATGGGGCATAATAGTAACAATATGGGTACTACATGGGTACATCAATATAATAAGTGGGTTGTACTAATAACAATAAGGGGTTACACTAGTAGTATAGGGGCCTAACATTCATCATGACATTCTTTGAGAATATCAAGCATTTCATCTTCCCTGACACATCTTCTGATCACAAAGTCTGGCCCTGTTTTAAACAATTCGTTAGAAATCCATGAATATCTTGAACTCTCCTGAATAATCTTTCTTCTTTCACTAGGAAATAAATAGGGAGGTAGTTTACATGTAACCAAATAGTGAGCCATATCTGCAAACCAAGGAGTTTTAGTAGTTATTACAAATAAGTATTCATTAGGAAACTTATCCTCTATAGGAGAATCTTATTTGATATTCTGAATCCTAGACAAGAAATCAGCAAGTGTGTTTTGTTTCCCTGGTCTATCTAACACAGTGATATTGAATTCCTGTAAAAGTAGGAGCCATCTTGTAACTCTGCCATTAGTAATAGGTTTGTTCAACAAATATCTAATTGCAGAATGATCAGTATGAATGAAAGTTTCATAGCCTGATATATAATGTCTGAACTTATTAATTGCATGAACAACAACTAAGAACTCTTTTTCAGTCACGGTGTAATTCAACTCTCTGGGATTCAAATTTTTATTGGTATAGTAAATGGCATAAGGAACCAAGTCTTTTTGTCCCATTACAGCTCCTAGAGTTGTATCTGAAGCATCTGTAACAATATAGAAAGGAAGTTTCCAATTTGGTCCTCTCAAGATAGGTGCTTCAGAGATTCTTGTTTTCAAAGCTTCAAATGTTGATTGGCAATCAGGACTCCACTTGAATTCACAGTCTTTTGTAAGCAGTTTGAAGAGCGGAGATGCTATTTTGGTGAAGTTTTCTATAAATCTTCTATAATATCCAGTAAATCCCATAAAACTTCTAACATCTTTTTGACAATTTGGAATAGGTAACTTGGAGATGACTTAAACTTTTGATTTGTCTACTTTAATCCCATCCCCTAAAATGTGATATACCAAAACAATACCTTCAGTAAACATCATAAAGCATTTTTCATGGCTTAATGAAAGGTTTGTTTCTTTACATCTTCTAAGGACTTTGTCCAAATTTTTTAATGCTTCTTCAAATGTATTACCATATACTGTAAAATCATCCATATATACCTCTACACAATCATGGATTAGATCAGAAAAAATTCCTAGTACTACTCTTTGGAATGTTGCTGGTGCATTGCATAATCCAAAAGGAAGCACTCGGTAGGCAAAATTTCCCCATGGAAAAGTAAATTTGGTTTTATCCTGATCTTCAAGTGCTACCTGAAGTTGATTATAACCACTAAAACCATCCAAAAATGAAAAGTATTTTTTTCCTGCTAATGTATCTAATACTTGATTGATAAAGGACAAAGGAAAGTGATCCTTCAAGATTGCTTTATTCAATTCCCTGTAATCAATGCACACCCTCCATTTACCGTTATTTTTGGGTACTATCACCAAGGGGGAAACCCATCGGCTATTTGAGATTGGGTAAATGAAGTTTGAATTGTGTAGTTTTTGGAGCTCTTCTTTCACAATCTCCCTAAGATTTGGATTCATCATTTTCTGAGGTTGTCTAATTGGTCTACCGTTTTCCTCAATATAGATATGATGGATGCAAGTCTTAGAGTCAATACCTTTCATATCAGTATACTCCCATACAAATGCAGCAGAATCTTTTTGTAAAATTTTGGTCGGCTCTTCTTGTTATAACTTTTCCAAATTTTCGTTGATATTCAATGTTTTACCTGGAAAAATTTCAATTGCAGAACTGCCAAACTCTTCCATAGAGTAGAGAGACATTTGCCTTAATGACAAGTATTCAATATCAGAATCTAACTGAAATTGTGTGTGATCATATTCTGAAGATTTTTCAAAGTTTTTTAATGTGTTTGGGATTTGACCATCTTCACTAACTTCGGAGAGAGTAAAGACAGGTTGTATAGTATCTTCATCATCGACACATTCATTGTCTCCTACTTGTGTAATTTCTTTTGCTGTAGGATACAAAGTAAATTTCTTTGTTGAACTACCTTCAGAAATGTACATGTCACTAGATCTACAACTAATACAAGCATCAGCTATGGCTAGCCACGGTCTTACTAAAATGAGTGGGTGTCCTCCTAGATTATTCTTGGGGGTTAAAATCATGAAATCCAATGTATATTCCCAAGAATATAAGGAGACTGAAATATCTTCCAGTACACCATCTAGCTTGATTACTAATCTATCTACAAGTTGCAGTAAGGTAGGTGTAAAAATAAGATTAGGAAGTTTAAGCTATTCCATAGTCTGTCTATTCATAATGTTTATAGCAGCCCCTAAGTCAATCAATGTATTTGGAATTTCTATTCCATTTATATGTGTCTTGACAATTGGACTACCTGGATCCACATATTTATGCATGGTAATCTTTCCCATCATGATATCTGCGATTTTTCCTACCAGGTGGATTCTTTTTGTGTCTTTTGGTTTCCTACCTGGTCCTTTGATACTCAACTCCTTTATTGTTTTTGCTAGAATAGGAATCTTTTTAATAGCTTGTAGCAAGGGAATCTTGATACATACATTCTTTAATTCATCTAGGAAATCATAGTCAAGCAACAAGATTTTTTTTTCCACCCCCTTGTCAATTTGTAACTCTCAGGGAAAGGAGGTGTGGATGTAGATGCAGTTTGCTCAACTATAGGAGTTGTGGGAGATGACTCTTTTTGTTTTTCTTTTTGAATGATTGGGTTTTGAAGGGATCCTTCTTCAGAACCTTTACTGACTTTTAGAGAATCCTCCTCAGAAGCATCTTGCTCTTGAACATCTATAGAAAGTTTTTCCTTTTCTAAAATCCTACCAGATCTAAGTTGAACATCATTAAGATCTAGAGGAACAATCATATATGTAGGAAATTGTTGTCCTTCTACCATGTAAGCATTCTGAGGGTTTTTGTTGTTGGGATTTGGCAATGGTTGGGCTAGTAGTTGATTTGGTTTCTGTTGAAATGGAAGCAACAGTTGAGGATTTTGATTTTGTTGAGGAGGTTGTTGTTGTGGAAATGGAAATGAAAGTTGTGGGCTTTGATTTGGAAGTCGTGGATTTTGTTGTTGGTTTTGTAGGAGAGGATAGCCCTGATAAGATGGAAGACATTGATAATATTAAGCAAATCTCCCATAAGGATTTTGTACCCCTTTTTCCCATGATTGAGATTGATACTGATTTTGAGGTTGAGGCCAAGGTTGTTGCCAAGAATTCCAATTTGGTGGGGGTTGAAAATTCATCGAATTGTTAAATCCTTGATTTTGTTGCCCTTGCCAAGGTCTTCTTGAAACAAAGCAAAGAGATTCTACAGAATTTGGATCCTCTTGAAAGATATCTTTAAGACCTGGGATTGAAGGACAATCCTTGGTCTCATGACTTTCCGAGCAAATCACACATGTTTCTACAACTTTTGCATCTAAGGGACATTCTCTTAGAGCATGTTTCTTTCTACATTTTGGGCAAAAGATGGCTAAGGCAGCTTCTGTTTTCTGCTTGTTTTGAATTTGGAGGGTGTCTGGCTGTTCACTAAGGCTCCTTAGAATATCAGTTTTGAACTTATCAAGTATATTGCCAATTTCTAACCTACTTATTGTCCCAGTTGCAGATTTGTTTGCTCTAATAAGAGAAGGATCTCTAGGCCCTTTTCTAGTTTTAGATTTTCCCCTTGAGAGATGGACACATAGTTCTGCTATGTCACTTAGTGGAAGTTGAGAGATGTCTCCCTTCCCCATCATGTTTAAAATATCTATCCATTCATCTCTAATGGCTTTCAATAAAATAGCTTTCAAGGTTTCCTCATATAAATTGTTCATTTTTTCTCTTTTTAAGTTGTATTGAAATCTTTCAAGCAAATCCTCCCAGTTTTCATCTTCTTTTTGCATCATTTTGAATACCTCATCCTTATGATTAGTAGGCATACAATACTCCAGATATCTATCCAAAAATGCTTTCCTCATATCATTCCAAGTCCTAATAGATTGAGTGACTAATCCCATGAACCATTTCAGAGCAGCCCCTTTCAATGTTGAAGGTAACAAGTTGAGGTTTTGAGAGTCTTCTAGATAGTCAAAGGTTCGGCATGAGACTTCAAACTCAAATAGAAATGTTTCAGGATCCTCACTTCGTGATCCATAAAAGTTTGGGAGGACAGATGGTGAAATGTTTTTCATTTTTATATGGGTTTCTTCATCGACTATAGGGAATCCAAATGAGTTATCTCCTTCCCTATTTCCCCCATTATTACCTCTACCTCCTCCATTGTTACCTCTACCACCTCCATTATTTCCTCTACCTCTACCTCTACCCTGTCCTCCAAATAGTGTAAATTCTCCATCTTGCTCTTCTTCTGCCATGATAGTTTCCTCAGATTCCTCTACCTCTTCTATTAATGGTTGATGAGAGAGAGTTTCTACCTCCTCTTCTTCTCTAGGCAATTATACTTCTTTCACTGCAATAGGCTCCCCTATGGAGGTAAAGAAGGGTTCTTCTCCTAGGTCAGATTTAGTAGATAGTGTGGGAGAATCTTCTAAGTCAGTTGCTGCCCCTTGAATTCCAGGAATCCTAAGGCTGGGAGTATGAGTCTAGGATGGAGGTGTATCTCGTCTATACCTTGAAGAGCTCGAGTTGTAAAAATCGAACTTTTGCCCATAGCTATAAACCTTCCCCTAGAATCTCTTGCTCTATGCATGTCATTCTTTTTTTTCATGATTTTTTAATTGGGCTAATAATCCTTTTTCCGATCTTCCAGATCACACTAGGTACAAGAAGAGAGCATACTCAAGAAATTATTAAACTAATAATTCTCTTTTTTGATCCTCTAGATCACACTAGGTGCAAGAGGAGAGCATACTTCAAGAAATTACTAATTTTTCCCTCTCTTTTTTTTTGAATGTAAGAAATAGGCTTACCTAGTTACACTTCCCCGGCAACGGCGCCAAAATGTTTCGTCAATTTAGTGTGTCCTAAATTGTTACATAAATTATCAATCCGGGAGTTGTAAACTGATGAAGTGTGGTGCACTGTATGTGCTAGACAACCCTTTTCTTACCTCACTGTTTTCAGTTTTTATCTTGTTTTGGGGTTTTGTTCTTGTTGGTCTCCTAAAGTGTTTAGTGCAAATAGAAATCCTAGTCTAAATTTTTAAGAATACTTTTAAATATCAAGTGTGGATGTAGAATTGAAGACAAGATTTATGCTTCTTATAGTAATTTCCAAACTTAGAACTTCAAAGATCTCAAAACATGTTGTGTACAAAATCAGAACTTGAACAAGAGTGTAAACATGCAACTACATAAATCAAGCTAAAAATGAAGTACTAAAAATGAGGTTACTATCTTGGCTGTCCATTCTAATTACAGAATTGAAATCTAATAAACTACTACACTCAAAACCAAAAAGTAAAGAAACTGGAAATTAGTCAATATTTTCACCCATAATCACAATATTTCATCAATTCACTTCTAAAACCAGGTTAAGCTAAAGACTCTGAAAATATCATCATATGGCATGAAAGAATGACATTTAAATTATCTAATTTGCACTCTAATGAAAGCAAAGTCAATTAGTTCATCTATAATCACAATATTTCGTCAATTAACTTCTAAAACGGGGTTAAGCTAAAGACTCCGGAAATATCATCATATAGCATGAAAGAACTGACATCTAAACTATCTACTTGCAGACTAATGAAAGAAAAATCAATTACTTCACCTATAATCACAATAGCTCGCCAATTAACTTCTAAAATGGGGTTAAGCTAAAGGCTCCAGAGATATCATCATATAGCATGAAGAACTGATATCTAAACTATCTAATTGCAGTAAACAAATCTCACTAAATAAAAGAATAAACCACTGAAATTGAAAACTAAAGTTCAGCAGAGGAAGCAAGTCTCAGATCACCACTTGATGCAAAAACTACGTTAAAAAGCTCGAGCATAACCTATTCTGAAATACACTGATCAGCGTTAGTAGAAAATCTAACAAGCTGCAAAAACATGTACAGGATTTAGAATGATGAAAACCATAAGCAAAACATGAAAAATTTACAGCTCAAATAAGAGAAAATGTGCATAAAAGAAACTATACAAAACGAAAGAAGAACCTCAGCCACGCAGGGGCCCTCTGCACAGCCTTGGATTAACACGTTGTCACTTCAAACCACGCTTAAACAACCATATGAAAAACAGAGTTTTTGTATTATGAAACAGAGGATATGTCTCTCGGTTACACAACAGCAAAGTAACACTAAAACAACAATATCAAAAACTACAAACTCCCTATCTGCGTTGCAAACGCTTATATTTATAGAGGAAAATAGATAACTGTATTCTAGAGGAAATTCTTCAGCAATAGACACGTGAATAGGTCAGAATCCAAAGATTCGGCCTCTCGGTTGCCATGAGCAATAAATCTACGCAAATTGGATGTTGGATTGCGTTATGGAGATGGCCTGCAGGTGGCAAAAACGGGTCCATGAGTTCAGGAATGGCATCGAGTTTCTTTTACGTGCAGGAACAGAGTCCTAGTTGACATCGGACTCTCTGTTGACCACCCTTTGACCGGTACTTTTCTTCATGAATTCAGTTAAGAAGATAGGACCTCGTCCATCTGTGGATCATTCCTGAGCTGCCCATGTGTCCCATTTCTCCTACCGACACCTGTAACCTACAGAACAATGGAAACGGTTGCGGAATTGCGAGTTAGCTACGGAAAGTGGCTACATTCCGTAGTTGATAAACAAAACCTAGATCAAATAGCACACACAATGATATAATTTGAAAATCACTCAAATGTACTCTTGAAATCAACATGTAACAACTTTTGATAGCTTATGAGGCACTGATATGGGAAAATAGAAGAGAAAAGGTTTAGGAAAATGTGTAGAAGAGAGGTAGTTCTGGGGCTCAACAAAATGTATACAAATAACCTATAATGAACTTTCTAGTGTCCATATCTCCAACCATATATGAATCTATAAATCCTTCAAGCACAGTATCATTATGACCAAAACATAAACAATAATGACTAGTACCTTTGAGATACCTCAAAATCCATTTTACTTCTTGCCAATGTTGTTTTCCTATATTAGCAAGCAACCTTCTCACTACTCCCACTGAATATGCAATTTTTTTTTGTGTACATACCATGGCATACACCAAGTTTCCAATTGTTGAATCATAAGAAATATTGCTCATTCATTACTTCTCCTTTTCATCACTAGGACATAACTCAATATGCAGCTTGAAATGGGTTGCAAGGGGTATACCAACTAGCTTAGCATCCTTCATATTAAACCTGTCAAGAACCTTCTTGATATGTTTTTCTTGTGACAACCACAACCTTTTGTTTTTCCTGTCATGCATAATCCTCATGCCCAATATCTGTTGTGCTGGACACAAATCCTTCATTGAATTTTTTTCCCCAAATCGTTCTTCAATCGATGATCATATTCTTATCACGCCCAATATCTGTTGTGTTGGACACAAATCCTTCATTGCAAATTTGTTTCCCAAATCTTTCTTCAATCTATGATCATATTCTTATCATGCCCAACAATCAGCGTGACATCCACATATAAGAGTAATATGATATACTTTCCTTGATCATACCTCTTGATATAAACACAATGGTCATCTTCGAACCTGTGAAAACCATGTTCCAACATGAATTAATCAAATTTCTTATACCATTGTCGAGGTGCCTGTTTCAACTCATGGAGGCTCTTCTTCAACCTGCAAACTATATGTCATCTTTGCCTTTTTCTATGAAGCCTTCTACCTACTTGATATAAATTTCTTCCTCCAATTCACCATGAAGGAAAGTAGTTTTTACATCTAATTGTTCACATTCTATGTTTGAAGCAACAACAAGACCAAGAATAACTTTGATTGATGACATTTTGACAACAGGTGAGAAAATATCAATGAAGTCAATACCTTCTTTTTGGGAAAATCCTTTCACCACGAGCCTTGCTTTATACCTCTCCTTCTTTTAGTCACCTTCATGCTTAATCCTGTATACCTTTTGGGAGCTTTACCAATTCACAAGTTTTATTTTCCAACAAATAGTTCATTTCTTCCTCCATTTCTTTCTTCCATTCTTTACTATGCTCAACTTTACAAGCCTCTTGAAAACAATCAAGCTCACCTTCATCAATTAATAAAATATAATTTGAAGCAGGATACCTTTGTGAATGCTTATGAGACCTAGAAGATTTGTGAACCAATTGTGGTGGTTCATTATTAGGTTGAATCTCATATAAATGCTCCTACAATGTTCCTTATTGTTGGTTTTCATCATTTTCCACTTGTTGTCCTTCCTACTCTTGAATTTGATGTCCATTTTCTTGCATTGGTGGGATGTTTTCTTGTTCCTCTTCAAACTTGTCCATAAATTTCTCGACCTCCAACTCACCTACAAACCTCTTAAACATCTCTGAATCATTAAATATAACATCTCTGCTACTAATAGCTTTATGTTTGACTAGATCCCATAAACGATAACCAAATTCTCCATCTGCATATCCCAGAAAAATGCATTTCATAGATTTATCATCTAGCTTAGTTCTATTTTCTTTGGGAATATGTACAAATGATTCACATCCAAAGATTTCAAATGAAAATAATTCAACTTTTTACCAGTCCAAACTTCTTCCTGAATGCCACCATCCAAGGCTATAGTAGGAGATCAATTTATAAGACAACAAGTTGTCCTTATTGCTTATGCCCAAAAATTCTTCTCCAAACTAGAATATGACAACATACTCCTCGCTTTCTCCATAATAGTACAATTCGTCTTTTCTACAACACCATTATGTTGAGGAGTACCAAGCACAGTTTCTCATGCTTTATGCCAAACCTATTAAAATATTCCTTGAATGGATTTGAGCAATATTCTCCACCATTATATGTTCTTAGGCACTTGATCAATTTGTTAGTTTCTCTTTCAGCAACAACATGGAATTTTTGAAATATTTCAAACACTTCATTTTTAATTTTCATAGGGTAGGCCCAAACCTTCTTAGATGCATCATCTATAAATGTTATAAAATACGATGCTCCTCCTAACGACTTAATGTTGACAGGCCCAAACACATATGAGTGTATCAATTCTAATAATAAAAAAATCATGGCCACCTCTAAGGAATGAAACCCTTCTTTGTCTACCATATATACAATGCTTACAAAGATCAATATTATAGGATTTAAAACCTAGAAGTAAATTTTTACCAACAAGGATTTTTAAGCCCTTCTCGCTCATGTGACCCAAGTGCTTATGCCACAAATCTGTTGAATTTCCTTCTTTTGTGACAACAACCAAATCTAATTTTCCTATCATTGCCTTCAATGTATATAATGTTCTTTTCTTGGGTCCTTTGGCCACGACCAATGCTCCTTTGGTAATTTTCCAGCATCATTTTCTAAAGCTTGTGAAATACTCTTCATCATCTAGTCGTCCCATAGAGATCAAGCTCATGCGCATTTATGGTACATGCCTAACTTGTTTCAAAAATATATCTTGTCCATCCTTCATCTTGATTTGGACATATCCCACTCCAACAATACTGCAAAAATGATTATTCCCCAAATGCACTCTATCATAATCACCAAGATTATATGCAACACAATTATCTTTGCATGGGGCTACATGGTGAGATTCCCCGGATTCGAAGATCCAGTCAAAGATACTGCTAGATGTATATAAACATGAATCTCCTACTGAAAGAATAAATAACACATCACCATCTGTAACTACAACAGTAGTCTCACTTTCATTTTTGTTGGATGATTTGTGATTTATATTGGTCAGTTTCTGATCCTTTTGTTATTTCTTCTTGACTCGACACTCTTTCTTCATGTGCCCTGGTTTACCACAATGAAAGCAAATGAGCCTGCCTTTCCTTGATTTTGGTCGACCTCTCGATATTGAACGCCCTTGTTGGCCTTGATCAATTCTTCTACCACAATCAACTAGAGCTAGAGCTAGAGATTCTCCTCCCTAGTGTTCCACAATTGACTTGCATTGCAACTCCTCATTCATTAAAACTACTACTGACATCGTCAAACTTCAAGGTCCCTGCAGGGGTTGAAGTGCTCATCGCTGCAATTAAATTTTCTGAGTTGTCTAGCATAGAAATCATTAACAAGATAGCTCTAATTTCATCATCTAGAATGATTTTAACATATGCAAGTTGAATAGTAATAATATTGAATTCATTCACATGCTCAACAGCTGAAGCACCCTCCTTCATCCTGAGATTATAAATCTTCTTCATCAAGAACACATTGTTTGATGTCATGTACTTTTCATATAAATCATGGAGCTTCTTCCATAATCCTTATGTCGTCTTTTTTTTTGCCACATTGAAATAAACATTCTTGGCTAGATATTTCCAGATTATTGCAATTGTTTTTCTATCTAGCTTAATCCATTCTTCATTTGTCGTCGATGAAAATTTCATTGCTATACTCTCAATTGGCAAATATTGATCTTTTGAAATTGATATATCTTCCATATGTGATTTCCATAGGGTGAAATTAGCCCCCTTCAACTTTTCCATGTCACTTAATGCTGTTGTCTCTATTTTCAATAAAATTCATGCCCCAAAAATCAACACTTTACCAACTTTTAAATGAAAAAGCCAAAATCAGTCTGAGTTTTCCTCTTTTTCTTTTTTATTTTTTTATAATTAAAAAAAGTCCAAAATTAACAAAATCGACGGTAATTACAAAACATATATAATTATATATGTTTCACCATAAATATAACTATAAAACATATATATCTTGAAATTTGAAAATTAAAACTATGAGTCTCATTCCATTTCCACTTAATAAAAAAAATAACGATTATGAAAGAAACTCCAAACTTCTTTTAGAATTTCAGATTGAATTTTAAATTGGCGTCTTAGAACAACCCTGGAGTCCTAAAGCGTTGTGCCCTCAAAACGTGCCCACTTCTTCTCTGCCCCAACATCGCCATCTAATCTTAGTGGTGGCGGCTAGAGGGGCGGATTCCCCTTTCCCGTTGAGTCTGCTCTTGCTAAAATCATAGGAACTTAGTATACCCGACTTGCAGGTGGTTGGTTATGCTCTTGGTGTTATAGAGGCAACTATGAGGTTTGATCCTGGGTCTCCCATAGATTAGGCCTGGCAGTTACCGATTCACCATGTGGTTAAAAAAAAAAACTTGCTGACATAATTTTTGCCTTGTTGTGCATAGTCCTCGTAGGTTTCATACTCTGCGGCTTTTACGTGTGCAAGAGACTCAGAGAGACGCCCAATAGCTTGAGCATCGTTAGACTTCCACAGATACACAATAGCCCGAACATGCAACTGGCGGTTTTAGTAGCAAGAGGCTTTTGGGAAAAGTTCGTTACGGGAGCGTGTACAGAGCCATGGGGAAGTCCTGGCGATAAAGAGAATCCCTCTCATGTTCTCTACAAGGTCGTGAACAGCTAGATGGCCTTAACCTGGCTCTGATACCAGCTGATGGGAAGTAGAGAACAATAATTAAATTCTCAAAGACAATAGAAGACAAATATTTTAAACAAGAAGACAGTAACGAAGACAATAAACCTATGGAGAAAAAAATTGTAAGTTTTTCATCACATTATAGCCCTGGCTTTGCTTGGATTGCTCAAGATAAGGCAAGAATACATATTTATAGATGATCGAAGTCTCTATGAACATGTTTTCTGCATGTGCACAGGGTGGTGTCTAGAAGTCGGTGGGTAGTGGAGTTGGTTGGCAGGCGGTGGAGTTGGTTGGCTAAAGGCGGCTGAACACTGCAGCAGTCAAAGTCGGTTGCTTTCTAGAGTATTCTTTGGCTTCACATCTAACACTTGGCACATGTTGCTTTCTAGAGTATTCTTTGGCTTTGGCTTCACATCTAACACTTGGCACATGTAAATAGAGTATTCTTTGGCTTCACATCTAACACCTAACACTTGGCACATGTGAATAGAGTATTCTTTGGCTTCACATCTAACACTTGGCACATGTGAATAGAGTATTCTTTGGCTTCACATCTAACACTTGGCACATGTGAACATATTAGCGATAAGTGAAATGAAAAATAAATTTAGTTATGTATATAATTCAATCCATTAAATCAAATTCGGCCGTTACGGAGATTGGAAATGTCATTGGTAAATTAGTCTACCCGAATGAAAAAAGACTTCGCACCATGGATAAATGCGTTGCTGGGGTACTTGTCGAAGTCATCTTCTATGGTGGCTTTCTGGCTGAGATGGAATTTATGTGGGGATTTATCCGGCACAAACAACATATTGACTTCTGGGGATCCTTTTTGTTGTCCAATATGTCATCAGACAGGGCATGTGATGGCTACATGCCTATAGAGATATAGGAAATGGTTATGTTTTGATCAAAAGACAGGGCATGTGATGGCTACATGCCTGCAGAGATATAGGAAATGGTTATGTTTTGATCAAAAGGGGCATGTGCATTGGATTTCAGAAGATGCATCGACATACATGGTGGCAGATGTTGGTTTCCCAGGTAATACTTCTTCTCCCCTATCTGATTCCCCTTTATGTGATAATCCTGCTATACACCCTTCATCTACAATGTATCCCTCTTCTATCGAAGATGTTGATGAGGGGTTGGACCTTTGGCGTATGTGTTTCCATGATATGTTGATTCAGCCTAAATCCCTGGGTTGAGTGGCCTCCCATATCTCAGTTTTGACAACTTCGCATTGCCCCCACCTCCACTTCAGGGCCTAGCCCTTCCCATCCTCTCCAAATATGGGGGGTAAATCTTCCTAGTTGTTTACAGGTGGAGGTTTCTGATGACTCGAGAGATCCTCCTTTTATGAATAAACATAATCATGATGCCTCTACTTTATCTATTGATAATTCTTCCCCTCGTAATTCCATTGGAAGTGCCATTGAGTTTTTGATGAGAAATCCCTCCATGGATTTCATGCCCTTCACAATTCATAAGAATAATTGTCCTTCCCCGACCGCTTTCATCAGTCCCAAATATGCTATGAATGTCATAGGATGTAAGAGGGGAAAAGGGAGTTTCCATATAAGGGTAAATTTGTGGTTAAGTCTATGGCGTTTGGTAGGGATGGGAAATTACATGATGTCCCTACCATCAACTCTGAATCTTCTCGGGCCCTTAGAGATTTTGTGCATGCGTCCATTGTTTCCCCATGAATATCCTCTCCTTGAATCACAGGGGGCTTGGGGATGCCTCTAAAAAACTATCTCTCCGCCATTTAATTGGATCAGTGTTCCCAATGATCATTTTTATCCAGGAATCAATGGCCCTTGAGGAAAAAGCCAAAATGTATTTCTTATCCATTTGTCTGAGATGGTATCTCATGTTTACAAAATCTAGTGGGTTATCTCGTGGTTTGGTGGCGCTATGGGACCCCAAATGGATTAATCCAAGCATACTTCTATCTAGCTTTGTGAGGGGATTACCCTGTCAAATCCCCTTTCTCAACATATATGCCCCTTACAGGGACAGGCAAGTTTTCTAGCAAAGAATGGACCACTGTGGGATATTGAAAATTGGCTCCATGATCATGGATGGCAATTTAAATTATGCAGTTTTTGGGGAGGAATGTTGGGGCTCTTGATGTCGAATAGATCCCTTGGGCAACTACTAACAAGAATTAGTTCATGATAATTATCTGGTGGATGTTAGCCCTATTCCTCTACTCCCTGCGTGGAATAATGACAGGTCAGGTACAAAACATATTGGAAAAAGATTGGACATATTGGAAATGGGAGAAGACATGGAAGGGATTTCCATTTAAGTTCAATTAAAATTGGCTCAAGAAATCAGATTTCTGCAAGATTGTTCATGATTCCTAGTCTTTGTTTGCAAATCTTAATGATAGTTTTGGGATGTCAGTCTGTATGGAAAAGTTGAGGAGGCTCAAGAAGACGCTCTTTTGGGAATGTGAAAAGAAGGCAAAAATGAAGAAGGACCTTGTGGACTTTGAGGCGGAAATGGATAGGATTTTTTTGGAGGATGGACATTATTTCTCCATCTCCCTTACACCAATCTTTGCTAAAATAATTGGAAATGAAGAAAAGATGAGTTGTTACGCCGCAAGAAGATTCTTAGTGATTGAAAAGGTGCGTGATTTGGGTAAAAAATGGTGATCGTACCAGTGTATTCCAACAATACACCAGACAACGGAGGAATTCTAATGCCCTTTGGGAAATTGAGACGAGGCTGGTGGAAGGGTGTACAATACAAAGGATATTCAAAAAGAGGCCTGCAATTATTTTGGAGGTAAATATAAAGCTTGAGAGGTTGTGGACATTCATAATCAACTATGGTGTATTGATGCATTCCCCACCATGTTCTGAGATGAGGCAAATGCAAATGTGGGTCGAATGATCACGTTGGAGGAAATTTCCTTAGTTCTTCATTCATTTCCACGGGACAAATGCACTGGTCCTTATGGGTGGACCATAGAGTTATTAATACATTTTTTCGACATTATGGGCATAGATTTAATGAGGATGGTGGAGTAATCAAGACAAACCCAATAGGTTGTTGGGGTGATTAATTCTACTTTCATGGCACTTATTCTGAAGTCTTCTTGCCCTCAATCTTTCAAATATTATCGTCCAATCTCTTTGTGCAATATCACCTACAAGATCTCCAATATCATTGTTAATAGGATCAAAGAGACTATATATGATTATATATCCTCCGAACAGTTTGGTTCCCTTGGGAATCGGAAAATCCAAGGTTTCATTGTCATTGCTCTAGAGTGCATTGACTCCATTAGGACAAAGAAGGAATCTCTAGTATTGAATCTTGACTTGCATAACGCCTATGACTGTGTAGATTGGAACTTTCTTAGAATGATACTTATAAAGATTGGTTTAAACTTGGACAATGTTGACTAGATTATGGCGTGTGTAACATTGGTAAATTATGTTGTCCTGATTAATGGTGTTCCATCAAATTTATTCCGAGATTTCAGAGGTCTACAGAAAGGATGCTCCTTATCTCCTTTGTTGTTTCTTCTGGTTGTAGACGGTCTTAGTAGAAATATTAATAAAGCTCGCGATGGTGGCCTTTTTTGCAGTCTAACTAAAAATGTCTTTGTCTGTCATCTAATGTTTGTGGATGATGTGATGATATTTGGACAGGTTTCAATATCCCAATGGAAAATATTACATTGAATCATTTCAATATTCGGAGATGCGTTTGCCTTATATTCAATTAACCACAAATCTTTATTGATCTGATCCTCATAAAACAAAGATGTGGTTGTTGAAATTGCAAATCTATTTGGGATGGTTACTTCTTATTTGAATGAGGGTTTTGCATACTTGGGTTTCAATGTGAAATCAAACAAATACCAGTCCAAGGATTGGCAATGGATCTTGAATAAATTTGTTAATCGCTTGTCACTTTGGTCTCATCACTGGTATATTCTAATTCAATTGGTCCTTCAACACATCGCGGTGTTGGAAAATGTAACTAGTTTTGGTCTTCATAATTGTCAATACACTCGAATCATTATATATATCTCATGTTACAAGAAAAAAAAGGAAAGAAAACTATTATTTCAAGCATGGGTTTTATGCTCCATTTTGATGGTCATCTAGGTCAAGCATGTTCTTCATGCTCAGGGTTTGTCATGTTAAAATAATATTTTTCTTAAGTCAAAAGAGTCTTTGTCATTTGTAAAAGACCCTATAGGGAAAGTTGTAATATGTAAAAGATACTTATTTTGAGTTTAGAAAGTCCTAGAAACCTCAAAGCACAAGTTGGCCCTAGAAATGATAAGTTAGCCTAAAAGAAAGAATTTGAACCCCTCGAATGTGTATAAATAGAAGCAGCATCAACCTCATTTAATCTCCAATTTGATCTCTCTCAACAAGAAGTTCGATCTAAATCAAGCAACATCAAGGAAGTAAGTGTGAAGGTGTAGAAGGCAAGAATAACTTGAGAATAAAGAAGAAATTATGTTTTTGGGTCTTATTCACTCATGTGTGCGAAGGTTAGGGTTTCTGCAGCTTCAAGGACGGTTGAAAATTGCAAGTCTGAATTGCAGGAAACTGAATTGCAGGAAGTTGAATTGCATATCCAAGTTGCAGGAAAGCCAAATACTTTGATTTGGTCTAGTTTGACTTTGGAGACCTTGGCTTGTTTGCAGGAAAACTTCTTGAGGAATTCACACGTGCCAGAATTAGGGTTTTTTCAACTGCTTCAGGGTCGAAGCTGCAGGCCAAAGTTGAAGCTAGAAGTTAGCTAAAGAATAATTGATCGTTGTTGATTTGGTTGGTCTCTGGCAAAATTGAAAGGGATTCTTAGAGGGATGACTCAGTGCTTGGAGAAGGACTTGGTCTAGGGTTTGGGTCTTGGTTTTCTCATTTGAAGCATATTCTATAAGAAGAGGAGATTCTATGGGTTTCTCCTTGGAGGGGTTTGCCCTGGCTTGGAGCCTAATTTTGTGTCCATTACCTTTACTTTCTTTTTCCTTGATAATTGTTTGATGAAGAAGATCTAATAAAGAAACACAAGAAGATAAATAAAGTTCACAAACAATTATTAAGGTTAAGGATAAATTGAATTAATAGTCACCCTGCTACATTCTCCAACATGGTATTAGAGCTAAGGTGAATAATAAAATGCAGTGAGAAGGACACAAAGAAGGGTTTTCTTGTCAAGAGGAATTATTTGCAGAAAGAAGAAGAAGACCTATTGATCTAAAAGGAGGTTTACTACATCAAAGAGCCCATCATCTCAAGAAGGTTCAAACTCTCATTGAAGGGAGAAAGGACAAGTATTTGTTCAAGATTCTCTAGTACATCATCTTGAAGAAGAGGAAATATCAAAGAATTTTGGGATCATTATTCATTCTTTGAAGTTGTTCGAAGGCACCATTGTTGAAGGCATCCTAGAAATTATTATTCTAGGGCATCTTTAAAGTCTCCTTGGATGTCTTGAAAACATCAAGATAGTTGGAGGCATCATCAAGAAGGACACTTGGTCGACAAGTAAGTGTCATGTTGCTATTCTATGTCTCAATCTACAGATCATATGGCTACATTTTGCAAGGAAAGTACCAAGCTCATTGGATCGACAAATTTCCTAGCATGAAAGAAAAGAATTAACTGGGAATCCACAGAAAATGAAGTCATGGAGTATGTTCTTGGTGAAGTTGTTGAACCAAGCAAAAAAAAATACTCAAGAACTGGCAAAATACAAGAAAGGAGAAGGGCACAAGGGGTCATTGTTGAATCCATTAAAAATCATCTTGTTCCCTTTATTGTTGATCTAAAGACCTCCAAGGCCATGTATGAGAAGCTGGTAAATTTGTACTCTACAAGTACATCAGGTCAAAAGATATCCTTGAGGAATCAATTATATAGAATAAAGAAATCAAAGGATGAAGAAATGTTCACCTATCTAATGAAGATATCACAAATAAGAGACCATTTGCAAGGGCTTGGGGAAACTATTATAGACTCTAAGATGACTATATGTGTACTAAATGCTTTGCCACCTGATTGGAGTAGTTTTGCAACTAGCATCTACTCAAAGAAAGATACCACACATTTTGATGAATTATGGGCTCAATGTATCTTAGAAGAATCTAGGATCAAGGCAAGGGATGACACTGAATCAAATGAAAGATCTCAAGCCTTCATTGCAAGAACCAAGAAGTTGAAGAAAAGAAAGTTTGGAAAGTCCAAGAAGAAGTCAGATATGGCCAAAATTCAATGTTATGGATGCAATGAGTATGGACACTTTAAAAGGGATTGTCCAAACAATAAAGTTAACAACAACAAAAAAGGAAAGAAGTGAAGCTCACATAGCTGAAGAAAAAGGAGAACTTGAGAAGCATCCGAAAGGAGAAGATCCAAGACCTCTATTATTAAATGAAGTCTCATCTCTGTCAGGTTCTTTATGAAATTTGTCTTTCTATTATTAAGTATAGTAGCATGCATTATTGTATAAGCTAGAAGAGTATTCTTTTTGTAAAACCATGGAATCATAGTTAGAAGCATCTGATATTAAAATTAAAGTCTGCATAATCAAGTTGCTTTGAAGGATCATCTAGTTTTTCAAGAATGAGAAGATTGGGACCATATTACATATTATTGTTCATCCAGGCATTTTCTAACATTATGTTAGAAGTAGTCATTTTGCAAAGATGGATCATCAAGATCCTATAAGAACCATCATTTTGGAAGGTTGATGGAAAGAGCATTATGACATTAGTATATATTCCATCTAGTAAGGAAACAATACTCTTGAAGGATGAAGGAATGCAAATGGTTGAGTTGCAGTGTGAAGGACATAATCTTCGACAGGTATAAGCAACAGGCTCATTCAAGATGGCTAGATGGTTGTATGGAAGCAAAGTTATGCATGTTGTAAGTAACACTTTTCTAGGGTAGGGTTCATATGTACAAATTCTTGCATAAGTTAGTTATAAAAATATGCTTGTTAAGGCTTCCATATGGTTGCACGATGCTTGAAAGAGGAAATTTGACATACTTTGGAATCGCTAAGAGATCAAGACTCTCACTCTAGATTACATAGGATATTGATCAACATCAAGTATAGTCTCTAGAAGAAAGAAACTAAATTGACAATGATAACTCCAAGAAAGATATTACAGCTTGGTAAAGTTCGATACATGGGCACTATGGATTAAAATGAATACATGGACAAAGATTCATACGGAGATGGATCATACGAAAGGATGTTGATCTCAAAGAACTCAAGTAAGCTAATGCTTTGATGAAAATGCCATCATGATACGGTAAGTTCAATATTAATATTTTGATATTGGTTTTCTGGTTAACATATTGTTTTGCTACCTAGAAGGATATTACAGGAATACATAATCACAGTTGAGTCAAGTTCAATTGTTGGTGTTGAACTCAATTCAAAGAACATATGCATTGAGTATATGGTTTTGGAAATTATGCAATCAAGATGTTTACATCGTCATCTTGAGACTGAAAGGTAACAGTGTAAGGAGATAACCTAATGTTCATGTTCCTACATCAACAAAGACTTTCATGTTTAGAGGGGAGCTATGACTAGCTTGAAGTTTGATGAGGCTCAATGTGAGGAAAGTGATGTGCAAGACTGATGGCTTGAACCATGTCACAGGATTAAAGGAAGAGAATGGCTCGATAATATCTAGGAAGGAAGACGTTCAATATGATGAGATACAAAAAGGAAAGAGGGAACCATGCAACTATCTCCATGAATAATCAGTAGTTGATACATTATGAAGACAAGTTATAAAGCTTGTGGTTATGACTTCCCAAATTGGAAGGAAGCCAGGAATCCTCTCTATATTTGAGAGGGAGCAAAGGAGTCTCCTTGAAAAGGAGCAAGGATCTATTCCATAATCAAGAGGGAATGGGGATATACTCTCTGGTTGAGAGGAAGTGACGATGAAAATCGTATTTGTATTCTCCTCTTCATGTATCATGCACTTGACCAAGACTAATGGTCGTAAGTCTAAGTGAAGGCCATGGAGGGAGAATGGTGAATGGAGGATTGGATAAGTAAATGTGATTTCCTTGAGGATAGAAATTCCAAGACGGGAAACAGACCGACATTCTTTGATGATTGAACAGGGATCCAAGACAAGAGTGGTTGAAAAGGACTGATATTCTTTGACGATTAGGAATCCAAGATAAGAATAGTCCTAAAAGGACATACCTAGTGAACATTCAGATGGAGTGTGTGCCTTGTAGAGGTAGTGTGGTATCTCATGTAAAGCCTCCCAGCGTTATGCCCTTGTATAAGAAAGAGCTTGTCAAATTAAAGCCTTACTATGTTGACAATGTAGAGAGCAGTCTTTCGGATTAATCACATTGTAAGGACTGCTCTCTACATTATGGATCACAAAAGTCTTAGATCTAACATATGTTGGTTATGATGTTGATGCATAAAGATGGCTTACCAATCCGACTCTTCTTATAATAACTCTTCAGTTTGAGAATAACTTTGTACCAATTGTACAATTATGAATACCTCCCTAATTAAGAGGAAGTGTTGGAATATGTAACTAGTTTTGGTCTTCATAATTGTCAATACATTCAAATCATCATGTTACAAGAAAAACATAAAAACAAAAAAGTTATTTCTAGCATGGGTTTCATGCTCCATTTTGATGGGCATATAGGTCAAGCATGTTCTTCATTTGTAATCTTAAAAGAATATTTTTCTTAAAAAAGTCTTTATCATTTGTAAAAGACCCTATCGAGCAAGTTGTAACATATAAAAAATATTGATTTTGAGTCTAGAAATTCCTAGAAACCTCCAAGCACAAGCCAGCCCTGGCAATGATAAGTCGGCCTAAAAGAAGAAATTTGAACCCCTTAGATATGTATAAATAGAGGCAATATCAACCTCATTTGATCACTAATTTGATCTCTCATTAAAATGTTTGATCTAAAGCAAGCACCATCAAGGAAGTAAGTGTGAAGGTCTAGAAGGCAAGAAAAACTCAAGAAGAAAGAAGAAACTATGTTTTTGGGTCTTGTTCTCTCACACAAGTGAATGTTAGGGTTTTCGTAGCTTCAAGGAAGGCCAAAAATTGCAGGTCTAAATTGCAGGAGGCTGAATTGCAAATCCAAGTTGCAGAAAAGCCAAATACTTTGATTTGGTTTAGTTTAACTTCAGAGAGCTTGGCTTTTTTTAAGATTTCTTGAGGAATTGACACGTGCCAAAATTAGGGTTTCTGCAGATGCTTCCAGGCCAAAGTTGCTAGGGGTCGAAATTGAAGCTGGAAGCTAGTTGGAATAGAATTGATCTTTGTTGATTTGGTTGATCTCTGACCAAATTGAAAGGGCTTCTTGGAGGGTTCACTTGGTGCTTGTCAGAGGACTTGGTATAAGGGTTTGGGTCTTGATTTTCTCATTTGAAGCATATTCTATAAGAAGAGGAGCTTTTTTAGGTTTTCCCTATAGAGGGGTTTTGCCCTGGCTTGGAGCCTAATTTTTGTGTCCATTATCTTTAATATTTTTATTCTTGATAATTGTTTGATGAAAATATAATAAAAAAACACAAGAAGATAAATAAAGTTCACAAGCAATTATTAAGGTTAAGGAGAAATTGAATTAATAGCTTCCCTACTACATTCTCCCACACGTGGTGTACTTGATGCACCTTTTTCTTGACTCTGAGTAAGATCATCCAGAAAATCAAAGCAATATTTGCAAATTCCCTGTGGTCAAGGGCCAATGGGCAGGGGGATTTCATTTTGTCCATTTGGACTCTATCTCACATGGGAAAGAGGAAGGTGGCGGGCTTTATTGATCGAGAGCTTCTGGAGAGCCTTAAATGGCGATGGTATTTGGCAGGACCTTATTAAAGAAAAATATCTGAAAAACAAGTCGTTTTTGGAATGGTACAAAATTGGGAATATGACTTCGAGATGTGGGTCATACGTTTGGAATGGTTTTTTAAAATCAGGAGTTGACTTTTTGACAACATGAAATGGATATTTGAAAACACGGGTAATATTTTAGTTGGTATAGACTCCATTCAAGGTATGCATGATAACTATAACCTTCCTGTACATGTCGTAGAAGCTTTGCACTAAGTGGTATGTTTTCTTGGCACAGGCATATCATGGTTTCGATGTGGTGAATACATGTCCATTCTGGAAAGCGGCGGGGCAGTTGGTCTTGTTGGAGCAAATGTTGTTAGATGGAATCAATATATCGAAGATCTTAAGTTGACTGGAATTACTATGGGAGGCACGTTCTGAGCTGGAATGGTAATATGCGTAATGGTAATATTGTCTCGGAGGTATATAAATACATTACCTTTTCTCTTCAAAGAATTGGAACAGATGTTGGTACAGGGCGATATGGAGTTAGAATATACCTATGAAGATTGCTATTTTTGGATGTCTTGTGTGGAGGAATCGCATCCTTACATGGGATAACATCTGCAAAAGAGGTTTTAAGTGTCAGGGAATCGAATGAGAATGTTCTACACCTACTTCTTCAATGCCCCTTTGTCGTCGCAGTCTGGATTCGGGTTTTGCAGGCCTTTTAGTTACGTGCTGGATGGGTATTTAATTCGCTGGAAAAATGTTTCAAATGGTGGTTTAGTAGACGAGAACACAGAACTTTACCACTTTTCATTATATGGGAACTATGATATGCTCGAAATGCAGTGATATTTGATGGATGCACAATTTACACCGCCCATATTTGTAACCCCATCTGTGTACGCTTTGGAGGGTATGCTCAGAAACAGCACAATTAAGGCGCTCAGAAATCAAATGAGTTTTCAAATGGTTGCAGTTCAGGTGGGATTTTTTGATGGTGCGGCCCAACAAGGTCGCTGTGGATGCGGGGCTGTAATTCAAGTCAACACAAACACCCAAATACAATTATATTGGTTTTGGTGGAAGCGGCACTAATACAGGAGCAGAAGTCCTTGCTCTATGGGGCATTACTATACAATGCTAGGAGATTTCATTTGGAGATTTTTTCTATCTATGGCGGCTCGAAGGTTATTGATGAATGAGCCAAAGGATAGGCAAACCTGTTTTCCCCTAGTCTGGTTAACGAGATGCTCCATATTGAGAAACCAAAGAAAACAATTTCTTGTGTTTCTTTTGACCATGTTTACTGGGAATTCAACATCACGGCAGATTCGCTATCAAAGAGGGTCTTTTTGTAGCTCCTGGGTTTTCTTCACTAAAGCCTTCTTCATAATGGAGGGATCCAGTATGAAGCGTCTTTCCCAATTTGGTGATTTTTGTGAAAACCGGTGATGGAAATTTTTTCCAGATCAGTAGTTTTTCTACTTTAATAGATGGTCAGATCGATGTATATATGTTTTATGTATTTATCAGAACATATCCTGTGTATTAGGCTACTGAGTTTTTTGTTTATATGGGCCGCAGGGGTGCTTGAATCTGATGTGTTTATATGCTGTTTTGGAGATTAGAAGATTATGAGGTCCATATGGTTTTAATATGTACTGGATATTTCATAATAATATGATTTAACAGCGTTTTTTCTTTACTGAAGACAAAAAATTTGGAAATACAATTCAGTTGATCGAATTAATCCGTAATATTTGAAAAACTAAGCCGCAAGGAAAATGAGGACTTAAATTCAATAATGTTCCATTTACTCCGATATATATAGTTTCAAATCTACATATAATTTTATCCATGAATCTGGTTTAACGATAATTTATGCAATTAGAATGATGAATATACCATCCTAGGCAGATTAAAACACAGATAATTTAATGTCTACATTAATCCGATTTCAGGTAGTTTAATGTCTTCCATGAACGACTGCATTTTCTGCAGTCGTTCGATCACCAATCAAGTAGAAGCAGAGGATTTTCAATGAGGCTTTTGCGAGATTTACTAGAGAGAGAGCGTGGGATAGGAGTGGTAGTGATTTCGACCACTTTATGAGGATTAGGGTACTATTTTGAAAACGAAGGCATAATCTTTTTGGTATTAGTTAAATGTACGGTGTCCATTTTTTAAGTTTGAATTTATGTTAGATTAGTTTTAAAAATCCACAAATTACCCCGGAAAATAATGGAAATTCTGGAAAGATTTTGATAAAATCAGGTAGAAATTTTTGAAAATTTAGGTTATAATTGTTAAATTTTAGGTTACAATTGTCAAATTTCAGGATTTTGGGTGCACCGATGATGTTGAATTCATTCCCACCATCAAAAAATGATCCAAACCCTCCAGCATTCTGATTTTTATAAAAAAAATTGACCCGATTCCTGCTTAAAACTGCCGTCTGGGCGAATTTGTGGCCTCGTAGACAACGCCTTTATTTTCAGTATCATGTCGATTTCAAATTTGAACATGTAACTATGAAAAAGGGATTGATAAAGAGACGTCAGGTATAAGAGCCCAATTCAAGCACCGTTCATAAAAGATGCCGACACCTCGTCTTCAACTGCACAAGTCTTGTACACAGAATAAAATAGAAATGTGAAAAACCCGGTAACTCCATCGCGCTGGCATTAGAGACGCCCAACAAACCACCAAATTGACAACGGGGAACCAAAAAGAGTCACAAGTACACGTTAAAGGCCTTGCTTTTGCTTATAACCATTCCTCCTGCTACATATTCATGTAAGATTTTATGAGGGCATTAGGCTGTTTAAAATGGAAGAGAAAAGAAAAATGCATAGCCTACTACATTCTAACAAGTACTCAAGTACTCGGACATCCACCAAAAGTCACACTAAGAACTGCCCAGATATTTGCAACAGTGAACACTCTTGAACCAGAGATAAAGCCCATGCGTTGCATTGTGAAATCTAGTATCAATGGCAATTAGAAATCAACTTTGCCTTAGTTTTACCTTTTCTGAGTCATTCTATTTACAAGAAGTGCATATCCTCTTCCTACCTTCTAAGGTTACATAAATGAATAGCAAATACTAGTCGGGAAAACTGGAGAGTTAAAATATGCATTTATTCATCACGAGAAAGAACTCCGAGCAGCAAATTCTGATCCAACGAAAATCAGGTTTACGCATAGTAATTCAAGCTGGACTTCTTTTTAGCTTGAACTTGAATTATTCCTTCATTGAAATCTTCATGGGTAACCTACAAGTAAAAGACAGAATCAGCATTTAGAACTGTAACCCTTCTTAATGATAAGACTCGCAATAATTCTAAATTAGTTGACAACCTGTGTTCTGTATAGTTATCATTTAACGATTACCCGTGAAAAAACTTGGACAACAACATTGCAAGGCATGGTAAACATGAATTTTTTAACGTTCAACATATAGATGTTTGTAATTAGTGATCAACTTCCAGAGCATCACTGACTGGTTCTTAATGTTATTCTTTCTTTAGAGATAAAATATGAAAATATATCCCAGTACTAGAATAGTGGCATATTTTACAGTGTTGTATAAACTATATATAGCAAATGAAAGGAAATATCAGCCTAACATTGAAAAACTTTTCATGTTGATGATCAGTAAACCTTTACCTCAGTGGCATCTCGACGCAGCGCAAGCATACCAGCTTCTACACAAACAGCTTTCAACTGTGCACCATTGAAATCATCAGTGGAACGTGCAAGCTCTTCAAAGTTGACATCTGGATGAACAGTCATTTTTCTTGAATGAATCTGCGAAAGTCAAAGTAACCCTCAGCACGAGAAATGCAAGAATAGCATAGATGTTTACCAATATTCATGCTTTTTATATATTTTACATCTACCTGTAAAATTCGTGCACGTGCATCCTCTGTTGGGTGAGGAAATTCTATCTTCCGGTCTAGACGGCCTGAACGCATAAGAGCTGGATCTAATATATCTGCACGATTTGTTGCTGCTATGACCTATACATGGTATCGAGTTTCATTTCAGTGAGTTATCCTAGATCGTATTATACATGAAATAAACACTGCAGAATGAACATGAGATGAGTGACGAACATAGCAATTCAGTAATGGCAACATAGAAAGAGAAATAGTTGTGCCCATAAGTTAAAAACATAGCTGCTCAGATTTTTCTCAAAATACAAACCTATTACTAACATTCGATTTTATAAAAGAAAAAAGTGCTTTGCATTATGGTAATTAGGAATATGAATAATAGATACTAAGATCACTATCACATTTGTAATATGTATATCACAAATAATAACATACCAACAATTTTAGGAGAGTATTATCTATGAAAAGATGCAATTCAGCTGTCTGGACTGTGGTCTAATGGCAACTTGGAGTGGTTGTCATGACAACTACCAAGCATCTAATCCTGGTGAACATGCACCCTCCCAACATAGCGTTTACAAGATGTAACTAATGTTATTGACGTAACCTTCAGGAAACTACTGAGATCACAAATTGTAACATTACTCGAAGTGCGGGAGGGTTTTCAGTAGATCTAATGCAGTTGAATTTAACTGCTAGAATTGATGGGGGAGAAAGGGATGAAGTGGGCAGATCCAGGGCCATGGTGTTCATTTATGACCAGAGGGGCAATGGAACTTAGAACCATTTCAGATAACGTGATCTAATGCATTTGAATTTAACTACTAGAATTGATGGAGAAGAAAGGGATAACGTGGGCAGATCCAGGGCCAGGGTGTTCATTTATGACCAGATGGGTGCAAGCTCTAAAGTTTTGCAATGGAACTTAGAATCATTTCAAATAACATTGTGGAGGCAAATAACTTTACTCCCTAAAAGATATGGACAGCAGTAAAGAAAATCTTGAGAAGAAAATTAGAAATGCAAAACTATCTTCCAAGGCCAGCCATTATTAAAAAATTGCTGGAAAGACTAACCTACGAGTGTAACGAATTGATTAGGGAGAAAAGGATAACCTGTGCAGATCCATGGCCGGGAGGTTCATTGTTGATCAGAAGGATACAAGCTCTAAAGCTGCGCAATAGAACTTGGAACCATTTCAAATAACGAGGCGGAGGCAAAAACTCTATACGAAGGGCTGGTAAAGGCCAGTAATTTGGATATTGAAAACTTGATTCGCAAAGAAGATTCACATTTTATATCGAAATTATGAATGGTAATGCAATCCCCTAGAGTGTCCTGCTAGCACATACTAGAAGCCAAAATCACCTCATTTTCTATGTTCCTAGATCCAATGTTCCACCAAGACTCCAAGATGGGGGGACATGGGTGCGGGGAGACGCATAGGGGGGACATGTGGTGATACCCTCAAATTTCAAATTCATATTCAATAAAGAAAGCATATATACATTGATCCATACTCATCAATCTTGTTGATACATACATCATTTATTCATAGACCATGACATTCAATAATTAAATACATTGATTCATATTCATCATTCATTATTCACCATTCTAGAATCTACATTGATTTAAAAATTAAATTCATCATTCATCATTCTAGATTGTAAGTTGATTTAAAATTAAAATTAGTCACTCTAATTAGTACTAAGCAAAATAGACTATAGTAAATACTGAAATTTGAGGACTGGAATAGTAACTTGATATAAGTAAAACTCAAAAATAGTAAAAAGTGACGAGTCAAAAAGTCAGTCTAAGGTACACTGAGGGCTCCATGCTCTTGATTAAATACTAATTCCATACATGACAAAATCCAATGGAAACATTGCAATCCCCCCAATCATGAAAAATTGTTAGGCCTTCTCAATTTCGAGTGAGATCTAAAATTCTACTTTCTCCATATGAAATCCAATGAGGTCAGAACCACTCTCAAACATCCCGAGTCATTTCATGATAATATTAAAAACTTAAGCAAAGGAAGTCACTTCTTTTACTTTAAGAATTTAACATTACCATTAATTACACAGCATTAGTAGGGCCTTATGGGGGGGGGGGGCCACAAGCACCCCTTTTGAGGAAACACATCCCCCACACTGGAGAAAAGTTTCCCCTTGCATCTCCCCAAAAATAGGGATGTGGAGAAACGATTCCCTAGGCATCCCCCTATCCTATTGATAAATCTATAGGACAATAGTTAGGATGATTTCTCTATTCTTGATAACCGTGTGTGGTGTTTTCTTACTTTTTCTTATGTATTAGTGTCTCCTCTTATTATTATGTTTGTTATTATCATCAAACAACTACCAAAACAAGAAGAACAATAGTAAACAAGAACATAGGATATAGGCTGCAACCCAAGGCCAAAACCTCTCCACTTGAGAGGAAAACCCATAAATCTCTTCTCTTCTTATAGATTCTTCAATTGACGAATTCCAAGACCTCTAGACCAAGACCAATACCCTTTCAAAACCAAGTCCAACCTTCTTGATGATGTGCTTCCTTTGTCCAAGTCAAACCCAATCAAATCTCTTCCAACAACACAACTTCGACCCCCAACTACAGAATTTCAACCTCTACTACAGGTCTGAAATTTTCAGCCCCTACAACTGCTACTACATCCACACGTGTGAGCGAAATTTAGCCTTCCAAGGCCTCCCGGCAACTTCGCTTGGTTTTCTTCCTTGTCTAGAGCTAGTAGGTGACCTATTAGGCTCCTCTTCCAACAACTTTGATCCTCTTCTAGCAATTTGAGAATTTCGACCTTGAAGCAGTAAACCCTAGCCTTCCTTCTTCGCACATGTGAGATAGAGAGAGAGAGATAAATAGCCCAAACACTTCTTCCTGCGTCCTCCTCTTTCGCTAGCCTTCTTCTTCTTCTCGTTCGCTTAGATGATGAGAGATAAATGTGTGTCAAAAGGAGGTTGAGTTCCCACCTTTATATAGGCTTCTAAGGTGGACAAGGCTCCTCAATATAGGTCGACTTCTTAGCTGGCAACCCGACTTGGTCTTGAAGGGTATTTTGAAACTTTTATAGACAAAAATAATTCTTTTTAGAAGTTATAATTTGCCCGATGGGGTCTTCAACTTATGACAATGACTCTTTTGACTTCTTGACTTAGGACAAACCCTACAAGCACTCAATAGGTGCCTGACCTCTAAAATAAAAGACCTTGAGCATGAAACCCATGCACTTAACTAGCAATAATAATTTTTCTTTCATTTGAAAATATTCAAAAATCAAAATTACATTTCATATTTATGAAGACCAAACCTAGTTACACATTTTTCAACACTCCCACTTAACTAGGGAGGTGTTCATAAATGGTACATGGATATTCTCAATTTGAAGAGATCTCATAAGAAGAGTCAGATTGGTAACCCATCTGTTTAGCATCATAACAACCAACATTTCCACATAGCAAGGCCTTGACTAATAGCTCTATCTCTCCACAAGATCAGAGCACAATGTTGGCGAGACCAATGATTTATAGACACCATCATCATTGTCTCTCAAGGCACATACCCCACTCGGGTGTTCACAGAGTATGTCTTTCTAGGACAATTCTTATCTTGGATAGCCAATCCTCAAAGAATATTGATCCTCTACGACTAATGTTATCTTGGATGCCCTACATCATCCTCAAAGAGTATCGGATGCCAGATGCTTACCCAATCCTCCATTCTTTCTTCCCAAGTGAAGACAAGAATGTGTGTCTATCTCACCCTCTCAACTAGGGAGGATATAGCAACTAGTCCAAGCTTGTCTCTCAAGTACACAAGCTTCTTATTAGGAAGAGATTTTGTCAAGATGTCAACTACCTATTCATCAGTGGAGATATATTGTAGCTGCAACAGACCAGCCTACACAAGCGTTTGATTGTAGTGATACTTGTTGTTGATATGCTTTGTCTTTCCATGAAACATTGGGTCTTCAGACAACCTTATACAGCTGGTATTATCACAATGTATCACTGTAGGGTCCATCGGTCCTTCAAACAAATCGAACAACAGCTTCCTCAACCAGACAACTTCTTTGCTTACTTCACAGGCTGCAATATATTCAACCTCAGCACTACTCAAAGCAACCGATTTTTGCTTTCTACTCATCCAAGAGATCATGGAGGATCCCAAACTAAAACATCCTCTAGTAGTGCTTCTTCCATCCTACTCACTGCCTCCCCAGTCAGAATATGTATATCCAATCAAGTGGACATCATTCCTCTAGTCATATTTTAGGCAGTAGTGGATTGTTCCTTGCAAATATCTCAGTATATGCTTGGCTACTATCCAATGATCATGCTTGGGTTCTACCTGGAACTGACTAAGAACATTCACTGCAAAACATATGTCTGGTCGAGTATTCACCAGGTACATCAGCAAGCCAATCAATTGTCTATACTTGGTCGGATCCACAGGGCTTGACTCGAAACTTCTTAGCCTCTTCAAGTTTGTGATCATGGGAGTAGTCATAGGTTTGCAATCCATCATGTCAAACCTCTTCAACATCTCGATCACATACTTTCCTTGACCTAGATAAATCTCATCAGGTCCTTGCCAAACTTCAAGTCCCAAATAATAGTGCATCAGCCCTAGATCCTCCATGTCGAATTTTGTTGCTAGATGCTTCTTACATTCTAGGATTCGACCTTCCACACCTGTCATGAGTAGATCCTCCACATTCAGAAGAATGATTATAGGCTCATCCTTCACAACCTTGATATAGAGATTTGGATCAGAAAAACTCCTTGTGAAGCCCAATCTTTGTAGGTATGCATCCATCCTTGCATGCCATGCCCTTGGTGCTTGCTTAAGGCCATATAATGCCTTCTTCAACCTACAAACAGAAGGCCTCTTTATATTTGACTTCAAATCCCAAGGGTTACTCTATATAGACTTCTTCATCAATCGTGCCATTCAGGAATGCAGTCTTGACACCCATTTGAAGGATGTTCCATCCCACTGATGCTGCCAGAGAGACCAATGAACGTATAGTTGTATATCTTGTTGTAGGTGAAAATGTCTCTTCATAGTTGATGCCTTCCTATTGAGAGAAGCCCTTAGCCGCAAATACTTTCATCTGTTACATGTTTAATTTTATAAAGCCACTTGGAAGTTACCACAGATCTGTCTTCAGGCCTAGGTACGATCTCCCAAACTCCATTCTTCATTATGGATTGATATTCTTCATTCATGGCATCCTTCCATTCTTGGTGTTTGACAGCTTCTTCAAAGGTGGATGGCTGTGCTTCTATTAGCTTCATCATATATGTTGCATACCCAGAATATCTTTTGGGCTTCTTACTTTCCCTGAATGTGCCTTTGGCTGCTCCATGTCCCTCTGCATCTAACAAAGTAGATTTCAACCAATTAGGTCTCTCTGGTTTCGGGGATGACCATAGGTTGTACAGGTTCACTGGGACCTTCATCTTCATGATTTGATTTGTCTTCCTCCTTGGTACCTTCTTCTTCAAATATAGGAAGTTATTCATCATCAAAGTCCATCGAGAGATCCTTTGATTTTTTGAATGCAATACTTTCATCAAATATCACATCTCAACTAACTTCTATTCGGTGTCCTTTTATGTAGATCATATATGCCTTTGCAATATTACTGTAACCAACAAATGTTCCCTTCATGCCTGAAGGATCCAATTTCTTTCTTTTGTCCTTCCGTATATGAATATAGACAAGACAACCAAAAATTTGGAGATGGTCCACACTTGGTTTCTTCCTAGTGAATGCTTCTTTAGGAGTCATGTTATCTAGTGACCTGTGGGGACTTCGATTTTGAATGTATACAACAATCTTAGTTGCTTCACCCCACAAAAATTTCGGCAAATCTTGATCATGTAACATGGCTTTTACACTTTCTTCAATAGATCGATTCTTTCGTTCTACAACTCCATTTTGTCGGGATTGTATGGGACTATTAGCTCCCTCTTAATCCCAGACTCCTTACAGAAGGCTATGATTTCCTTTGAAGTATATTCTCCTCCATTATCGGACCTTAATATCTTTATTCTCCTTTTTGTAAGGTTCTCCACTTCAACTTTGAATTATTGAAATTTGACGAATACTTCATATTGATTTTTGGTAGCATCGGATGTGCTCTAGCCATGAAAATTGGTGGAGAGGCCAAGGCACATGAGATCTCCATGACCTAGAAATCGTTTGGGGAAATTCCACCCGGATGGAGAGATATTAAAATAATTAATAATATTTTTAATCTTAGTCGTTGATTAGGGACTTAATCTCGGCCATTGAATCGTCGTCAAGAAAAGTATAAGAGGAGGCTTGAGGGTCAGTTGGAGACACACCAAATTGATCAGTGAAATCGATTTTCTGGGGCAGTGTTTGCTGAGAAATCGAGAAAGTGATCTGTTGCAGCGAGGGACAGTTCAGTAGAAGGCCGAGAATACATAGCAAAGAGGCAGAGATAGTGTCAGAGAGACAGCGCAGAGGCAGTCTGGGTTGACACAGGGACAACTAGAGCTGACGCAGAGGCTTGGAGGGCCAGCACTGAGGACGCAGGAGGTCGAGAAGCTGACGCAGGCAAACGCAGAGGCTAGCAGAGCTGACGCTGTGCAGAAAGCGCTACGCTGGGGTGTTTTCATGGGGCAGATTGAGAGCTGAGAGGCAGACGTAGAGTTGTAGAGGGTGACGCAGTCCCTGGAGGGTGACACAATTCCAGAGAGAAGCTTGGAGCAGCTTTCGTTGTCCAGCTGAGGAATAGTCGAAGTCACTGTGGGAATCATCATCCGGTTGTTGATCAGCCGGAATATCTGTCTCCGGAGCAAGGTACTTCTGCCAAGGAGAATCTTTGAAGGGTGAGCCATTTTTGGCACCCTAGTTGTATTCAGAAATCTGCATAATAATAAAACCCTCATATTTGTTGCACTGGTTTTCCCGCATTGGGTTTTTCTGGGGAAGATTGTTCAAAAATAATGGTGTCCCCTGTGTTGTCTCGATTTCCTTCAGTTGTTGATCTGTATATGTGTGAAGGTTGATTTGTGTTTATTTCGGTATTTATATTAATAAATAACTTCATAATGGAAAGAACAAGTAGGAGATAATAAACCAGATAATGCAATAGGAATTTCTGATGTGTCAGACTTAGAAATTTCCACATGGTATCAGAGGGATTACAGATCATAGGAGGACTGAAGACACCAGCAGAAATCTGAAATTTGCAGCAATAGCAATTGTCCTAAAAGACAGCGTTGTTCCAGAGCAGAAGCAGCAAGAGAAGAGGTGACGTAGAGCCTGCGTCAGTAGTTCGAGCCAAGGGAAGGGCCAGCGCAGAGGCAGAGTGAGGCAGAAGAGGCTCACGAAGAGCCATGTCATCCTGCTCAGCCAGGTAGGATTGACGCAGTTGGCCAGAGGAGCAGATTCAGCCTTTGTCGGGATTGCGCAGAGCTTGAAAGGCTCAATTTCTTCAGTTGCCGAGGCTTGGGGAGCTGTGGGCAAATTGTGATTTGAGGAGCTAGTGGGAAGTTGTTTCTGTCGATACAGAACAGTGTTTAAGGAGACAGAATCAAGGTAGAGGGAATCACTACCTCGACGGATTTCTAGCCAAGGAATCCAAATCCGAGTTGCAGTTGCAAGGAGGATTGGAGAGGAGCGGTTCGACAGCTGGCCAGAGGATTTCCAAGAGGGAAATCAAGACTCAGAGGGAGTCTAGAAGAGGAGCTGAAATGGCAGTGAACGAACTGAGGGATCAGGACAGGTTGCACGGGGCTTCCAACTTTGTCATCTGAAAGGCAGTTTTGGATCGACATCGCATCAAGGATTTTCCCTTGAAAATAGTGGCTATCCTAGTTGACCCAACTGAGAATGAGAAGCATGAGGAGGCGATGGCGAGGGCAAAGTGCATGATCCTAGACAGGGTCAAAGATCATGTAATACCACATATTGCTAAGAAGAACACAGCAAAGGAGTTGTGGGACACCCTGACCACCTTATATCAAGGCTCTTTCGTGCAGCAAAAGATGCTATTGGAGAATTAGCTGAGGTCATATCAAATGCATAAGGGAGAGCAGATAGATCCATTCCTTCTCAGGTTGCAGGAGATTCGCGACCAGCTTACTTCTATGGGGTCTACACCGGATCCAAAGTTTATGGTCAGGACTACCTTGAATGCAGTCTCCGAGGAGTGGGAGACATTTGTCCAAAGTATTTTGGGCAGGGCTACTCTTCTCGGTTGGGAGGAGATGTGGGCAGCTCTTCGACAAGAAGAGATCAGGAGGATGACCAAGGCAGGGAGTAGTGGTAAGGGAGTTCGAGTCAAGAAAGAGGAGGAGGAGGATGCAGCTCTAGCATCTGCGGGACAACAAGGGAAGAGGAAGAAGAAGGATATCTCCAAGGTCAAGTGCTTCAATTGTGGGGAGTTGGGTCATTATGCATCCTAGTGTCCCAGGAAGAAAGGCAAGGGAGAAGCTTCTGATTCAAAGGCAGCTCCAGCTAAGGCGGAGAAAGAGGTCGAGACTGATGACGATTGTGCCATGAGTGCTCATGCACCTCTAGAGAAGAGGTGGGGTGACATCAAGTTGTAGTCAGGAGGACTACATACTAGGGGCAGGATCCTTGAGGTACCCAAACTCATGGATCACATCCGGCTACGGGAGCCCTTAACGACAGTAGCATGATGACAGGTGTCGGGTGGAGCAAAGTGTGGTGGAGCAGCAAGGCAGGGCTAGAGTGCAGAAGTCTGTAGCAGCGCAGCAAAGGTTGCAGCAGTGCGAGAGGCACAGAGGTGTTTGCAGCAGCACAGTGGCAGCAGAGGGAGCACAGGATAGCAGCAGAGGTAGCTTCAGCATCACGAGGCTTCCAGACTAACCAGCATGTCAGTGTTTGCGTGAAGTCAGTTACTTACATCTCGGTAACTGAGTTGCAGTACAGCGGTTAGCAGTGGCAATGCTATGAGCAGCATGTTGAGAAGGAGCTACAGTACAGATGTGGCAGTCGCAGTGGCAGTGTCATGGGCAGCAGTGCAGGGGATGTGAGGCAGCAGGCCAAGCATCAGCACAGGTACCGGTGCAGAGGATCCATGTGATGTTTCTGTGATGAAGCATTACTAGAGCACATTCCTCGCTAAAAGGGAGTGTCGATTTTTGGTAGCATCGAATGTGCTCTAGCCATGAAAATTGCTGGAGAGGCTAAGGCGTATGAGATCTCCAAGACCCAGAAATCGTTTGGTGAAATTCCACCCGGATGGAGAGATATTAAAATAATTAATATTTTTAATGGGGTTCCTAAGTCTAAATTTAGGAAAATTAAAATATTAATGTGTATTAATATAATATGGATGAGAAAGCTCTAAATAACGAGGATCAAGCCAGATCTAATCTTAGTCGTTGATTAGGGACTTAATCTCGACCGTTAAATTGTCAACAAGAAAAGTATAAGAGGAGGCTTGAGGGTCAGTTGGAGACACACCAAATTGATTAGTCAATTCAATTTTCTGGGGCAGGATTTGCTGAGAAATCGAGTTAGTGATCTGGTGCAGCGAGGGGCAGTTCGGCAAAACGCCGAGAATACATAGCAGAGAGGCAGAGATAGTGCCAGAGAGACAACACAGAGGCAACCTAGGTTGACGCAGAGACAGCCAGAGCTGACGCAGAGATAGGCAGAGTTGACACAGAGGCTTGGAGGGCCAGCGCTGAGGACATAGGAGGCCGAGAAGTTGACGTAGGCAGACGCAGAGGCTAGCAGAGGTGACGCTGGGCAGAAAGAGCTGCATTGGGGTGTTTTCATGGGGCAGACTGGGAGCTGAGAGGCAGACGCAGAGCTATAGAGGGTGATGCAGTCCCTGGAGGGTGACACATTTCCAGAGAGAAGCTTGGAGAAGCTTTCGTTATCCAACTGAGGAACAGTCGAAGTCAATGTGGGAATCATCATCCAGTTGCTGATCAGTCGAAATATCTGTCTCCGGAGCAAGGTATTTCTGCCAAGGAAAATCTCTGCAAGTGAGCCATTTCTGGCACCCTAGTTATATTCAGAAATCTGCATAATAATAATAAAAACCCTCATATCTGATGCACTGGTTTTCCCGCATTGGGTTTTTCCGGGGACGATTGTCCAAAAATAACGGTGTCCCTTGTGTTGTCTCAATTTCTTTTAGTTGTTGATCTATATATGTGTGAAGGCTGCATTTGCGTTTATTTCGGTATTTATAGTAATAAATAACTTGCTAATGGAAAGAACAAGTAGGAGATAATAAACCAGATAATGTAGTAAGGATTTTTGATGTGTCAGACTTAGAAATTTCCACACTTTATCCTTGGATTTTATCAAATAAACCGAAGTTTTCCTTGAGTGGTCATCAATGAATGTTACATAATATAGATGACCTCCAAGAGAGTTTGGAGACATAGGACCACAAACATCGGAATGAATGAGATTCAGAATTTCTTTTGACCTTGAAGCACTACTTCCGAATGGTCTCTTGGTATTTTTACCCAATGCACATCCCTTGTATACTCCTTCATGATTTTCCTTGAGTTCAGGGATGTCATTCACCATTGAATTTAGAGTTGGTAGGATTTTGTAGTGAAGGTGACTAAACCTTCTATGCCAAAGTACACATGGGCTAATTTCAACGTGAACCAACGTGAAATCTATAGGGCAGTAGTTAGGATGATTCCTCTATTCTTGATCACTAATTGTGATGTCTTTTTACTTTTTCTTACTTATTAGCTTCTTCTCTTATTATTATGTTTGTTCTTATCATCAAACAACTACCAAAACAAGAAGAAAAATAGTACACAAGAACACAAGATATAGGCTGCAAGCCAGGGCCAAAACCTCTCCACTTGAGAGGAAAACCCGTAAATCTCTTATTTTCTTATAGATTCTTCAATTGACGAATTCCAAGACCTCTAGACCAAGACCAATACCCTTTCAAGACCAAATCCAACCTTCTTGATGATGTGCTTCCTTTGTCCAAGTCCAACCCACTCAAATCTCATCCAACAGCACAACTTCAACCACTAACTAAAACATTATGGCCTCTACTGTAGGTCTGAAATTTTTGGCCCCTACAACTGCTACTACATCCACACATGTGAGCGAAGTTTAGCCTTGCTAGGCCTCCCAACAACTTCGCTTGGTTTGCTTTCTTGTCTAGAGCTAGTAGGTGACCTAATAGGCTTCTCTTCTAGAAACTTTAATCCTCTTCTAGCAACTTGAGAATTTTTACCTTGAAGCAGTAAACCCTAGCCTTCTTTCTTTGCACATGTGAGATAGAGAGAGAGAGAAATAGCCCAAACACTTCTTCCTTCGTCCTTCTCCTCCTTCGCTAGCCTTCTTCTTCTCCTTCGCTTAAATGATGAGAGATGAATGTATGTCCAAAGGAGGTCGAGTTCCCTCCTTTATATAGGCTTCTAAGGTGGACGAGGCTCCTCAAAATAGGCCAACTTGGTCTTGAAGGGTATTTTGACACTTTTAAAGACAAAAATAATTCTTTTTACAAGTTACAATGTGCCCGATGGGGTCTTCAACTTATGACAATGACTCTTTTGACTTCTTGACCTAGGAAAAACCCTAGAAGCACTCAATGGGTGCTTGACCTCTAAAATAAAAGACCTTGAGCATGAAACCCATGCTCTAAAATAGCAATAATAATTTTTCTTTCATTTTACAATATTCAAGAATCAAAAGTACATTTCATATTTATGAAGACCGAACCTAGTTACACATTTTTCAACATATCCCAGGTGCATGGGAAGCATGAGGTGCATGCACCCCACCCTGGGGGATGCATCCCCATGGAACACTGCCTGGATCATGTGTGATTCCATCATGTCACACGACACTTAAATGTTGAATCAGATGGTTTAGCAAACCAAGGTGCAATTCAACGTCTTCTTTAAATCAGGCTCTACAATCAAGAAACTCAGAAAGTAGGGAGCACCTAGCGAACTAGAAGCCCCAGTCTGTTGACACTGGACAGGATGATAGCAAATTGGTTCGCTCTGAGATTGCATCACGAAGAAGGTTCAAAACCATAGAGTATATGGCTAAGTTGCACGAAATGTCTAGAAGTTTCCGAAACGGGGACGGCTTGAAACATGACCCCCGGAAAATGGAAACGTGGCCGAAACGTCATATATATATATATATATATATATATATAGATAGATAGATAGATAGATAGATAGATAGATAGATATTAAATAAATTATAATTTATAACACATTATTTTGCAAGAAAAAAAAGAATGAGACATATAAATGACATTTTAGAAGGAAATCCAAATTTATATTAACTCCATGTCTCCAACAAATAATTACATGATGCAAATATCCAAAATCAGCCTTTATAGATGAGGCTTTACGTTATGTGTTAAAACTGAAATAAAACATGAACTAAAGACAATCATGGCTACATCAACATATCATTACTAATACAACTCATCCTCATCAACAAAGATAGAACAAGATGCTTGTTCAGCAGAAGAGGCAACTCTACTAGTACTTCCAGGTAAACTTGCATCACCATTGGCACAAATATTAAGAGCAGAAAGAGAGAGCTCTAAATCTGAACATTTTGCATCCACATCCCATTCTTTATGAGGTCCACTTGTATATTCTTCACCCTTATGAGACACAAGTCGTAGGTTTGAATGCACATATACAAGGTCCTCTGCCTTTTGCGATCCCAACCTGTTGTGCTTCACACTATGAATGAAACTGTAGGTGCTCCAATTCTGTTCTGTTGATGAAGAGCTTGCCACTTGTGATAGGATACGAGTGGCAAGACTTTGCAAATGAACACCACTTGCCCCATGACAAGTCCACCACTTAACTGGGTCCATGGTCCTCCTCTCATCCAAAGTTGATATGTCTGCAAAATCCTCTAATCCAGTAGCAAAACGGGGAAATTCTTGCCTTACATCAATTTGTAAAGAAGCTGGAAATATCCTTTGAAAGGCTTTCTTCACTCCATTGGCTACCTCCTTGTCCTTATGTGGAGCCTTCCTCTTCCCATTGCTTTCAGCAATGAATTCTTCATCATAAAATTTTGGATTCAAAGCATGTGCCAAAGTGTGCAATGGAGTGTTGAAGCTATTCCACTTGGTAACAATAATGAACCTCACTTGTTCAGCAAAATCAAAATCCACATAAAGAAGAGTGGGAGCCTCCTATGTAATAATTTCCATAGTTTTTTCAACCATGGTATCCATGCCATCATAAACCTCTCTTAAGAAAGGTTTCTCTATGTCTGCAACTCAAAGAAGATCAAATGCAGGCGATGTGAACTTGAGCAAGAAATCAATCTTGCTCCACCAATCTTCATCAACCAACACCCTCCTCACCATACTTCCCTTCTCTGAATCTGCCTGTCTCCACTCAGCCCAAGTTGGACCCACCACCATACTCATTAATGCATTTTTAACATCAACAAGGTGACACAACATGATGAAGTTTGAGGCATACCGTGTCTCAGCAACTTTCAACAACTCCAATTTGGAGTATTCTCGATATATTGCTTGAGATTGGTGGTGGTTGGTGATGAATTTTATAATCTCCCTAGCCTACCCTGTGACCTCCTTAATCCATTATGTTTTTGCCTCAATCTCTTCTAAAATCAGATTCAAATTGTGGACAATGCAAGGAGTCCAAAATATGTGATTGTATCTACTCTCAACAATCAAGCTTGCAGCTTTGCAAACAGGTGCATTATCTGTGATAACTTGCACCACATTTTCTGAGCCTACTTGTTCAATAGCAGAAATTAAAATATTAGCAATGAACTTACTATCCTTTATCTCACCCAAACAATCTTCTGCTTTGATGAACATGGCTCCTTTTGGTGATGATGCAATGACATTAATCAAAGGCCTGCGTCTTGTATCAGTCCAGCCATCTGAGATAATAGAAACCCCTGTACTACCCCATGAGCTACGAATTGGTTTGAGAACATCATCAAGAAGTTGCCTCTCTTTCTTCAGCAAAATTGTTTTGACTTTTTCATAGTTTGGGCCTTTGTAACCTTGAGGAGCTTTGTTAATCGCTCTCACCAAATCTTGCCAATATGGGGATTGAACCACATTAAAGGGGATGCCACAAGCAAAGATGGCCCTTGCCACTCTTGAGTCAGCTTCTTCTCTCCCTTGACTATCAAGCATTTTCACCAATCTGTTGTCTTGAATTGGAGTTGATGGCTTTGATAACTCAACTTCTACTTCTAGTGCCCTCCTCTTTCTTGCTTCTTGAACAATCCTTGGCTCAACACTATCAAACATGCGAGGATTGGTAGTGCCCATGCCGATTTTGCTTCTTTGATCCTTCAACCTTTGAACATCATCGCTCTCTTTCTTGAATCTAGCCCTCACCTCTGCAATTTTGGTATGTGCACACACATTAATACCCTTTATCTCTTCATGCAAAATGTGAGCCTTCACTCGTGTAAGAGCCCTTGAAGGCCTTTTCATTTTTGCACAAATTGCACTCCCATTCCCATGTACCACCGGAACCCATCTGCTTCACTTTGATAACATACTTCCATAGAGGATAATATTCTTGTCGTCTGCTTGCTTGAGTGGCTTTAAAAGCACTTGAAACACAACCTTGAGAAGCCATGATTGCTGCAAAATTACAATAATACAATATGAAAAACGCACCCAATCTAAAGGCATTTGAAACACTACTTTGAGAAGCCATGAATGATGCAAAATCAGGAAATGAAAACTCACCCAACTAGTTGTTGTCCACACTCTTCCTCTTGCTGCCCACGCCCTTCCTCTCATTACCCACGCTCCAAAACACAAACAAACTCCTTGTTGCTGCTATAGGAAGCTCTTCTTGCAAAACAATGTGAGAGAAATGAGTGAATGGAGTGCCTTTTTATAGAAAAGAAGAGGCTCATAGGGTTTCTAGAGAGTTCTATTCTTCTCATCTTAGAGAATTCCATTTGTAATTTTTGTATTAAATTTAGCTAACAGCCACATAAAAATTAATTTATTAGTGTGTTTTGGTGTTATATGGGGCCCATGCCCTCTTTCCACAAGTTGAGATGGCCGAAAAAGGCTTAAAAAGATCATTTATTTTTTGTCGTTGAAACTCAGACGGTTGTGCCGAAACTCCGCCAAAGCACCATCGGTCGTACCATCCAACGTTTCAAAATCGCGAAACGTCATATGGTACGGATAACGGTGTTTCAAAGCCGTTTCGCCGTTTCGAGCCGCCTGGGTACTAGTACACCACTAAAATCGACATTTCCTACAACATAGGCAAGGACAATTGGGATTCGCGAGGGGAGGTTGTATAGATTCCTCCTCCTCAAGCTTTAGTACATTTAGATATAAATCCTTGTGAGTTGTGGCATAAAAGGTATGGCCATCTCCATTACAAAATATTGCCATTTTTGGATCCAATGGTGACTAGTATACCCCAATTAAAGGAAGAGCATGAAGGAGTTTGTAAAGGGTGTGCCCTTGGTAAAAATGTGAAGAAACCATTCCCTAGCAGTGACACAAGATCCAAGGAAATCTTGGACCTAATCCACTTTGATGTTTGTGGAGCCATGTAAAAAAAATCACTTGGTGGTCAATACTATGTAACATTTATTGATGATCACTCCAGAAAGACTTGGATATATTTCTTGAAGTCTAAAGATGAAGTATTTGAAAAGCTCCAAGAGTTCAAGGCAGAGGTAGAAAATGACAGAAAAGAAGATCAAGACTCTGAGATCAGATAATGGGGGAGAATCTACATCTAAAGAATTTATGGCCTTTTGCATAGAAGTTGGAATTACGAGGGAGCAAATATTTCCTTACAATCCTCAACAAAATGGTGTAGCTGAAAGGAAGAACCCATCTATTGAAGAATGTGTAAGAGCTATGCTACATGACCAAGGCCTTCCCGAATTCTTATGGGGTGACGCCTCTATGACAATAGTTTACATAGAAGTCCACACAGAATTCTTGACAACATGACCCTAAAAGAAGCATTTACAGGAAATAAGTCGAATGTTGATCATCTCAGAATTTTAGGATGTCTTGTATACATTCATATTCCCAAGGACAAAAGGAAGAAATTGGACCTTGTGTTGAAAAATGTAACTAGGTTCAGTGTTCAAAATTATCATTGTACTTGTATCAATGTATATTTTATGAAAAAACAAAAAGAAGAAAAAGACAATTTATTATTATTAATATTTTTCTAGTCAAGCATGTTCTTCATGCTTCTAGGGTTTATTTGAGTCAAGAAGAATTTTTTATCATGTGTCAAAGTCCCATTTGGACAATTTGTATCAAAAGAAAAATATTATTTTTGAGTTTAAAAGAGTCATTTTGACCCCCAAGACCAAGTCGGCCTAGAAGAGGTCCAATTCGATCACATAAATGGCTATAAAAGGAAGAGACTCCATCCTCATTTGCACACTCACTCACAAAAGTTCAATCTCTAAGCAAGAAAGGAAGAAAAGAAGTGTGAAGGCCAAGGAAGAGAGAGAAATCCAAGGAAGAAAGGAAATTTTTGAATTTTTGTTTGTATGCCCACAAGTGCGAGATTTCTAGGGTTATTTTGCGAACTACATGGCTGAAGTTGCAAGTTTGAACTGCAGATCTGAAGTTGCAGGGCCGAAATTCTGAGTTTGACAAGATTTGGTGAAGTTTGACTAGCATTGACTTTGTGGACTTTGACTTGTTTGAGGAAGGTTCTTAAGGAGGGTTGACCTGAAGCTTATGGAGGTCTTGGTCTTTGGGTCTTGGATGTCTCACTTTGATTTGATTCTATAAGTGGGGAAGTTGTTTGGGTTTTCCCCCTTGTGGGGTTTTGCCCTGGCTTGGAACCTATATCTTGTGTTCTTTGTGTTCATGTGATCTTCATACATTTATGTTTTGGTAATTGCTTGATGAAGAAGACATAATTAAGTAATGAAAGCCAACAAATACTCACAACTAATTATCAAGTAAGATGAATCAACTCTAATATACAAGAACATTTTGGTTATAGCACCTCATCGAAAGCATATAGAATCTACATCAAGGAAGAATGACATATTGAAGTAAGTAGAGATGTCACATTTGATGAAAGTGTTGCATATAAGAAGTCCAAGGATATCCCTATTGATGAAGAAGGACTTATCTCTCCCAATGAAGAGAATCCAGTGCAAGACAATCCTCCAGAACCTACAATTGATCATCATGATGAACCAGAAGGACCAAGCGAACCTGTACAACCTGTCATCATACTAGAAACTCAAAAAAGACCAGCTTGGTTAAGATCAACTCTATAGGAAGCCGAAGGACATGCAGCAACAAAAGGAACATTTAGAGAAAGTAACAAACCCAAGAGGTATTCAGGTTATGCAGCATACATGACCAAACTTATTGAAGTAGAACCTACCTCTTATGAAAAGCCAGATGAACATCAAGTATGGAAGAATGCAATGCTAGAAGAATACCAATCAATAATGAAGAATGATGTTTGGGAAATTGTTCCTAGACCAAAAGACAAATCAGCTGTGACTTCCAAGTGGGTGTACAAAATCAAGCATGCAGTTGAAGGGAGTATTGACAAATATAAGGCAAGATTTGTGGCTAGAGGATTCTCTCAACAAGAAGGAATTGATTATGAGGACACTTTTGCTCCTACAGTCACGTACACAACTATTAGATCCCTCATCTCAATCGCTGCTACTATGGGATCGAACATACATCAAATGGATGTAAAGACAGCTTTTCTAAATGGCACAATTGATGAATAAGTTTGCATTGAGCAACCTCAAGGATTTGAAGTGCATGGAAAAGAAATTCATGTTTGCATGTTAAAGAAGGCTCTATATGGCTTGAAACAAGCCCCTAGAGCATGGTATGCCAGAATAGATGCTTATCTATTAAGACTTGGTTTCATCAAAAGTACTACAAATCCAAATCTCTACATCAAGGTGGTAAAGAATGAACCCGTGATCATATTACTTTATGTGGATGACTTACTGATAACAAGTGTGGAGCATCGTATTCGTCAATGTAAGAAGGAACTGACAGCTAAATTTGATATGAAATATCTTGGACTAATGCACTATTATTTGGGACTCGAAGTTTGGCAAAAACCTGGCGAGATCTATCTTGGTCAAGAAAAATATGTGATCAAGATTCTATAGAAATTTGGGATGATGGATAGTAAACCTATGACAACTCCTATGATCACCAATTTGAAGAAGCTAAGGAGTTCAGACTCAAGTTTTGTTGATCCAACATCCTATAGACAACCGATTGGTTCTTTGATGTACCCAGCGATCACTCTTAGTCAATTTCAGATAGATCCTAGACATGATCATTGGATAGCAGCTAAACACATCTTAAGATATCTTCGTGGGACCATACATCACTACTTGAGATACATTACAGTTAAAGAGATTCAGTTATTGGGCTACACAAATTTGAAATGGGCAAGCAGTGATGCAGATGGAAAACATACTACAACTGGTTGTATTGTTTGGGATTCGTTATGGTTTCATGGATAAGCAAGAAACAAGACTCAATTACATTGGGTACTGCTGAAGCTAAATACATAGCAGATAGTGAAGTTAGTCGAGAAGCAATTTGGCTTCGTAAGTTACTTGCAAATCTATTTAAAGGACCTTTGGACTCTACCATCATATGTTGCGACAATCAGGGCTACATAAAGCTAACAGAGGACCCAGTTTTCCATGCAAGGATGAAGCACATTAATATCAAATATCACTACATTCGAAGCTTGGTATAGGATGGGGTCGTAAAGCTACAATACATCTACACTAACGAACAGATAGCAGATATATTGACGAAGTCTCTTCCTAATAGGAATCTTGAGTATTTGCGAGACAAGCTTGGGCTTGTGGATATCTCCCCTCTGGTTGAGAGGGAGTGAGGGTGGACACCATACTCTCCATGTGTCATGTACTATGGCTATGACTAACAACTGTAAGCCTAGTAAAGTCACTAGTAAGGAGAATGGTGGATTGGATAAGCATCAGAACCGATATTCTTTGAGGATTTGTGCTTTGACCAAGACTAACCATCATAAATCAAGTACATTAATCCAAGATAATAATAGTCCCAAAGACTGATATTTCTTGGTGTCAAATATTGTGATAATAGAATAGGAAATAGTTATGTAAGGACATACTTGGTGAACACTCGAGTGGCATATGAGCCTGAGAGGCGGTGGCGTCCAAATTTATGCCTCCCAAGATTGTGCTATGATCTAGTGGAGAGATAGAGCTTGTTAGACAAGGCCTTGCTAAATTGACAATGTTGGCAATGATGATGCAAATCGTCATTGATACTTATCAATCTAGATCCTTTCTTATATGAATATGTCAACTTGAGAGTATCTCATCGTGTCATTATGAATACCTCCCTAGTTAAGAGGGAGTGTTGAAAAATGTAACTAGTGTCAGTCTTCATAAAATGTAATTTTTATCATTGATTATATTCATTATTATTATTTTATTTTTGGTCAAAGCATGTTCTTTATGCTTATAGAGTCAATCAAGTCAAGAAGAATTTATAAAGAGTCAAAAGAAATGTATTTGAGTCAAGTCCCATTTGGGGATTTTCTAGAGGAAAAGCTAAAGATTTTTATTTTGAGTCAAAAAGTCATCACAAGACCAAGTTGACCCTCCTTGGACAAGTCGATCTTAGAGGCAACTATTCGACCCTCCTGGACATGTATAAATACAAGTCAACTTGACCTCATTCAATCACTCATCATCACATCGATTTTGGTGCCAAAAAGACAAGAAGAAAAGGAATGAAATCAAAGGAGAGAGAAATTTGGGTGCTTCTAGCTTGTTTTTTCTCACACGTAAGAAGTTTCTAGGGCAACTCTGCGAAAATTACAGGTTTGAAATTCGTCCTTCACTACAAGTCTGAAATTTCTGTGATTTGACTAGTTTTAGAAGGTTTGACCAACATTAACTTTCATTGACTTTGACTAGGTTGGAGGAGACTTGGAGGAGTGTTGACTTGGATCTTTGTGGCAGTCTTGGTCTTGGTCTTGAATCTTGGGTATCTCATTTTGATTTAACTCTATAAGAGAAGGATTTTTTGGGTTTTCCCCCTTGTCTCTTTGTGATCTTTATGCTTTTAAGTTTTGTATAATTGCTTGATGAAGAGAACATAAATTTAAAATTAGACAACTAACATTCACAAGTAATTATAAAGTAAGAGGAATCAAGTCTTAATCTATTCAGCACTTGGTTTCTCAACACCTTACATCATCTACCTGTTCATCCATGGAGATCTTTTGTAGCTTCTCGGCTCCTATTTGTACCATACTCTCGAATCATAGAGCACTTCGACCTTCCATGAAAAAACCAGGTTCTCCGACAATCTTTATATAGTATCATGGTCGAATACAGTCGTCATCAAATAGTCTATCAAACATTTTACGGAGCCAAACTCCTTCATAGCTAATTGCATAAACATCCATATCTTCTACCTCTATAGTGCAACAGGATCCTGCCTCATGCTCTTCCAAGAAACCATACCAAATCCCAACCATCAGTAGTATCTCTCATCAACACTGCCAACCAAATCAATGTATCCATTTTTTCTGCCAAAACTCAAATCCCAAGTTGTAGTGTACCAATTCAAGATCCTTCATGTCAAATTCTACTTCCAACTCCCTCTGAAGTCAATATTTCTTCCTTTAACTCATGAGTCTTTCTTTCCCGAAGTATGAGGTCTTCTTTAATCATGATGCTCCTTTTCAAAATCCTAGGGTAACTCTTCTAATTGAGGCAATTGTCTTAACATGATTCTCTCCCTCTTATAGTGAGAACCTTCTTGCTTTCATGCTACCATTTGATGCATGCTAGATTTTTTACTTCTCTAATGAATACTTCAAACTGCTCTCTCCTTTTGCATTCACATATTCTATGATTTAGGAAAGTCCTCGTGCTTTGCTACGTTCTTCCAATTCTTTCATCTGTTGTCGAATCTTATCATTAACCTGCAAATTTTATTAGGAAGCTATCGAAGACCAAATACAATTAAGAAAAGTGCAAAAGACTATCCAAAGATAAAGACAATAGTAACAGTAGTAACCAAAGAAAGGAGAAGTAGAGTACTTATCTTTAGGAAAAGAATCAGCTCCCTCTTAAACTTGTACTTCTTGTAATTATCTTTGTTTTCACATCAGCATGTTGTCATTTATGTCATTCTTAAGAGCTAGGACTTCTCCTTTCAGTGGAAAGGATTAGTCCTAGGTTTTTTTTACGTTACTAGAATTTTCTTTTGTTAGGGTTTACAAAACTTGGATGCTTCAATATCCAAAGTCTTCAAGACCTATCAACTTTCAAATTACATGTTCTACATGTATACTAATGTGTCAGTTACAAGCCCTAGAAATGCCATTTATGTGCCTTCTATATTAGAGATGGAGCTCATCAATGATTTTGATTTGCTTACTCTAATTGTAGTACAAAACATTGGTCTACATATGCAAAGAGAGAATAGAGCACTTGTCATATTGATTGTCTTTGTCCTCAAGACAAGAGACACATGCATTGTAGCACAAATCCATGCAATATGATAGTCTTATAGATCTCTGAGGTCATGCTTTAGATGAACTTAGGAGTCATTAGTTGCAAGAGAACTTAATCTAAATCTATGCCTAGTTCTTGAGATAAGATAACAGGAAATTATATGTACCTCTTCAACCTTACATATACAACCTTACTTGTTCTCCATATTTGCCATCGAGTATGGTACCATATTATAACTTTCTTGGGCTACTTCAAAGAGATATGCTCACAACAAACTCAGACTTCTCATCATGGTAGCTCAACTCTTCAATTCTTTGCATAAGTGTCATAGTTCTCCATATGAGCTAAGGGTACAAACCTCTGGTATTCATTCCTTAGCAAGAACAAGATAATTTGCTACGAATTATATCTTCAACTATACTTCTCTTTGCTACAAACATCGGACTTAAAAACTGGTGCTTTCTTCTTTGTGAGAAGAAAAACCTGTATGGTTATTTGCACATAGCATATCTTGTGTCATAATTCAGATATCATGGATGCTATGTCATAGGACTTGTCATTGTTCTATAATTCGGATAGTGTTCTCAGACTTAACCATTCTATAGGATGAGAGAGCTCACACCTTTTTAGTAAGGAGGAGACTTGTGCTTGTACAATACCAAGATGCAATAATGCCACTTTAGCTATAGACCTTTGATCTATCATAGGGACTTGGATTTACACACAAGGATCATAATCATGTAGACTTGGCTTTGCTTCAAGGAGATACAATCATGTCACTGTCCTAAAGAAGTTTGGATCACTGTAGTTAATAAGTAGGCTCTATCTTTTTGCTCGGAGAGAAGACTCGGATCATCCATAGAGCTCGAACCACTTCTTCCTTAGTTCGGATTTAGATATAGTTCCACAAAGGTAACAAACTCGGATGCCATTAGACTATCATACCACAGAGATGATGCTCATATTTTCATAAATCGGGTTGACTAACACTTGTTCTGAATAGTACAGGTTGTAATATGGATTTGGACGTAGTGTTAATCATAAAGACTTCATAAAACCTTAGAGAGTTTGGAGCTCAGGTTCCTTATTTCTCAAATCACAGTATTCAAGACAACATAGTCCATAAGATTTTCATGAATTTAGCCTATGTATCAACCACAAAATCTTTGTGTCAACATCAAAAACTTCGCATAAGATAATTGCCTCAGACTTCACATAGTTGTCTCAGATTCGTATATCAAACTTCGCATCACAGATAGCAACCAAATTCATACAGTTTCTACAAAGAATTAGATACCTCACAGGTCTTTCCAGGTCGGCATATTTCCATAGAAGGTAAATGCCACAAGTCCACAAAGAATATAGAGAGTAAGTGCCATAGAGAAACTCGCATTTAAATTGGTGATGATGCCTTCAATTCGGCCTTCTAGATCTTTTTGGGTGAGGACAAAACAAGTCTAATGATCCAAGCTCTGATTCCATGTTGAAATTCGTTTGAAAGCTAGAATTTATGAACATAATAATTACTTGTGATTGTTATCTATGTTTCTTTTTAGCATTTACTTCATTTACTTATGTCATCAAGCAATTATACATTCAAAGATATAAAGAAAGTGCACAAGAGAAAAGAGACACCAAAAATTAGGCCAGAGGCCAAGGCAAAACCCACAAGGGGAAAACCCAACAATCCTTTCCTTATAGATTCTTCGTCAACAAGAGAAATCCAAGTCAAACTAACTAGTGATCCAAGTGCCAAATCAGCCCTCCTTTAATAGCCCAAACTCTATCATAATTTTGTCAATGAATCTAGTCACAAGATGTCATGTTCCAATCATTAAGTGTCACGTTCCACAAAGAAAGAATGCCTTAGAAGATTCACATTGTATAGAAGTATATTGTCTTAGAAAGTTCGCATTTCATAGAGATATATTGCTTCAGATAATTCACACTTCATAGAAAAACCTCACAGAGATATATTGCTTTAGAAATTTCATACTCCATAGAGATATATCATTTGAGTGAGGGTATACAAAGGACATTTTATCTTTTTGCACTTCGGCCTTCATCCTTCCTTGTATCCTTTGTAGATTGCAGAGAGAGAAGACTTGTTAGATGCGATGTCAAGTGCACTTGAGGGAGAACAAGTGTCTCTATTTATATATGTGAAAATTCCTAAACCCAGAATCCCTACTGCAGCAACTGATGTTACTTCTCCTACTTGTTAATCCATACAAGTTATTTACTGTGTTCTACGGTATATATCGAAGTAAATATAACTGCAACATTCATTATTTAAAATAATATGCCGAAACAAGAAACTGAACAGGAAATAGATACAACACAATGACACGTTATTTTTGCACAAATGTCCTCGGAAAAACCCAATGCGGGAAAACTGGTGCAGCAGCTTTGAGGGTTTTACTATTAAGTAGTAGTAAATTCTAAGTACTATTCGTTGGAAGCCCGACTAGCTATCCGATACAGAGAGAAACTAGACAAAACAAATAGTGAGATGATCTCACCCTGCCATTGGAAGAATCTGACCCTGATCTTGCTGGAAGGAGGCTCTGCGTCCCTTTTGCATTAGCCTCTACGCAGAACTGCATCAACCCTATGCAGTTTCTACATCACCTCTACTGGGGATTACACTGCTCTTTCTCTGAATCCTCTATTGTCCAGAAACTTTGATTTTCTGCCTCCCAGTCTCACACCCCGGCTCTCGGCTTCTGAAACTCGATTTCTTCAGCAGAAATTCGATCTCCCTCTAGGCTTTGCACTGCCATGGCGTGGGCCAGCGTCAACCTCTCTCTGGATGTTGTTCTCCCCTCTCCATCTTGAATTCTCCGACCTAGGAAAACTTCCCTCTTCCACATATTATCTTTGCCCCTTAATGCACAAGATCACTTCGAAATTCTTTCCAGCAATTGCTCTGCTTCAGAAAATCGATCTTCTGATCATCACTCTGTGTGTTCTCCAAGTGCCCATCAAGTCTTCTCTTATAATCCTCTCACTGATCATTTAACCACCCAGATTAGATTCTAATCAATGGCTAGGAACATATTGACTTGATCTTCACCTTCTTCTAGAAGTTTCACCCACAGGTTAGATTAATACCCATTAATTATTTTAATTTCCTAAGTTTAGACTTAGGGTCCCATTAAAAAAATTAATTATTTTAATAAAACTATCTCCGGGTGAAATTTCCCAAAATGATTTTTGGGTATTGGAGAATGCATGTGTCTAAGCCTCCCTGCAAAATTTGATACTTAGAGCACATCTGATGATACTAGAAATCAACACTCCCTCTTAGCGAGGAATGTGCTCTAGCAATGCAACCTGCTGAAGCATCACTTTGTTCTGTAGCATCTCCTTCTGCGTTGATGATGTCTGACATCATTACCCGTTAACTACTACGCAAATGCTACATCTGTACTGTTGCTGACCCTGCCACTGTCAACACTGCATCCATACTACAACTCCCTCTAAATTTTGCATTTGTGCTGCTGCTGGCACTTCCACTGCCAACTGCATCTGCACTGCAACCTTCTCCAACTGTTGTTGCTACTGCATCAAAAATGGAAAAGCATCCCAAATTACTGAACCGGTGTTCAGTATGATGCATCTTGTTGCTGGAACTCATTGTTGCTAGTCTCTACGCTGACCCTTTGAAACGTCCATGTTGCTGCTGAACTCTTCTCTGTGCCATCTACACTGCTGCCAACTATGCTCTGCGTTGCTCAGTCTCTAGAGCTACTAGCCTCTGCAACTATCACTCTGGCACTCCTCTGCACCAACTGACACTTGTCCATCCTACTACTATTGATCTGGGCTCTCGTAGCAAGGAATTGATCCGAGAGGTGGGCTCCTCAAGGATCCTGCCCATCTGTAGCTCTTTCAAACTACAGCTCTAAATCAGCCCACCTCCCTCCTGGAGGTATCTCGGCTGTCATGGCAAACTCATCCTCCTCAATCATGCTTCGGATCATGCTTCTCATCATTGTCCTTCTTTCTGAGAGGACATTATGTTGCGTAGTGACCCATTTCACCACACCTGAAGCATTTAATCTTCGAAACGTCCTTCTTCCGCTTTCGCTACTCCTACTACCCTAGATGCGAGGGCTACATTCTCTTCCTCCTTGGGCTTCGACCCACTACTGCTGCTTCCATCAAGTTTACACTTGACCAAGTCCCTCCTTAGCTCCTCTTGCTTAAGAGCTGCCCACATCTCATCCCAGTATGGCAAAGTCGTCGTGCCCAAGATACTCTGGACAAGACTTGCCAATCTTCAGAAACAGAATTTAGGGCTAGTCTTACCATCTCATACCCTTGAGGTGTTGACCCTACAGCTGCCAATTCATCTCGAGTCTCCTGAAGCTTCATGAGGAACAGATCAATGCGTTCCCCCTTCTGCATCTGCGTAGATCTCATCTTCTGCTCTAAGTACATCTTCTCCTGCTCGGAAGATCCCTAATACAACGTGGATAACGCAACCCAAATCTCCTTAGCAATCCCTCTGATAGCGATGTGACAGACTATATGATTCTTCACTCCGTCGAGGATCATTCTTTTTGTCTTCACCATTTCTCCCTTGTACTTCTTGAGTTGATCTAGATCTGTGGGCTCAGCTACCACGCTGTCGACGTAGACTTTGAGAAAATGCTCATCCAAAAGGCATGACATCCTTGCCTTCTAGATCACATAGTTGGATGCCTCATCTGTGATAATTTATGAATCTACACATCAGAAATCCTACTGCAATCACTGGTTTATCATATCCTACTTGTCCTTTACATTTAACAAGTTATTTGATTACTTAAACAGCGATGAAAATCACTATTGCAACCTACACATACATACAAATCATGAACCGAAATAAACTGAGACAATCACATAAGAGACACTGTTATTTTTGGACAATCATCCCCGGAAAAACCCAATTCGGGAAAACCTGTGCAGCATATAGAGGGTTTGTATTATTAAGTAGGCTTCTGAATACAATTAGGGTGCCAAATGTGGCTCACCCAACGGAGAATAACCTTGGCAGAAGTATCTCTATCTGGAGACAGATATTTTGGCAAATCCAGCAACTAGATGATCAAATCCCACAGATGACCTATTGTCCCAAGTGTTGGGCAGCGATCGCTGCTCCAAGCTCTGCGTTGCAACTGTGTCACCTCCTCTAGGAGTTGCATCACCCTCTCAGTGAGCCTCCCTTGCTTAGAAAGTCGATATGTTGGACTACTCGCTCTCTACCCCACAGAAAAACCCCAGCACTACCTCTAAGGGCCTGCGTCAGCCCTTCCAGATTTTGTGTAACCTGCATCAGCCTCTCTGGCCTCTGCGTCAGCCTCTCTGGAGCTGCGATGTCTCTCTTGGTGTTGCTCTGCCTCTCTGCTATGTATTCTTTGGCCTTAGACTGAAGTCCCTTTGCCAAACTGCCCCACTGCAACTCAAATCACTAGCTCGATTTTCTCAGCAAACCTCGCCCCAGAAAAATCGAACTCTTTGATCAATTCGGTGTATCTCCAACTGACCCTCAAGCCTCCTCTTATACTTTTCCTGTTGATGAATCAACAGTCGTGATCTAATCTCTAATCAACGGCTAAGATTAAAACAGGCTTGATCCTCGTCACTTAGAACCTTCTCACCCATATTCTTATTAATACACATTAATATTTTTATTTTCCTAAGTTTAGACTTAGGAACCCATTAAAAATATTAATTATTTTAATAACTCCTCATCCAAGTGGAATTTCTCCAAACGATTTCTGGGTTCTGGAGATCTCATGTGTTCTAGCCCCTCCACAAAATTTCAGAGCTAGAGCACATCCGATGCTACCCAAAATCAACACTCCCTCTTAGCGAGGAATGTGCTCTAATAACACTTCTCAACATAAGTATTACACTGATCCACTGCATCAGTCCTCTGTGCTGCTGATGCTTGGCCTGCTGCCCTTCATCCACTGCACTATTGCTTCCTGTACTGCTGCCCATGACTCTGCCACTGCCACTACTACATCTGTACTACAGCTCCCTCTCAAAATGTTGCATCATGTTGCCCATAGCACTGCCACTGCAACTCAATTGCTGAGAAGTAAGCAACTGAAACTTCACCCAAAAACTGACATCCTGGTTAGTATGGATGCCTCGTGATCCTAAAGCTACCCCTGCTACTAATCTGTGTTGACCCTCTGTTGCTATTGCAAACTGCTTTGTGCCTCTCGCACTGCTACAACATCCATCGCGCTGCCTCAGACTTTGGCACTCTAGCTTTGCCACTGTCACTCCATCACACCTCGCTCCAACCGACACCCGTCATTTTGCTATTGTCGTTAAGGGCTCTCGTAGCTGTATGTGATCCAAGAGTTTGGGCACCTCAAGGATCTTGCATGTCATGTAGTCCTCTCGACTACAACTCGATGTCGCCCCACCTATTCTCCAGAGGCGCATGAGCATTCATGGCACAATCATCATCCTTGCCTTCCTTGTCTACTTTCCCTGGAGCAGCCTTTGTGTCAGAAGCCTCCCCCTTGCCTTTCTTCCTGGGGCACTGAGTAGCATAATGTCCCAGTTCCCCACAATTGAAGCATCTAACCTTGGATATGTCCTTCTTCTTCCTCTTTTCTTGCCCTTGTTGTCCCGCTGATGCGAGGGATGCATCCTCCTCCTCCCCCTTCTTCACCCAGGTTCCCTTGCCGCTACTCCATGCCTTGGTCAACCTCCTGAACTCTTCTTGTCGAAGCACTGCCCGCATCTCCTCTCAACTGGGGAGAGTTGCTCTGCCCAAAATACTTTGGACAAATGTCTCCCAGTCCTCAGTGATTGCATTCAGGGCAATCCTGACCATGAACTCAGGATCTGGTGTAGACCCCACAGAAGTCAACTGGTCATGAATCCCTTGCAACCTGAGAAGGAAGGGATCTATCTCCTCTCCTTTCTGCATCTAGTACTGTCTCAACTGATTTTCTAATAGCATCTTCTATTGCACGGAAGAGCCCTGGTACAAGGTGGTCAAGGTCTCCCACATCTCCCTTGTTGTTTCCTTCTCAACAATGTGTGGTACTACATGATCTTTGACCCCGTCTAGGATCATGCACTTTGCCTTCGCCTGGTCCTCCTCGTATGCCTGCCACAGATCAGCGTCGATCGCAACAGCAACTACTTTCAAGGCATAGTCCTTGATGCGATGTTTGTATCATGCACTTTGCCTTCGCCTGGGTCTCCTCGTACTTCTGCCACGGATTAGTGTCGACCGAAGAAGCAAATACTTTCAAGGCATAGTCCTTGATGCGATGTTGGTCTAGGATTGCCAGGATTTTGGCCTTCCAGATGACAAAATTGGAGGCTCCATCCAATCTGTCCTGATCCCTCAACCCATTCACTTCCATCTCCGCTCAAATATAGGACCGGTTATGTTCTCCCTCTCCTGCTATCAATCTAGCAAGACTTGGATCTGGATTTCTTTGGCGCAAGAAATCCTCTAAGGAACAAGCTCTTTCAGACTCCCTCTAAGTCTTTCCATCTCGGAAATCCACTAGCCAAATGTCGAATCACTCCTCTCCAATCCTCCTTTGCAATTGCAACCCGGATCTAGATTTCTTGGCTAGAAATCTGAGGCAGTGACTCCCTCTAACTTGTCTCTGTCTCCACAGACACTGTTCTGCACCAACAACAACAACATCCCACTAGCTCCTCAAATCAAATCTGCTCTGCTCCCCTAGCCCCGCAACTGAAGTAACTGAGCTCCTCTGGCTGTGAGCAATCACTGTGTTAGCTAGATCAGCTCCTCCTGGCCGCTGCATCACTCCTTGCTGGTCTGGAAAGATGACGTGGCTCTGCACGAGCCTGATCTGCCCCTCTCTGCTTCTGCGTTGGCCTGGATAGCTGACGCAGTTACTGCGTGGGCTCCTCCTAGCTACTACATCACCCTCAACTGGCTCAGAACGTTGACGCAGGCTCTGCGTGAGCCTCTGCACACCTCTTATGCACTGCATCACTCCTCCTTCTGCGTCTTAGGCTTTGGAACAACGTTGTCTCTCTGGATAGCTACTCTCTGTAGTGAATTCTTCTGGATTTCTCGATTGGTGTCTTCAATCTCCTCTGATCTGCAATGCTTTGATACCATGTGAGAATTTTTGAATCTACACATCAGAAATCCTACTGCAATCACCAGTTTATCATCTCCTACTTGTTCTTTACATTTAACAAGTTATTTAATTACTTAAATAGCGATGAAAAACACTATTGTCGCCTACACATACATATAGATCATGAATTGAAATAAATTGAGACAATCACACATGGGACACTGTTATTTTTGGACAATCGTCCCCGGAAAAACCCAATTTGGGAAAACCGATGCAGCGTATAGAGGGTTTGTATTATTAAGCAGATTTTTGAATACAACTAGGGTGCCAAATGTGGCTCACCCAACAGAGAATAACCTTGGTAGAAGTATCTCTATCTGGAGACAGATATTTCAGCAAATCCAGCAACTGGATGATCAAATCCCACAAATGACCCTGTTGTCCCCAGTGCTGGGCAGTGATGGCTGCCCCAAGCTCTGCGCTAGAACTACGTCACTTCCTCTAGGAGCTACGTCACCCTCTCAGTGAACCTTCCTTGCTTAGAAAGTTGATATGCTGGATTGCTCTCTCTCTTCCCCATAGAAAAACCCCAGCACTGCCTCTAAGGCCCTGTGTTAGCCCTTCCAATTTCTGCGTCAACCCCTCTGGCCTCTGTGTCACCCTTTCTGGAGCTGCGCTATCTCTCCTGGTGCTGCTCTGCCACTCTGCTATGTATTCTTTGGCCTTGGACTGAAGTCCCTTTGCCAAACTGCCCCTCACTGCAACTCAGATCACTAGCTCGATTTTCTCAGCAAACCTCACCCCAAAAAAATCGAACTCTTTCATCAATTCGGTGTATCTCCAATTGATCCTCAAGATTCCTGTTATACTTTTCCTGTTGATGAATCAACGGACGTGATCTAATCTCTAATCAACGACTAAAGATTAAAATAGGCTTGATCCTCGTCACTTAAAACCTTCTCACCCATATTCTTATTAATACACATTAATATTTTTATTTTCCTAATCTTAGACTTAGGAACCCATTAAAAATATTAATTATTTTAATAACTCCTCATCCGGGTGGAATTTCTCCAAACGATTTCTGGGTTCTGGAGATCTCATGTGTTCTAGCCCCTCCAAAAAATTTCGGACCTAGAGCACATCTGATACTACCCAAAATCAACACCATCCAACCTATTATGATCTCTCATTCCACTGGCTGCCATCTCTTCCAATCGAAAAGTTGAATAGCCTCCTCTCTCCTCTACATAGCAATGTACTGGCCTACGCACTCCCTTTTGGAGCTTGTAGATCTGCCACTCTTCGTTGATGCTCAGCTAGTGAGAATTCAGACTCCTTTGCTAGAAGTCCTCTGAGGAAGAATTCCCTCAACCGTGACCCTCTTCCCTCTAACGTCTTTCTACCCAGCAACTGCTTGCAGAAAACTGCGTCCCACCAGAAAACCCCACTTCGTTGAAGCTTCTGCTGTGTTGCTCCCTTTCCCACTGATTGATTCCGATCTTGAAATATTACCTCTCTGTCGACTCACTCAAAAAGAGATTTACCACAAAAATCTAGCCTTCCTACCTAAACTGCGCAAACCCTCTGGGGATTCGAATTTTTGCCTCTGCAGGAATTTCGAATTCCATTCTTCCTTCAACATTGGGTCTTTCCGACTCTGTTCTTCTTGCTTCACCTATAGCTCTTATACCATGTGAAAATTCCTAAAACCAGAATCCCTACTACAACAACTGATGTTACTTCTCCTACTTGTTAATCCATACAAGTTATTTACTGTGTTCTACGGTAAATATCAAAGTAAATACAACTGCAACATTCTCTATTTAAAATAATATGCCGAAACAAGAAACTGAACCGGAAATAGATACATCATACAACGCAATGACACCGTTATTTTTGGATAAATGTCCCCGAAAAACCCAATACGGGAAAATCGATGCAGCAACTCTAAGGATTTTATTATTATGCAGTATTAAATTTTTAGTACAATTCATTGGAAACTCGACTGGTTATCCGATACAGAGAGAAACTGGACAAAACAAATAGTGATATGATCTCACCCTGTCACTGGAAGAATCTGACCCTTATCTCATTGGAAGGAGGCTCTACTTCCCTTCTATGTCAGCCTCTGCGCAGAACTGATCAGCCCTATGCAGTTTTTGCATCACTTCTTTTGGGAACTGCGTTGCTCTTCCTCTGGATCCTCTGCTGCCCAAAAACTTCGATTTTCTGCCTCTCGGTCTCACACCCCGACTCCTGGGTTCTGAGACTCGATTTCTTCAGCGAAAATTCGATCTCCCTCTAGGCTCTGCGCTGCCACTGCGTCAGCACTGTGTGGGCCAGCGTTAACCTCTCTCTGGACGTCGTTCTTCCCTCTCTGTCTTGTACTCTCTAGCCCAGGAAAACTTCCCTCTTCCAGATACTATATTTGCCCCTCAATGCAAAAGATCACTTCGAAATTCTTTCTGGCAACTTCTCTGCTTCAGAAAATCGATCTTCTCATCTTCACTCTATGTGTTCTCCAAGTGCCCATCAAGTCTTCTTTTATAATCCACTCACTGATCATTCAATGGCCCAGATTTGATTCTAATCAATGGCTAGGATCATGTTGACTTGATCTCCGCCTTCTTCTAGAAGTTTCACCCACAATTTAGATTAATACCGATTTATTATTTTAATTTCCTAAGTTTAGACTTAGTGTCGCATTAAAAATAATTAATTATTTTAATAAAACTGTCTCCGAGTGGAATTTCCCACAACGATTTATGGGTATTGGAGAATGCATGTGTCTAAGCCTCCCTGCAAAATTTGAGACTTAGAGCGCATCTGATGCTACCAGAAATCAACAATATAGTCATCAATGAGGCCGAAATGGTGCCAAAAAGGGGCTAAGCCGACTTGTTCCTTGGAGGGCCGACTTGGCAATTTGTAGCAACAAACGACACTTACAAAAATTCAAATTTTCTTCTTTTAAAAGGGTCACGAAGAACATGCCCATTTACATTTTATTTTTACCAAAAACAAAGCATGATGAACATGCTAAAAAATAATAATAAATTTCTTTTGTTTTTACATAAAATAAATATTGATACAATGACAATTATGAAGACCAAACCTAGTTACAATTCCAACATCAATCATATAGAACAATTTAAATTTCAGCAAGCATCCATGTCAGTGAATTGTGTTGTAATGTCCCCTACGGATTAATCGGCCCAGGGATGAAATAGCCTATTCGACCCGATAGGCTATAACCTAAGTCACCAGGTTCGAGTTTGAGTTCGAGTTCGAGGACCATGAAATTTGAATAAAGTTCGGCAACTCAAATTTTGTCGATAAAATTCGACATAAAATTCGACATATAAAAATTCGAAAAAAAAAAATGTATATTAAAAATAGATATATCACATGCATATGAGAAATGGTATGGCAACTTCAAATGCATTTAGTATAGCTGTTTCTGCTCTGTTTTAGAAGAAACTTATAGTATCAGTGATCATAGATGAACAATAATGACAAAAAGAGAACACAAACTGATATAGTATAGCATAATAGTAAACCATTTCTCATATTATAGTAAAACTGATATAGTATAGCATTATATTTATTTCAAACTATAAATAAATATAATTTTTATTTACCTAAAATTAAGGGTGATTATAAATATGGGTAAACATATATAACACAACTATATTAAATCACACTGAGGGATATTCTAAATATTATATTAAGAAAAACACTAAATAAAAGAAGCTTTTAAACTAAATCATTTAAATGAAATTACAGTTGGTATTATGAATATTTAAATGGGTGAACTACCTCATAATAATAGTCAATTATAGGAATAAAGTAAGAGCCTATTGTTAACCTCTCATATTACCTCGTTCAATCTCACGAGTCCCATACCTTGAAATAATTTAAAGAATATTATTTGCATATACATACATAATAAGTATATATAAGTAAGGGTGTATATATGTTATGCAAAATTAAACGTATTAATGACTATGGATATTTTCAAAGGGCGGTCGTGGATATTTTAAGGATGGAAAATTAAGGGACGTGGATATTTTTCAAAGGGCGGCCAATTGATGAGGGCAGTGATCACCTAAAAGAGATTATTTATATGAACTTGATTGACACGCGGCAGTTTTCTGAGTTCTAACTTCTCGCCTCTCGGCCTGGTAAACTGATATAGCAGAAGATAGATATGCCCAGAAGGGCCAGAACAACCCTTTCTTTCACGCCTTGTCTTCCAACAAACTTCTCTTACACTGATTTGGGAGATATCAATGCCTGTTCAGGAGATACGAGTCTTTGTTTCTGGAAAAACCCGAGCCCGTCAAGGTGTAGTCTATGGCGTCTGCAATGACCAGCGGCGGCAATGAAAACTTGAAACAACGAAACCCGAGTCAATGAAAGTTGAAACCAATGAAACCTAAAACAGGAACACTCATACCCGCGGGCGCAAAAAAACACATTTAATCAGCTGCCGGCGAATTTCAACGCATCGAAACGAATTTAATGGCGATTTTATTCGGCTAAAATTCGAATTCGGCATGAAATTCGAGTTCGCCGAATTTAATGGCGAACTCGAACGAACATGTTCGTTTGACCTTCAAATTCGCCGAATTTCGAATTTTATGCATAAAAAACGGCGAATCCGATGACTTAGGCTATAACTTCCAATGTTTCCAATTTTTTCAATGTTGGAGCAACATTTGTGCAAAAGTTGGGTTGGTTGGGGCAAATAAACCCAAAATTGGGGGTTGCACTGATCTGAAAATGGGGCTCTTAGGCTTCTTGTTTAACTTACAAGAACCTCTCCCACTTCCAAAGCTTTAAATTTTCCCAAGTCTTAATGATTAACCAATGCAGAAATCAGAAATGCTTGAAAATATGGGTGTATGCTTGTATTTGTTTTCAGCTGATTATTTACTTTAGAATCTGTTGTTTGTGCTGATATGGGAAGGTACTTAAACTGATATATATAAATGCATATAACAGTAGTTAAAGCAGCAATAAAAACAAACACATAAGACAACAAGATAATATGGAGTTCACCCTGATATCTTGGGCTACGTCTCCTTGAGCTCTAATCAACTCGATTAGGCTCTCTGGGATTATGGCAACAGTTCTTTTACAAGTTCCACACTCAACTCCAATGTTTTACACAGGAACATTGGGCTCAGAACACCATCTTATCCCTTGGCTCTTGGAGCTCTTCGGCTTTCTAGCTCTGGCTCTTGGCTCTGGCTCTGGCTCTTGCTCTGGCTCTTGGCTCTGGCTCTGGCTCTGGCTTTTTCTCTGGCTCTTGGCTCTGACTCTGGCTCTGGCTCTTTGGCTCTGGCTCTGGTTCTGGCTCTCAGCTCTCGCTTCTGGCACTTGCTCTGGCTCTTGCTTTGGCTTTTCTAAGCTCTTTCTCCCGGCCTTTGCATGCCTCTGTGAGTCGCTCGACCTCCAAGCAACTCCAACAACAATATGTTGTTGTCAATTGAGCTCTCTGGCTTTTCACTCGACCTCTGAGTGACTCCAAAGACTCTCTGCGCATTCAACGTTTTTTCGTTGTTCGCTCTGCGGCTCTACCTCCAACCTCTGGTGGCTCTGCCTATTACCGTGAGCTCGGCTCTAGTTGCTCTGCTTCCCCGGTCTGCTCTCTCTCTCTCCCTTTTTCTGCCCCCTTTTTTTTTCTCTCTGTCTGTCCGTGGCTTAGAACCATTTCGTTCCCCGACTGTTCATTTCGGCTTCCATCTCTTCGGATCGCCTGTTGTTGTCCACTTGGGATCCCCTGCTCCGCATCATCATCACTATAACGCTTCACAGAGAGGTGGCCACTTGTCTCCTCACGAGCTGAGCCAGCTCTTCCTCAAACGGTTTGTTACTTCGGTTACTCTATGAAATGATTCATCCGCCAACTCAGTGGTCCAATCGGACTTCAACCTTTATGTGCCGAAGCTTATTTTCTCCGTCGAATCCGGTTTCCCATCAGGCGCAATCTCTACCGTTAGATCTGGGGCCTCCAGATCCTATGGTTATCGCTCTTATCGCGTGGATGACTTGCTCGAACATTAGCCCGCGATGAGAGCGGTTTTCTCTCTCATCCACCGGACACGCGTCAATCACTGTATGGAATCGTTGGGTCCTCTGACAAACCCGCTTACCGCCTGAAATGCCTCCAATATACCGCCAGTTTTGGAGCGCGGGACCTGCCGTCTGTTTTAGCGCTTTTCCCACGGTTTTCGGCTTTCCTTGTGACCGAGTGCTCGGGGCTATTCCTTCTCGAGGGGTTTTGCCCAACGATGCGCGATTAGAAACGGCCTCTGTTTTCTGATCCGAACTTCCTAACTGCTAGTTTGCACCACTGTGCGGTCTCCATGGGCCTCGATCAGCATGCTTGGACTGAAGGTCCTCGTGGCTCCGTGTTCGCTGCAAATTGTCGTTGTTCAGAGGTTATTTTTGATAAGCTTCGACATCCACAAGACTTTAAACTTCGGTATGAGTTTTTACAAAGTTCGGGTAGCTTTAAGAGAGTTTAAGGATCCAATTTCGGATCACGCCTTCCCACTAAAAGAACTTTTGGTCCACCAAAAGACTGATATACTGATTTGAGCAGTAAATGAGAGTAACAACACCCTCTTCTTTCAGCCTCCCTACACTTGCCTTTGCATAGTGCCTCTGAACCAAAATCTCTGACCACTTCCCTTCTTGGATGGGTTGGTCGTCTCGGGAAGAACTGTTTTCCTCCTTGACTTCATGCAGAACTTCTGCTGTGAAGTTTACAGAAGGTAGTTTGAACTTCTTTGCCTTGATCCTTGATCCAAGGTGGCTCAAACAAATGTGAAGTACATCTGCTCCACAAAACTTTCATTTGTACCTGTTTGAAAAGCTACCAACAACAACTGTTAACAACAGCAGGCATACAGACAACAACTGCATGGGCTAACTCCTGCTTCAACAAAGAAACAGATTTCACATCTTGTGAACCCTTCCATGTCTTATATCTACATACAAATGATTAGCTAGATAATCAAGCCAATAAAACATGCCTTTACAACAAATGACCCTTCAAGTCAAGCATGTAGGAAAAAGACCTTTAGGACTCTTTTCCAAAAGATGAAACATTTCATCCTCATCTCCATTTTAGAGAACAAGTTAACTTCTCCCAAGACAACATTCATGCATCTCATGCTCATGCATACATTCCATCTATCAACTTTCGCTTAAGTACATTATACTTTCGAAGCTGAAATGAACATATTGTTGCAGCAATAAAGTGAGTTTCCTACTCAACTTCTTTCAATTTACCATTTGGTAAGATCCTGCAACTTGCACTTATTCCACAAAGAAATGCAAACAGATGCGTCACTAGACATGCAGCGTTTATTGGATAAGAATTCTAACCATTTCTTACCAATCCATTTCAAAGGTCCCTCCTTTGTTTGCACATTAGCATCAATATGTGAATCATCCTGAACCACATCAATCATGGAATCTTTATTTCCATCCCTGCCATTTTCTTTTTCCACCTTCTCCTTCAGCTTTGGTGGAAGCAGTGCTGGATTCAAAGTCCAACACCTTTCAGTAAGATGCCCTTTCTTATGGCAGTAAGTGCAACACATGTGCATCCTTTTGACAGCATGATTTGCCTTGTCCTGTGGACCTTTGGTTGCTTGCTTCTTTTCCTTCAAAAGTTTCCTATATGTGGCCATCCTCTTCCAACATCTAGAAACATAATGGTTATCCAAACCACAAAAGGAACATGCAATTCTTTTTCCATGCTTTACAAAATCAAAAGGAATGTGTTTAGAACCAGATTTATACCTGCCTCTTTCACCTTTATTGCCTTCATGAGGAGGTGAGACAAATGAAGAAGTGGCTCCCTTTGGAACACCATCACTTTCTTCAAGGCTGTCAGAGTTTCCACAACCCTCTGGTTCAAGTATGTGCTTCTGAACACCTGCATCATGCGAATGATGTTTCGAGCTATTGCATTCCTCCTTAATACAATCCTCACACTTCTGAGGTAGAGGACCTGCAATGAAACTCCTTTTTGGAACTGTTTCAATGGCCTTCATGGCAGCTTTGGAATTCTCTCCATAAGATTGTCCATAGCCAAGACCCAAATACTTAGGCCTTTCCTCAACCATTATTGGCTCAACAATACCTTGTGCATGTTTGCCCAATCCTTTTCCTTCATAGCCCATCTTGGACATTAGCTTGGAACCTATGCCTCTGGTATGTTTTTCAAAAGAACCAATATAAGCATTCTTAGAAGAATTTGAAGACAAACAGGAATGGTTTACCTCTTCTTCAAGCTGATACTTGGCCAAGGCTTCTTTTGCAACAAAGAGTTGTGACTCCAACTCATGCATCCTTTTCAGGTTCATACTTGCAATATGAAGTTGCCTCTCCATTTCCTGCAATTTGCCAGAAAGCATCTGCTTCTCTTCCTCCACGGAATTCAACTGCTCTCTAAGTATGTTGCTCTTCCTTCCATCCTCATACATTTCTCTCACCATATCCATCATGGTGGACAAGTCTTGCTTCATGTCTCCATTAAAGGAACTTCGGGAGCAAGAAGAATTTGAGAACTCACTTGTAGAAGTTGTCATTTTCAAAATGCATAAAAGAACTTCAAACAAGATTATTAAAGAGCTTATCCAGTAACCTCTTGCAACAACCTTTTGTGCTTCAAGGATTGCCCTGAGGTCCTTTGGGATAGAAGAATGCCTTCAGCTCCTCTTCCTTCTTGTCCTTCTTGGACTGAGCTATCAATAGCTTTCCCTTCACCTCTGCAAACTCAAACAATAGTCAGTCTGCAACCAAGCATACAATCGATGAGGCAATCAATCCTTGACTGTCCAAACACCTTTCAGACAAGCAATCTTTGCCCTGTCAATCAAGCATTCTGTTACAACCTTCTTTGAAGGTGGGGTTAATCAATCTTAAGCTCTGATACCACCTGATCTGAAAATGGGGCTCTTAGGCTTCTTGTCTAACTTACAAGAACCTCTCCCACTTCCAAAGCTTTAAATTTTTCCAAGTCTTAATGATTAATCAATGCGGAAATCAAAAATGCTTGAAAATATGGGTGTATGCTTGTATTTGTTTTTAGCTTGATCATTTACTTTAGAATCTGTTGTTTGTGCTGATATGGGAAGGTACTTAAACAAATATATATAAATGCATATAACACTGGTTAAAGCAGCAGTAAAAACAAACACATAAGACAACAAGATAATATGGAGTTCACCCTGATATCTTGGGCTACGTCTTCTTGAGTTCTAATCAACTCGATTAGGCTCTCTGGGATTATGGCTACAGTTCTTTTACAAGTTCCACACTCAACTCCAATGTTTTACACAGGAACATTGGGCTCAGAACACCATCTTATCCCTTGGCTCTTGAAGTTCTTTGGCTTTCTAGCTCTGGCTCTTGGCTCTAGCTCTGGCTCTTGGCTCTTGGCTCTGACTCTGGCTCTGGCTCTGGTTCTGGCTCTCAGCTCTCGCTCTGGCTTTTCTAAGCTCTTTCTCCTGGCCTTTGCATGCCTCTGTGACCTCCAAGCAACTCCAACAACAATATGTTGTTGTCAGCTGAGCTCTCTGGCTTTTCACTCGACCTCTGAGTGACTCCAAAGACTCTCTGCGCATTCAGCGTTTTTTTTCGCTATTCGCTCTGCGGCTCTACCTCCAACCTCTGGTGGCTCTTCCTATTACCGTGAGCTCAACTCTGGTTGCTCTGCTTCCTCGGTCTGCTCTCTCTCTCTCCCTTTTTCTGCCCCCCTTTTTTCTCTCTGGCTGTCCGTGGCTTAGAACCATTCTATTCCCCGACTGTTCGTTTCGGCTTCCGTCTCTTCGGATTGCCTGTTGTTGTCCGCTTGGGATCCCTTGCTCTGCGTCATCATCACTGTAACACTTCACAGAGAGGTGGCCACTTGTCTCCTCATGAGCTGAGCCAGCTCTTCCTCAAACGGTTTGTTACTTCAGTTACTCTGTGAAATGATTCATCCGCCAACTCAGCGGTCCAATCGGACTTCAACCTTTATGTGCCGAAGCTTATTTTCTCCGTCGAATCCGGTTTCCCATCGGGCGCAATCTCCGCCGTTAGATCTGGGGCCTCCAGATCCTACAGTTATTGCTCTTATCGCGCAGATGACTTGCTCGGACGTTAGCCCACGATGAGAGCGGTTTTCTCTCTCATCCGCTGGACACGCGTCAATCACTGTATGGAATTGCTGGGTCCTCTGACAAACCCGCTTACCGCCCGAAACACCTCCGATATACCGCCGGTTTTGGAGCACGGGACTCGCCGTCTGTTTTAGCACTTTTCCCACGGTGTTCGGCTTTCCTTGTGACCGAGCGCTCGGGACTATTCCTTCTCGAGGGGTTTTGCCCAGCGTCTGCACTAATCGCGCATCAGAAACAGCCTCCGTTTTCTGATCCGGACTTCCTAACTGCTAGTCTGTGCCACTGTGCGGTCTCCATGGGCCTCGATCAGCGTGCTTGGACCGAAGGTCCTCGTGGCTCCGTGCTGGCTGCAAATTGTCGTTGTTCAGAGGTTATTTCTGATAGGCTTCGACATCCACAAGACTTTAAACTTTGGTAGGAGTTTTTACAAAGTTCGGGTAGCTTTAAGAGAGTTTAAGGATCCAATTTCGGATCATGCACCCACAACTCCTCACATTTGGGAGCCCATGGAGAAATTTATAACTAGAGGAGACTTGGAATCAAATTATCATTCATTGGATTGTATCAATTTGTCTCTGTTTTCTTTGAGCCTGAGGCTCCGAGGGTTTTAAGACCCCTTTTCCATTCTTGACTAGTTTTGGTGGACGTGATCCCACTCTAACTAGTTACCTTTCTCTTGTTCTGGCACAGGTTATTGGAGCAATTCTGGTTTGGTCTGTCAAATGACTATTTTTATTGTTCTGGCAAATAGGGAATTATCTATCTGAAGAAATAGCGAAGTTTTTCGTGGGTAATCTGAAGCAAGACAACCTAATTACCTTGAAGTTATACGAATCTGTGTTGAGGCAAAATAAGGGACAAATATCATAGAATGAGAGTCTGAGGATAAGACTATGCGAATTTTGTCCCAAGGCAGAAAAGAGATAATCTTCCTGAGATAATCTGAGGTTTTTTTGAGCATTATGCAGAGATCATTCAAGCAGAAGTCGAGCTCTCCCTGAGGTTACTTGGAGGTCTGTTATACTCTGTGACAAGACCCGAAGTGCCTGAGGTGGTTCATGCTCCTGAGACAGAGATTCGGGAGCGTTTCTGAGGCCACGCAGGAAGACTATTTATACTCTGGCAGACCCGAAGTTCCTGGCATATACAGCCTATTTTTCATTTGTTCTATTTGATAGGTCTATGACATGTGTATTAGCTGGTAAACTGTGTAATAGCATGCTACAGCCAAATGTCCTCAATGCATGATGTGGACTTTACATACAGCAAAGGCCCATTATATAAACATATAATTCACGTTCTAATCCCAGCAAATGTGGCCGGAGGAATGGTTATTAATTAAGTGCTGAGTCTGCACATTCATTATTTAGCCAGAAACAGAAGTGAATCCCTACAGCAATTTGTCCCAAGCTGTGTGTGGGACCAATATGACTTTACCTCAGTATGGCACTTTTCACTATTCAATTTGTTTATTGTGTAAAGGAAACCACTCCATCCATAAACAATGCTAATTTGGTAAACAGAACTTAGAAGGCTTGAGCCCAAATCAAAAATGGGGTACCTATTCAAGCACAGAAAACAATTTAAATTCCGTGATAAGCATCCATTTTTTGGTGAATTGTGTGGAGTCTCAGTCCCTCAATTACAGATCATTTGGCAATAGATTACTTGTTACAATAGCACAGTATCAGTATTATGCACACTTTTTGGTTAGAGAGTAATCCAGGTGGCAAAGCACTCTAGAGACCATGTAAAGAACTAAACAGGCACATGGGAAAATCAGGATAAATGTTTGTTCTAGTAAGCCTCAGCATTTATTTACAGATCATCTGATGTTCCTGTAACATTTAGTTCTAAATAAACAAAAAATATTATGTTGACAGAAAGGTGGAACTACTAGAATTGAAACCAAGGACACAATTCAAGTTTATATTCTTTCAAGCATTGAAATAGCTTTCTTAGGACACAAGTTGATAAAAAGTTAAAAGGGATTTCCAAACTATATTCTCATTATACAGTTCTAGATGGAAGATAACAAATGGCATAGATTACCTAGGTAATCAACAAATGTCAAAGTTTGCACAAAGAAAAATGTCCAATCAAACTTGTTACTAGCTCAATACCTCAAAGGGCATCACATCAAAAGAGACTGCAAGTATTCTACTCAGCCATCCTGAAAGGTGAGTGGCATGAAGGTGTGATCAGCATAAGCAAATGTGTGCAGGAATAACCAAACAAGGAAAATTTGGTCGTAAAGTAAAATGCCGCACTGTTTTCTTAATCTGATATCTTTGAAATCAGATACAAAAACTTGGAATCATGACAATGGTGTACAGCCATGTTCTTGTAGCATATAAATGCAACACAGATTTGACATCTGTTGAAGTTTTTGTAGCTTCGGAAGGACTTCTATGTAGGCTTGGTGTCTTAGCATGAGGAAGATATTTGATTGCCTCTTTAGGTGCTTGCTTGGTGGAGCAAGTGATATCATGATTTCTTTTCTAAGTTTAACTTAGGCAAGTACAATAATTAATCTAATTAATTATTGTGGACCATTAGGCCAGGTGCCAAAGTCCTAAGGATAAATAATAGAATTATTTAAGTAACTTAGATATAATCTCAAATTTTGATCTCAAGTGAGGCTTAGGATTTAATCCTAGCCATTGATCACTTAGGAGATTAGGGATAGGGATTTTGGCTAACTGAAATTATGAAATAAGCCTAAGGGAGAGGCGAAGACACACATTTGTGGAGGAAGTGATTTTCTCTAGAGCGAGAGGCTCAACTACACTAAGGAATAGTGAGGAGAAATGTAGTAGGAAATTTTGGGAGAAATTCAAGGAGGCCGAGTTGCTGAAGAAGAGGGCTGAATTGTGGAGGAGGTCGAATTATCCAAGGAGGTTGATTTCTCTAGTGCACAGGAGTCGTACGAGACAGCAAGAAAGGGAGGTTGATTTGCTTGTGAGACAAATTAATTCTCCAGGGTCAATTTGCTTCAGTGGCTCGATTTCTAGAGGCCAATTTTTCCAATAGGGCAGAATTTCCGAGTGCCCAGCAACTGTATTTTTCTATGTATTCTCTGCAGGTCTAACCCAGAATTTTTTCGAGAAATTTAATGAAGGAAGATTGTGTTGGGTGTAAAATTTGTTGTTGTGATGTGACTGATCTCTTCATTTTATTTCCACTGTATTTTTAAGTTAACATACTATTAGTTTCTCTAAGCCCAGCCAAATGATTAATCTGCCAATAAATTTTCATGCCCAAAAATGTATTTTTACTAAAAACCCAGACATAATTTAGATCTAAAATCTACGGACAATTAACACAGCTAAGCTTCTAACAAATTATACATATCAGAAACAAGAAATCCAAGCACATTAACTTTTACACAACTTTTACCCTGGAAAACCCTAGTTTGAAAAACCAACAAGGAGGGATTTTATTAGGCTTCAGAGAATAAATCAATAATATATTACATTAGCAATTCCAGAGAATTCACAACCAAGAACGACCCTAGAAAATGACCCCCCTCCTTTGCATAATACAGCCCAGCAAATGGCCTCTCTCTCTACAGCCTACAACACCTTTCTCTTCAGCAAACTTGTCTCAGAACACGACCTCTCCTCCAACAGAAACTCAGCCCTAAAGATTCGGCAACCAAGAACGACCCTAGAAAATGACCCCCCTCCTTTGCATAATACAGCCCAGCAAATGGCCTCTCTCTCTACAGCCTACAACACCTTTCTCTTCAGCAAACTTGTCTCAGAACACGACCTCTCCTCCAACAGAAACTCAGCCCTAAAGATTCGGCCTCTCTCTCCTATGAACTTGGTTTGGGCATGACCCCTCTCTTCAACAAATGATGGCTTGGGCATGACCCCTCTCTTCAACAAATGATGGCCTGAACATGGCCCCTCTCTCTCTCTGCGAACTCAGTCCCTTCTCCTCAGTTGCTAAACCTTCATTTTTCTCGCCCAAATTGGCTCTCTTCTTTCTCACTCGATGTGATCTCCAAATCATGTCTTTCACCCACTCATTCTAGCAATTTATAATTTCTCTGCTAACCCTATTTCCTCCTTGAGATCTTCAAAGAAAAGATCAAAGGCCAAAATTTTATCTTATCACTTTCTTTTGATCTGGTCAAAAAAGAAATATTAATTTCCAAAGTTATAAACTTTAGAAATCTGAGTTACGAAGCCAATAATAACTAACTAAATTAATTATCATGTTTTTCCTAAGTTTAAACTTAGAAGAACCAAAAAAATCCTGATGAAATAAGTAATTATTAAGGTATCTTCTACATGTCTAGACACAAGACCTATGTAGAGACACATGTCCAAGCTACGATTTTAATATATACCAGTGTTTTTATTTTTTCAGTAAATTCAAAAATATTTGGGATAAACATTTTTGGGGGTTTTAATAGATTGTTGAAGTAAAATAAATCAAATCTGGTATGAGAAAAAATTAACAATATCATGCTTGAGTTTAGGAAAACAAGTAGGACCATGTTTCGCTCATATGGCCGATAAAATGTTGCAAAGTAGCAACTCCTAGATACTCTTTCCAGCTTCAATCAATAGAGTGATGAAGTTTTGAAAATCTAGCATAAAGCCCTATACAGATTGCCCAACTAAACCAAAGTAAGGCACTTTATACCCTGGCAACACATGTTTCCCTTCATAAAAGGTTAGAATTGATCCAAGCATAGTCACCTGGTTCGTGTTTGAGTTTGAATTCAACACAATGAAATTCATAAAAAATTAGTCAAAAATAAATTAATTAATGAAAAGTAGTTGAACCTAGTGACTTAGGATCTAACGTGGAAGGTAAATAGAGACTCTAGCACCACAACTTCAATTTACTTAAATATTTATTCTAAGAAGAAATGGTAAGCACACACATCATTGACACTTGTGACTTGAGATTGTTGTCCTTGTAACAAAAATATGTTGTTAATAGTATAGCCAAATTTTAAGGTGGCAAAGGCCTTCCATTTTTATCTAAGTAATGTCCCGAAGAAAACTCAGTTGATAAATTTAGGGCAACGAGATGTATGAGATTTCTCTTGCAATGATAATTGCTTGTGAATACTTTTTAATTTCCTTGATTAGGCTCTTCTTTCACTTGATTATTATAGTGTTCTTTTTATCAAACAACTACCAAAACATAATAAACAATGAGACAACCTCTCCAACCTTGAGAGGAAAACCCACAGAATTCTTCTTCTTATATAATCTTCAATTGACTTATTCCAAGACCTAGACCCTTGATAGTGAACTTCTCCAAGACCAAGTCAAACTTGCCTCGAGTCAACGATAGATTCTTCTTGACTTCAATCCCTTCTCCAACTTCAACCATGAAATCTTCGACCTTCTTGACTGCAACTTTCGGCCTCCTTGACTGCAATTCTCGACCTCCTGAAACATACTATACTTCGCACGTGTGACAGATTAGAGACTTCTTCTCCTCTTCGCTTGGGTAGGCTTCCTTCTTAGATTATTTCGGCTTGCTATATCAGACTTCTTTTACCCTTGTTTCACCTATTCGGCTTGACTGTAATTTTGACTTTCTGTGGCTGAGAATGTGCCCTAGTTACAGGTCACACGTGTGAGGAGATGAGCCCAAAACAAATCTGAAACATAGTGAGTTTTATCTCTCCTTTGCTTCACTTCTCCTTCTCTTGATTGAGACCCTTTCTTGCCTTGTTAATCGAACTTCTGAGATGATTTTCCATGATGCTAGAATGAGGCTAAGTTCTCCTATATATAGACTTCCTCATCCATGATTTGAGGCCAACTTGAAGTTGTCCCTGGGCCAACTTGAAGTTGTCCCTAGGCCGACTTGATCTTTGAGAAGGTTGACTTGTATTTTGTTTTTATGACTTGGTCTTGGAGAGTTCTTTGACTAGACATTGACTCAAATAAATTTTCTTACAATATGTAACATGCCCAAATGGGTCTTTTCATACATGACAATGACTTTAATGACTCAATGACAAGCCCTAGGAGCTCACAATGGGAGCTTTGACCTAAAAATAAATTTCCTTGAGCATGAAACCCATGCCTCAAGGTCAACAATAATAAATTTATTTTTCTCATTTTATTAAATATATAAACTCACAATTACACATCATTATGAAGACCGAACCTAGTTACATTTTTCAACACTCCCTCTTAACTAGGGAGGTATTCATAATCCACACAAGGTACTTGGACATTCTCATAAGAAGAGTCAGATTGGTAACCCATTTATTTAGCATCATATCATCCAGCATTGTCACATAGCAAGGCCTTAACTAATAGCTCTATCTTTCTACAAGATCAAAACACAATGTTGGTGAGACCAATGATTAATAGACACCATCATCATTGTCTCTTTCGGAACATACTCCACCCGGGTTCTCTCAGAGTATGTTCCACCAGGACTATTCTTATCTTGGATTCCCAGTCCTCAAAGAATATTGGTCCTCTACAACTACTCTTATCTTGGATGCCCTACCACATCCTCAAAGAGTATCAGATGCCAGATGCTTACTCAATCCTCCATTCTTTCTTCCTAAGTGAAGACAAGAATGATGTGTCTATCTCTCCCTCTCAACTAGGGAGGATATACCCATTCCTATGAAGGAATGTACCCATTCCTATAAAAGGAATGTACCCAAGCTCCCTCTTAACCAGGGACTTGACCAAGCCTCCCCTTAACCAGGGACTTGCTTCCAACAACTCTCTAGGTGGAGATCATGGGACAACCAACTGCTTGTAGGACTCCCTCTTTCGATGTCATGAATTTCTTCTTTGTTATGGAGCCTACATCTTTTGGGACTTCTTCGTAGGGCATCGACCATCCATCACTTTCATTCATGAATCATGTCAGTCATGTCATCCTTTCTTTCATCGGAAAGTGATTCACTAATCCACATTTGGCTTTCCTTCATACAACTACATTCTATACAACATGTTTTCTTCAGGATCTTCAATCCTACCACATGAGTACCAGTTGTGGGTGACATCCACAACTCTTCCTTTAGGTAGCCCTGCATTATCCCATCCAAATATTGTTCAAAAATCAAAATAAACATCAAATTGACATTACCTTTGTGATGGTCTTTCATCATGACATTTGTTCGTTTGCATCATCAACATCCTGCATACATATTGACACATCTCCAAAAAGATATTAAATGTCAAGGGTCTCTTTCTTTTCCAGATTGCATTGGAGTCTACATACCTTTTCCATGAAGATGTCACGGTCAATCCTTCTAGTCAATAGATGTTGATTTCCTTTTCTATGTGACCATAGTTGCACTTTTCACGATCTCTCCTTTCTTCCTTCACATATTACTCCCTAGGAACTTCCATCCATAGTTCCTTTATTTTATCAACCACCTCATATTCCATATGAGGACTTATTATGTTGATTTTATTATGTGATCCATGCCTTTATGCATCCTTTCAAAGGAGGAGATCCCTTTCTTTTCCTCATGCTCATGAGGTGGACAACTTATCCATGCTATTTGCAACTATATGACATGACTCAATTTTATCAAATACAAGCATACATACCTCATCTCTTTCTTTTGGTCATCTTCAATGGCAGCTTCCTTGATTGAAGGTTCTTCAATCATCTTAACCTACTTCATTTCTTAGTCATCATACCATCATCCCATGAATCCCTCACAAGGTGGAATTCCTGGCAAGACACTTGCTTCTTTCAATAGGTGAATCTTCCTTTGAAGATTCAATGGAGGATATTGATCATCCTCATCCTGCAAGTGCTCCTCTTGAATGATGTATGATGAGCTCTATACTGTTGAAGAATCTAGGGCAGTTAGAGTTAATTAGATTCTTCTTAGCATGATAACTATTTGTGAGGTGTTTTCAATTTTTCTTCTTATACCAATCTTCACTTATTATTATTAGAGTGTGTCTTCTTTAGTTCATCAAATAGCTACCAAAACAAAGAGACAAGAACACAAGATGTTGGCATCCTGCCAAGGCCAAAACCTCTCCCTCTTGGAGAGGAAAACCCGCACAAAATTCTTCTTATAGAGATTCCAATTGACGAATATCAAGACCATGACCCTTGACCTACTAGGCCACTCCAAGACCAAGACACCAATCCTCTTCTTTGTCACTGCTGAGATCATCATCATCATTGTTGTACCATGACTGCTTCTTCAGCTAGATCATTGTTGCACCATGACTGCTCCTTCATTGAGATCTTTATTACTGTTGTATCAATGCTACACCTTCATTGAGACCTTGATGCACCAATGCTTTACCTTCACCGAGAACCTTATCTCATCAATGAGATCTTCATTTATATATATATATACCAAAATCTTCATCTTCGTTAGTATCATGACTGTTGTCATAATCACAATGATGACTGTGTCTAGGATATATATACTGCACCGAGATCCTTCCTCTATCATGAATGTCGAGGTCATGATCATATCTTCTTCTGCACTGTAACCTTCACCGAGATTGTAGCCCTGTTCTTCTTGCACCGAGGTCTACTGCAATTATGTCGAGGCTATATTACAGTGACCCTTTAACTAGGCCGACATTGCAGAGAAGTATGCAAGGAGATCACTATACTTATCACTGAAATTTTGTACCTTCCTGTACCTATCCGAGATTGCAGACTTGTCTGAAAATCTGAGCTTTTGTGGTGACCCTAGCTGGGTATATATAGTTGTTGCGTCTCCATAAATAAGCCGACATGACAATGAAGTGTTGTGTCACTTCATTTGAGCCAACATGATTGTTCTTCATATCGTTTTGCTGGCCGACTTGACTGTATTTGACATCGTTTTGTTTGCTGCTCATTTCAAGAGGATTGTGCTTGTCTTGGAGGGCTAATCTAGTCACTAGGTAGACTTATATTCATTACATATATGCTCAAGAAGAGCATGACATTGACTCTTTGACATCCTAAGGCTCTCAATGGGAGCCATCTATAAAATAAACCTCTTTCTCATGAAACCCATGCAGCAAGGAATAATAAATTTATTTTCTTGTTTTACAAAAATCATAATTACAATGTCATGAAAACCGAAGCTAGTTACATTTTTCTTCAACATATACTGAATGGATTTCTTCTATCCATAAGTACTACTTATGCTTCTAATGAGGTTACCAAGAGCTCCTTTTCACAATAGGTGACTGCCATAGACTTCTATTCAACTCTTTTGCAAGCTTCTTATGATGTCGCGAGCTCTTGATTCATATTGTATGCTTCTTATGATGTCATCTCCAACCATGATGCATTGTATCATGCTTCTAATGATTCCTACCGTGATAGTTATACTTTACAACAGAAACTTGAAAAGAACTAGGTGAGGAAGACTATCTCAATCATAGTAGATATCTTTTACTTCCTCCTTGGATTTCTTCTTTTTAGCTTCTTCCACTTCTTCAGTGATATGGGCTTCTTCCCTTCCTCTTTTGTTGTTGTCCTTCTTGAATTTTGGACAATCTCTTTTATAGTGCCCATACTCATGACAGCCATAACATTGAACCTTGGCCATATTCTTCTTCTTTTTCTGAGGACCAACCTTCCCAGACTTCCCTTTTCTTTTAGTCATGGTAGCAAATGCTTGTGCTTGTTCACTTGATCCTACATCGATTTTTGCCTTCAACCTAGTTTCTTCGATTTTGCATAATGACCATAGTTCATTGAATGGAGTAGCTTCCTTCTTTCCATAGATGTTTGATGTGAAGTTGCCCCATTCCTCTGGTAGTGCATTGAGCACTATGGTAGTCATTTCCCTGTCAGACATTATTTCTCCCAACTCTTGGAGTTGGTCTCTTATTTCTGACACCCTCATAAAATATGAGGCTATTCCTTCTTCCTTGGATATCTTCATTTTGTAGAGTTCTTGTCTTAGTGATATTACTTCTCCAGCAGTACTCACAGAGAATAGTTCCACCAGCTTGTCATATATCTCTTTAGTCATTTCCAACTTTGATACATAGGGTATGAGGGGATCCTTGATGGACTCAATGAGAATCCTTTGAGCCCTTACTTCCCCTTTCATGTACTTTGCAAGTGCTTGAGATTCTTCCTTTGGAGGTTTAGTTATTGAGCCCTTAACATGTTCCACAACTTCATTTTCTATGAGGATCAAATTGGTCCTCTTCTTCCATGCTAGAAAGTTAACTGACCCAACCAACTTGTTGCTCTCCTTGCAAAAAGACATTTTGACTGATTCAGATGTAGACATAAAATTACTTACTTGAGAAGATACTCCTTGATGACAATATCTTCAATTTTTTGCCTTCTTGATCTTTGATGATGTGGTTATAGAAGATTTCTTCTTGAAGAAGATGTCTTCCTTCAAAATGATCCTTGACCCAAAGAGAGGGAGATCACCTTGAATCTTTGATGATGATAACAACTCCTTTCTTCTAGCTTCCCTTGGATGAGTAGACTTCAAGATGCTTCGCTTGTAGGTCTTCTTGAATTTTTGTAGAGGTAGGATCTATTGAGGTCTTCTTTCTTGAGATGAAGATTTGAGCGAGGTTCCAAAAATGCTTCAAGTGTAGACTCTTTCCTTGAGCAAGCTAGGGTATTGATACTTCCTTCGAAATGCCTTGGAGATGAAAGGATCTTCTTGATGCTTTGATGCCCTTGATGCCCTTCTAGAACTTTGATCCTTGAGTGCTTGAGTGTCCTTTATTGAGCTGCCCTTCCTAGACTTGTCACCTTAGCTCTGATACCATGTTGAGAAATCTAGGGCAACGAGATGTAGGAGATTTCTCTTGCAATGATAACTGCTTGTGAATACCTTTTTAATTTCCTTGATTAGGTTCTTCTTTCGCTTGATTATTATAGTGTTCTTTTTATCAAACGGCTACCAAAACATAATAAACAATGAGACAAAGGACACAAGATATAAGTGATTAGCCAGGGCCAAAACCTCTCCAACCTTGAGAGGAAAACCCACAGAATTCTTCTTCTTATAGAATCTTCAATTGACTCATTCCAAGACCTAGACCCTTGACAGTGAACTTCTCCAAGACCAAGTCAAACTTGCCTCAAGTCAACGATAGATTCTTCTTGACTTCAATCCCTTCTCCAACTTCAAACTTTGACCCTAAAATCTTTGACCTTCTTGACTGCAACTTTCGGCCTCCTTGACTACACTTCTCGGCCTCTTGAAACATACTATACTTCACATGCGTAACAAATTGGAGATTTCTTCTCTTTTTTGCTTGGGAAAGCTTCCTTCTTAGATTATTTCAGCTTGCTATATCAAACTTCTTTTACCCTTGTTTCACCTATTCGGCCTGACTGTAATTTTGACTTTCTGTTGTTGAGAATGTAACCTAGTTACAGGTCACACGTGTGAGGAGATGAGCCCAAAACAAATCTGAAACATAGAGAGTTTTATCTCTCCTTTGCTTCACTTCTCCTTCGGTTGATTGAGACCCTTTCTTGCCTTGTTAATCGAACTTCTGAGATGATTTTCCATTATGCTAGAATGAGGTTGAATCCTCCTTGTTGAAAAAAATGTGTAACTAGGTTCAGTCTTCATTAGTATGAAATGTATTCTTGTATATACAAAATTAAAAAGAAATTATTATTATTATTATTATTATTATTATTATTATTATTGGAGCATGGGTTTCATGCTCAAGTTCTTTTATTTTATAGGTCAAGCACCCATTGAGTGCTTCTAGGGTTTGTCCTAGGTATAAGAGTCATTGTCATATATGGAAGACCCTATGGGCACATTGTAAATTGTAAAAGAAAATATATTTTGTCTTGAAAATGTCAAAATACCTCCAAGATCAAGTCGGCCTACATAAGTTGTCAAGTCGGCCTACATGAAGAGCCACATCCACCCTTGAAGGAAGCCTATATATAAGAGGAACTCGTCCTCCATTTGATTCATTCACTCACTCATCTCTCATGCGAAGAAGGAAGCAAAAGAAGGTCAAAGAAGGAAGTGCGAAGAAGAGAAGGACAAAGAAAGTCGAAGTGTTTGGGTCTCTCTACATTCTTCTAGAAGTGCGAAGTTAGGGTTTTTGTGTTGGGCAAGTCTGAGGTTCGATTTTGGAAGCAAGAAGAGAAGGAAGGCAAGTGAAGGTCTCTTAGGGCTTCCTACTAGCCCTAGGACTCAAGTCAAGGCAAGCGAGGTCAAGGGGAAGGCAGTTAGAGGGAGATCGAAGTCTCCTATAGAAGCAGTAGCAGTTGCATCAGTTGTTGGGGAGCAGAATTTCGGATTTACTGGGAAGTCGAAGATATTGCAACAGAAGGCCAAGGAAGACTTGATCTTGGAGGGTATTTGTCTGAGTCTAGGTCATGGTATTCGTCAATTGAAAGATCTAAAAGATAAAAAGAGATTTTCGGGTTTTCCCCTCAAGAGGTGGGGTTTTGGCCCTGGCTTACAGTCTATACAATGTGTCATTGTTCTTACTGTTTTGATAGTTGTTTGATGTATTGCACATTGGAATAAGAAAGATCAAAGCTAATAACTAACAAGATAACACACGCAGTTATCAAGTTAAGAAAATTAACATATACACTGTCCTATTGAATTCTCAACATGTTTTCAGAGCTAGGATCTCTAAGGGCATCATGAAGATCTCCTCTACAATGAAGAAGGTCATCAAAAGGATTGCAAGCCATCTCAAGAAAGGCATCAAAGAGGTATGGAGTCTCATATTCTCTTCAAAGAAGGAATCACTCATAAAAATGGATGAAGGACTCTTCTTTGCTCCTCTGGGACATTCCAAGACGAAGACATCTGGGTGATTGATAGTGGTGCATCAAAGCACATTACTGGTCACTCCTACTATGTGGAACTTGGAGACAACAAGAGCTATCATGTGAAAGGCATTGGATCATCATCCATAAAGCTAGAAGATGGAAGCAACATCCACCTCAACAACATTCTGTTTGTTCCAGGTTTGCACAAAAATCTACTTTCTATTTCAAGCTTAGAAGATAAAGGAGATAGAGTAGCCTTCATTGATGGAAAAGTAGTTGTATGGGCAAAAGACTCAAGCATAGAACAAGCAAAAGTGATTGGTATCCGAGAAGGAAGACTCTACATATTAATATCTCCTATAAATCATGCCCTAGTTCACACTGAGATTAGTCCATGTGAACTTTGGCATAGAAGGTTTGGTCATTTACATTTCAAAATTCTTCCAACCCTAAATTCCATAGTAGATGGAATACCAAATCTAAAGGAGGATCATGAAGGTGTCTGCAAAGGATGTGCATTAGGCAAAAATACCAAGAGACCATTTGGAAGCAGTGCTTCACGGTCGAAAGAAATCTTGGATCTCATTCACTCTGATGTATGTGGCCCTATGACTCCAAAATCACTTGGAGGACATCTTTATTATGTCATATTCATACTCAAGAAAGACCTGGGTTTACTTAATGAAAACCAAGGATGAAGTATTTACTAAATTTCAAGAATTCAAAGCCAAAGTGGAGAACCTTACAGAAAGAAGGATCAAGAAACTAAGATTTGATAATGGAGGACAATATACATCCAAGGAGATCATACCATTTTGTAAGGAATCTGGGATTAAGAGGGAGGTGATAGTTCCATACAATCCCGAGCAAAATCGAGTTGCAGAAAGAAAGAACAGATCCATTGAAGAAAGTGTAAAGTAATGATACACGATCAAGATCTACCTAAGTTTATGTGGGGTGAGGCAACAAGGACAGTAGTCTACATACAAAATCGATGTCCTCACAGATCTCTACATAACAAGATTCTAGAAAAATTGTTAACTAGGAAGAAGCCATCTGTTGATCATCTCTGAATCTTTGGATGTCTTGTGTATATTCATATAGCAAGGACAAAAGAAAGAAGTTGGATCCTTCCGGTGTGAAGGGCATATTTGTTGGGTATAGTAACTCATTGAAAGCTTATAGAATCTATATGAAAGATGGACATCACATTGAAGTTAGTCATGATGTCATATTTGACGAGAGCATAGCATTCAAGAAATCAAAAGAACTTTCTATAGATTCTGATGACGAAGAACTTCCTACATTTGAGGAAGAGGTCGACAAGGAAGGAGAAGGATTTCACTATGAGGAAGAAGGACCTAGTGAACCTGTTCAACCCATGGTCATTCAAGAAACAAGGAAAAGACCTAACTAGTTGAAGTCTACACTACTTGATGCTGAAGGCCATGGCGCAGCTCAAGGATCATTTAGAGAAAGTAAAAGACCCAAGAGATATTCTGGGTATGCTGCATACATGACTAAATTAATAGAAGCAGAACCATCCACCTTTGAAGAGTTTGTAGAACATCGAGAATGGAAAGATGCCATGAATAAAGAATATCAATCTATAATGAAAAATGGAGTCTGGGAGATCGTACTTAGGCCTGAAGACAAATCTGTAGTTGCTTCCAAATGGATCTATAAGATCAAGCATGCAGCTGATGGAAGTATAGATAAGTATAGAAAGAAAGAACAGATCCATTGAAGAGAGTGTAAAGCAATGATACACGATCAAGATCTACCTAAGTTTATGTGGGGTGAGGCAACAAGGACAGTAGTTTACATACAAAATCGATGTCCTCACAGATCTCTACATAACAAGATTCTAGAAAAATTGTTAACTAGGAAGAAGCCATCTGTCGATCATCTCTGAATCTTTGGATGTCTTGTGTATATTCATATAGCAAGGACAAAAGAAAGAAGTTGGATCCTTCCGGTGTGAAGGGCATATTTGTTGGGTATAGTAACTCATTGAAAACTTATAGAATCTATATGAAAGATGGACATCACATTGAAGTTAGTCATGATGTCATATTTGACGAGAGCATAGTATTCAAGAAATCAAAAGAACTTTCTATAGATTTTGATGACGAAGAACTTCCTATATTTAAGGAAGAGGTCGACAAGGAAGGAGAAGGATTTCACTATGAGGAAGAAGGACCTAGTGAACCTGTTCAACCCGTGGTCATTCAAGAAACAAGGAAAAGACCTAACTAGTTGAAGTCTACACTACTTGATGCAGAAGGTCATGGGGCAGCTCAAGGATCATTTAGAGAAAGTAAAAGACCCAAGAGATATTCTGGGTATGCTGCATACATGACTAAATTAATAGAAGCAGAACCATCCACCTTTGAAGAGGTTGTAGAACATCGAGAATGGAAAGATGCCATGAATGAAGAATATCAATCTATAATGAAGAATGGAGTCTGGGAGATCGTACTTAGGCCTGAAGACAAATCTGTAGTTACTTCCAAATGGATCTATAAGATCAAGCATGCAGCTGATGGAAGTATAGATAAGTATAAAGCAAGATTTGTGGCAAGAGGGTTCTCTCAACTTGAAGGCATTGACTATGAAGAAACATTTGCTCCAATAACAAGATATACAACGATTTGATCATTAGTCTCTCTGGCAGCATCGATGGGATGGAACATCCACCAAATGGATGTCAAGACTGTGTTTCTAAATGGCACTATAGATGAAGAAGTCTACATAGAACAACCCTTGGGATTCGAAATCAAAGATAGGAAGGCATATGTTTGCAGATTAAAGAAAGCATTATATGGCCTCAAGCAAGCACCAAGGGCATGGTATGCTAGAATGGATGCATACCTACAGAGACTAGGCTTCACAAAAAGTTTTGTTGACTCAAACCTCTATATTAAGGTTGTAAACAATGAACCTGTAATTATTCTTTTGTATGTAGATGATCTTCTCTTGATAGGTGTAGAAGGTCGAATTGAAGAATGTAAGAAGCAATTGGCAACAAAATTTGACATGAAGGATCTTGGGTTGATGCATTACTATCTGGGACTAGAAGTCTGGCAGGAACCTAATGAAGTCTATTTAGGTCAAGGAAAGTATGTGATCGAGATTTTGAAGAAGTTCAACATGATGGACTGTAAAGAGATGACCACTCTGATGATCACAAACTTGAAAAGACTGAGTTTCGAATCAAGCCCTGTGAATCCCTCCAAATATAGACAATTGATTGGCTCATTAATGTACCTAATGAATACTCGACCAGACATATGTTTTGCAGTAAATGTACTCAATCAATTCTAAGTGGAGTCGAAGCATGATCATTGGATAGCAGCAAAACATATCCTGAGATATCTGCGGGGAACCATCAACTACTGCCTGAAATATGATAGAAGGAATGATGTTCAATTGACTGGTTATACAAATTCTGACTGGGGAGGCAATGAACAAGATGGGAGAAGCACTATAGGAGGATGTTTTAGTTTGGGATCATCTATGGTCTCATGGATGAGCAGAAAACAAAACACCATTGCTTTGAGTAGTGTTGAAGCCAAATATGTTGCAGCATGTGAAGTTAGCTGGGAAGCAGTTTGGTTAAGGAAGTTGTTGTCTGACTTATTTGAAGGACCGATGAACCCTACAGTGATACGTTGTGATAACACTAGTTGTATTCGTTTGTCTGAGGACCCAGTGTTTCATGGGAAGACAAAGCATATCAACAACAAGTATCACTATATACGAGAGCTAGTACAAAATGGTGTGGTGCAGCTACAATATATCTCCACTGATGAGCAAGTAGCTGACATATTGACAAAATCACTTCCAAACAAGAAGCTTGTATACTTAAGGAACAAGCTTAGTTTGGTGGATTTGTCCTCCCGAATTGAGAGGGAGAGATAGACACAATATTTTTGTCTTCACTTGGGAAGAAAGAATGGAGGATTGGGTAACCATCTGGCATTCAATACTCTTTAAGAATGTGGTAGGGCATTCATGACGAGTAGTCGTGGACCGATATTCTTTGAGGATTAGCTACCCAAGACAAGAATAGTCCATAGGGAGGTCATACTCTGTGAACACCTAGGTGGAATATGTAACTTGGAGAGACAATGATGATGGTGTCTACACATCATTGGTCTCGCTAGCATTATGCTTTGATCTTGTGGAGAGATAGAGTTGTTAGTCAAGGCCTTGTTATATGACAATGTTGGTTATTATGATGTTAGAAAGATGGGTTACCAATCCGACTCTTCTTATGAGATCTCCTCAAATTGAGAATGACCATGTACCTCCTATGAATACCTCCCTAGTTAAGAGGGAGTATTGAAAAAAATGTGTAACTAGGTTCGGTCTTCATTAGTATGAAATGTATTCTTGTATATATAAAATGAAAAAAGAAAATATTATTATTATTATTATTATTATTGAAGCATGGGTTTCATGCTCAAGTTCTTTTATTTTATAGGTCAAGCACCCATTGAGTGCTTCTAGGGTTTGTCCTAGGTATAAGAGTCATTGTCATATATGGAAGACCCTATGGGCACATTGTAAATTGTAAAAGAAAATTTATTTTGTCTTGAAAATGTCAAAATACCTCCAAGATCAAGTCGGCCTACATAAGCTATCAAGTTGGCCTACATGAAGAGCCACGTCCACCCTTGAAGGAAGCCTATATATAAGAGCAACTTGTCCTCCATTTGATTCATTCACTCACACATCTCTCATGCGAAGAAGGTGTCAGGCCAGGAGTAACTCCAGACTTGGCAGAAAAACTAATTCGTTTATTTCATTAGGTAGCTATTGCTATATACATGAATGTGACTGATCAGTTCATCTTCTTGATGACTGTTCACATTCCAAATTCACCCAATCGCAGAGGATTAGGTGTCAACATTCCCCCCCTTAATCTGAAGGGATGTTGGTGAGTCCAAGCATCGTTCTGAATCTTTCAAGCTTTTCTCTTCCAAGCGCTTTGGTGAAGATGTCTGCAATTTGCTCATTTGTGGAACAATGACGGAGATGGATTGTTTTGGCCTCAACATGATGTCGGATCAGATGATATTTAGTATTGATGTGCTTTGTACGATCATGGAACTTTGGGTTCTTGGCCAACTTTATTGCAGAGGTGTTATCAATCATGAGTGGAGTTGATTGTACTTGTTTTACCTGCAAATCTTCAAGAATTTTCCTAAGCCACACAATTTCTTTCGTTGCTTCAGCTGCTGCCACGTATTCTGCTTCAGTTGTGGAATCTGCTGGAACTGATTGTTTGCGTGATCTCCAGGAGACAGTTCCTGATCCAAGACTCATAGCATATCCTGAAGTAGATACCCCAGTTTCTTTGTCTCCATCGAAGTCTGAATCAAAGTATCCAATCAAGCTGAAGTCGTCCACCTGTGTATACTTGATTCCAAGGTCTTGAGTTCCCTTCAAGTACCTTAGAACTCTTTTTGCAGCAAACCAATGTCCCTCACAAGGCTTTTGCATGAACCTGGAGAGGATTCCAACAGTAAATGAAATGTCTGGTCTGGTAGTAGTGAGGTAGATGAGACTTCCTACAAGCTATCTATACTTTGTTGCATCCTCAAATTCCTTTCCTTCAATAGATGTGAGCTTTAAGTTTTGTTCCATTGGAGTAGAAAGAGGATTGCACTCTGTCATGCCAAATCTGTTTAACAAATCTCCAATGTATTTCTTTTGAGAAAGAAATATGGATTTTGGATGTTGGGTTACTTCAATGCCAAGATAGTAATGAACATAGCCCAAATCAGTCATTTCAAAACTTTTCCCTAATTCCTTCTTTATGGATGCAATGTAGCTTTCATTGTTCCCTATCATTAAAAGATCATCTACATATACCACAAGATACACAATTGTTTTGCCAACTTTCTTGACAAATAAAGTTGCATCATCAAGATCAAAATGATTGAAGTTGAGTTTCAGAAGATGCTCAGTTAGTTTTTCATACTAGGCTCGCGGTGTTTGTTTGAGGCCATACAAGGACTTCACAAGTTTGCATACTTTATGTTCATGTCCTTTCACAGCAAATCCTTCAGGCTGGGACATAAAAACATTCTCTTTTAAATCTCCATTCAAGAATGCAGTTTTTACATCCATTTGGTGGACTTTCCAACCGTTCTGAGCAGCTAGTGCAAAGAGTGTCCGGATGGTGGCCCATTTTGCTGTGGGGGCAAAAGTTTCCTCATAATCGACCCCTTCCTTCTGTGCAAAACCTTTTGCCACAAGCCTAGCTTTGTGCTTGTCAAGTGAGCCATCAGCTTTGTACTTGTTCTTGTAGACCCACTTGCAGCCAATTGGTTTGGTTCCAAATGGAGGATCAACCAGCTTCCAAGTGCCATTCTTTATGAGAGCATCATACTCCTTTTGCGTCGCTTCTTTCCATTCATCATGAGAAGCAGCTTCTTTGAAGGAAGTTGGTTCAAAATCTGTAGACAAGTTCAATTCACAATCATAAGTAACATCCATATCAACAAGTGAATTAGAGTCATCTACATCACCTCCATCTTGTCGGTTTGATTTTCTGGTTCCTGTTTTTCCAATTTCATCAGGATGAACACTTTCAAGTGTCTTTGTCAGCCACTTCGGGGGACCTTTCTGAGATGGTCCAGGCTGATCTGTTGATTAAGTTGGGACTGAATCAAGATTGAGTCTCCCAATTCTATCAATTACATCACTTAAAGGATCATCAGTTGTTGGAGTTTCATGCAGGGGAGATTGTTCTTCAGAAGAAGATTCCACATGTTGTTCTAGTATAGGAATCCCCCCTTCAAGATGTGGAATCTGATTATCAAATTCTTGAAATGATTTCGTTTTTGCAAATCTATCCAAGCGATCAAGTTGCCGCTCAACAACATTGTCGGATTTGGATGATTCAAGAAAAATGACATCTCTAGATACAACAAACTTTTTATTTACTTCATCATAGAGGCGGTATGCTTTAGAGGTGTTTGAATACCCCAGGAAGATACATTTACGACTTCTAGCACCAAGTTTGTTTCTATGTACCTTTGGTATCAAAGCATAACATGTGGAACCAAAGATCCTGAGATGTTTTACCGAAGGAACATGTCCATACCACAATTCATAAGGAGTCTTGTTTCTTATAGCATTAGATGGACATCTATTCTTTATATATGCAGCACATAGAACAGCATCAACCCAAAACATTATCTTTACATTTTTGAAGAAATGCATGGATCGTACCATATTCAAGATTGTTCTATTCATTCTTTCAGCTACACCATTCTGTTGGGGATTATAAGGCACAGTTGTTTGATGTTTGATCCCATGTTGGCGAAGATAGTTTTCAAATTCATTTGATGTATATTCTTTTCCATTATCAATGCGAATAGACCCAATATGAGATTGTGCATCATTTTCAATCCATTTATGAAAATTCTTGAATGTTTGAAAAGCATCAGATTTGTTCTTCAATAAATAAACCCAACACATTCTGGTGTAATCATCAATAAATGTCATGATATATTTATTTCCATTTGCAGAAGGAACAGGCATTGGACCACATAAATCTGAATGAATGAGTTCAAGCTTCCTATGTGCTCTTGAATGTGAATCATGAAAAGACTGTTTGCTATGCTTTCCTAGAATGCAAGCATCACATTGCTTATGTTTCCTAGGAATTGTAGGCAAACCAGCAACACCATTTTTCTTCAATAAGCGGAGACTGTCATAGTTTAAATGTCCAAATCTAGCATGCCATAATAAACTTGATGGAAGTGTACCTTCTTCATGATGAGAAATATATGAGAAATGATGTGCATGAGCAGAGGTTCCTTGCAGTTTGAGAAGCCTTTCTTCTTCTATTCCCCTCATGACAAGTGAGTGGTCAGATGCTTTTCTTACCTCAAACTTGCCATCAAACATATGAATGGAGTGACCTTGCTGGCGGATGTGGACCAAGGACAGCAAGTTTCTCTTGAGCTGTGGGAGATATAGAACATGATCCAAAAGAAAGTCTGGAAGACCAGGCAGTTTAAGCCTGATTGTGCCAAGCACTGATGGCTTGATTTTTGACTGATCTGCAAAGTATACTGCTCCATCAACATTGTCAGTGAAATCTTCAAAAAAATCTTTCCTATGAGTCATATGACAGGTTGCTCCTGAATCAAGCAACCAATCATTTTTCGAAGAAGCAAGTGAAGCATTAAACAAATCTTCATTTACTCCAATGTTACATTGTGCCTCAATATACTGAGTGGATTCAGGTGCTTTACCTTTGTCTGTATCATCAGTTTTACCTTTCTGCTGGTTTCTTTTCTGCTCAATTTTGTCCCATGGTAGCTTCCATGTAGAAGCATCATGTGATCCATTTCATTTGCAGCGAATGCAACGCAGATCTGCCTTTTCTCCTTGAGAATGTCTGCCCCCCCTGCCTCTAAAGTATCTTCCTCTTCCTCTTCGTCCACCTCTTCCTCTTGTAGAATCTTGAGAAGGATGTTGTTCTTTATGAGCAAGGCACACAGTCTCTTCAGAAGATTCAGGGGCTGTCTTCTTTCCAAAGGCTTTTTCTCTTTCAGCAAACTTTTTCACAAGAGAGTCAAAGGTTATATCTTTAAGATTTCCATTTGCTTGTAAAGACTTAAGATAATTGGAGTAAGTAGGATAGAGTGCCTTGAGAAAAGCAATAAGAGGGATATCCAGCTCAACCTTAGTGGATTTTATATCATGCATTATAGACTTTACTTCAAAGTTCAGATGCAAGAGCAAGAGGATCATTATTTTGCAGTTCAAGAGTGAAGAGTTTAATCATGAGTTGGACTACCTCAAGTGCAGAATGTGAGTCATAGAGTTCTTTCAGCTTTTGTAAAGCTTCAAAGGCAATTAAATATGATGAAATATGGCGACTTACTTCTTCATTTACAGATGCTGTGATTAATGCATATGCTTTGTTGTTCTTGTTATCCCAAATGACGAGCTCTTTGTCTGATGTAGGCTGTACTGGGTCGTTGTCTCCTTCTCCGACACACACTCCCTTCCACAACTCATTGAAGATGAGGGTGTGTTTTATCATCCGGGACCATTCAGGATAGTTCTCCTTGCCAGTGAGAACTATTCCTACCATAGAGATGATTGAATGCATTCTGTAAAAAATACTTCTGCTGATATACAGTGAAATTGTACTCAAAAGGGCAAAAAAAATTTCAAACACTTTTATGTACTGTTTCTTCAAATCCCTCCAAGGATCCTCATATAATATATCCACCATATTCCATATCTACAAACTCAGTTCATAACTCATTCAAATGAAAACCATAATATATATATACTGGTTAATATAACCACAGCGCACATATATATATATATATATATATATACATATATATATATATATATATATATTATATATATACTGATCAATGTAACCACAGCGCACATATAGCACACAGCTTTAGCGCACATATAAATCACCGCTTTAATATAGCCACAGCAACACGCATTAATTCAGCACTCTATCTCAAATAAAAAGAACACCGCATACCATTATCAGCACCATTATCTCAGGCCACGGGTTATACAGTCCACAGTTATATGTCAGGCCACGGTTTATATATAATATACAGTCCAGGTTATAACTCGGTCCACGGTTTAAGCACAATACAACTCAGTCCACGGTTATATCTCAGGCCACGGGTTATACAGTCCACAGTTATATGTCAGGCCACGGTTTATATATAATATACAGTCCAGGTTATAACTCGGTCCACGGTTATATACAACCCAATTCAATGTTGCACATTACAGAGTATTAAACCAGGATATGAATATCAGACCAACGCACATATAAACTTCACCGCACATACCAGGAGTTTTAACCAATGCACAAAGAATACGCACAGAGACTCGGAGATTATTCAACACAAAATATAAACCACAGAGCCCCACATAATTTACTGCTTCATACCAGAGATTCAATGCACACCATTGTATTCAACGCTCCATTCCCACGCTACAGCGTTGCATTCAATGTTGTATTCAACGGAGTTCAACCTACGCTTTCAATACGACCTTCACCACAGTCCATTCATCACACAGAGACTATGAATCGATGCATAGAGATGCTTCAGTGTATTCATTGCTCGAACTATTCAACACACTCGCTGCGATGTCAGGACAGAGGCAGCGCTCAGGACAGAGGCAATGGCAGAGATGAAGGGAGTTACATCTATTTTTAGAACCTGGGAGCTCTGATACCATGTCAGGCCAGGAGTAACTCCAGACTTGGCAGAAAAACTGATTCGTTTATTTCATTAGGTAGCTATTGTTATATACATGAATGTGACTGATCAGTTCATCTTCTTGATGACTGTTCACATTCCAAATTCACCCAATCGCAGAGGATTAGGTGTCAACAGAAGGAAGTAGAAGAAGATCGGAGAAGGAAGTGCAAAGAAGAGAAGGGCAAAGAAAGTCGAAGTGTTTGGGTCTCTCTACATTCTTCTGGAAGTGCGAAGTTAAGGTTTATGTGTTGGGCAAGTCTGAGGCTCGATTTTGGAAGCAAGAAGAGAAGGAAGGCAAGCGAAGGTCTCTTATGGCTTCCTACTAGCCCTACAACTCAAGTCAAGGCAAGCGAGGTCAAGGGGAACGCAGTTAGAGGGAGATCAAAGTCTCCTATAGAAGCAACAGCAGTTGCAGCAGTCACTGGGGAGTAGAATTTCAGATTTACTGGGAAGTCAAATATATTGTAGCAAAAGGCCAAGGAAGACTTGATCTTAGAGGGCATTTGTCTAAGTCTAGATCATGGTATTCGTCAACTGAAAGATCTGAAAGATAAGAAGAGATTTTCGGGTTTTCCCCTCAAGAGGAGGGGTTTTGGCCCTGGCTTGCAGCGTATACACTATGTCATTGTTCTTACTGTTTTGATAGTTGTTTGATGCATTGCACATTGGAATAAGAAAGATCAAAGCTAATAAGTAAAAAGACAACAAAAGCAGTTATCAAGTTAAAAGAATTAACATATACATTGCCCTATTGAATTCTCAACAGTCCTATATATAGACTTCCTCATCCATGATTTGAGGACAACTTCAAGCTTTCCCTAGGCCGACTTGTATTTTGCTTTTATGACTTGGTCTTGGCGAGTTCTTTGACTAGACTTTGACTCAAATAAATTTTCTTACAATCTGCAACATGCACAAATGGATCTTTTCATACATGACAATGACTTTAATGACTCAATGACAAGCCCTAGGAGCTCACAATGGGAGATTTGACCTAAAAAAAAATTCCTTGAGCATGAAACCCAGGCGTCAAGGTCAACAATAATAAAAGTATTTTCTCATTTTATTAAATACATAAACTCATAATTACACGTATCATTATGAAGACCAAACCTAGTTACATTTTTCAACAAACTCAAGTGAACATCATTAATGATTGTCAAATCCACCCACTACATCATCCTCTCAAGTGTAACATATTGTAATTATATTATGTGGTAAACATAAAAATATGTCAATTGTCCTTGTTTAACCAGAAATATTATTGGTAGCTCGGCCAGATTTCAGGGTAGCAAAAGGGTGTGGTATATTTAACCACCTTTTCAGGTCACAAAACCAAGTACTATCACATATTTTTTTGAAATACACTCATGGTCATGAAGCTCTCACCTTTATACGATCATCACTGCTAAATCCATCGAGCTGATTCAGTAACTCTAGCATAGTGCGTTGTACTTCTCTATCCCCACTTACTTCACTGCAACAAGAATAACATCATGATTAGATACAACACATTCCACAGAGAATTATGCAACCAGTTTTACTTCATATCACCCCTTTTACTCAGATGAAAAGCTTCTAATTAGGTGTTGATTTAAGATTTTACAATATTCTGAGTTGTAGAAAAGTAACATCTAGACCCTAAATCATTGTCTAGAAAATTACAGGTATGAATTATAGTAAAGAAGCAGAAACTAGACTAAATTTACAGACCATGATAAATTGCAAGGCGACTCTTGCACTAAAGGAATGACTTGAGCTAAAAATAATGCTAGTATCAGACAATACAATAGATTAAAAAAAATAAAAACTAAAAAACACAGCACTTTCAGAGATATGCACGTCTATAGATTCAAGTTGAGAGATTACAAACTAGTAATAATCCAATCATCCAACTCAGAAAAGAGAACACAAGTTGTCCTCGACATGTTGGAAATATTTCAACATACGAACAGCTAAATGTGCTAGACCAATTATACCAAACATTATGACGTCGGTCGAAGAACTGTAAAGGGGGCATAAACACTAGACAAAATAAATATATGTTGTTTGTAGTTGGCTGTCTGTGAATATGCAATTCCATTGACAATGCCCACTTTATAACAACCTTCAATGTTGATTTATAATGAATACTAAGGAAATTTATTATAATCAGGCTTTTCATAAAGGAAGAATGAAAATGGAAGAATAAACTACCTGTCAAAACGCTTTGTTCCAATAGCATCGACCTCATCTATAAAGATAATACAAGGAGATTTCTCCTTTGCAAGTTGAAATGCATCTCGAACAAGCTTGGCACCATCTCCAATGAACATCTAAGTTGTCCAAAACAAGCCAACATCATCCAGATTAGAATGCATAAATAGCTCAAAGTACACAATTGATGACAAAGAATTTCATTAACAATTCAAATTTCAAGCTTGTACTGAATGGGATTCAATAAGCTAAACTGAAACTAACAAAAAAGATATTAAAAGCCAAATCAGGCCCTTCCATACGGAAATACATGGACAGCAAAAACCCGCTCAAATTTGGATTTGCTTCATGCAAAAACCATGGACAGCAAAAACAATAACCTTTGCCTTTAAAATTTAAATTTAATAATTAGAAAATTAAAATGCACTCCAGTTTATGAAATGGAAACCTCAAAATATTAGGCGGTTAAAATTAATAAAGCACATTATGAGGTATCTCCTCAAGGGACTGTTGAAAATTGGTAGCTTCGGTCAGTGTTTTCCTTGGCAAAAACAAAGGAGAAATTATGTAATTTCCAGCTGTCCAAGTCGGCCTCATGTGGACAAGTCGGCCCACCACTTGAAGGGGTTTGACCCTATGTTCAAAACCCATCTCTTGACGCACATATATTTGGGGCATTCGTTGACCTCATCTGGCATCCATCATCACCCATTCATCCAACCAATCAAGAAGATCTGTTCACATGTGCGAGGAGACGAAGAAGGAGGATTATCTCTGCATTGACTTGGTTCATTTTTCTCTTGTTTGACCGAGCTTTTGACTGAAGTTTGGAGGTTGAATATTCCTTGTTTTGTTGGCTGTTAGTTGACCAAAGTTTCGTCTCTGTTCTGGGCAGTTGACCAAAATTTGACCGCAGGTCAAACTCTGAGATTTGACCGAGTTTTCTGGGGATATTGCAGGCCGAATTTCAGCCCGTTGACCAGAAGCCTCGGGCCGAAATTTGGCCCTCTTGTGCAGACTTTGACTTTGAATAGTTGTTGACTTTTCTCTCTCAGTTGACTGGTTTGACTTGGAAATTATTGAGGTCAACGTCGGGATTTTGAATGGAATACTCTAATGCACATTTTGATGAATTGAACTCTCTCACAAGGAAAGATTACGGGGTTTTCCCCCTTGTGGAGTTTTGCCCCAAGAAATTTCGGTGTCTCTTGATTTATTGTTTTTTGTGATCTCTATTGTTCTATTGAAGTTTATGGTTGAAAATTTTCAAGTCTAACTGCTTAATGATTAGAATGCTCCAAAGAAGTCAAATTGTATCATTGGAAGTAGTTATCAGTTTGAAACATTGTACTAGTCTTCTTTGCACTAGAAAATCAATAGGGACCACTTGCAAGCTTGTTCTCCAATAAGTTGTGTTGACCACACTTTGTCAACAGTGCAAGGACGCAGAGTACAAAGAAGTGGAGAAAATTTTTTGAAGATCAAAGTCATCAGTTTCCATCATCCATCATTGTAAAGCCCAATTTCTGCAAAGTTTATTGTAAATGATGCTAGTATGACCATTTAATTATGTAATAACACCTAAGTAAGCCTCTAATTTTGGCAAAGAATTTTATCCTAGGAAGTTTTTTAACCTCGCCGAATTATGTGTTTGTATACATGCCTAATCGGCAAAGTTCTTCTTCCAGCTATAACCCCAAAGCTAGGGTGGAATTCATTGACAAGGTCTTAAGTGAGTCCTAGTGTTTATCGAATCTAATGTAAAAGTGTGTTTAGGAAAAAATTTGGTGCATGGTCCCTCACAGTCAGATACCATGGCTAAATTATTTTATTATAAACACAGTTGGTCTCATACTAGATCATATTGTGTCGCATAATTGGATACATTATTGAGAGTCTATGTCTAAATGTGTATTTCCCCTTCTAAGGGTTGATATTGTAATTATTTTGATGTAAAAAATATTTTAGTGCATGGTCCCTCGCAGTTAGACACCGTGGCTAAAAATTTTGAGGGTGCAAAAATCATTAATCTCCTCTAGAATCAATTAACTAATTTTTATAGCTAAATTAAATTAAAATCCTAAGCCAAAACATTAATTAATTTTGAGTCAAAAAATAATTATAAAGAAATTGATTTCTCTCCAAGTGGAAAATAATCAAAAAATTGTGGGTGAAAAAGAAGTCAGATTTTGGAGGCCCCCAACTAAGGGAAAAATGGATATTTTAAGAAAAATTGAGTCCTTGGACGTTGGTGGTTAAGTCAAAGTCAATTTTTTTAGGAAATTAATCCAAAATATTAATATTTGGATTAATTAAAAATGGTTTTTTAAGATAAATTCAAATTTTTCCTCAAAAATAAAAATTCGACAGTGGAGATTAAAAAAGGATCAAGCCAACTAGTCATTATTTTCCACTTGGAGGGGTTTCTCTATATAAAGAAGCTATTGAGCTTCTATTTCCCATTTTTGAATGAGGTAATTTTGTAACACTTGAACTGAGCTGCTACTTTGCTGGGAACAATTTTTTTATCATAATAGAAAGACTTTGGGGTTCAGTTTATGGTGTTCTTCTATCTGTTGATCTGTGGTATGTGTTAGCTATGTGTTTATCCTATATTGTATTGAATGATTAATTAACTGTTATTTCATTGATAAGAGCATTCTATTGGTATGAGTTATCTTAGGTGATCTGATTCACATTATGAATTAACAGTGTATCTTCAAAATTTATAGATATTAAGGTACGCTAGCCATTGGGCTTCAAGTTCACGGACTATGGGGAACAGCCGACCTTGTTTGGGTTCTAACCTTTCATTGTGGTGAATTATATTGCAGAAGGGTTTTGGCCGATGTATCTTTTGAAATTATTCATCCATAATTTTTATTCCAAAATTCTCAAAAAAATATTATTTGATCTTGGGCTAAAAAGATTTATTTTGCTAATGAGCTAAAATTTAAATTTGTAAACATTGTACATTTGTAAATTATTGTAAATTACTTTTCTAACCCTTGTTTTATTTTGTAGCTCTTGGGGTTTTTGGAGTTTTAAAATCTTCGTATATATTTGGGGTTTTGAATTCTTTCATTCATTTGTGAAAATGATAGCTCAAGGGTTTGAAGCAGCAATTATTTTTGGGCTATTCATCCAAGCAAGGAAGGTTGATCTATGCCCTTGAGGGTAAGATCTAGCTTCCCCACTTCCAAAAAATCAACATCCAACTAAGGAAGGAAAACATTGGCCCTAAGGAAGCAAATTTCGGCATTTTGGTGGTGACTTTTTGTGATTTGCAGGGTTCTGAAATTTTTTAAGGCCTCTAAGGCCTAGCCATCCCATCCTCCAGCCTTGTGGTCTTTTCTCCTCTTCTAGGTGAGTCGCTAGCCTTTTAGGGCCTATCGTGAGCCCTAGAGGCTCCTTCTCCTTTGTCGTAGGCCCTTTAAGGCCTTGATCCCTTGTCGTCAACCCTTTTGAGCCTTCCCTTGCCCCTGTCGTAGCCCTTAGAGAGCTTTCCCTTTGGCCGCAGGCCATTTTTTGGCCTTGTCGTGGCCTTTGAGGGGCCTCAAAACCCCTCATCCTTCCTCCTTCGCCCTCCATCTCCTAGTTGCGGGCCTCTAAGGCCTTGCCACTGCCTCTAAGAGCCTTTTCTTTCTGTGGCGTGGCCTTATTAGGCCTCCTCCCCCTCACTGCTCCCTTTCCTTGGCTCCAATGTTGTGATAATCACTGCCTTTCCTTGGCCCCAATGTTGCGATAATCATGATCGGGATTAAATCGGCGAGGGTCCGAAAAAAAGGAAAAAATCGTAAAAATCGAGATAAAATCAGGTAAAAGCAGCGAAAAAACAGCATAATTAAAAAATTAAAAAAATTCTAAATACAAAAGAAAAACACAAAAATCACGATTTTTTGAAAATTGTGATTTTTGCAACACTGCTTGGCCCCTTGGCCCTATCATTGGCCTTCTCCTAGCCCTAGCCTCTTCTTCTAGCCCTCATTCAGTCATTCTTCAGTCATTGAGTTGGTTTGCATTAGTTTTTTGTTTCTAACAATTTGTTTTGTAGCAAATTTTTGGGCTGACTTGGTGGTTGCAGGTAGGCAGATTCATTGGAAGCCAAACTAGTCCCAGTCTCATTAACAATTCACTTAAGGCATTAAAAATTAATCTTGTGGTCAAAATTGATTGCATATAAGTGAAGCTTTGTGGACGGTTGAGTATTTCCAGATCTGATATGTTTGCTACATCCATCTAAATTCACCTACAGCAGTGATAAAATCATATAACAGTGGCATAAAAATCAAGTTGCAAGCATATTTTATCATTAGCACTGTTTAGGGCTGCATCACTTATCATTTCTTGAAGGTTGTAATAAAATTTTGAGGTATGACATATGCTGCATAAAGTCTGATATAAATTTTACAGTGGTATCAAAAGTGGTTGACAGTCATTTAATTTCATTTGGCATTTGATCCTTGCATCTTGTACATCTTGAACAAGTATCTTCTAGTGCAATTTGGTGTCTTTCTTACTGCTGCAATCATCATCTTCTTGGTTGCTCCATCTCACATACATTGCATTCTGCATTCCTTGCATCCATTTGCATATTGCATACATTACACTTTTGCATAAGCATTCACTGTATGCATCCTCGTCTAAGTAAGAACATGAGTGCTCTAAAGGGATAATTGAGTTGCCATATAAGTGAAGTTTTGTGGACGATTGAGTATTTCCAGATCTGATATGTTTGCTACATCCATCTAAATTCACCTACAGCAGTGATAAATCATAAAACAGCGGCATAAAAATCAAGTTGCAAGAATATTTTATCATTGGCACTGTTTAGGGCTGCATCACTTATCATTACTTGAAGGTTGTCATAAAATTTTGGAGTCTGATATATGCTGCATAAAGTCTGATATAAAGTTTACACTGGTATCAAAAGTGGTTGACAGTCATCTAATTTCATTTGGCATTTGTTCCTTGCATCTTGTGCATTTTGAACAAGTATCTTCTAGTGGAATTTGGTGTCTTTCTTACTGCTGCAATCATCATCTTCTTGGTTGCTCCATCTCACATATCATTGCATTCTGCATTCCTTGCATCCATTTGCATATTGCATACATTACACTTTTGCATAAGCATTCATTGTTTGCCTCCTCATCTAAGTAAGAACATGAGTGCTCTAAAGGGATAATCGAGCTGGCATTTGTTTGATAAGATTGGCTTAAAGAGTAACATTGTGGATTAATGCTCTCTTTTCCTCATTGATAGCTAGTATTATTGTGACATTGTTTCTAAAGGAATACTTCTAGTTTGTCATTGCTATCATTGGTTATTGGACAAGTGAACACATTGCTCTTTATTGTGGAATAAGCACTTCTTGTATTCATAATCTTGTTAATCTAAGTCACTCTTAAGGCACTTGTCTAATCATAATTGTGATAAGAGAAATCTTGAAGTAATCTAATTGTGTTCATAAGGAATTCAATTTTTCTCTTTTGCATCTAATTGCACATTGGCATTATATTGTTATAATCTAAGAAGTTGCTAAGAAACATTGGACTTGTTGATTTATTGTCATTTCATGAGTAATTGTCCATTGCAGTGTTGCACGAAGCACCCCCCCCCCCCCCCCACGGTTCCAAGCCCCGAAGCGCGTCCCGTACGGAAGCGCCTAGGAAGCTTGGCCGGAAGCGGCGCTTCCGAATTCGGAAGCGCCGCTTCGGCTTTTTTAGCCGCTTCCTGGAAATTTGGAAGAGTTGTACGGAAGCGCCGAAGCACGCTTCGTACAGCGCTTCAGGCGTCGGAAGCGTGGCGCTTCGGAGGAGGAAGCGTACGCTTCCCGTATGCCTCCAGAAAAGCTTCCGGAAAAGCGTTTAGAAAATCGTTTTTTTTTTCAATTTTTTTTTTTAATTTTAGGTGAGTTTGCTTGTTGGGAGTGGGTCCACCTTGGGTTAGGGTGACGAATGAAGGCAAAAAAAAATATAACTATAGCAGATGCTCCCTCATGGTAATGTTAAATTCTTTAAGTAAAAGTGACATTCTCCTTTATTTTTCATTTTCATCCTTTTACTTAAATTTTTAACATTACCATGAAATGACTCAGGATGTTTGAGAGTGGTTCCAGCCTCATTGGACTTCATATGGAGAAAATAGAATTTCATACCCTATTCAAAATTCAGCAGACTTAACAGTTTTCAGGAATTCAGGATCAATGGGATTGTGGCATTTCATTAGATTATATCAAGTATGAAGGTATGCGATTAGCATTTAATCAAGAGCACCATGCCCTATATGTACCCTAGTGTTGGTGGTGTTAATTGTTGAACTCCTTTGTCACGCGGCACGCCCTTAGCAAAAAATTACCTTTCAATCAAGTCAAAATCATTGATCAAACATGTTAAGCTTTTTCTACCATATTTTAAGTCTTGAATTAGGTAGTTCGATCAAAATTGGGCAATGTTGACTAATATCCCTAGACAATCGAGGTAGAGGCAAAGGCTAGACAAGAGGAGAAGAATCTAGATTCTAGATCATTAATGTACAATGGATGTTATATCTATCTTGATTTATGCAAAAATATGCATGTTTTCATGTCTTCTACAATTAATTTGGTATTTGGGATGTTTGTTTTGAGTATAAATGCAAAAAAATATAAATATATATATATATATATAGCAGACGCTTCCGCGGACGCTTCGCTTCCTAGATTTTTGGAAAATGACGCTTCGGCGTCCCCGCTTCCAAAAAACGCTTCCGCTTCATGCAACATTGGTCCATTGTGATATTGGTAATCTTGGCAACATTTTCTGGCGCATATATTTACACACACACATTGCAATGTCCCCTTTTCCGAATGGTCACCAAATCAGTAGCCTATTTGATTCCCAGAGGCTACTAATGATTGGAATGCTCTAAAGAATTGTATCATTGGAAGTAGTTATTAGTTTGAAAAATTATACTAGTCTTGTTTGCACTAGAAAATTGTTGATTTGGGGTAGCATCGGATGTGCTCTAGCCACGAAATTTGATGGAGAGGATGGGGCACATGAGATCTCCAATACCCAGAAAGGGTTTGGGCAGATTCTAAACAAATCATGAGATATTAAAATAATTAATATTTTTAATGGAGTCCCTAAGTCTAAACTTAGGGAAAATAAATTATTAATGTGTATTAATATGAATCTGTGTTAGAATGGTCCAAAAGACATGGATCAAGCCAGATCTAATCTTAGCCGTTGATTAGGGACTTAATCTCGGCCATTTAGATGTCAACAGGTAAAGTATAAGAGGAGGCTTGAGGGTCACTTGGAGAATACACAAGATGATCTGTCATTTTATTCTCTAGAGAGGGATTTGCTAAGAGAGATAGAATCAGTGATCGGGAGAGCAGCTGAGGGGCATTGAGTACAGTGAAACAGAGAAGGCAGAGATTGTGTTGGTAGAGCAGCACAGCAGCCAAGGAGGGTGACGCAGAGCCAACAAGGGCTCACGCAGATGCAGCCAAGTGCTACGCAGAGCACCAGAGGGGCCAGCGCAGCTGACGCAGAGGCTCCCAGAGCTGAAGCAGGGCCTCCTGGGACTGACGCAGGCCTAGAAAGGTTGATGTAGGGCCAGCATGAGACAGAGAGGGGCTAACGCAGTCCAGTTTGGGTAGACACTAGGGTTGCAGAGTAGTTTTGTGCTGAGGAGCTGCCGGAAGGGTTTTCCGATGTTTCAGCCAGGAGATTTCTCTCAAACTGTGAGGTATAGCTGCTAAGGAAATTCTCTGTTGGGTAGGTCAGTTTTGGCACCCAAATTGTACTCTGATATTGCTTAATAAGAAAACCCTCAGATAGCTGCATCGGCTTTCCCGCATTGGGTTTTTCCGCAAACATTGGTCCAAAAATAATGGTGTCATTGGTGTGTTTGTTCTTGTTTCTTTTAGTTGCTGATCTATAATATGTTGAGCATGCACTGGTGTTTATTTTTAGTATTTACTTTGTAAATAACTTGTAAAAGGAAAATTAAGAAGTAGGTAGGAATAAATCAGAAAAAGTGCATAAAGGGTTTCTAAACTAAGTAAACTTAGAAACTTCGATATGGTATCAAAACGTGATTACAGATCACAGCAGGACTAAGAGACATCAGCCGAGCGGAGCAATAGCAGCAGAAAACAGTTTCCCGACGCAGACCCATCTGGGGTGACGCAGAGCCAACGTGAGGCAGAGAGGGACTGACGCAGTTCACAGAGAGGCAGTGGCTGGAGTCTAGAAGGCTGCAGAAATATTGCAGAGTGGAGCTGGTGAGGTACTGTAGTCAGAACAGTACCTGACAGAGTAGAGCCAGAGGAGTTGTTACCGAGGGTTTCTAGCCGAGGAACCTAGATCAGCAGTGTTGTTGCACAAGACGATCAGAGTAGGGAACATCCTAACAAGCAGAAAAAAGATTTCCAGGAGGGAAATCAAGACTCAAAGGGAGTCCAGAAGAGAACTTCTAGACAGGAAGTAGAGACTCAGAGGAGTCGAACAGAGAACTTCCAGGAGGGAAGTAGAGGAGCGTCATGGCACTACACGGGGTAAGAGACTAGGATAGACTAGACGGAGCATCGAACTTTGCAGTCTGGAAGGCCAGAATCTTATCAGTGCTTGACAAGAATCGTGTCAAGAACTTCGCCTTGAAGACAATAGCTATCCCAGTCAACCCAAATGATAATGACAAGTACGAAGAGGCGATGGCGAGGGCCAAGTGCATTATCCTTGACGGGTCAAGGATCATGTGGTACCACATATAGCCGAGAAGGAAACGACAGTTGAGATGTGGGAGGCTCTCAAGAACCTGTACCAGCATACTTTTGTGCAGAGAAGAATGTTGCTCGAGAACCAAATGAGGTCATATCAGATGAAGAAGGGTCAAACGATTGACTCCTTCCTCGAAGGACTGAATGAGATCCAAGATCAATTAACTGCTGTAGGAGCGACACCGGATCAGGAACTTATGGTGAGGACAGCCCTGAATGTTGTCTCAGAAGAGTGGGAAGTGTTTGTCCAGAGCATCCTGGGCAAAGGGACTCTCCTACCTTGGGACAAGATGTGTGCAGCTCTTCGCCAGGAAAAGATCAGACGACAGTCGAAGACAGGTAGCAGCAGCAAAGGGATCAAGGTCAAGCAGGAGGAGGAGGATGTGGCCCTAGCATCTGAGAGAAAGCAGGAGAAGCGGAAGAACAAAGATCTCTCCAAGATCAAGTGCTTCCATTGTGGGGAGATGGGTCATTATGCGACCCAGTGCCCAAGGAAGAAGAGTAAGGGAGAGTCTTTCGAGACTAAGGCAGCGCCAGCACGGGCAGAGAAGGAAGTTTTGACAAACAATGACTATGCCATGAGTGCACACACGCCACTTGAGCAGAAGTGGGGAGACATCAAGCTGTATTCAAATGGGCTTCAGGCGATGAGAGGCAGGATCCTCGAGGTACCCAGCTTCTTGGATTAGACCTTGCTACGGGAGCCCCGACGAGGAGTAGCAGGACTGGCTGAGTGAGTAGAGACAAATACAGATGGAGCAGCAGAGAGAGCTACAGTACAGAAGTCCCGAGACAGCGCAGAGCTAGCAGGCTACAGCAGTGCGAGAGGTACAAGAGCATTGCACCAGTGCAAGATGGCACAGAGAAGTGTGCAACGGTGCGAGATGTAGGAGAGTTGTTGCAGCAGCGCAGAGGTCAGAGAGAGGGAGCACTTGTCAGCGACAAAGGGAGCTTTAGCACCAGTGGGTGTTTCTAGCCCAACAAGGAGGTCAGTTGGGAGATCAGTTACTTACTTCTCAGTAACTGAGTTGCAGTGCAGCAGTGGGCAGCACGATGCAACATGATGAGAGGAGGTGCAGTGCAGATGCAGTGTTGGGAGAAAGGACCAGCAGTAGCACGGATGCAGAGGGAGTTGTCATACAGATGCAGCAGTGGCAGTGGTAGGGCCATGGGTGGTAGTACAGGATGCAGCAGTGCAAAGGATGTTGGGCAGAAAGGCCTAGCATCAGCACAGGTACCAATGCCAGATGATCAGAGTGATACTCAGTAAGGAGTATTGCTAGAGCACAGTCCTCGCTAAGAGGGAGTGTTGATTTGAGGTAGCATCGGATGTGCTCTAGCCATGAAATTTGGTGGAGAGGATGGGGCACATGAGATCTCCAATACCCAGAAAGGGTTTGGGCAGATTCTAAACAGATCAGGGGATATTAAAATAATTAATATTTTTAACGGAGTCCCTAAGTCTAAACTTACGGAAAATAAAATATTAATATGTATTAATATGAATATGTGTTAGAATGGTCCAAAAGACATGGATCAAGCCAGATCTAATCTTAGTCGTTGATTAGGGACTTAATCTCGGCCGTTGAGATGTCAACAGGAAAAGTATAAGAGGAGGCTTGAGGGTCACTTGGAGAATACACCAGATGATCAATCATTCTATTCTCTAGAGCGGGGTTTGCTAAGAGAGATAGAATCAGTGATCGGGAGAGCAGTTGAGGGGCATTGAGTACAGAGAAACAGAGAAGGCAGAGATTGTGCCGGGAGAGCAGCGTAGCAGCCAAGGAGGGTGATGCAGAGCCAGCAAGGGCTCACGCAGGGCCACGCAGAGGCAGCCAAGTGTTGCACAGAGCACCAGAGGGGCCAACGCAGCTGACGCAGAGGCTCCCAGAGTTGACGCAGGGCCTCCTGGGGCTGACGCAAGCCTAGAAAGGCTGATGCAGGGCCAGCGTGAGACAGAGAGGGGCTGATGCAATCCAGTTTGGGCAGACGCTGGGGTTGCAGAGCAATTTTGTGCTGAGGAGCTGCCGGAAGGGTTTTCCGGGGTTTCAGCCAGGAGATTTCTCTCAAACTGTGAGGTATAGCTGCTAAGGAAATTCTCTGTTGGGTAGGCCAGTTTCGGCACCCAGATTGTACTCTGATATTGCTTAATAAGAAAACCCTCAGATAGCTGCATCAGGTTTCCCACATTGGGTTTTTCCGGGGACATTGGTCCAAAAATAATGGTGTCACGTGGTGTGTTTGTTCTTGTTTATTTTAGTTGTTGATCTATAATATGTTGAGCATGCACTCGTGTTTATTTTCAGTATTTACTTTGTAAATAACCTCTTAAACGAAAATTAAGAAGTAGGTAGGAATAAATCAGAAAAAGTGCATGAAGGGTTTTTAAACTAAGTAAACTTAGAAACTTCAACAAAAATCAACATGGTATTAGAGCTTTGGTGAAGGGATAAGAGCATTGAGATCACCTTGAAGAGCATTGAAGAGAACCTTAATAAGCATTGAGATCCTACATCTTTTGTCTTGATTGATCATCTTGATCACGAATTCCTTCATTAAGACAAAAAACAAGCTTGAAGGAGCTACAAACTATAAAGCATGGAAGACTAGAATTGACCTAGTGCTTGCAAGGCATAAAATTTTGGGTATTGTGAAGAGAAAAGTTACTGAACAAGCGGATCAAGCAGGAAAAGATAAGTTCCAAGAAGATGACATCTTGGCTACAAGCATCATTGTGGGATATGGTAGAGATCATCTAATTCCTTATATTGCTAATCACAAATCCTCCAAGAAAATGTATGATGCTCTTATTGGATTATAATGTTGGACACCTAATCCTCTATGGGTTGGTGTGGAATGTGAACAGTCACCGAAGTCCAAGAGATCACTTGGTATATGAAGACCAAGGGTCACCAGGAATTGTATTTATATGTGAATATTGTTAATAAAATGTAATTCATGTTTATCCTACTCTTGTTGTCTTCTCCATGTGTGTTTAACATCGTGCAGTCTTATACCAGTACGCAGGCTTCTACCTGCAGAAGGCTACAACCTTCTCTCGTTCTCCAGCTTCTCTTGGAAGGGAGCTACAACCCCCTAGCTCTTGTACTAGCTGATATGATTACTAGTACGTAGGTGCCGGCCTACAGAAGGCTACAACCTTCTCTTTTCTTCCAGGGACCACATTTCATAAATTTTCAGACTGGATCCATCAATAACATCATTCAAACATCAAATACATCTACATCAATCAATCTCCTTTGCACCAACCACAACTGAATCAATCAATCACTTTTCAGAATGTTGTAACCAGAATACAGTAACCAGAAACAGTAACCAGAACCCAGAACACTGTAACAGCAAACAGAAGTAGCTAAAGCATATTTTATGAGGTATATGCTACTTCACTGTGTCAAACCTGCGTACATACGTTGTTTTCTCAAGGCGAACCTGCGTACAGATCTGCAAATCAAATTTAAGATGTATACGTCGTTTTGATATGCAGAACTAGCGTGTATACGCGCCTTTGCTAAAGTGAACCTGCGTACAGATCTGTAAATGATGATTTAAACTTTACAACAATTCCAGACATCAGTTATACCTAGATCATCATACAACATGCGCCAGTTATTCAGATAAAAGATCAAAACCACACAAAGATACTTCTCTTCAAGCCTTAAGATCTTGACCCATTATTAGATCTTATCCTTCATCAAGCGCTAAGGTCCATCCTTGATTCAGATCTAGTTGTGCACCATAACCCAATAACCTATATTCTAGATCTTGCTCTTCATTAGATATTCAATTCATGAGTGCCTTTGCCTAATGATCTTCTCCTCCTTTTATAGTCTTAGGCCTTACTCAATACCATGGACCAAAACCACTTAGAACCAATACCTTGGACCAAATACCTGGGGTCAACACTTTGGACAGGATACCTTGGACCAATATCATGGATCAAAATACCATGGACCAAATACCACGGACCAAAACTCAGTTTTCCGACATGTTCGTGCCTTTCCTTCCGTGAAAGTGCATGCGTACGCTATACGCGCCTTTTGGTCTGCGAACCCCCGTGTACACGCGTCTTGGTCAATGGAGAACCTGCGTATACCTCCTTTTCTTCATTCTGTGAGTCTGAACTGTGATTTGTCATCTGAGTGAGTTGCTATCAAGGACATCACCTGTGTCATAGTGCCGAATCTGTGTCATAATGCCAACAATTATTGGCATTATGATACAGGCATGACACAAGTGTTGTCCTTGATGGCAACTCTCTCAAATGAAAGATCACAGTATAGCAGGTAAACAACAAGAATGAAGAAAGAAAGGTATACGCAGGTTCACCATTGACCAAGCCGCGTATACACGCAGGTTCACTGTATACAAAGTCGTGTATACGAAAAGGTATACGCAGGTTCACTATATACCAAGTTGCATATACACGCAGGTTCACTATATACAAAGGCGTGTATAACGTACACACGCACTTTCACAAAAGGAAAGGCGCGTACATGTTGGAAAACTAAGTTTTGGTCCGTGGTATTTGGAACATGGTATTTGGTCCGAGGTATTGACCCCAGGTATTAAGTCCAAGGTATCGGTCCTATGTGGTTTTGGACCATGGTATTGAGAGAGGCCTAAACCTATATAAGGAAAAGAAGATCATTAGGCCAAAGTGTCGCATATACACGCAGGTTCACTGTATACAAAGTCGCGTATACGAAAAGGTATACGGAGGTTCACTATATACCAAGTCGCGTATACACGCGGGTTCACTATATACAAAGGTGCGTATAACGTACACACGCACTGCGCACTGGTATGAGTCTGCGCCGGTACAAGATTGTAAATAGGTTTTTCTTATATTAAAGAAAACAGCAGCATGTGGTTTTTGTCCCGCATTGGGTTTCCACCTTATATCATGGTGTTCATGTGTGTTTCTTATGTGTGATGATCTGTTCTATTTTTACTGCACCTGGTTACCTTTTATATGGTTAATGATGTTCTGATGCACTGATTAAAGATCAACATATGATGAATTAACTGAATCATAAGTTTGTTGAATGTACGCTAGTTGCATTAAACACAGTTGCATGTACATGCGAGTTCCCTTAACTGAAGTAGCGTATATTAATCTGATTATGGAAATGAAAAAGTTATTGATTTGCTAATACTGATTCACCCCCCCCCCAGTATTATTTCCAACAATTAGAGCTAGCATTCTCCTGCCCCGCTTCAATTTGAGCCACACTTTTCTTGTGGCCTTTCTAAATGCTTGTCGTTGGACCTTGGCTTGTTCACAGGACCTAAATTTTTCCCTCTGCTTATGAATTTTGCTATCTCTGCCACTGTCACAACGGTTGTTCTCTGCCTCCTTGTGTATATGTCAGAGCAGGGACCTGTTATTTTTGTAAGATCTGCCATCCCTAACTTGCACTCTCCTTAAAATAGAGATGAATTCTCATCTCATAATGCCCTTAACCTGCTAGACGTAACATTTAACCGTTTCTCTGTCTATGCATCATGCCCCAGCCTGGGCTCTTCCTTTGTTTGTCGCCTTTGCTCACACATTTTCCTTGGCATCCATATTCCATCTCTTCCTATGTGTAGTAATCGACAACCAAAATTTCTTGAGACTCTTGTATTTGGTGTGAAACCCCTCTACTCAGCGTGATTCCCACAAAACACTACTATGTGCACCAATTTTGTGTCTTGTAACTCCACGCATTCTACACAGTCAAAGCACCACATGATGAAAACGACTTGGTTTATTCATCATGGAATCAATATTTAAATGTGAATTTGACCAATTTCAACATGCACGGCTCCTCAAACCTTGTGTGTGTTTTAATCATGTAAAAATTGATATCCACTGCTGTCTGAGAGTCGATTTCAACTGTTTTCTAGCATCCCTCACTAAGACTGTCGGTTCAACGTTAAACTGCTCAAGCCAATTCTTTAAAACTGAGAGCACTCCACAGTCTAAGAATTCTTCTTGCAATTGCTTCTTGGAAAGAAGCTCAGCAATATCATTTAGCATTTTAAGCTTATTTACAGTAGGTTTAGATTGTCGATTCAATTCAGCATCTTCCTCAACTGCAACTTCAAGCTTAGCCATAAACTTCTCTACAAGCAATCCAATTTCCTCAGTCGTACGCTCAACTTTCTTATTTTTCTTCTTTGTAGACTTAAAAGGGATGTTAATTTCATCATCTTCCTCTCCCTCTTCTGCTTGAGGAGCATCACCAATAGAACTTGCTTCATCATCACTGCCATACCGGTCATGTGGAGTTATGTGTTTCAGGGACCTGTTATTCTCCAAAGCAATCTGGAACATCGCTTACAGGGAGGGACTGAATAGCCTGATTGATCGAGAGCGCAACGGAGAGGAGATTGATCGCGCCTTGTTGGAAAAAATTAAGGGCCTTTTTTTGGAGTTTGGAATAAATTTCTAGAAGAATCGCTTTCAAATTCATCAAAATTTTAGAAATGTTGTATAGTATTATCCGATGAAGGTGTTTCAGGATGTTTTCCATGCAAAAACAGTTGGGAGAAAGCATTTCAGAAGCCCAACGCTTGGAGGACGAGAGGAATAGCAAGCCATGCTGATGTCCATGGTGCTACGAAGAGTCGTCTAATCCTAAAGCCCTGGAATATTTCAAGAGGAGAGTTGCTCTTTTGTGCATATGCATTGGTTAGTTGACGTCTCGCACTTGATGTTGATTGTGTTGATGTGTTGAACTTCGTGGCCTACTCATGCTATTTTCATTGCAAAGATTGTGTAGCGGTATTTAAAGTGTTGTTAGTTGGAGCGATACTCCAACAACTTTTGTGCCTAAGGTTCATAGTTATGATCAATTTTAAGTGTAATTTTGACAATAGATAAAATAGCCAAAATTGGTGAAGTATTAGAGTTCTTAAAAACTCTAATACATTCCTCTGATCATGATATAGTAAGAATCAGCAAAGCTTCTCTTGCTGACATTAGAACCTGTTTGCACAATGCACAAGAAAAAATTGAGTTTTGCAGCTTGAAACACAACTACAACAAGAAGAGCTACAACATAATAGACATCATTCTGAACCTATTTTTGTTCAGAACATTGAGACAAATTCCCATCAACAACAAGAAATTGCAGATGCAGTACCCATTTCAAGAGCAATTTTGTATAAAGATGCAGGTATTTAGGTTCCACTTCACAAGCCCATCATCAGACCTTGGGAAGAGCTTGTCAATAACAGAAAAGGAACAATTCTTGGATATGATAAGGAGACGGCCTTTCATATTCCAGGCTATTCCAAGCCCATTCAATTTCAAAATGTTGGGTTTCTTCATGACAATTCACCTTCACCTGTGTTGAAGAATCTAGGGCATTTATATGATTCTTCTCACGATGATAACTATTTGTGAGGCACTTTTAAGTTCACTAAGGAGCAGGAGGTTGATGGGTGCCTCCCATTCCTTGATATTCTTATTTCGAAGAATGATGATGGGTCCATCGCCCACCAGGTTTTTCGAAAGAAAACTCATACTGAGCAATATCTTCATGCCAATTCTCACCATTTCCCAGCTCAAAAGATGGGTGTTCTCAATACCCTTGCTACTCGGGCCCTAAGGATCTCGGATAATAAGAGTTTTGAGAAAGAAAAATCCCATCTCCTTGATGTCTTTGTTGAGAATGGTTATAGTAGATACTTGGGTCAGAAGGCTTTCCGAAAAGCCGCCAAGAATTCTTTGTCAAAAAGGGAACCTAAGGAACGGATTCCAGGTGTCCATCTTCCTTACGTTCAGGGGACCACTGATAAGGTTGCAAGGATTCTCAGGATGCATAGTGTCCCTGTGACCTTTAGGCCCCTTAGCACCATTCGTTCGTCCCTCAGATCAGTTAAGGATCCTATTGACCCCAAAGATATGAAAGGGGTTTATATTATCCCCTGCTCCTGTGGGACCCCTTATATTGGAGAAACCGGTCGCTCCATTAATCAGAGGATTAGTGAGCACGCTGCTGACCTTAAGCATAGGAGAGCTAAGTATTCCGCTTTAGCTGAACATGTAGAAAAAACCAATCATCATGTTTGCATTGAGGAAGCTAGTGTTATCGCTAGGGTTTCGCATTTCCATCATAGGAAATTTAGGGAAGCTATTGAGATTGAAAAGAGACCCAACAATCTCAATAGAGATGATGGATGGAAAATCAGTAGGTGCTGGGTCCCAGCGCTTTCTTCTTAGTCGTTTTTCTTGTCTCTTATTATTATTTATATTTTTATTATTATTATTTATTAATCCTTTACTATTATTTATTAAACAATTACTATTAAAAATACAAATAAGTAACTACTAAACAATTACTATTATAAATGCAAATAATAAACTATTACTAAATTCTATTTTATAATAAACCATTACTAAATACTAGTATCTAGTAATCGTTTTTCTTGTCTCTTATTTTATTTTTATTATTATTATTAGTTATTTATTTATTTTATTTTTATTTATTTATTTATTTATTTTTAATAACTTTATTCTATTATTATTTATTTAATAACTTAATTATTATTTATTATATTTTTAATTATTATTTATTTATTTATAAACTATTACTAATATAGTAAACGATTTTGAAATACTATTATCGTTTTTCTTATTTTATTTTTATTTATATCTTTATCAGTATTATTATTTATTTATTTATTTTTTATTTTAATTATTATTTATTTATTTATTTTCTATAACTTAATTCTATTATTATAATTATAATTATTATTATTATTATTATTATTATTATGTATCCTATTATTTCCAAATAACCCATTTATTTGTTTATTACTTTTAATATTTTTAACTTTTAATTACTCTTACATTTTTTATTTTATTTTATATAACCACTTTCCTTTTAGTTTTTAATACCTATAACTAACTATAATTATTTTATTTTATTTTCTAATCCTTATTTCCTCTTTTATTGGATTATTTAATTTTTTATTCTACGGTTCTAATTTATTTATTTATTTCTAACTAATTAACCCATTAATTTGTTTACATATTTATATATTAAAAGAGAAGTTCCGTTTCGTAACTTCTTCTGTTTAGTTTTACCTAACTAATGGTACCATTTATAATTTATTTTTATTTTATTAATTTTCATTTATATATTTATATATTTATTTTATACCTAATATAACTAAATTTGACCTTGTTCCTTAGTCAATTTTTTGCCCAGGTAACCGTTGGTGTCTCTGCTCTAGCTATTTAAACAGGCTATGCTGGATCTGTTCTTCAACTTGTCCTGACGATGAACCACACTGGTTGGTTCGAAACGCGTCGACAAATGTTCTCTCATGTGATTTTCGCCGAAAAATCTATCATAAACTTGTTATGGATCATAGAAGCCTCAACTCTACAATCTTCTCTTGTTATTATTAGAGTGTGTTTTTCTCACTTCATCAAATAGCTATCAAAACAAAAGAGACAAGAACATAAGATGTTGGCTTTCTGCTAGGGCCAAAACCTCTCACTCTTTGAGAGGAAAACCCGCACAGATTCTTCTTATAGAGATTCCAATTGACGAGTACCAAGGCCATGACCCTTGACCTTTTCAGCCACTCCAAGACCAAGACACCAATCCTCTTCTTTGTTATTGTTGAGATCATCACTGCTACTGAAGTCATCACTGTTGCAACATTGAGGCATTCACTTCTGCAACACCGAGATCATTATTGTTGCATCATTGCTGCACCTTGCTACACTAAGATCATTGTTGCATCATTGCTTCACCACTGAAATCTTCATCATGACAATGAGATCTCTTCACTGAGATATGTATATATACACATGAGAGTTGCACCGAGAACAAGATCATGACCTTGTAACTATGTCTTCATCAAGATCATGACTGAGATCATGATTACAATTATGTCGAGATCATCACTGCGTCTAGAATGTATGTCGAGACAGAGTGTGTTACTTGTGGGATCATCGAGATCCTCCTCTCCACAACTATGTCGAGACTGTGACTGTGTATGCCGAGAGTGTATCACTGTGAGATCACCTAGATCCTCCTTAACACAAATAAGCCAAGACTGTGATTGCATCTAGTATGTCGAGACAATGATCATCAAAACTGTGAGGAGTTTGAAACTTCCTCTCATGGTACCCATCCAAAAAACACAGAGATTTGAATCCTTAAACAGTGGACAGACCTCTAAAACTTCTTCACTGTGACCTCCGAAATATTGTTTGTGACTGCCCTCTAAAACTTCAAAAGAATCCGAGTTATTCTCTGCGCTTTTGCAAAGACCCTAGCTCAGTATTTATAGTAGTTCGACCCACATATTAAGCCAACATGACAGCGTCAAGGGATGTGTCTATTGATGCAAGTTGACATGATCTATTTAATTCATCTTGCAGGCTGACTTCTTCAAGAGGGATTGTGCTTGTCTTTGGAGGGCTTCTAGACTTGTATATATTAAACATACGCTCAAGAAGAGCTCTTCATACATGACATTAATTCTAGACTCGAAATGACAAATCCTATTATTCTAAAATCACTTGCTCATGAAACCCATGAAGCAAGTTTACAATAAAAATTTTGTTCTCTTCATTACATCATTTACATCAGTCATAATTACATGTCATTATGAAGACCGAACCTAGTTACAATTCCTTCAACGCTCCCTCTTAACTAGGGAGGTATTCATAATTGTACTTGGTCATTCTCAATCTGAAGAATTTCTCATAAGAAGAATCAGATTGGTAACCCATCTATATAGCATCATAGTAACCAACATTGTTTCCACAACAAGGCCTTGATTGACAACTCTATCTCTCATCAGATCAGAGCATAATGTTGGCGAGACTAATGACTATAGACACCTTCATCATTGTCTCTCAAGGTTCATACCCACCCGGGTGTTCACTGAGTATGACCTTCTAGAACTATTCTTATCTTGGGTTCCCAGTGCTCAAAGAATATCGGTCCTCTTGACTACTCTTATCTTGGATACTCTACACATCCTCACAGAGCATCGAACGCCAGATGATTACCCAATCCTCCATTCTTTCTTCCAAGTGAAGACAAGAATGTTGTGTCTATCTCTCCCTCTCAACTAGTGAAAATATGCCCATTCCTGTAAAGGAATGTACCCAAGTTCCTTCTAACCAGGACTTGCCCAAGCTCCCTCTCAATTAGAGACTTGTCAGAGCTCCCTCTTAACTAGGGACTCTTCTTTTCATCAGCAACTTCTTCTTCGTGGGTCCTTCAGCTGCTTGATCAATTTCCTTCCTTGATGTCATGAAATTCAATCGAGCTTCTTCCTTGTAGAGCATTAGCCATCGATCACTTTCCTTCTTGGTTCGTCAAGTCATTCCTTTCTTCATGGAACGTGGCCTTCTTGATACATATCTGGAACCTTCGTCATATGGCTACTTCTTCCTCATCATGTTTCTTTCAGGAATTTCCATCCACCACATGAATGCTTGTTGTACTTTTGTACTTACAACTCTTGTTTCCCTAGGCTAGTTCTTCATAGGGATCATTTTGCACCTTTAAGTGAAAATCATTTGTTTGATCCTAAGTTACCGGATCCGGCAGGGAGAGGGCCAAGATCGGCGGATCTGCGGATCTGATCTAGCGCCGAATCCAAATCCACCAAAATACGCTGAAAATATGGCAGGTGGTGGATCCTTGTTGACAAAAAGGGATCCCGTATAAGTTTTTCAGAATCGAGAAAAGTGGAATCAAATGCCGTGAATGATTTTAGGTTTTTGTCTTTTGGTTAAAGGTTAAAGTGTGCACTGTGGTCCCTCTTTGTCAGCAGTGCGCAGTGAAACTTAGAATGTGTGGGCAACCAGCCACCAGTCCAAACTCTTCTGACTGCCCAAAATAAGAATTTTTCGCAACCCTTTCGGACACAGTTGTTATGATCCCAAAAAAATGGCATAGAAAGAGATTTAGTAGATGGAGTGAGTGATGATATTGTTTGGGCAGAAATCATTCCTCGATTATCTCGAGATTTGCCACGGGATAAGCGGCCAGTCTTGAACTTGTTGAGTCGAGCGTGGGATAATGCTATGGCAGGCGATTACCCATTACGGTATGACCGTCTTTACAACCAAGATGCTATACTCTCCTCTGGAGAATTCATTGTATCTGACACGACTGCTTATTCATCGACAGCTTATTCATCACCGTTCGCCGCACTCGTATTTTGATATTCGAACCTCAGTATAGAGTTTGTTTCAAACAAAATTTGTTTGCCAATTCCACCGAAACCCGTCTTTTAATCCGGGTGGGTTAGGCAGAGAAAAGACGACAACCTTTTTCCACTTCCAATTGGCATGATCTCATATTTATTAAACTTTAATAGTATTAAAGAAATATTATAAACTTTAATACATGTGTCGTGAACTCATATTTATTTAGAAGATATTTTAAAGTTCAAAAAGTAAGTTTATATTTTAATCAATTTTAAAGTTTCTTTTCAAGTTTAAAAAGTATCTTTTCTAAAATAACTATAAGTTTAATAATTTGCTTAATATAAATAGTTATAACTTAGTGTCTAAATATTAATAAATGATGCATTAATTATATTGTGATTAACTTAATAATTATTTTTAAAGTATTATATTGGAGTTATATATTTAAAAATTCAGATATGTTTTTTTTATTTTTATATAAATTTAATTAATGTTTAATTAATATTTATAAATGATATATGAAGAATTATTTATATAATAATTATTTATTGTATGTCAGAATTATATATTTAAAAATTAGCATATGTTATATTTGTATAAATTTAGTTTTTATTTTTATATTTATATAAATTTTAATTTTAAAAATTATAAAATATTTTATGTTTGCATGTACTTGTCGTTTCCAGATCCTGGGTTTTCAAAAAGCTAGTGGATCTGTATCCGTATCCAGACCTGGATCCGTATCCGTATCTGGATCTGAATCCTGGTAACTTAGCTTTGATCCCCTTCTCCACCTAGTTTAGGTCAAGTTCATCATTGGTTGCTAAACTCCCTCCTCTTGACCTAGCATGGGTCCCCTTAGTCTCATGTGGTCCCATACCTCATCAAAATCAATTCTTCATAAAAACACTTGGGAAACCAAGTTCTATAAGGATTTTAGGGATTTTGAAGCTTCTTTACAATTCACACTCCTTAAACCTAACCCTTAAATCCTCATCCCCTTCTCCTAGAAAGCCTTGTACCTTTCTTGAGAAGCAAGCAAGTTCCATTCTTCAGTCTTCCCTAGGATATGGTCCTCGAGATCACTTCACATCCATCTTAGTTTATCTATCCTTCATAATGATTCTCTATATATGGGATCTCCTCCCATAGATGAAATTCCGTAAAGAGTAGGAAGATTTAGCTGTGGTAATAGTGGGCTTTAGCTTTCATTGTTGCTCTTGACCTAGCAAATGCCCCTCTAGGATCCCCTAATAGTTTGAGCGGTAACAATGCCAACAGGACACTATGGCATGCCCCATTGTCTAGGTGTCTCATATCAATGAGCAATCACATCAACATGGCTAGGAAGCACACACCTTCCATGCACGATAGTTTCTTGGGTAGATGAATTTTGATGACATCCTTGGTCAGTTTATGGGGTCAACTATAGGTCCATGTTGACTAAGGAACACAATACTTGCAAGTTGACTGTCAAGGCACCAAATCCAAGGCATGCATAGTGTTAGTGGAGAGAGCAATCTAATGTTTCATGTAGGATGAACTAACACATCTCAAATAGTATCCTACCTCATAACTACCCCCCTATCCAATACCAAGGCCCTCTTTGGTCCTCCTGAGTGCAATTGACTCAAAACTCATTGTTAGCTACCCACATAGAAACATGGTCAAGACATGATGGTTGACTACCCTACCATATCTCTTCTCTTCATTGGAACCCTACGAGTCAAACTTGTGATATCATGGGTTTATCACACTTGAATTCGACCATGATTGGAAGAGCCTTCAATCTGTAAAGCCATTTCCACTTTGTTGAATCATTACATGGGACATTATGTAATATTTAATGACCTCAAGATGTTATGTCTGCAGTGTGAAGTTTAGCTTAAAGTTATGATGATAGACGTTCATGATAGAGAGTTCTTCGAGTATGACAATCACTAAAATTTAAGCACCAAGGTTTTGCACCATTGGGATGTTCATATTTACAAGTGTGAGGAGGCTTAAATGGAACCAACCAGAAAACCCTAGATCCTGCAATAAAACAAAGGAGAACAACAATAGGGCAGTGCAACCTTTAGAGAGAGAAGACAACAAGTGCTAGAGCAATCATAAGTGCGTTGGAGAGACAGTGCACAAATATGCTAAGGAGAAAGACCAAAAACACCATCACAAAAGAGTGCAATAAAGTGCCCTTGGGCTAAAGAATGTCTCTAGTGTATAATGAGATCAATAGATCAAGATGGTGTTAGAAATGACAGTTTGGTATGTATTTATATAAAACTCAAGAGATAGGCCACTTAAAGTATCCTTAAACCAAGGGGGTTATGGACCCACATTGAATAGGTCAGCCATAACCAATCTAGGAATATAATAAGTGAGTATTGATTATGTCGGCCTACGACAAACCTAAAAACACATGAAAAATGTTTAAAAATAAGGGCATTCATGCCCAAAAGTGAAGTTTACACCATTCTCAACATGGCATCCACTTCAATTCATTGAGAATCTAACATACCAAAAGGTCCATGTATGAAGAACAAGAACTAAAGCAATCAGATAATGGGATTTATGTCATGACTCACATTTTATTCTACCTGTTGCAGTCATTAACCTAATGTTGTGTTATTAGCTTGGTCTCTCTATATCAAATTTACATTTATCGTTATCGGCAATTTATCGCCAGGGGTCCAAAATTTAAATTATTGGCAATATCACGAGAAATATTCGAAATTATCAGGAAACTTAGAAAAAATACAAAATTTATTCATTTATTTCAATTTTCTAACTTCTAAAGCAACATCAACATCAAACAAAATCATTTGTCTTGAGTCATAAGATTTGACAGGACGATACAAAATCACATCAAAACAAAAACAAACATATCTCACAAGATGAATCACGGAAATGAAAACAATTGGTTTCCCCTTGTTTGCTTGATGGAAAATGATCACAACATCCTCAACAATGTTATCAGAACTGGACCAAATGATTGGTCAACAAAAAAATACATAAAATTTCAAAGTTTAAAAACAACATATAATTCATGTGCATCCATATGAATCCAAACCATTATACACAAATATGCAATAATTCTCATGCATATAGCAAGGGTGCATATAACCAAAATAGCATTGAATGCAATCCATCTCTGAATCAAATACATCAACAAAGAGGTTCTAAATAGCCTCTCCAGTCCAAAAAAAATCATGCTACAACAAATACCTACATAACATCAAAATCATTGCTTATGTTGGGATCCTCATTAATATCACTCTCTAAGCATTTAAATAAGACAGAAAAAGCTTCACATGCTCAATGAAGGATTTTGCTTGAGCGGATGATACATTTTTACTAGGGACATGATAGAGAAGTTCAACAATCAATGCCACCAACATCGATACAGATAAAGGGCTTGGTAGTCTTCATTAAATGTCAGCTATACCCTCATACATCACAACAGAATCCATAGAAACATTGCCATCCTGCCAATCCTGAAATCCTGAAAATTGTTAAGTCTACTGAATTTTAAATGGGATCTAAAATTCTACTTTCTGTTGAAGAATGTAACTAGGTTCAGTGTTCATAGATTGTACTTGAGTCAAAATGTAATATATTTGTCACAAGGAATTTTATTATTAATTGAATTGACTTGTTAAAGCATGGGTTTCATGCTTGGGTCAGTTTTTATAGGTCAAGCCTCCATTGTAGGCTTTAGGTTTGTTTACTTGAGTCAAAAGTCAAAGTTTGTTTGGTCAAAGACTCCTCCATCAAGTCTCCTTCAAGTCGGCCTCAAAAGAATCATCATCAAGTCGGCTTCCCTCAATGAACTCAAGACATGATGGTTGACTACCCTACCATATCTCTTCTCTTCATCGGAACCCTATGAGTCAAACTTGTGATCTCATGGGTTTATCACACTTGAATTCGACCATGATTGGAAGAGCCTTCAATCTGCCAAGCCATTTCCACTTTGTTGAATCATTACATGGGACATTATGTAATATTTAATGACCTCAAGATGTTATGTCTGCAGTGTGAAGTTTAGCTTAAAGTTATGATGATAGACGTTCATGATAGAGAGTTCTTTGAGTATGACAATCACTAAAATTTAAGCACCAAGGTTTTGCACCATTGGGATGTTCATATTTACAAGTGTGAGGAGGCTTAAATGGAACCAACCAGAAAACCCTAGATCCTGCAATAAAACAAAGGAGAACAACAATAGGGCAGTGCATCCATAGAGAGAGGAGACAACAAGCGCTAGAGCAATCATAAGTGCATTGGAGAGACAGTGCACAAATATGCTAAGGAGAAAGACCAAAAACACCATCACAAAAGAGTGCAATAAAGTGCCCTTGGGCTAAAGAATGTCTCTAGTGTATAATGAGATCAATAGATCAAGATGGTGTTAGAAATGACAATTTGGTATGTATTTATATAAAACTCAAGAGATAGGCCACTTAAAGTATCCTTAAACCAAGGGGATTATGGACCCACATTGAATAGGTCAGCCATAACCAACCTAGGAATATAATAAATGAGTATTGATTATGTCGGCCTATGACAAACCTAAAAACACATGAAAAATGTTTACAAAATAAGGGCATTCATGCCCAAAAGTGAAGTTTACACCATTCTCAACATGGCATCCACTTCAATTCATTGAGAATCTAACATACCAAAAGGCCCATGTATGAAGAACAAGAACTAAAGCAATCAGATAATGGGATTTATGTCATGACTCACATTTTATTCTACCTGTTGCAGTCATTAACCTAATGTTGTGTTATTAGCTTGGTCTCTCTATATCAAATTTACATTTATCGTTATCGGCAATTTATCGCCAGGGGTCCAAAATTTAAATTATTGGCAATATCACGAGAAATATTCGAAATTATCAGGAAACTTAGAAAAAATACAAAATTTATTCATTTATTTCAATTTTCTAACTTCTAAAGCAACATCAACATCAAACAAAATCATTTGTCTTGAGTCATAAGATTTGACAGGACGATACAAAATCACATCAAAACAAAAACAAACATATCTCACAAGATGAATCACGGAAATGAAAACAATTGGTTTCCCCTTGTTTGCTTGATGGAAAATGATCACAACATCCTCAACAATGTTATCAGAATTGGACCAAAAGATTGGTCAACCAAAAAATACATAAAATTTCAAAGTTTAAAAACAACATATAATTCATGTGCATCCATATGAATCCAAACCATTATACACAAATATGCAATAATTCTCATGCATATAGCAAGGGTGCATATAACCAAAATAGCATTGAATGCAATCCATCTCTGAATCAAATACATCAACAAAGAGGTTCTAAATAGCCTCTCCAGTCCAAAAAAAAACATGCTACAACAAATACCTACATAACATCAAAATTATTTCTTATGTTGGGATCCTCATTAATGTCACTCTCTAAGCATTTAAATAAGACAAAAAAAGCTTCACATGCTCAATGAAGGATTTTGCTTGAGCGGATGATACATTTTTACTAGGGACATGACAGAGAAGTTCAACAATCAATGCCACCAACATCGATATAGATAGAGGGCTTGGTAGTCTTCATTAAATGTCAATTCTATACCCTCATACATCACAATAGAGTCCATAGAAACATTGCCATCCTGCCAATCCTGAAATCCTGAAAACTGTTAAGTCTACTGAATTTTAAATGGGATCTAAAATTCTACTTTCTGTTGAAGAATGTAACTAGGTTCAGTGTTCATAGATTGTACTTGAGTCAAAATGTAATATATTTGTCAAAAGCAATTTTATTATTAATTGAATTGACTTGTTAAAGCATGGGTTTCATGCTTGGGTCAATTGTTATAGTTCAAGCCTCCATTGTAGGCTTTAGGTTTGTTTACTTGAGTCAAAAGTCAAAGTTTGTTTGGTCAAAGACTCCTCCATCAAGTCTCCTTCAAGTCGGCCTCAAAAGAATCATCATCAAGTCGGCTTCCGTCAATGAACTCAAGTTGGCCAAACCTTATATAAAGACACAACTGCTCAAGCTCTCATTGTCAAAATTCTATCACTGCAACATCTAATTTACTTTTCCTACTTATTCTTCAATAAGTTATTTATGAAATTCCTTCAATAAACATTAAAATAAATTCTGTTGCATATATCACACCGTAATATAGAAACAAACACATGTACAAGAATCAACACATTGACACAGATATTTTAGACAATAGAAACCCAATGTGGGAAAACCGGTGCAGCAAGGGAGTATTTTATTATTCAGCAATTCTTCAGTACAACAGGGTGCCAAACTGGCTTACCCATAGAGAGAAAAATTCACCAACACTTCTCCTAGTCCCAGTGTCAGCTTGGCTGACCTCTGTGTGGCTCCCAGTCACTCTGCGTCAACCCCTTCTTAACTGTGTCAGCCCCTTCTTAACTGCGTCAGCCCTGGGCCTCTCTGCGTCACTCGCGCATGCCCTCTAGTTACTGCGCAGTTTCATGCTGCCTCTGCGTCTGCCTGAAATGCCTTGCGTCTGCCTCTCCTGCCTCAGCGCTAGTCTCCAGTGGCTAATCCCTTCTCTCTATTCCGTACTTGCTGCCTCTTGACTTCTCACCAGACCACTAGTTCGAATTTCTCAGCTAACCCCGCTCCAGAAATTGAACTAACTAGTCTCCCTCAGTGTGTCCTCCAAGTGACCCTTAAGCCTCCTCTTATACTTTTCTCGTTTACAAATCAACGGACGAGATTAAGCCCCTAATCAACAGCTAAGATTAACTCTGGCTTGATCCATGACTTTTGGACCCTTCTAACACAGTTTTATATTAATTCACATTAATATTTTATTTTCCCTAAGTTTAGACTTAGGGACTTCATTAAAAATATTAATTATTTTAATATCTCCAAAACTATTTAGAATCTGCCCAAACCATTTCTGGGTATTGGAGATCTCATGTGCTTTAGCCTCTCCACCAATTTTCGTGGCTAGAGCACATTCGATGCTTCCCCAAATCAACACTCCCTCTTAGCGAGGATTGTGCTTAGGTGAATACTCCTCACTGAATATCACCCTGATCATCCGACATCGGTCCCTGTGCTGATGTTAAGCCTCCCTGCCCAACATCCTTTGCACTGTTGCATCCTGTACTGCTACCCATGGCTCTGCTACTGCCACTGTCGCATCTGTACAACAACTCCCTTTGCATCCCTGTTGTTGCTAGTCCTTTCTCCCAACATTGTATCCGCACTACAACTCCCTCTGCATCCGTGTTGTTATCACTCCCATTTCTACTACTGAAACAGGTTCTTTACCATCCCCATCTTTTCCTTGGAGTAGTCAAACTTTGTCCTTCGAAGGGCCTTGGTGAGGATGTCTGCCACCTGTTCTCCTGTAGGAGTGTAGCTCAATTGTACAACTCCTCATTGAACATAGTCCCTGACAAAGTAACACCGGATATCAATATGCTTCGACCTATCATGAAACACTGGATTCTCAGAGAGCTTGATGCAACTTTGATTATTGCACATGATCCTGGTCGCCTCCATATTCCTTCTTAATAGGTTCACAAGCAATTTTCTAAGCCATATGGCCTCACACGAAGTTGTGCTTGCCGCCATATATTCTGCCTCAGATGAGCTCAGAGCCACGAACTTCTATTTCCTACTACACTAGGAAGTCATTCCTGAACCAATGTTGAAACAATACCCAAAGGTACTTTTCCGATCCACTGAACTTCCTGCCCAATCTGCAACAATAAATTCACTCAATCTGATATCCTTACTCCTAGTGTACAAGAGTCCATAATCGACTGTTCCCTGTAAATACCTGAGAACATGTTTGGCTGCTGCCCAGTGCGCCCTCTTCGGTTCCACCATGAACTGACTGAGGGTGTTGACAGTGTAGCAAAAGTTTGGCTTGGTATTGACTGGATACTTCAGGGACCCTATGAGCTGCCTGTATAAGGTGGGATCAACATCCTTGTCTTCTAATGCATCAATCTTCTTCCAGTTGGTGATCATTGGAGTAGCCATGGGTCTACAGTCCTCCATCCTAAATCTCTTCAGGATTTCTGTAGCATATCTCCCTTGCCCAAGGAAGATCTCTCCCTTTTGCTGCCAAACTTCCAACCCTAGGAAATAATGCATTCGTCCCAAATCCTTCATATCGAATTTTGTGGCTAGATTCTTCTTGCAATCCCCGATGAGCCTGGATGATCCTGTCAAAAAGAGATCATCTACATACAATACTAAGATTAGTGGCTCATTCTCTACAACCAGATAGTAGAGATTTGGATTTGCATCACTCTTGACAAATCCCATCTTCTACAAATAGCCATCGATTCGACCATACCATGCCCTAGGTGTTTGTTTCAGCCCATACAAGGCTTTCTTCAACCTGCATACATGAGATTTCTTCTCATGTGTCTCAAAGCCCTCTAGTTGTTCAATGTATACCTATTCTTCTATTACCCCGTTCAGAAAAGTCGTTTTGGCATCCCTCTGATGAATCTCCAATCCCATCTGAGCTACAACAGATATCACAGTCCTAATAGACGTATATCTAGTTACAAGGGCGAAGGTCTCCTCGTAGTCAATTCCTTCCTTTTGAGCATAACCCTAGGTTACAAACATGGCCCTGTATTTCTCAACATTGTCGTCCGCAGCGTATTTGATCATGTAGATCCATCTCGAACCTACCACTGATCTGCCTTGAGGCCTTGGCACTACCTCCCAGACATCGTTCACCATTATGGAGTTGTACTCCTCTACCATCGCGTCTAGCCAAACCTGATGTTGAGCTTCCTCCTTGAAACTGGAAGGCTCCCAATCCTGAGCTACTAATGCCTGATATCTATCTGGTTGTTTTCGCTCCCTGTTATTGTTTCTTGGTGCACCGATGAAGTCCTCTGCATCTCGCAGAATCTAACGAAGTTCCCTACTAGTTCTTCCTCTACCAGTAGGTGCTTCTGTTAGCTCCTCCTCTTCATGAGAATCTTCCTGGCCCGAGGAAGAATTTTTTATTTCCATTGGTTGAAGAGACTTGACCAACAACTCCTCTTTTGACTGCTCCTCGAAAGGCATCTCACGAGATTTCCTAAAAGCCCTATCCTCCATGAACTTTACATCTCGGCGAACTACTACCTTCTTGCTCCCTGGAAGGTAGATTTTGTATGCCTTAGCGTTCTCGCTATATCCCACCAAATATCCCTTTTCCGCAGTTTGATCCAGCTTCTTTCTCTTTTCCTCTGGTATGTGGCAATATGCTAAACTCACAAATATCCTGAAATGACTGACTTCAGGTGTCTTCCCTATGAAAACTTTCTCTAGAGTAATCTTGCCCAATGCCCAATGAGGAGTCCTGTTCTGAACATAGACTATTGTGTTGCATGCTTCCGCCCATAGGAATTTCGGCATATCCTGATCATACATCATGGCCCTAGCTGCTTCTACAATAGTCCTGTTCTTTCTTTCTGCTACTCCATTCTGCTCCGGATTGTAGGGAGCTGTCCACTCTCTTCTGATGCCCTCCTTAGCACAAAAATCAGTGAAGTCCTTATCGACATACTCTCCACCATTATCTGAGCGCAAAACTTTTATTTTCTTCCCAGTCAGATTCTCCACTAGAGCCTTGAACTCTTTGAATCAACAGAAAACCTTGTCCTTGGTTTTCAGAAAATAAATCCAAGTTTTCCTTGAGTGGTCATCAATGAAGGTAAGGAAATACTCGGCACCACTGAGAGCTTTGACGGACATAGGTCCGCAGATATCTGAGTGTATCAATCCTAGTACACTCTTGGCCCTGTGTTTGCTCCTAGGAAATGCTGCCTTGGCATACTTTCCTAGAGCGCATCCTCTACATACATCATCTCGTTCCGTACTCAGATCTGAAACTCCTGTTACAGTGCTCCTGAGAATTCTCAGAGCTCCATGGTGCAAATGACCCATTCTTCTGTGCCATAGTTCATTCAAGTCCTTGTCTCCATGACTGCCTATTAGTGCCATTGGTGATTCTAGTTGTAATCTATACAACCTGTTACTTTTGATCCCGATCTGCACTTTCTTTTTCCAGCTCGGGTGTTTGACGTATACCTTCTCCTTGATGAAGTAGACGTCATAGCCCTTGCCTTGAAGTTGCGACACGAAAAGTAAGTTCATCCCCAATCCTGGTACATGCAGCACATTTGTAGCATGGAACGATTCTCCAGATTCTATTTGAAAGACTATGGTACCCTTCCCTACTGGAGTACACATTTCCTTGTTCCCCATGGTGATCTGAAATTTCATCTTCTCTTCTCAATATTCTGAGAAACATTCCCTGATTCCTGTAATATGCCAAGAGGCTCCACTGTCTATATACCACACTTCTGATGATGTTGAACTAGTCATACAAGCCACTTCTTCTTCCAGCCTAGAAGCCAACATAGAGAAATTGAAGTATCTTTCTCTTGTGCAATCTTCTGAAAATCTGTGCGAGTCCCCTGACGTGGATGCCTCTGCATCGTGGTCTCGACCCATAACTAATTTTCCCTTCTTGTCTCTGATTACTCGCTCTGATACCATGTGAAAATTCTATCACTGCAACATCTGATTTACTTTTCCTACTTATTCTTCAATAAGTTATTTATGAAATTCCTTCAATAAACATTAAAATAAATTCTGCTGCAGATATCACACCGTAATACAGAAACAAACACATGTACAAGAATCAACACATTGACACAGATATTTTGGACAATAGTCCCCGGAAAAACCCAATGTGGGAAAACCAGTGCAGCAAGGGAGGATTTTATTATTCAGCAATTCTTCAGTACAACAGGGTGCCAAACTAGCTTACCCACAGAGAGAAAAATTCTCCAGCACTTCTCCTAGTCCCAGCGTCAGCTTCGCTAACCTCTGTGTGGCTCCCAGTCACTCTGCATCAGCCATGGGCCTCTCTGCGTCACTCACGCAGGCCCTCCTGCCTCTCCTGCCTCAACACTGGTCTCCAATGGCTGATCCCTTCTCTCTATTTCGTACTTGCTGCCTCCTGACTGCTCACCAGACCACTAGTTCGAATTTCTCAGCTAACCCCGCTCCAGAAATTGAACTAACTGGTCTCCCTCAATGTGTCCTCCAAGTGACCCTCAAGCCTCCTCTTATACTTTTCTCATTGACAAATCAACAGTCGAGATTAAGTCCCTAATCAATGGCTAAGATTAACTCTGGCTTGATCCATGACTTTTGGACCCTTCTAACACAGTTTTATATTAATTCACATTAATATTTTATTTTCCCTAAGTTTAGACTTAGGGACTTCATTAAAAATATTAATTATTTTAATATCTCCCAAACTGTTTAGAATCTGCCCAAACCATTTCTGGGTATTGGAGATCTCATGTGCTTTAGCTTCTCCACCAATTTTCGTGGCTAGAGGACATTTGACGCTACCCCAAATCAACACTCATGTTGGCTTATTTCTCATGGAAACAACTATATATACAAGCATAAGCACTTCGCTCAAAATAGAGGATAACAAGTTCAGACAATTTCAAAAAGAAGGTTTCGGTACTGTTGTCGCCCGGATTGTACAGGCACTGCGACGACGCTCAGGACAGGGGTTGTCACTCTAATCTCCGCCCACTCCGTTATAGCTATCTGCCATCAACAAACTATGGGGGGTAGTCCCTATGGAATGAAGTGAAGGAAATCAAGTTGAGAATCAACTTACTTGGGAGACACAGATGAGTGGCCTAGCCACTTCATTGAAATTAAGCAAGATTATTGATTAAATTAGACTTTCTATTATGAAACCAATGCCTTAATGGAGTCACAAATTCTTGCTTTTTATGAATTGGAACCAAATGACCAGACCGAAACCTGTTGCTTGAATGATTGACTAACCTATATAATATGAAAATCCTAGGACCTATGTGGGATGTAGTGATCTTCGTAAATTTTAGTTAAATTCCTAGTCTAAGTTTAACCTTCCTTAAACTATTTTGAAGTTGGGCTCCAAGGTAGGTTGTGGGAAACAGGCTAGGGCCTGATTAACGATACATTTTATTAGGCTTCTACCACCCGATGCTTCCGGCGCTACAGAGACTGTGGCTCTAACGACTGCAAGGTCATCGTGACAACCATCGAAGAGTTGTTGAGGTCCCTCAAGCTAGATAAGAAGGGTTGTCCTATACCTCTATCAACCTAGCTTATGCTAGGAGGTAAATTATTAATGCAAATCTAGACCTAATATGCTTATGCAAGAGATTATGAGAGATTTATCTTGAGTTAAGATTTTCTTAAGTTGTTTAAGTACTTAATTCGAATCCTTTTAAGAGTACTTAACAATAATGAATTGCAATCTTAGACAAGATAAAATACTTAGAGATACAAGTGTAAATTTCAACAATATGCCACAAGATACTAACACAAAACACCAAATGCTAAAAATAGTCAATCAAAATGCTTATCACAGATTTATGACAGTTTATACCAGCAATACTACCTTAGAAAACCAAATCTTATCAATGTTGTAACAACAGTGCATAAACTACTTCAAATGATGAAAGTTGCCCAACACATAAAACAATGAAATTCTAATGACCAACAAATGTAATTTAGCTTGTTCAGATCACTTTGGGATGATGAATTCAGTAAAATTTAGATCTGATTTCTTAATTTATAGCAGTAAGTAAAGACAGATCAGCAAGATAAAACTACCAGAAATAGATGGCCTATATGCCCAAAAATAGCAAAACACACCAAAACTTGAAAATTTCAATTTTAGGCTTTAAGAGAGTTTGACTTAGCAATTTTCAGAACTGATATGATTATTACAGCAGTGAATTAACAACATATCAACGAACTAATTAAGCCAAAAATAGATGCCCAATATTTCCAAAAAATAGAAGAAAAAATCTAGAAATTGAAAATTTCAATTTTTAGCGCATATTAAATATTAGATTCAGAAATTTCAGAACTACAAAAAAAAAATCAATTATGCAGAAAAATCCACCAAGCTTAAACGTCAAACCTAGGCCAAAACTCAAATACCCAAGAGGCCAAAATTTGTGAAAATGAAGATTTTGCAATTTTAAATGATTTTGACCATTTAGTTTGTGATTTTAGGGCCTAATTATTAGTAATTTGCTTGCTGTAATAAAACTGCAGAAAACAAGGGTTTAGAGGTCAAACCCTAGGCCCAAGGTCTTGAAGATCCCACCGTTGAAAATCGTTGAAATTTTGGGATCACTTTGCCCCTTGAAAAATAAGAAATTTGAGACCTTAATCCTGCAAAACCGCCAAGTATTTAGCTTTAAAACTTCATCTTAGGGTTTCGGGTCAATTTTGGAGCAAAAGAGGCCAAGTATTGGAGAACAAGGCTAAGGGAAGCAAAATTGCAGGGATAAAAGGGCCAGGATGATAGATCGGGGGCTGAAATGGCAAGAGGAGGCCAAAAACTGAAAACATGTGTCTCGAAAAAAAATTCTCTTTCGGATTTGAATTTTGCCGTCAAATCTTCAATAAATGTCCCTGCAAAATTGTCTACAGACTAGATCTTACCCTCAAAGGCCTAGATCTAGTTCTTCTCTCACTTGATTCCTTGATCCAACCTGCTAAAATGAAAATAAAAACACCCAAACCCCAAATATATACAAAATACTAAAAATCCCCAAAACCCAAAGTTAGAAAAAATAATCTATAAGTTAGATCTACAAATTTACAAGGGTTTTAAAAATTTTAAATTTTTGAGAAAAATATTTTTATGGAGTTTTCTCCTTTAAAGAATGGCTAAAATACTTTAGAAACCCTAATGTATAATATAGCCTTAGCAAAGATTCAATCCACCATATAAATATTTGGAATCCAAACAACAATGATTTTTGTGAACTTGGAGGCCAAGGACTGAAATACCTACAAACACTATGAATTTATCTCAAAATAATTTGTTTGATCACATGGAGAATCAAACCACCTAAGATTAGCCGAAAGCTATCAATAGTATGGTTCTATCTCCATCTAATGAGAAAACAAATCTTACCAATATTCAGCACAACATAGAGATGCCTGTAGTCAGCGCATACCACAAATCAATAAGCAAAAACACCTTGAATTGCACCCCAAAGTCTTTATTATGATTGAAAAAATAGTTCCCAGCAGAACAATAGTTACAAAGCTGATTCAGCAGAAATTTTCTAGCCAGAGATCAAGATGACTAGACTCAAATGACTCTAATTTATAGATAAATCCTCCGAATGGAAAATTAACGGCTAATTTCTTTGATCCTTGTCAAAATAATCTTGGTCGTTGATAATACTTCAAGATCTTTTAATCTTGGCCCATGATTTCTTATTTTTAATGAATTTTTGAATTTATCATTTAATTCCATTTTAATTAACTCAAAATTAATTATTTAGATTTAATTTCCTCAAAAAATTGACTGACTTAACCAGTGTTGCACGAAGCGGGAGCGAAGCGGAAGCGCGAAGCGGAAGCGCGAAGCGCGGAAGCGTCATTTTCCAAAAATCTAGGGAGCGAAGCGTCCGCGGAAGCGTCTGCTATATATATATATTTTTATATATTTTTTTGCATTTATACTCAAAACAAACATCCCAAATACCAAATTAATTGTAGAAGACATGAAAACATGCATATTTTTGCATAAATCAAGATAGATATGGCATCCATGATTCCATTGTAGTTACTAGTATGTACAACAATCATCTATATTCTAGCTATTACAAACATACATCAAATTTTTAAGCATATTATAAAACATAAAACATTTAAGCATATTATGATTTATCTAGCAAGTGAGCAACTGTCAACATTTGTCATGTCCAAAATTCAAATAATAATGTTTACAAAATATGTCACTTGGTCACCGCCAAGCCAAAAAGGTTCAAAATTCAAATTCACAAGTCTACAAGTCTAATGAGTAATCTATAGACTATGACAAAAAGAAGTAGATTGTGAATATATCTACTAATCTCTCCTCCTTCCACCACGAATAGAACGTGATGGCGTGCCTCCACGTGGTGGCAATGAAGAAGATGGTCCCTGTGTAAGTCGTGGCACTGGAACTGATGAAGAAGAACCCCCTGCTGTTGGTGTTGAAGTTTTGAACCATGGAACCTAGGACCAGATGGGGGTGGGGGTGGTGGCATATCAACACGGTCATCATCATCCTAGAATCGCTCAAAAAATTCATGCAAAAAAAAAAAACACTAGTTAACAAAAAAATTAAAAACATGAATTAGAGAAATGCTTTATAAGGGAAAATTGGAAAATTCATACGGTATACCATAATGGACATACCAGGAGAGCATCCTCTAATTGCTCTAGTTGCAACACTCCATCCTCCAAATTGGGCTCCTCTGGATGCTTGTCCCAAATCAACAAGTCTTTATTAGACTTTGCATCTTCACAGTAATGGGACAACAATCGCAAGTTGTAATGAACATAAACCAAGCTCTCTGCCCGGTCTAAACTCAACCTGTTCCTTTTAACACTGTGGATGAAAGAATAAGAGCTCCAACACCTCTCTGCAGAAGAAGTGTTTACCACCTGTGATAGCACCCGCAATGCCAAACTCTGTAGAACTGGAGTAGGCCCTCCATGCATGTTCCACCACTCAAGAGCAGAAAAATGCTCTCGATCTTCAATTGAATGCATGCTCCCAAATGGACCAGTGTTGAGCGTATAGTTGCTCAGCTGTCTCCGTACCAATGCAGCCTCCTCATTATCAGGGATTAATCTACTCAATGCAGCCATATATTTTTCGTGAACCTCTTTATCTTGGTGTGGTTTTTTCCTGCTTCCCCCCCCAGGTGCTGGTTTTGAAAGCCATGATGGATGATAGTACCTAGGTGTCAAAACATATGCTAATGCATGCAATGGAACATTTAGCATATCCCATCGCTTTTCCACCTCTTCACGAATATAATTGTACAAGGTGGTATCTCTAGGCTCAACAATGTCTTTAATCTGCCCCAACATGCTATCCATTTGCTCATACACCTCCCCAATTACTGGTCGATCTGAATCTGCAAACTTGATCATGTAATAAATTGGTTTGGTGAATTGCAAAACATATTTAACCTGTGACCAAAAGTAAGTGTCAAGAACAGTGTCCTTGACTACATCTGCAGTAGCACCATCTGTACACTGGTTAATTTCATCCCATGTTTCAGCACACACCAGATTAGTTAAAGCTTGTCTCACCCTCACTAGCCGCCTAAAGGTGAGGTAATAACTAGCAAATCTTGTCTTTGCAATTTTAAGCAATTGCAACTTGGAGTAAGTGCCATAGAAGTAGTTTACCCTTGTATGCCCTGTGATGAATTTAATGAGCTGCTTCCCTTTCCTGTAAACCTCAGCAATCCACCCACATTCTTTGTGTTTCACAATATCATGCATCAAAAGGTTCAATGTGTGAACCAGGCACCCAGACCAAAAGATGTGTGGATGAGTACGCTCAATAATTTTTCCTGCTGCCTTACAATTTGCTGCATTATCTGTGATCACTTGAACCACATTATTCGGACCAACATCTTTGATTGATTTCAATAGGAGATCTGCAATGTTTTGTGCAGTTGCACTGATGGAGGAGGAGTCATGACATGCAATAAATACTGCACCCTTAGAAGAAACACCAAGAACATTTATCAAATGTTGGTTTCTAATATTTGTCCACCCATCTGATACAATGGATACCCCATAATCCACCCACTCATGTGTAAAACGTGTCAAAGCTCTTTGAACCTTAGCTTTTTCTCTTTCTAATAACACTGTTCTAGCTTTCTCATAGTTGGGGGCCTTGTATCCTTTTGGGGCTTCATTGATGGCCTTTACCATGTCATGCCAATAGGGAGAGCGAAGCACATTGAATGGTACACCGCAAGCACAAAGAAAACGGACTACCTTTCCATCCACATCATCCCTCCCAGCAACATTAAGGAAATCCCCTATTGTTTTTCTACCTCCAGAGGTTGCAGAAGTACCATAAGGAGATGGGCAACTACCAAATTTAGAGGTTGCACTTGATTCTGAATGAGTTTTTTGTTTCTTGTTTTTTTGTTGTGCAGCCATCTCTATTTTGATGTATTTTTGTCTTTGTTCACTTGAAATTTTTGTGCAAATGGCTACCCCCACAGAACCCTTTTTTTCATCACTCTCTAGCACCCCACAAAGATGCCTCCTCAGACGGGTATATGAACCCGTATATGGTTTTCCTCCATGACAATCATGAGGGCACATCCATTTGTAAGATCCACCACCCTTTCCCCCTTCAAGTTTGGTCACAAAGGTCCACAAGGGATTTGATGTACCTTTCCCATCTTGTGCTTCAGTGTCCTCTTCAAGTTCATCCCCTTCCTCTTCAAACCCTTCCTCCTCATCATACATTGGGTCACTACTATTAGGAGTCCCAAGTTCATCCCCTTCCTCTTCCCCTCTATTCCTCACCCTTGCCATCATTAAAACCAAGAGTGGAATGATACATAGAAGCCAAAAGAACACCATCTTGGAATATGGATATAGGTGGTGGACAACCTGTAAATAAAGGAGCAAGTAGAAACAATGGGAAAGAGTAGGAGAGGGAGGAGAAAAATACAATTTTTTTTTCAAAAAAACAAGGGAGTTTGGGGTTTGAACTTACCTCTTTAGCTCTTGTAGATGAAGTCCTCCAAGCTCTTGCTCCAAGCTCCTCCTCCTTCTCCTAGCTCCTCCTTCTTCACTCCTCCAAGCTCTCCTCTCTTCTCCTCTCTTCTCCTCTCCTTTCCTCTCTTCTCTTCTCCTCTCCTCTCTTCTCTTCTCCAACTCTCATAAACTCAAAGTGAGAAAATGAGAAGAGAATGGGGGCTTTATTCTTTTCTAAACTCACCCTAAAGTGACCCTAACCCACCCCTAACCCACCCCCTCATGCTTAGTTAAGTTAGATATTAAATGAAATTAAAAAAAAAAATTGAACTGCGCGGGTTGCGTTCGGGTTGCGCCCGGGTGGCGTGCGGGTGGCGTGCGCTTCCGGGCAGGTTGCGTGGCGCCACCCCATGCCCGAACCGCATGCCGAAGCGCGATTCCGGGGTGGCGCAACCTGTTTTGGCAGGAATCGTTAAAAAAAATCGGAACCGCGCAACCTTGAAAACGGAACCGCGATTCCTCTGTGGATTCCGGAACGCAACCGCTCGGGGCGCGGTTCCGGGTTTGGATCCTCCGGGGGGGGGGGCGATTCCGGTAACATTGGACTTAACCACCAAGGTCCAAGGGTCCAAATTTTCTTGAAAAAGACAATATTTCCTTGGTGAATGACCTTTAAAATTTGATTCTTTCAAGACCCACGAATTTTTCCATTTAAAGAAATTATTTTCCTAGACAATTTAATCTTGACTCTAATTAATTAATTCTCTGGCTTGGGATTTAATTTTATTTTTTCAGAAAAATTAATTAATTTACAGTGTACACATGAGGGGATTAATTATTTTTCCAACCCTCTAATACATATGATTTTTCATTTACAAGACTCAAAGAGGAAATACACATTCGCCTTAGACCCTCAAGACACATGACCCATCTGCGACTCAGTATGACCTAGTAAACCAAGTGATTTGTAATAAAATAATTTAGCCAATTAGCTTACATTATTCTCAAACCACTTTTACATCAAACTCGACTAAAACACTAGGACTCACCTAATAATTTGATAATAAATTTCACCCTAACTTTAGGGGTTTAAGCTGGAGGGAAAAAACTCCTCTGATTAGCCATGTTTAAAAACACACATAATCAATGAGGTTAAAAAACCTCCTAGGATGGAATTCGCCATCAAATTATAGGCTTACCTAGGTTGTTACATAGACTCAAGGTTTTACTAAGATTATTTACAATATATAGCTTGCCGAATGGGATGACTATGACACATGGATTGTTGATATGTTATCCAATCCTTGTTCAAAAAAGTTGGCACTTTTGCTTCCCTGGAACTTTGATAATTTGAGTGCAACATCTGGCCCCATATGGGGACACATTGCTTCCAAGAAGTAACGTGAGAATCCCAGAATCCTACATCCAAGGAAATAAAAGTCCATCAAATAGATATCCATTCAACATCGAAATCATCATGCATATATAGAAAATACCGCTGAAATAGGAAATCTACTCTAACAAACTGAAATATAAAAGACATAATATAAATGCGTGAAATAAACAATTTAATGACATGAAATAAAAAGGGAATAGGGTTAGAGATATTATACAAAACGATGCCCTATGGCATCAAATGTCATCAACATGGTGCATACTAAGCATCTGTCGACTTTCCGACAAGACTGTGGGCTGCTTCTCGGATGTGCCATGCTGAATTCTAAGATGCTAGGACTTTGTATTATTCGAATATAAACTTGCTCGCGAGCATCAAATGCATCAAACTTTTTCCTTCTCCTCTTTCGCCTTTTATGCTTGCTCTCAGTAGGATGCGATGTTGATTTTGACGCGATTGACATGCAAATTCTATCTGATTCGGATAACGTTCATCTGGAAAATTTGGAATGCCATTGATTTTTGTGACATGCTCTTCCTTATTTTCGTGACTTTGTTTTGTCAAAGCCATTGGATCGATGTTGCAATCATCGATTTGATTTCCTTCAGTTTCCTTCCTACTTGGATCATCCTCGTTTAACCATTTCTCAATGGAATCAATGACTTCTCCATAATAAGATGAAGGTTGTTTGGGCACACTGGGAGGTTTATGTACTAGATCCTTCGATCTTGGATGAAGTTGTGATTTTTCCAACATTTATAGCTTACTTTGAACAGTGACCTGTTCAATTCTTATGGCATTTATTTCGTTAGCATGTCCGATTCCATAATTTTCATTGTTATATATCAACCGACAATGGAATCAACGGCGGACAAAGTTTCGAATGTGTTCAGCGCTATATAACCTAGGACTGCATTTCGGCGCCCTCCTAGCAGCTGCCCTCGGATAGTTGAGGTGTTTGGCCGCTAAGGCTCCCTCACCTCTCCTTCTCCCATGGAGGAGTTGGTCGATGGCCCTGAGGCTCTCTCTTTTCGCGACATGGTCACTGGTCGCCCGACGGAACAAGAGTCATTCTTCACCAAGTTGGCTTCAAGCACTGCCTTTCACTCCTCCAGAACAAGCCCTAAAGCTAGGGCCAAATGGCAAGAGAAAGGAAAAAATGTAGAGGCTCATTCTGCCAAAGGCACCACCTCTGCAAATCCTTCATATATGGAAGCAAACACCACAAAGGGTCTGGTGCAAAAGGCAAGAATGAAATCAAGGAACAACTGCAACCCAAAAGCCAAAAAAATCTCGGAGTTGGAAATCCAAGACCCAGGGGTAGCTGTTTACAGAGATTATATGCAAGAACATGTAGTAATATGCAAATTCATGGGCATCTGGCCCACAGAGAAAGCTCTGAACTAGTGGATACAAGCCAAATGGAAACCAAAGGGAGAAATTAGACTCCAACTAGGTTCAAAGGGGTTATTTACAATTATTTTCGACCTCTTAGAAGACAGAGATAGGATATTCGAGGGAGGACCCTACTTCTTCAACTCAACAGGACTGTATATGAGATTCTGGAAAGAAAACTTCACTCCTAAGAAAGAGGACTTCACAAGAGTCCCGGTCTGGGTTCACCTCTATTCCCTGCCAACTGATTATTGGGCCCCTTCTGTCCTCAAAGGCATTGGAGACCAATTAGGAGAGTATATAAAAATGTCAGAGGGCAACCAAAGCGGACACTATGTCTCCTATGCTAGAATATGCTATGTTGCATGAGTTTCTGCAACGTGGGAACTTTGGGAACTTGGATACGGGTGTCGGGAACGGGGAGAGGTTTCCCCAAAATGTACAAGAAATGGCTAATTGGGAGCGGTAATATTATATAATAAAGAAAATAAAAATATAAAAATATAAAATATTTTTTTAATTATATGATTCATATATTAATCAAAATTAATATTGAATCAAAATATTCAAATATTAAAATCAATTTAAATATATAAATAATAAATATATAATCTCTTATATATAGATATATTCTTTGGGTGTCTCTCTCCCTGAGTCTCTCCTTTTTATATATATAAAATATTAAAATGTCAAGTTCATTATGACACATGACCAGTCTTTGAAACAATCTGGCTTAAAAATACAAAGGAATAGTTTTACATATGTTTTTCTAGTTATTCTTAAGAGAAAAAGTAAAGCAACTCTAATGTTTAAGCATTGACTGCCACATACAATATGCACACACAATATTTTGTTATCTATATACATAAACAACAAAAGAAATACTTATCAGCATGACATCTCAGATATCACCCTTACATCGAGGTGCCACACACTTCCTTAACCCATCAAGAGATTGCTCCAGTTTCTCAATTAAGAATATCGGTGTTAAGGATGTCTTTGGCCTTTCTTCCTGCAAAGGTTTCAACTTAGGCTCATGTTTTGTGGGCAGTTCAACATATTTCTCTACAGGCTTTGTATTCCCCAACCCCAGGGAACGACAAAACTTAAAAAAAATTGTCTTCAAAGCTCCCGGAACTTTCCCAAGCTCCCATTGCAGCTCCCGCTGAAAAGGGAACGTTCCCATATAGTTCCAAAGCTCCCAAGAGCACGGGAACCATTGGAATGGGTTTCCCAACTCTTAGAAGCGGTTCCCGTGTAACAAAGAATATGTGTTTACATTGACGTCTCTGGAGCCCTTCCAGAAGCCATAAAATTGATATTCAAGGATGAAGTATGGCTCCAAAGCATTGATTATGAACACATCCCCTTTCGGTGTAGGAAGTGCCATGAGCATGGACACCTCTTCAGGGAGTGTCCGCAAAACAAAATGCCTCAAAACACTGAGCAGGCTAGCAAGAAAAAGGATAGCGAGGGCTTCACCAAAGTAAACACAAGGAATAAAAACAGCAGGAAAACTAACACAAAGAAGGAACAACAACAGGCAGCCAACTTGAACCAATTTGAGGCTCTGAATAATTCACAAGGACAACCACTATTGAGCAACCCAATAGAGGAGGAGGCTAGAGATGATAAGCAAAGTGCAGCAAACCAGAGGCAAGAGGATAGCCATTTGGATCACAGCAACAAGGAAGATGAGAACTCACAAGAAGACATAGAAATGGAGCAAGTATTGGTGGATGCAACCCCGGAGGAAAGTGCAATAGAAGAAGCACTGGAAGGAGTCGACCTCTTATCAATAGCAGAGGAATGGAAGAAAAATGGACTGACGGCAATCCCAGAAGACCAAATTCAGAAAATAGAAGGAGCCTATCTCCTTCAAGAAGAACTAAAGCAAAGCTCAAGTCAACCATCATCTGGAAACAACGCAACTAAAGGCATTCTGGTAAACATAACAACGGGAAAATACAGCCCAAAAGGCCCAAGTCGCAAAAGGGGAAGGAAAACCACCAGCCAGCTTCTTCAAGAACTTGGCGCCAAACTCATCAACGAAGGAAAGGTAAAGGCCCTAGCCCTAACTCCCACTCTTTACCAATGAATTGCATCTCTTGGAATATCAGAGGACTTAATGGTCCAGGAAAGAAAAGAATCTTGAAAAATAGACTCCTAGTTGATAAACCAGATATCCTTCTTATTCAAGAAACCAAACTTGAGTTAGCTCACCTCACTCTCCTGCAAAAAAAATGCTTCAAGCAATACAGTTACATAGCCAATTCTGCCACTAGATCAGGAGGAGGAATAATGACCATGTGGAAAAGCTCGTTGTATGATCTCACCTCCTCCATTGCTACAAAACACTCCATAACCACTGTCTTGAAAATCATTGGCACCAATGAGAGCATATGTGTTACCAATATCTATGCCCCCCACAGAGCGGTGGAACGAATCAAGATGCTTCAGAGTATATCCAAACTTGTGGATTCCATCCAACTACCTTTTAAATCATCGCAGGGGACTTCAACATGGTAATTAATCTCGGGGAACAAAGGGAGGTGAAGCCTTTCATTCCACCATAGAAGGCCTCAGTCTAATTGATATCCCAACGAATAATGGCACCTTCACTTGGAATAATAGAAGAGGGGGAGAAAGACAAATAGCTTCTAGGCTTGATCGATTCCTCCTTTCAGAAGAAATCTATCTCACCTCCTGGGAAACGGAAGCAAGAATTCTCCCACAATCTGGATCAGACCATTGGCCGATATCCTTGAAGCTTCACATCTCCCCTGGCCTGAAAAATAGGCCATTCGAACCCTTTTGGCTGGAGCACCTGGATTTCATGGGAAAAATGAAAGAATGGTGGAGATTTCCGATGCCAATAACCAGAAATAAGATGTACAAATTTCAGCAGAAATTGAAATACATCAAAGAGGAAATAAAAAAATGGAACAAGGAAACTTTTGGCAACATCTTCACTGACAAAAGTGATCCGAATGGAAAATGGCATCAACCCATGGTACTCATCCACCCATATTATTCATCGACCCATGGAATTGACCCATGGTATTGTAAATGGCATCCGCCCGTGGTATTGTAAAATCCACCCATGGTATTCATTCACCCATGGAATTGACCCGTGGTATTGTAAATGGCATCTGCCCGTAGTATTGTAACTGGAAAAATACTATGAGTAACAAGTCACATTTTGTAAAAGGACAGATTGTCCGCCACAATGTAGCCCTTACAGTTATTATCGGTTTTAATATAAATTTTCTTTGTGGTTTTGTTTATTGGGCATTCTCCTCTTTTTTCTTCTAGCATTGCAAGTTTTCAGATCTTGGGGGTCTCTCCTCCCAAGATCCATTTCAATCTTTTAGATCTTGGGGGCCTCCTCCCAAGATCCAGATCAGTGGTATCAGAGCAGGTTATGATTCCATGGGCGGCGACTTTGCAGATCAGATCTGAAACATTTGGTACAAAATTTACAAAAACAAATACCAGATCTGGATTCCTCTCGAAAAATCACCCAATTTCAAAAAAAAATGGGTCGAATCGGAGTTCGGATGTGGGAGATATCGCTGATTTAAAATCAGTTATTTTATCAGAATTTTTGTGACGGCGGAACTGTTGCAGCACGAATCTGAGATCTCATAGTGTCCAGATAAGGATTTCCAACTCATGGGAAGATGCAAAATGATCCTTCTGCTTCTAAAAATAGGTTATAATAAATATTCTGAGTTATATTGGCCGAGTTATGTCCATTTTAATTTTGGAGCAGCATTTGAAGTGGGTTCCCATTGGAGACGTGCCCTCCCACCCCACTTTAGTAGGCACCTGCTTCACATTCATCAGTTTCAGCATAGCAGCATTCGGCTTGGGTTATTTGGAGATGTCTCCTCCCACCCCAGGCTATGTAGGCACCTACTACTTCATCAACAACCAACATCACGGTTATGGGTCAACCGCATAAAATCCTTGTCATCGAAGTCCATTTGCTAGGCCGCACACTGTCAAAATCACAGTTGGTCACAAGCATTACAGGGTATCTCTATCCTCGGATCTTCGTTACCAGGGTTTTGGGTTAACCACATAAAACCCTTATCTTCAGTGGATCTTCATATTCAACAAAGGCTTCGCAGGAGGGAACTGTACGCAATGGGGACCATTGCTTCTTAAGGAGGGAGGAATGATCCGAATGGAAAATGGCATCAACCCATGGTACTCATCCACCCATATTATTCATCGACCCATGGTATTGTAAATGGCATCCGCCCGTGGTATTGTAAAATCCACCGATGGGATTCATTCACCCATGGAATTGACTCGTGGTATTGTAAAATCCACCCGTGGTATTCATTCACCCATGGAATTGACCCGTGGTATTGTAACTGGAAAAATACTATAAGTAACAAGTCACATTTTGTAAAAGGACAGATTGTCCGCCACAATGTAGCCCTTACAGTTATTATCGGTTTTAATATAAATTTTCTTTGTGGTTTTGTTTATTAGGCATTCTCCTCTTTTTTCTTCTGGCATTGCAAGTTTTCAGATCTTGGGGGTCTCTCCTCCCAAGATCCATTTCAATCTCTTAGATCTTGGGGGCCTCCTCCCAAGATCCGGATCAGTGGCTCAGAGCCACTGATCCGGATCTTGGGAGGAGGCCCCCAAGATCTAAGAGATTGAAATGGATCTTGGGAGGAGAGACCCCCAAGATCTGAAAACTTGAATTGCCAGAAGAAAAAGAGGAGAATGCCCAATAAACAAAAACCACAAAGAAACTTTTTATTAAAACCGATAATAACTGTAAAGGCTACATTGTGGCGGAAAATCTATCCTTTTACAAAATATGACTTGTTACTTATAATATTTTCCAGTTACAATACCACGGGTCAATTCCATGGGTGAATGAATACCACGGGTGGATTTTACAATACCACGGGCGGATTCCATTTACAATACCATGGGTAAATTCCATGGGTCGATGAATAATATGGGTGGATGAGTACCATGGGTTGATGCCATTTTCCATTCGGATCATTCCTCCCTCCTTAAGAAGCAATGGTCCCCATTGCGTAAAGTTCCCTCCTACAAAGCCTTTGTTGAATATGAAGAGCCACTGAAGATAAGGGTTTTATGTGGTTAACCCAAAACCCTGATAAACGAAGATCCGAGGATAGAGATACCCTGTAATGCTTGTGACCAACTGTGATTCTGACAGTGTGCGGCCTAGCAAATGGACTTCGATGACAAGGATTTTATGCGGTTGACCCATAACCATGATGTTGGTTGCTGATGAAGTAGCAGGTGCCTACATAGCCTGGGGTGGGAGGGCACGTCTCCAAATAACCTAAGCCGAATGCTGCTATGTTGAAACTGATGAATGTGAAGCAGGTGCCTACTAAAGTGGGGTGGGAGGGCACGTCTCCAATGGGAACCCACTCCGAATGCTACTCCAGAATTAAAATGGGCATAACTCAATCAATATAACTCAGAATATTTATTATAACCTGTTTTTGGAAGCAGAAGGACCATTTTGCATCTTCCCATGTGATGGAAATCCTTATCTGGACACTCTGAGATCTCAGATTCGCGCTGCAACAGTTCCGCCGTCACAAAAATTCTAATAAAATAGCTGATTTTAAATCAGCGATATCTCCCACATCCAAACTCCGATTCGACCCATTTTTTTTTGAAATTGGGTGATTTTTCGAGAGGAATCCAGATCTAGTATTTGTTTTTGTAAATTTTGTACCAAATGTTTCAGATCTGATCTGCAAAGTCGCCGCCCAAAAAAAAATTCCTGCAAAAAAATGAGAAAAAAATTCTTCCTGCTTGACCCAAGAAAGTGCTCTGTGGAGGTTGTAGCACATGCCTGAAGTTTGTTGAATATTGCTAAAAAATTTGAAACTGAAATATGCATCAAACCCTCATTCCCATGGAATCATAACTTGCTCTGATACCATTGATCCGGATCTTGGGGGGAGGCCCCCAAGATCTAAGAGATTGAAATGGATCTTGGGAGGAGAGACCCCCAAGATCTGAAAACTTGAATTGCCAGAAGAAAAAGAGGAGAATGCCCAATAAACAAAAACCACAAAGAAACTTTTTATTAAAACCGATAATAACTGTAAAGGCTACATTGTGGCGGACAATCTATCCTTTTACAAAATGTGACTTGTTACTTATAGTATTTTCCAGTTACAATACCATGGGTCAATTCCATGGGTGAATGAATACCATGGGTGGATTTTACAATACCACGGACGGATTCCATTTACAATACCATGGGTAAATTCCATGGTTCGATGAATAATATGGGTGGATGAGTACCATGGGTTGATGCCATTTTCCATTCGGATCAAAAAAGAACCTGAAGCTTAAAATGGAAATCCTCTAGCAACAAATTATCAATGATGGTATCACAAAACAAAGAAAAAAAGAAGAGCTCAATCTCCAACAAAATTGGGAGGAAAGGGTTTCACAGGAAGAGAAACTCTAGCATCAAAAATCTCGAATAAACTGGCTAAAGTGTGGGGAAAGAAACTCTGCTTTCTTCCATCGATCGATGATCCAACACAGAAGACACAATAGAGTTCTGGCCCTAAAGAACAGAGAAGGAAACCTTATCCATTCTCATGAGGATATGGCAGAGGAACTAAATCAGTACTTCAACACTCTCCTCACAGAGCCCAGGATTGATCGGGCAAGGGATATTCAAAAAATAACTAACAACATCCCAGAGATCCTCACTGAGGAACACAATAAAATGCTTCTGAGGAAAGTCTCACTGCAAGAGGTGGAGGAAGTTGTCATGAATATGCCCACTGGTAAAGCGCCTGGTCTGGATGGGTTCACCATTGACTTCTACAAAGCTTGTTGGCCCATGTTAAATAATGAGGTCCATGCCCTGGTGGAGGAGTCCAGAATCCAAAAATCCGTTCTAAAAGCTCTCAATGCCACCTTTCTCACTCTAATCCCCAAAGGTGACAATGCTGACTCCCAGGACAAATTTCGACCTATAGCCCTCTGCAATGTCATTTACAAGATCATCTCTAAAGTATTGGCTAACAGATTAAAAACCATCCTGCCTCTCTTGATCTCCCAACACCAAACTGGCTATGTGGAAGGAAGGCAAATCATGGATAGCATCATTCTTTCCCACGAATTAATCCACTCTCTCAAAGTTCAAAGGAAGCCTAGAATGATGATCCAATTGGACATGTCCAAGGCTTTCGACAAAATCAATTGGGTTTACATGAAAGAGGTCCTGGCAGCTTTTGGGTTTCACAAAGATTGTATAAAATGGATTATGGCGATGGTCTCAGGGGCTTTTTTCTCGATTCTCCTGAACGGATCCCCATCTCAGCCCTTCAAGAGGCATCCGACAGGGGGATCCTATCTCTCCCTTTCTTTTTGTCATAATGGCAAAGGGGCTCAGCAGATCTATCACCACAGCCTCTTCATCCAATGCTCTTTCTAGCCTCAAGCTTTATCCCACCGCTCCTCCCTCCACTCATCAGCAATTTGTGGACAATACCTTGCTAATGGGTCTCCCCACCATAAAAGAAGCCTCAACCTTTAAAGCCATTCTCTCTGGTTTCTCTATTGCCTCTGGCACCTCAATAAATCTAGAAAAATCCAAATTATTCTTCTTCAACACCCCTTTGGCTATCCAAAAAAATATCGCCAGAATCTTAGAATTCCAAAGAAGCAACCTTGTTAAGTTATGGTATGTTCTATGCTTATAACAGTTTACTTCTTTTTCTTATTATATTCCACAGATTAGCAATCACATGTACATAAAGTAAAGTGCAGATAGAACATTAAACGATCGACAGAAAACAAGCCAAGACAAGAGACACAAGTTGTGGCGGCTAGCCAGGGACAAACCCCACAATGTGTGGGGAAACCCTTTGATCACTTCTTTTATCTTCAATAATTCAGCAGAGAGAAATAGTACAATAAATCTGATTCATATCAGCAGTAGCAAACCCTAGATCAGCAGCATCAACATTAGCGGCTTCATCATCAAACTAGGGCAGACGATATCTCACAAACCGACTGTTGGATCGGCTTGATTCCACCATCAAAAGTTGCAGCTTCCAGAGGAGGTTCAGATGAACCTACAGCGCAGTTCAGATGAGAAGATCTTCTAGTCCACGCAAGTCAAACTTTACTTCTGCAGTTGCAGCTTCAGTTTCGGTAGCTTCCGGCTTCAAACTAGGGCAGTCGATATCTTGCAAACCGTCCGTCGGATTGACTTTATTCCACCACCAAAAGTTGCGGCTTTCAGAGGAGGTTCAAATGAGCCTACAACACAGTTCAGATGAGGAGATCTTCTAGTCCACACAGGTCAATCTTTATTTCTGCAGTTGCAGCTTCAGTTTCAGCAGCTTCCGGCTTCACATGTGTGAGGGAGAGACCCTTTTCTGCGCAGTAGAGAGAGAGAGAGAGATGTGATGAGATGAGTGAGTGTAAATGAGGAAAAGTCCTCTTGAATTTATACACAACTGATGATGTTTGAATAGATGCGACTGTTGGGCTTCTGAGCCTACATGAGTTGTAGGTCGGCTTGATAATAATTCCATAATCAAAATAAATTCATATCTCCATGAATACTTATCGGAATCGGATGATCTTTATATCAATCCTACACCTCTCGACGAAAGGAATCTAATAAAAATATTATCAGCCATGAATAAGATGACCCATGTGAAGTTTTGCCCTAGTTGCCAATTTTAACACTCTCTCTCAACTAGGGAGAACTTCATCTGCAATCTGTCTATTGGTCGTTACTATTCATCCATCAAATGCACTACCCTGTACAGCCTGACCCTTGCCATGCTCTGCTCTATTCTGCCTGTTCTGCTTTGTCTTGTTCTGCCCTGTACTGATCTGTATGGCTCTGCTCTGTTATGCGCTTGCATTGTTCTGTTCTGCTCTGCTTTTGTCCGAATTATGAAGAAGAAGAAATGATCGAGGATGTATCATACTGACTCAAAGTCAGTCTCAGAGTATGTACCACTAGTCCCAAACCAGTCTCAACCAACCCGAAGTCAGCGTCATAGTGAGTACAGCTCCACTGGTCTCAGAGTGTGTACCACTGGTCCCAGACCAGTCTCAACTGACCCGAAGTCAGCTTCATAGTAAGTACCACTCCTACCATTGGTCCCAGACCAATATCGCAGTCTCAAAGAGTGTACCACTGGTCCCAGACCAGTCTCAACCGACCCGAAGTCAGCGTCATAGTATGTACCACTATCACTGGTCCCAGACCAGTACTGCACTAACACGAAGTCAGTCTCAGAGTATGTACCACTGGTCCCAGACCAATCTCAACCAACCTGAAGTCAGTGTCATAGTATGGTACAACTCCTACCACTGGTCCCAGACCAGTATCATTGATCCCAGATCAATGGAGGTCATCCTGGCGTAGGGAGTACGGTAGATACAGCGATGCGTCCATCAGTACTACTATGGTCCCTAACTTCATTTTCCTGCTCATTGATCAGATGAGAGGTACTTCCCATGAGTCCCAAACTGCATGGGTAGGTTGCCTCGACAGGAGAACTAATCAATCCTGTCCTCACAGGAGAACACATCAATCCTGCTACAATCGCCATGGAGAACACATCAATCCAGGCCGCCCTGGAGAACACCTCAATCCAGGCCTCACAAGAGAACAAATTAATCCTGCTACAATCGCCACGGAGAACACATCAATCCAGGCCTCACAGGAGAACACATCAATCCTGCTACAATCGCCATGGAGAACACATCAATCCAGGCCTCACAGGAGAACTAATCATCCTACTACACAGGAGAGCGAATCATCCTGTTCCACAAGAGAGTGAATCATCTTGTCCCACAAGAGAGCGAATCATCTTGTTCCAGTGCACACCACCAGGGGAGGGTGAGTCACCCTGTGGTTGTATGTTGCTCCAGTAAGAACCGCAAGCCCTCAGAGCTCCCAGAGCTCAATGTATGCAACATGTAGGACCCTTGTACAAGGGTTTCTTGACGACTCCAAGTCGTTTGGGAAAATCACAGATTAGATCTTTCCTCGGGGCTTTGACAAGGTGTATCGACCTGTACATCATCTTAATGTGATGGATCCTCCTTGCTCATCGACTTACCATATCCCAGATGATGTCTATCTGCTGGAGCAATCGACGAATACAGGATTCCTCAATAATCGAATCCCACCTCTAGTTGTTACAGAGAATCACAGTGGTATGTGTTCAAACAACTCACTGAAGAGCTTCCCCAACCAAGTAGCTTCATACGAGATCATACTCGTAGATATGTATCCGATCTCGGTGGTGCTTATGGCAACCGACTTCTGCTTCTTGCTCATCCATTATATCGAAGCAGAATCCAAAGAGAAACAACACTAAAAAGTGCTCCAGTGATCCTCCACAGTACCTGCCTAATTAGCATTCGAATAATCATGCAGTTTCATATTTCCGACAGTGTATTTCAATCCATGAGAGATTGTATCCTGAAGACATCTCAAAAGATTCTTGGCACCAATCTAGTGAAGCTCAACCAAATATGAGCTCACAATGCTAACTGCAAAACATATGTTCGGACGGAGGTTCACCAAGAACATTAACGCGAATGAGTTTTTGAAACTCGGAGGCATTTCCCAAATCTGGTCCGACATCACTACCATATAACTTCTGAAAGTTAAGATCCTCTAAGTAGTCACAGGCTTGCAGTCCACCATACCAAATCTTTTTAGAATCTTCACCACATATTTTCCTTGAGATAGGAAAATTTCCCTTGGCTTCTGCCACACTTCAAGTCCTTGGTTCTTCATTTCAAATACAGAAGCCAACTCCCTCTTACATTTGTGAATGAGAGGGTCTGCACCTGTTAGAAAGAGGTCATCCACATACAGCACCTGTATGAGAGGCTTGTCATCTTCAACCTTAAAGTAAAGGTTAGGATCGGCTTCACTTCTAGTGAATCCCATCTTCATCAAGTAGCTATCGATCCTCTCATACCATGCTTAGGGTGCTTGCTTCAGCCCATAGAGAGCCTTCTTCAACCTGCATACATGAGATTTTCGATCATAAATCTCAAATCCTTCGGGTTGCTCCACATAGACCTCTTCTTTGATCGAACCGTGCAAGAACGCGGTCTTGACATCCATCTGATGTAGGTTCCATCCTTGTGAAGCCACAAGGGCTATGATCAAGCGGATGGTCATATATCTGGCAACAGGTGCAAATATCACATCATAGTCTATACCTTCCTTCTGGGAGAAACCACGAGCAACAAAACGAGCCTTATACTATTCCGTACTTCCATCTGCTGCAGCTTTATCTTGTAAAGCCATTTTGAAGTAACAATTGTCTTGTCCTGGGGTCTGGGAACTACTTCCCAGACATCATTCTCCATAATGGTCATAGCATCCTTCCAAACTTGATGCTTGACGGCATCTGAGAATGATGAAGGCTCATTTTGTATGATCGTGCTCATGATGGTCAGGTATCCCTGATACCTATTAGGTTTCTTACTTTCATGGAAGGTTCCTCGGGGTGTAGCATGTCCTTCAACATCATCAAGTATCCCCCTAAGCCATGAAGGCCTCTTCCTAGAAGAGGAAGGCTCAGGTGGATAAATAGGATCCATGGGTTCCTCCACATCAGGCATTATTACATCATCTACCCATAGAGAAAGCGTCCACAATCGTACGGTTCTTCCTTTTCGACACACCATTCTGCTCAGGAGCATGTGGTGTAGTAGTCTCCCTCTTAATGCCAGCCTCAGATATGCCTGAGTGAACCAACTGTAATATATCGGAGGTCTTGCTTAGGCTTGAGGGGAATGGTCCCCTTTTGAGCTTTCCTTCAGCACATCCCGGACATACACATTCTTTCTCTACTCGGAATTCGGGCATCCCTATCACCATTTGTCTTACACCAAGTAGAGCTTTATAATGAAGGGGGGCAAACCTCCGATGCCAAATTTCGGACTGAAGAGATGTGTCATAAGACATGACACCTAGCGGACTTCAATTGACCTGATATAATGAATCAACACGAAACCCAAGAGTAAAGGCATCTTTAACATTATTTTTCCATATATGTACCTTGCCATTGCTGAAGGTTACCCTGTAGCCCTTGTCTTCCATTGCCGAGATGGACACCGGGTTCTTTTTGAGGTCAGGTGCATTTAATACATCCTGGAATTTCTAGCCTTCTTGAATGGTTGTCCTCTTCCCTGATTCCCAGCTCTCCTCTTACCTTTGCTATTGAATTTGTCATTCTATTGATTTCCATCAGAGGGATTTTGATCATCATCCCGGTGTGAGTCCTTTCTATCAGGGAACTCCCTTCCATAGTGACCTACTTTATCGCAGATGTAACATCGTCCTTTTCTTCCACCCTTAGGTCCAACCTTTACTTTTGATTTAGTCCCAGAATTATTTCTTTTCTTAGCATGAGAAGAAAAAGCAGCAGGAGGACCTTTAGGCATGAGCATTTCTTGCTCTTCTACCTTTGTTTCTTCTTGAATGCATCTAGCCATAAATTCCTCGAAACCAGGAATTACATTATTGTTCAGGAGAGTAGTCCTGAACACGTACCATTCGGATGGTAATCCTCTAAGAGTTGTGAGTGCCATTTCTCTATCAGTAATAGTCTCCCTAATAGATAGGAGATCGTTCTTGATCTCGGTGATTCTTAAGAAGTATGCTTGCATACTCTCATCTTTACCCTTCTTGATTTCCCTCAGCTTATTTCTAGGAAACAAAACTTGATTTGCATCATTAACTTTAAATAAACTCACCAGTCTATCGTAGATTTCCTTGGAGGTATCTAGTTCAGAGATGTAGACCACCAAGCGCTTGTCGATAGAGTCCCAGATGATCTTCTTGCTTTAATTTCTCTGTTCTTCCATATGTTCCATGCAGCAGCGGATGCATTTGATGGAAGCTCAACAATATTGCCTCTCACATGGTCCAACACTCCTTGTTCTTCAAGGGTTAGATCAATAGACATCTTCCATCCGTGATAGTTAGCTTTCCAACGGAGCTTGTCTTCAGCAGGAAAGAGTGTTGAGGACCCCATTGTTCTTTTAGGATAGCCTTGCCAATCATCTCTTCGGTGATTGCTCTTGTTCTTGCTCGGGCTTTGTCTTCACCTCATCTCTGATACCATGTTAAGTTATGGTATGTTCTATGCTTATAACAGTTTACTTCTTTTTCTTATTATATTCCACAGATTAGCAATCACATGTACATAAAGTAAAGTGCAAATAGAACATTAAACGATCGGCAGAAAACAAGACAAGACAAGAGACACAAGATGTGGCGGCTAGCCAAGGACAAACCCCACAATGTGTGGGGAAACCCTTTGATCAAATCTTCTTTTATCTTCAATAATTCAGCAGAGAGAAATAGTACAATAAATCTGATTCATATCAGCAGTAGCAAACCCTAGATCAGCAGCATCAGCATTAGCGGCTTCATCATCAAACTAGGGCAGACGATATCTCACAAACCAACCGTTGGATCGGCTTGATTCCACCACCAAAAGTTGTGGCTTCCAGAGGAGGTTCAGATGAACCTACAGCGCAGTTCAGATGAGGAGATCTTCTAGTCCACGTAGGTCAAACTTTACTTCTGCAGTTGCAGCTTCAGTTTCGGCAGCTTCCGACTTCAAACTAGGGCAGTCGATATCTTGCAAACCGTCCATCGAATTGACTTGATTCCACCACCAAAAGTTGCGGCTTTCAGAGGAGGTTCAGATGAACCTACAGCGCAATTCAGATGAGGAGATCTTCTAGTCCACACAGGTCAATCTTTACTTCTGTAGTTGCAGCTTCAGTTTCAGTAGCTTCCGGCTTCACATGTGTGAGGGAGAGACCCTTTTCTGCGCAGTAGAGAAGAGACTCTTTTCTGCGCAGTAGAGAGAGAGAGATGTGATGAGATGAGTGAGTGCAAATGAGGAAAAGTCCTCTTGTATTTATACACAACTGATGATGTTTGAATAGATGCGACTGTTGGGCTTCTGAGCCTACATGAGTTGTAGGTCGGCTTGATAATAATTCCATAATCAAAATAAATTCATATCTCCATGAATACTTATAGGAATCGAATGATCTTTATATCAATCCTACACCTCTCGACGAAAGGAATCTAATAAAAATATTATCAGCCATGAATAAGATGACCCACATGAAGTTTTGCCCTAGTTGCCAATTTTAACAAACCTCCCCTCCAGATACCTTGGTGTCCCTCTCACTAACAAGCCCATGGCTCACTCTACTTGGGAAGCTCTTATCATCAAGATGGAAAAAAGGCTTGCCAATTGGACTTTCAGATCTCTAAATCTGGCAGGTCGCTTGGTATTAGTAAAATCAGTGCTACAGGTTATTCCACATTATTTGTACTCGGCCTTGGCAGCCCCCAAATCAATCTCCAATACTATCAGAAATCTCTAGAGGAACTTCCTGTGGAGAGGTTCGGAAAAGAAGCAAAAGTGGGCATTGGTGGCTTGGGAAAAAGTGTGTAAACCCAAAAAATAAGGCGGTCTCGGCCTCAGGGACCCTGAGATCTTAGGAAAGGCCTTGGGCGCCAAAACACTGTGGCATTGGTTAGTAAACCCAAATTCCCCCTGGGGTGTTCTTTGGAAGGCGAAATATGTCCCTACCCACTCGCAGGAACATATCATCAGGCTCAATGGGAGCATAAAAGGTTCTGTCATATGGAACCAAGCATGGGACAACAGAGCAATCATCCAAAAACACAGTTTCTGGGAGGTGGGAAATGGGGACAAGGCCCTCTTTTGGGAAGATGCCTAGCAGCAAAGGCCAGACCTTGCAAAGGATCAATTCAGACAGATTAGGATTGGCATGCAAAATAGGGGCAAAATCAGGGTAAGTCAATATTGGAAAACCAGCAATGGAAGTGACAAGTGGAGAGAATGGTTAGATGAAAAAGAGTGGGAACCCCCAATCAACCCTCAGGTGTGGCAGGAGCTCTCGACCGAACTCCAAAAAGACAAATTCAATATGATACCTCTGAGGACAAGCTTAGATGGGGTAAGAACCCGACAGGGAACTTTAATTTAAAGGAAGCTTACAACTACACCGCTCTCCATGACCAATAAATCTCGAATAAACTGGATAAAGTGTGGGGAGAGAAACTCTGCTTTCTTCCATCGATCGATGATCCATCACAGAAAACACAATAGAGTTCTGGCCCTAAAGAACAGAGAAGGAAACCTTATCCATTCTCATGAGGATATGGCAGAGGAACTAAATCAGTACTTCAGCACTCTCCTCACAGAGCCCAGGATTGATTGGGCAAGGGATATTCAAAAAATAACTAACAACAGCCCAGAGATCCTCACTGAGGAACACAATAAAATCCTTCTGAGGAAAGTCTCACTGCAAGAGGTGGAGGAAGTTGTCATGAATATGCCCACTGGTAAAACGCCTGGTCCGGATGGGTTCAGCATTGACTTCTACAAAGCTTATTGGCCCATGTTAAATAATGAGGTCCATGCCCTGGTGGAGGAGTCCAGAATCCAATATGATAGCTCTCAGGACAAGCTTAGATGGGGTAAGAACCCGACAGGGAACTTTAATTTAAAGGAAGCTTACAACTACACCGCTCTCCATGACCAACATCAATCGAAGCAAAAATGGAAATCTCTGTGGGAAAGAAAACACTAGCCAAAAATCACCATTTTTCTTTGGCTCATAATTCACAAAAAGATTCTTACATGGGACAATCTAAGGAAAAAAGGATTCATCGGCCCCTCCAGATGCAACCTATGTCAGCTAAAGGAAGAAACAACAAATCACTTGATGAATGAGTGCCCCTACGCGAACAAGCTATGGAATTGGGTGTATCTAGTTTTCAAGGCCTCGGATCGGGACCCCTCCTCAATTCTCAATACCATTGAAAATTGGAGACCCTCCCTTTCCCCCAATCCTCTAGTGAACAAGGCTTGGAACATTTCTCCAGGAATCATATGTTGGGCACTGTGGAAGGAAAGAAATGCTAGAATTTTCAGAGGAACATCCCTTCAGGAAGAAGTTGTTCTTTCCATCGTCAAGAAAACAATCCGGGAAACAGTGGCATCCTCTTCTCTCCATTGCCCCTCCGACCCTCCAAGCAGTTCGGATTTGAGCATTCTCACCCTTCTTGATCTTCATCTCACCCACTTCTCCAATGCCTCAACCATTTCGAGAAATCGGGGCCTAGCTGTCAACTGGTCTCCCCCGGAGACAGGCACCATCAAACTCAATTACGATGGGGCAGCAAAAGGCAACCTAGGCAGAGCTGGCTTTGGGGGAGTCTTCAGGAACTCTCAAGGGGAAATCCTTAGGCTCTATGAGGGAAACATTGGCACCTCTACCAACAATGTTGTCGAACTTCATGCTCTGGAACACGGGCTCGACATTGCTAAACTCCACAATTTGACCCCACTAATCATAGAAGGAGACTTGACCCTGGCAACTCAGGCCAACCGAAAACTTCAGCAGGGTTTGGATGTCGCCAAGGTGTCAGACAATTGGTGGTTGAATAAAATCCTTCAAAGAATAAAAAATAATATCGAAAGCATGAATGGGCTTCACTTCCAAGCTGTCAGACGCGATGGTAATAGTCTGGCAAACAGGTTGGCAAATGAAAGCACGGCAGGCAACTACTGTCTGTGGTCGAGGGCCTGGAATGACCTGGAGCAAGGCAATCTCTGTCAGCAATGTGAAACCATAAATGCAAAGGACAACAGAAATAACGAGCATTAACAGTTCGGAGATCTCCAGTCTCATCAATGATGAATTATGTCGTTCAGATGATTGCAGTACTACGGGAATCTGCCCCGTGCCGCTTTCCCTATGACAGTCGTGCCAAAGAAGCCTTTCGCTGCTCTGCTCTCCCTCGGGGCCGCCGTCCTTCTCTCCTATCAACCTAGCTCGGTACCACCACCCACCTCTGGTACCTCACATAATTTTCCTTCATTCCCCTGACCTCTCTGCCCCTCGAGGCTCTCCCGCCCCTATGAATACCCCCTCTCACCTTCTCCTCCCTATCACCTAGCTTGCTCTTGCGCCCTGTTTTTCCTGCTTCCCCTCCGCTGAAAGCTTGTTGTCCATCCCTCCCTCTCTCATGGCCCGCAAGCGCAGTTCCAGTTTGGCTCCTAGTCGGGGGTGTGGTCGTGGCCGCGATTCCTCCCATTGGAACAATTTAGGCTCCCCTCCCATCACTCGCGCTGAGTCCTCTGCTCAACGAGCTACTTTGAACTACTCTATTGTCGTGAACCCAGAGACGCAGGAGAGAATTGCGAACTTGGAAGCACAGGCCAAAGCTCTTAAGCGAGGTGTTTCCTCAGAAGAAGTTGTTGTTGATTTCACGTGGATCCCTGACCCTACTCTCTCCAGGGCCAGGGAAAATCTCTATACGCGAGCCATTGATCTCTCGTGGCAGATGAAAACTCTCCTCAGCCTGGCAATGCAGGAGCAGGCTGAGCTTTCAAAGGTGATGGAGGATAAAACTGACAACCTCACTGATAAATTTGTTGTGTATGTGGAGTCAGTCCACCATTGCCACTTCATCACTAGAGACTCTCCCCACTATATTGTGTTGAAGAAACGGGCCACTGCAAAGATTCGCTCGTCGGGCGACCGCTCCCCTAGCGTCAAAAAGGAAGTTGTTGGAGCCTCTTCCAGTCATCCAACTGCCATGGCACCGCAAGAAGGCAGCACCCAAGAGCAGCCGATTAGCCTGGATGATGACCCAAAAGAAGCTAACCCTTAAAGTTCAAGGCAGGTTCCTTTTTGTTCCCTCACCCTCTCAGGCTCGCGGTCGCCGCCAAGCACATAGCGGCAAGCACGGCACAGGAAATAAAGGCCTTTGGAACAGACATCATTTGTTCAACATTACCATCTGGTTTTTTGGAGTCAGACTCAATTCTGCTTTTTGTAGTTTTCTCTGTTCTGACAATTGAAATCTTCTCAGAAAACACAGCTTTTCTTTTTGCAAAGCTTCATTGTAAATCTGTCACTATGGTTGCCAAAATGGCCAGGGTTTTTGGCTCTTGTGCTGGAGAGATCTTCTTGCACAACCCAACTCTTGTAAATACAGATTTTTTTACAGTAATATAATCTATCTTATTCACAAAATAATAATAATAATAATAAACAAACAAACAAACAAAAATCATTGTTGTATGTGATCAACCTCCATGGTCTTAATCATGCTCTGCAACTTATCCTCAATGGCTTTCATTTGATTGGAATGCTTATCTTTAATAGCATTGATTTCCTTGGCATGATTTTCCTCCATGGTGATCAAATGGTCTTGCATGGTGGTCATCTAATTAGAATGATTAGTTTCCAAGATTTTTAGCTCCTCAGTGTGTTTTTCTTCTCTAGTTAATAACATGTTCTAAAGAAATATTTCATTGGCTTCCATGTCCTCCATCATTCTACTATCATCTTCTTGAATAGAATTCATTTCTTTCTTAAGATTTGCTTTTATGGAACTTAGCTCCTCAACATGTTCCTCTTCTATGGTATCCACCATGTTCTGAAAGTTGATCCTTTGATTATATTGAGCAACTTCCATTGCTTGTAATCTGTTTCCCATGGAAGTCATTTCTCTGGCATGATCTGCTATTAGTTTTGCTTGACTAGACTGCATGTCTTTGATCATTTGAGTTAATTCCTTAACAAGACACTTATCATTTTCCTTTTCATTGTCAAAATGATTAATCTGGTTACTGGTCCCTGCCTCTGTACTATCGAAAATTCTTCTTGCGATGGCACAAGTGGATTCATCATGACAGTGATTACAATATCTACAATATGGCACATCCTCTTGATCACTAACATGGTGTAATTGATTCTCTTGCATCTTCTTTATGAGATTCTGCATATCAGCAAATTGTTTATCCTCCTTAACTTGTATTCTTTTAACGATCTCTATTAATTCTTTAACCTTGTTTTCCTCTTCTAGAGGGTCATGAGGATAACCTTGAGTGTTAGTACAACGAAAAGGGACAGACAAGTCATCCATGATGACTTGCTTAAGGGGAAAGGGAAGCTAATGGATGTCAGAGAGAGAGATTTGTGTTCAAGAAAATCAAGAGATCCACAAGAAGCGAGCCTCTAGCAGAAATTCTTGCAAAAAATGAAAGAAGTGGAGTCACCACTTGAACATGAATCTGTCTCCAAAATCCAGAAGGCAAAAACCGAAAAGTTAGTTAGGGAAAAGCAGGTGGATGTCAAGGAAGGCTTCATGTTTGAGAAAAATAAATGCTTACTAGAATGTAATTTGTTTAACCGAGCTCTAAGAGCGGGGTCAACCAAGCTACCAGGATTCTTTCTAATGTAAGCTTTTGTGAATGGATGAAACAGTGGAGTCGCCACCCAAACAGGAAATGACCCAAATGTCCAGGTGCTAAAGTGCAGATAGAGTAGTGAATAAGGCGATAAGATGATTAGTGAATGCGGTGTGATGAAAATGGCTTAGAGGATTATGAAGATTAATGAGAATGTCGTCAACACCAAAGTCCAATAAATTGGTCCCCAGCAATGGCACCAAAAAATGTTGTCGCCCGCACTGCAAAGGCACCGCGACAACGCTCAGGGCGGGGGTTGTCACTTTAATCTTCGCCCACTCCGTTCTAGTTGTCTCCCATCACCAAGCTATGGGGGGTAGTCCCTATGGAATGAAGTGGAGGAAAGCAAGTTGAGAATCAACTTACTTGGGAGACACGGACAAGTGGCCTAGCCACTTGGTTGAAATTAAGCAAGATTATTGATTAAATTAGATTTTCTATTATGAAACCAGTGCCTTAATGGAGTCACAAATTCTTGCTTCTTATGAATTGGAACTAAATGACCAGATGGACACCCACTGCTTGAAGGATTGACTAACCTATATGATATGCAAAGCCTAGGACTTATGTCAAATGTTGTGATCTTGGTAAATTTTAGTTAAATGCCTAGTCTAAGTGTAACATTTCTTTAACTATTTTGAAGTTGGGCTTCAAGGTAGGTTGTGGGAAGGAGGCTAACAGGAAGTAGGCTAGGGCCTGATTAACGATACCTTCTGTTAGGCTTCTATCACCTGATGCCTCTGACGCTGCAGAGACTGTGGCTCTGACGACTACAAGGTCACCGTGTTAACCACCGAAGAGTTGTTAAGGCCCCTCAAGCTAAATAAGAAGGGTTGTCCTATATCTCTATCAACGTAGCTTATGCTACGAGGTAAATTATTAATGCAAATCTAGATCTAGTATGCTTATGCAAAAGATTATGAGTGATATTTATCTTGAGTTAATATTTTCTTATCTTGAGAGATGAACTCGTGAGATTTTAGTAAGTGACAAAGTGCAAGATCAGTGCAAATCTCAGAGGGAGTTTCAACGATATTACAATGATAAATTTCGGCAACATAAGGAGGATTTGATAAAGCAAAAATATTCATTTGAAGACTATTCGAAGTTTGTCTGAAGAAAGCACTCTTTGAGTACAAGGAACCAGCTTAAAAGAAATCAAGTAAGTATTGTCACTACAATAAGTCTAATAAAACCGGAGGTATGTAAACACAAGGTACGTATGTTCATAAGCTTTTAGATTTTCAATGTATCTAATATTAAAGGGTTTACGAGTAATCTAGGATTTCAAGCAAAAGTCCTTAATTGAAAGAAGGAATAACTTTTCAAAGGATTCCATCCTCCATGGTTATGTAGGAGATCTAACTTGAGAAATTAAATCATGTTCTTGGTATCACATGTTCTACTTGAAAGTATGTATTACAGGTATAAAATATCATGGCTTAATACAAAGAGAACACTTCCTACAAGGTTTGTCGAGGAACATCTCCAGGTATGTCTTAGACTATACACTTAAAAGTACGTTCATCTTATTTTTGAAATTTGTGTTACATTACTAACATTGTTATGTCTAGCTGTATTGAATCATAAAGATTCTTGTTTAGGGTGATTCATCATTTGATAAATCTACCCTCCTTACATCCTTGATTGTTTTTATAGAACCCTTGAAAGGTTCTCTGGAAAACCCTAACTTAAGAGTATGCTAATGATAATGTGTGAAACCCTAGCTTGCTTAGGGTTATTGGGAAATGCTACCTGAAGTTTTTAATGATGATGTTGTGTTTGGGGTTTTGGTATGGTCATGAAAAACCTAACTTGTTAGGGTTGAATGATGTTGTCTGAGATCCCAGTATCCTTAGAGCTCAATCTCCTAACTTTTTAAAAAGAGAGTTAAATGACCAAGAATTTGGTTACAAGGTGATAATGACAGGCAGCGTGATAATTTCCAAATTATCGCAATAATTACCTAAGGGAAAATTGTCGCAATATAAACTGACAATATTATCCCCGAGGTTGGCTTTGGCAACATTATCACAATGATTTCGCTAATATAGCGATAACTGCAACATTGCTCTATATCAGATATCTCACAATACAATTATACATATTTTTCTTGTGAGTCAATATGGGTCAAAAGAGCAACATGTAATGAAAACCTTACCTGCTAAAAGTGCTAGAAGCCATTTAAAGCTAAGTCAAGGCTATAAGTTTATAAAGTCTAACTCAATTTAAACAGTTGCCAGCTCATCGCATAGTTGTATCTTTTCTAACCATCAATACAAGAAAACAAGTATGAATACATACATGATGAACTCTATTTAAGTTAAAGAGCCATCAGGAAGAAGAAAATGGAATCTGCAATTTCAATGGCACCTAGGAGTTCTAATTTTATATAAGCAACCTTCACTATTCACAAACTTGAGATGATCTTTCTTCTCTAGCAACTATAAAATTGCTTTCCTCCATCAACTTCAGAACCAAGCCTCTTCAAATCAACATAAAAATGCACATTAGTTTTTAGAGCATAAACCCACAGCATGCCTTGTATTATGTTGGCGAACAAAACAAAAGCTTGACAGAAGATTATTAATGGATAAAAAATAAGAATTTGGCTGCAACTTTAAAATACTAAGTGTGTGATAATAAGATAGTTCCAAATAATTAAAACAAGGCCTTAACTGTAGTACTGCACAAAGACATGAAAATTTAGCCACCCCACAGATTAAGAACATAAAAGACGAGATGAGAAAAGCAAATAATAACAGTTCTTGAAGCAAAAGTAACCCACCATCTGTCTATGGTATGTACTGGGAAAGTTGAAAAATGAGATTCCCTTACTACAATTCAACAGAAGAGCTATTTAGAACATAAAATTACAGTTCTTTACCTGAACTAGTTGTGGCCCAGCAAGTTTTAAAAATGTTGCATTTGTTTGTGCAGCACATGCACGAGCCATGAGTGTTTTTCCAGTTCCTGGAGGCCCATAAAGTAGGACCCCTTTTGGTGGGCGAATACCAAGTTTCTGGAACCTCTCCTTGTGAGTCATTGGCAAGACAATGGCCTCGACCAATTCTGTAATCTGTATCAAGGTATTGACTCATTAGCTTTACTGATTGGCAGAGATGATAAACTATACACTAAATAAAATCCAAGACTTCTCGTATGACACATCATAAGCAAAATGGTAAATAAGTTAACGTGGAGATATTTGACCCCCTCTCCCAAAAAACAAGGAATGTTAGTTCTGTTGTGTAATGAAAATTCAAAATTCAGGAAGGGGCTTAGAACAACCATAAATTTTTCCATTAATTGAATTAATTGGAACAAGTTACACCAGATTCATTACAGCTTCTTATGATATCCTGGAAATTGATTCTGTCAAGGTTAAATCAATGTTACCTTGCTTGAACTTTATATATTTCCATTATTTATTAAAATACATCACAAAGTTCCTATGGAAAAAAGTTCACGGCCTATAATTTGTTTCGATTTTTTCAGAAATTGCTCTATTGGACTTGTCCCAAAAATAAGTGCATGCAAGAACTGAACAGTCATAAAAAATTAATGCCAGAATACGAACAATAGAATTAGAAAAAAAATCCTGTATAGGCTGATAATGAGATATATATGAATACAAAACCTAAACGTTGATTTACTGTAAAGTAATCTTGCATTACATACATTATAAAAGAAATGAAGTGTGTGTTTTTAATTGCAGAATGAAAACATGAACAGCAGAAATACTGTAAAGTAATCTTGCATTACATACATTATAAAAGAAATGAAGTGTGTTGAGGAGAGAAGATGGAGAAATGGGAGGGCACCATAGGTCTCCGTAAGGGTTTTGGTTAACCCTAGTTTTTACTGCAGCCTGTTACCATTACTGCTTGGGTACCCGTAGCCGACAGCTAACAGCATCCATCCCCGTTCCTGGCCCATCTGTCGTTTTCAGGATGTCTTTATCTGCAGGTATATTGGGAGAATCAATGGACACGGAGGAGGTGGATTATACCGAAGACCCACATCCTGATCGCGTTATTTTTGGGTGCCCTAATTTCTTATCTTCGGAAGCCGGCCCTAGCCTCCCGTCGGATCGCTTTCCGCCTAACACATCTCCGGTGGTTGCCTTGCCAGAGCACTGTTCGACATCGCCTATAGTTGGGAATACCTCCCTGTTTTCCTCTGCACTGGACATTCCACCTCTGTCCCCTGGGACCCTTCACATTTTGTCTGCTATCTCGCCTCAGTCGCCCCCTTTCGACCCTAATCCGCCCATTACTTCTATCTTCGCCGCGACGTCTGCAGGTCCCCTACCCTCGGTGGCCCCAAACCCTTCTGTTACTCTCCATTCGCCATCAGGGTGCTTCGAGACTCCGGCGGTCAGGGTTAGATCTGGTAAATCCACCCCTCTGGACGGCTCCCCGGACCCATTAGCGGACCACCCATCTGCTCCTCGTTCGCGGAAGAGAAAATCTAAGTGCGTGAAAGCGACCTCAAAGGACATCTCGATCCGGTTCGGTGAGACCTCGGCTATTGGGGAAGCAGCTATCATGGCTAACACTATTCTGGTCGGTCATGTTCGTGGAAGGGCATATTCGGCCACTCGACTCACTCTATGGGTCAAGGAAATCTGGGGAGGCGTTCTTAAAGAATTACCAGAGGTTCAAGTTTTACCTAGAGGTTGGTTCGCTCTCCATTTTGCAAAAGAGAACTACACAGACTTGGTGCTCGCCAGATACTGGCACATTGAGATGGCACCGGTCCTATTAAAGAGATGGAGCCCTCTCTTTGATCCCGAGAGAGAACAAATTGGGGCCGGTCCATTATGGGTTCGCCTGCCAGGACTCCCTCTTCAGTACTGGTGTGAGGAGGTTTTCATTCGTATAGGGAATGCACTGGGGACATATCTTGATCATGATCGAACCTTCGTGGAATCAAGGAACAGAACCCTTGCTCGTATTCTAGTACACTTGGATACCCGCGAGGGTCTGGAGGAGAAAATTTCACTGCATTGGGGAAACTACACCAGGGTACAGATTCTGGACTACGAGGGGGTTCCTTTTCGATGTCGACGATGCCACAAGGTAGGGCACCTATTCAAGGATTGCCCCCTCAACAAGAAGTCAGAGGATACCCCTATAGCATCTTTTGTACCCTCCAAGACCGTATCACCGGCTACACAGCGTCCTCCTGCACCGGGTCCTACTCCCTCGGCCAACATGTCTCAACAGGCAGCGGTTGCGGCTCGCAGTACTCGCTCGCCACCGGTCACCAGATCTCGGGCAGCTGCAGATGCCACCATTGTTTCGGGTACATCTCTCTCTCCCCCCTGCTCTTGTTTTTCTCTCTGTTCCTCCATGCATGTACCATCCATCTCTGTTGCACAATGCACTTTGCCATCCTCGCCTGTCATTGCACCATCCGCCCCCTCTTTGCATTCCCTATCCTCGCCCTCCACTTCTCCATCTTCATCTCGGGGGTCAAAGTCTCATCACTACAACCTACGTCCTCGCATTATAACCCGAGAATCCCCGTTGTATTTTGCTGGTTTGGGTCTGGCCATACCCGGTACAACCCCCATGACATCTCGGGGGAGAAAATCTGACCTATCAAAGGCTATCCGACGTGCTGGAGTTGAAGTCGCCTCTGGTCGTCAATCTACTCTTGACGGGGTTCTTAGAGCAACGAACACCCCTGCCAGCATTCCCCCATGAAATGCCTTTCCTTTAATTGCAGGGGCATGGCTAGTGCCTCTAAGAAACTAGCCCTGCGTAGACTTTTTGAGATTGTTCCTGTCGACATTATACTTCTTCAAGAAACCCTAGGCCCGGCTGATCTCATATCCGACTCCTTAACCTCTATGTGTCCGGGGTGGAATTTTTCGGCCATAGACTCTACTGGGCGATCAGGTGGCCTTGCGATTGGATACAACCCCAAATCCATCAGAGTACTAGCCTCCTGGGGAGGTCGGGGGTTTATGGGCATAGATCTCTTTTCAGCAGACCTAGGGCACAGCCTTAGGGTTATAAACATTTATGGCCCTTGTCAACAAAGGGAGCATTTCTGGCAACACCTGCTTAGTCTCTCTATTTTCTCTGCTGAGCACATCATCATGGGAGGTGATCTCAATTTCTCCCTTGGCTATGGTGAATCATGGGGATCTATGGCTCAGGTGGACTCGATCACGGGATATATGACTGATCTCCTGGAAAGACACAATCTGATCGATGTCCCTATGAACAAACCTCTCCCCACTTGGCAGAATAGAAGGGTGGGTGAGGCTGCCCTTGCCCGCAGACTTGACAGATTTATCATGAAAGGGACCCTTATACAACAGCTGCACCACTACAAACAATGGGTTGGAGCTGGAGGCATATCGGATCACTCCCCTGTATACCTGGAGATCTCGGGACCTATTCAAAAGCCAAAAGCCCCTTACAAGTTCAATCATGTATGGCTTCAGGACCCATCTTATATTCGGATGGTCTCGGATTTTTGGGTTGCGAATCCGATTGATAGATCAAACTCTTTAGCAAAGGGATTTTGCTCCAATCTATCCCAGCTCAAGCACCTATCCATCAACTGGGCCAGAGAAAAGCACCAGAGGGAAAACTCGGCTCTTCTGCACATAGAATCGGAACTCTGCTCCCTACTGGATGAACGAGGTTTGGGGTTTGTCACTGCTGAAGATAAATCTCACCTGGTGGAGCTTGAAAGCCAGAAGTCACAGATACTAAAAGACAGAGAGGAATCTATTCGCCTTCGAAGCAGAGCTATATGGTTAAAAGCAGGGGATGACAACACCCGATTTTCCACAATTATGCAAAAGGCAGAAAAGTCACAAATACTATCTGGAGCATGCCGAATCCTGAGGGAGGAGTGGCTGACACTTTTAACAAGCTCTCACACTTAGGATCTTCACACTTCAGGAACCTCTACAAAAACCCTCCAGGCTCGACTATTGCTGATATTATAAATATTGCTGGTCACTTCCCCAGATTTGTAAATGGGGATGAAGCAGAGGCTCTATTTGACCCTGTGACTCCTGGGGAGCTTGAGGGCACATTGAAATGGTTCAAAAAGGATAAAAGCCCGGGTCCGGATGGTTGGACCATTGAATTCTACCTTGCTTTCTATGAGTTTCTCAGCCATGACCTGCTAAGGGTAGTGGAGGAATGTCGCGTAACTGGGACCTTGTATAATGCCATCAACTCGACTTTTATCGCTCTTATTCCTAAATCAGACTCCCCATCCTCCTTCAATGATTACAGACCCATTTCTCTGTGCAATTGTCTCTATAAGATCATCTCCAAGATCATTGCAAATCGTCTCTGCCCTATCCTGTCCCGTCATATCGCCCCCCAACAATTTGCTTTCCTTGAACACCGTCAGATTCATGAAGCTATTGGCTCGGCCCAGGAAGCCATCCATTCCATCTGGACCAGACACCAAAAGGCCATCACCCTAAAGATCGATTTGGCAAAGGCATTTGATCGTGTCAGCTGGCTATACATAAAGATGCTCCTTATCCATCTGGGGTTCCCTCACAATTTCATCACTTGGATCATGGCCTGCATCACCACTCCTTTTTTCAGTGTGCTTATAAACGGGTCTGCATCTCATTTTTTCCATTCTGAAAGAGGTCTCAGACAGGGTTGCCCCCTGTCTCCTCTTCTTTTCTTGATCGTCATGGATGGTCTCAGCCGATTGATTGCATCAGCTAAGAGAGATGGTGATCTATGTGGTCTCAAGATATCTGATGACTGCTTCCTCACCCACCTACTGTTTGTGGATGATGTCATTATTTTTCTTGATGGCAGTATCAGGGATTCCCGATCCTTCTCAAAGATCCTCTCCCTTTTCTCATCAGCCACTGGAATGTTAGCAAATAACTCAAAATCTACCATCACTTTCACCCGTACTTCCATCCATGAGTCTCAATTTGCTCACCGTCTGTTTCCTTATTGCATCAATCCTCTAGATCGGGGTCTTAAATACCTGGGGTTCTGGATCAAGCCTGTCAGCCAGAAGATAGCTGATTGGACTTGGCTCGTCTCAAAACTGGAGAAGAGGCTTAACATTTGGAGTCACCGATATTTATCCAGAGCCGGCAGACTTGTATTGATAAAATCTGTTCTTGAGGCTACGCCTGTCTATTGGATGGCCCTCGCCTGGATTCCGAGAAGCATATTGACCAGGCTTCACCAAATATGCAACAGATATTTATGGAATGGGAACCAAGATAAGAGGACATTTGCATGGGTGGGCTGGAATAGGATAGCGTTGCCCAGGAAATGGGGAGGCTGGGGATTAAAAGACCTGCCTTTATTCGCACAGGCTCTTGCAGCAAAAATGGGGTGGACTCTGCTCACGAGACAGAATCTCTGGACCTGCATCTCATATCACAAATATATTTGGCCTATGAATATCATGGAATGGATCCAGCTTCCAAACTGGCCCAAAACTGGCATCTCATCTGTCTGGAAGGCACTTCTTCATTCATTGCATCTCATTAGGGACAATCTGGTTTGGAGAATAAATGATGGTCTTTTGGCTCGCATTGGTTTAGATCCATGGATTGGGAGTGGTGGCAGACATCTGTTATCCCGGAACCTCATACAGCATCTACACTCCCATAAGATTAAGGTCCTAGCAAACATTGCGGATCCTCTCAATTCCACCATATTTGCACAACGATGGAAATCCGCACAACAAATTAATTTGCCACAATGTTGGCACCAAAAATGGAACGATTATATTACAGCGCTTCTTGAATCGCACATCAGGATCAAAGAAGGACCAGATGAACTCATATGGCACCAATTAGACAGTGGTATGTATACTCCTAAGTCGGGCTATCAAGCGCTGATATCACACAAAGTTCCGAATTTGATTACTTTCTGGTGGAGGGCTATTTGGAAGCTCACAGCGCCACCTCGGACCAAATTATTTTTTTGGTGTATATTAAAAGACAGTCCCCACAGGTGAAAATCTCATGCACCGAGCCATCTACGGGCTTACCTAGTGTACACTATGTAAAAATGCAGTTGAATCGACTCCACATCTCTTTTTGAAGTGTACAGCCCTGATGGAACTGTGGCAAAACATATCAAATTCTATCAGTTTTACAGGCACATGGGATGGCAATGACCTAAACAGAGCCTGGGAAAGCTGGTATCACAGAAACAAAGGATCTAAATTACAGAGCCTCCCACTTATAATCTGTTGGTACCTCTGGCTGGCACAGAACCGAAACAAATTTGATGGCAAACCAGTGAGCTGGCCGCACACATCTGCACTAATCATATCGGCGTACAACAATATTCCTAAGCCTCCCCAACCTCGTACCCGAAGGCCTCACAACCCTCCGCACATCGATAAAAATGCCCCTTGGGCATATTTTGATGGTGCAGCCCAACAGCAGGGATGCGGAGGCGGTTTCATCCTTTACATCAGCGAACAACACTACTATAAAGTCCGAATGGGTTTGGGGATTGGCTCAAACAATTTTGCTGAACTCATTACTCTTTGTCATCTCATGCATTTCTTGTTGGGTCATAACTGCATGAACATTCATATATATGGAGATTCGAAGATCATTATACACTAGTTCAATAATATTACTACATGCCACACTCACACACTCAGCAATATATTAGATGAAATAAATAATATGAAGGCTCATTTTAAGGATATCACTTGCAATCATACCTACGGGGAACATAACAGCAGTGCCGACGAACTATCCAAGGCAGCCACGTCACTTCCCCGAGGAGAGTGGCTGATCCAGGAGCAGCGAGGGTCAAATGCATTCCAATATTACCATCGACCCTACATAGACCCTCACTACCACAGGGCGGATAGCACATGAACTGAATAGCTGATAAAATTTTGACAGTTATTGTATAGTTTTGTGTATATATTTTGGACAGAAAGAATATGAATGGCCCTGCATGGCAAATATGTACATAACAACAGAAAGTACTTGAATGAACATCCTGCGTGATGTTTCTGGTAAATATGCTGATATATTTTGATCGCTTGCTGAGCCCTCAGGCTGACAGACTATAGCATATGCATTTGTGCATCTACAATATGTAATTTTTCAAAGTATAATGAGAGATTACGATTTTTCCAGGGGAAAAAAGAAATGAAGTGTGTTTTTTTAATTGCAGAATGAAAACATGAACAGCAGAAACATACTCCTTTTACTTCAATACCTGCTTTTCAAGGCCTCCTATGTCATTGTAATCCTCAGTTGGCTTTTCATCTACTTCCATGGCCTTTACACGAGAATCATACTCCGATGGAAGTGTGTCAAGTATTAAATAGCTGTCTTTATTAACTCCCACTAGATCTCCAGGTTTCAGTTTATCTGGATCTACAAGCCCTACCACAGGCAAAAAGATTGTCTGCAATAACAGATACAAATGAACATATATTAATGTTGCTCAAGAGTAATAAATACAATGACTTCCCAACTAAACATTTAGTGTAATGAAAACTTAAATTGACTGTGAGACACAACAATACCTATCAATTTGGAGCAAATTTTGGGCAAAAACATAACTGATAGAAAACTTGGGCATTTGTTTCTATTGAACACCAACGCACTGACTCATGGAGATTACAACTGTGATTAGTGTCAAAAATTATCATTTTTCCATGGTTGTATTGTATGTGTATTAAAAAGCTGTTTTTTACACAGGTTGTTGAATTTGGTCTCCTTAGATACTGTGTTCAGATTTTCTATCTTTAACATGATTCATAAAGTTATGCTGGTCTTATTCTTTGTGCTGGTCTCATTCTTTTAATTACAATAACACAAGCATGCTGATTAAACTCCATATAGCACATAACAACCTTTAATACCATTATTCAGAAAATTCAACCCCAATGAATTTTGTCATCCTTGGAAGAACATTGATAAAGATGGGTTGGAACATTTAAAAATATCATAATGTAAAACCCAAGAGAATCAACAAGCATTAACCAGGAAAGTTACCAAGCTCAAAAGCTTGAAGTTTAACCTTCATTTTTTTCGCTGTGTCCATTTGGTTTTGCTCATTAATAGCATACGTGAATATATCCACACATGATGCAGTGCCAGACGTTTAAAAGACAAGCAGAATCCAAACACAGACTAATCCAGCAAGAGAGGAAAACCAGAATATATACTCTCATTTTATGAACACAAGTAACAATGTTAAGGGCAGAGCACTAGTACTATATGAAATATCCTCAAGAAGCAACAGAATCAAATACTTCCCCACAGACACCTTTCCAATGATTTTTCTTGAACTTAGGTTGTCCTAGATACAGAAGATGTGTTCAGAGGGATAAAAGGATCAATCTCTTTATAGAAAGCCTAATTGGTGTCTTGCCTAAAAGCTCCTGGTCTCTTGATAGAAAGCTCATATGTTGACCACATTGTAGCAAAGGGAGATGGAACGAAAGATCCCACAAAAACAATTAAATATACCTAGTCCACTATGGAAATCTCAGGAAGCAAGAACCAGAACCTAGGATAAAACTTCTTCAATAATCTCATATTGAGAAAAACACAGCAACAATATATGCAAGACTAACAGCAAAAACAAGCAAGCATCCTTGAAATAGGGAACAAATATTCAATGCACTAGAGGACAAAATACCCAATATATCCAAGGAGATAATGAAATAGACACATTGTAGAGAAAAAAGTTTCTTGTCAGAGAAAAGGGAGATACTAAGAACTAGAATTCTGATTATTTTAGCAACAGGGAGACAAAAAAATGTAAAAAACATATCAAACAGATAGAAGAGACATCAGTCATCTGAGTGAAATTATTCAAATTATCAGGGCTATCAAGATATACTGCCCCGTAGCAGGCCCAAAAGGATGGCATGTGTTAAACTTGAACAGGATCCAGCATTTTGTTTAATAAAGACAACCTCATGAAATATGCAAGGAGAAATAAGGTCAAAGGAATGAAAGATGCAAATACTCGAATCATCATCAATGACATTCATGGTTTATTATTTGACAACAAGAAAACAGCACTAGGACTTATGCTTGGGATGTAAGAGAAAAGCATAAGATAACATAATTTTGGTAATGTCCAACAAAAGATCAAAACGTAAATCAATAGGAGTGCCCTGTTGACCACTTCGTGTCAACGACACTATAGCAGTATACCCCTTTTTTCGCAAAACGGATTTCATCATTCAAATCATCCAGGATTCATCATCAATCTTTAGTTTGTTAAAGTTATAAACCCATTCTGCATGTTTATAATGTAAATGATCTTAGTAAAACCATTATGTATGTAACAACCTAGTTAAGCCTATTGTTTTGGTGACGATTTCTATCCTAGGAAGTTTTTCGTCTCACTGATTCATCTATGTTTTTAAACACAAATGATCGACAGAGTTTTTCCCTCCAACCTCACCTCAAAGCTAGGGTGGATTTTGTCATCAACGTCCTAAATAAGTCTTAGTGTTCTAGTCGAGTCTTCTGTAAAGTGATTTGGGATTAATTTTAGCTAATTGGCTAAATTATTTTATTACAAATCATTTGGTCTACTAGATCATATTTGAGTCGCAAAATTAGGTAAAAAATTGAGGGTCTATAACAAACGGGTTTTTCCGCTTCATGTATTAAATTGTAATATCTCAATGTAAAAAATATTTGTGTGCATGGTCCCTCATATTTAAACACTATTGCTAAAATATTTGAGGGTTGGAAAAATTATTATTCCCCTCATGAGTCAATTAATTAAATTTGCTGGCAAAAATAGATTAAAATCCTAAGCCAAAAATTTAATTAATTTTGTGTCTTAAGAAAAATTAGTTCTCCAAAAAGTAAAATTCGTGGGTCCCAGAGAAATTAATTTTTGGAAGTCCTCGGCCAAGAAAATATTGAAAATTTCAAAAGATTTTGGACCCTTAGGTCTTGGTAGTTAAGTCAAAGTCAATTGTTTTAGAAAATCAACTCAAAATAATTAATTTTGAGTTGATTAAAAATGAGTTAAATAAACAATTCAAATTTTCCTCGAAAATAAAATAATTTCGACAGAGCAGATTAAAAGATAATTAAATTTTTATCAACGATCGAAATTTCTTTGACGGAGATCAAGCCAACTAGCCATTAGAGAATTAATCTATAAATTAGAGATCATTTGTCACATCAAAGGATCTGATCATTGAGTCATGTACTTGCTCTTGAAGCTCTCTTGTAATCTTTTCTAAAATAATAATAACGCAAAGACTTTGGGGTTTTATTTCATAGCGGTGTTCATCTCCAGTATTTTATGATAATATCGTTTAATGCTCTGTTGATCTTGTGTTATAAATCGTTGGTTAATAGTTTTTGTGGAATAATCTATTGCACAGGTATCTTGAATAGGTTATTGAGTTTAAAGTAGTATCATTATAATTTAATTTGATTAGCAGGTATCTCTAATATTTGAAGATTAAATTGCTATTTTATATCTCTATTGATTTGACCGCTTAAACTTAAGTGTGCAGAAATCCTTCGTATTTGAAAATTGGGTGTTTGGAGAAGTCCTCGGTTGAACCAGCCGACTCTTGAGGCATAAGATCTGAAGAGCCTTCCTGATTAAAATCCTAAGATTATCTAACGATTTTCTTCTTGCAAGGATTTTCTGCCCTAGTACCAAAATTAAAAATTTCATTTATCTTCAATAATTTGGGCTAAATAGATAGATCTAGTGAGAAAGAGTTTAAATCTACAGATTTGTGAGCAAAGCTAAACTCTTACTCCTCAGATATGATAAATCTGTAAATTATTTGTACATATCTGAAGTTTTGTAATGTTATTTTAAATTTCTGACAACTGGGTTTAGGGATTTGTGAGCAGAGTTAGACTCATACTTCGCAAATCTGATAGATCTGTAATTTATTTGTACAGATCTAAAGTTTTGTAATATTATTTTACATTTCTGATAACTAGGTTCTGGGTTTTTATTTATTTTTTGTATATATGTTACATGTGGGATCTAGGGTTTTTCTCTCATCTTATGCAGATACAAATCTGAAGTTTGTCCAAAAAAAATTGGGTTTTGAGGCAGATCTAGTCCCTAGAGGGCAAGATCTAGTCTCAAATTCTTGTTTGCAGGGATAAAACGACAAGATTTTTCAGTGAAAGTTTTGGATCCGGGGTTTTCATAAATATTCCTAAGAATTGAGATCAAATACTGGGCCACAAATTTCTCTAAATTCAAATTCAAATTTTTTAAAGGCCTAAAGGTCCAGCGTTGCCTCTGGTTGCCTAACGCAACCTTTCCTTAGCCTTCCACTCAGCCCTGTCCATGTTGTGTTAGCCCTGCCTACAACCCCTCTTGCTCATTTCGCTGCCCAACAGCCTCCCTCTTGTTGGAATTTCTAAGTTTAACTCGTTAGAAATTCTTCCTGTACTATATGGTTTATTTCTTCCTACTTGTTTAATTACTTAACAAGTTATTTACCATGTAAATACTGAAAATAAACACAAATACAGTATCAACATCTACAGATCATCAACTGAAAGAAAACAAGCACACAAGTAACACCGTTATTTTTGGACCAATGTCCCCGGAAAAACCCAATGCGAGAAAACCAGTGTAGCTATTCAAAGGGTTTTATTATTATGCAGTTTTCATAATACAACCAGGGTGCCAAAAATGGCTCACCCAACAGAGAATGCCCTTGACAATAGTACCTCTCCTTGGAGACAGATATTCCAACTGATTAATCACTGGATGAACGATCCCACAACAACAATTGCAACTCCCACTGCTCTGTGTCACTCTAATAGGGACTGCGTCACCCTACCCGGCTCACCAGCTCCCAGTCTGTCCCACGAAATCCTCCCAGCGTTGCCTCTTGGCCCTGCGTCAACTCTGCTAGCCTTTGTGTCAACTTTTGGAGCTTCTGTGTCAGCTCTTAGACCCTCTGTGTCACACATGTTGGCCTCTCCTGGCTCTGCGCAGCTCCCAGCTGCCTTTGCATAGCACCATCAATTCCTGATCCGGCGTGGCCCCTATGGAAGTTAGCTGGTCACATATCTCCTTCAATCGACCGAGGAAGACATCTATCTGCTCTCCCTTCTGCATATGGTCTGACCGTAGCTGATTTTCAAGTAACATCTTCCTCTACACGGAAGTATGATGGTACAATTTCTTCAGGGCATCCCACATCTCATTTGTCGTGTCCTTCTAAGCAATATGCGGCACCACATGATCCTTGACCCCATCAAGGATGATGCACTTCGCCCTAGCCATTGCCTCCTCATACTTCTCATTTTCAACTGAGTCAACTGGGATCGCTAGTGTTTTCAAGGCGAAGTCCTTGATGCGATATCTGTCTAGAATGGACAAAATCCAAACCTTCCAGACCACGAAGTTGGATGCTCCATCCAACCTATCCTGATCTCTCAGTCCATTCACGGTCATTGTGCTGCTCTTATGTTGACTCCTCCGAGTCTCTCTACTTCCCTCCTAGAAGTCCTCTGTTTGACTCCTGCAGAGTCTCTCAACTTCCCATTTAGAAGTTCTCGGTTTGACTCCCTCTTAGTCTCGATTTCCCTTCTGGAAATCCCTCCTCCTTGGTCTTACCCTGTTAGGTACTGTTCTGACAACAGTACCCGACCAGCTTCACTCCGCAAATTACCTGCAGCCTCCTATACCCCAGAAGGATTGAGCCACTTGGCTCTGTGCAATCCCGCACCGGCAAATCAACTCCCCTAGCCAACTGCGTCAACCCTCCTGGCCTCTGTGTGAGCCTGATTCTGCCTCCCTTAGCCTTTGTGTTGCCTTTCTCTAGCCCAGAATGATGACGCAGTCTCTCTGCGTCACTCCTTCCTCTATCGCCTTCTGCACGGATCAACTCTGTCACTCGAGACAGCTGAATCTGCTGCTACTGCTCTACTAGTTGATGCCTTCAGTTATCCTGTGATCTGCAACCACGCTCTGATACCATGTTGGAATTTCTAAGTTTAACTCGTTAGAAATTCTTCCTGTACTATCTGGTTTATTTCTTCCTACTTGTTTAATTACTTAACAAGTTATTTACCATGTAAATACTGAAAATAAACACAAGTACAGTATCAACATCTACAGATCATCAACTAAAAGAAAACAAGCACACAAGTGACACCGTTATTTTTGGACCAATGTCCCCGGAAAAACCCAATGCAAGAAAATCGGTGCAGCTATTCAGAGGGTTTTATTATTATGCAGTTTTCATAATACAACCAGGGTGCCAGAAATGGCTCACCCAACAGAGAATGCCCTCACAGTAGTACCTCTCCTCGGAGACAGATATTCCAGCTAATTAATCACCGGATGAACGATCCCACAGCAACAATTGCAGCTCCCACTGCTCTGTGTCACTCTAATAGGGATTGCGTCACCCTACCCGGCTCACCAGCTCCCAATCTGTCCCACGAAATCCTCCCAGCGCTGCCTCTTGGCCCTGCGTCAGCTCTGCTAGCCTCTGCGTCAGCGCTGCTAGCCTCTGCGTCAGCTTCTGGAGCTTCTGCGTCAGCCCTTAGACCCTCTGCGTCACACAAGCTGGCCTCTCCTGCCTTCGCGTAACACCCAGTTGCCTCTGTGTCAACCTCTCTCGGCTCCGCGCTGTCTCTATGGTACCAACTCTGCCTCTCTGTTATGTATTCATTGCCCCTCATTGTTGATCACCGATTCTATCTCTCTTAGCAAACCCCGCTCTAGAGAATAGAATGACTGATCACTCGGGTGTATTCTCCAACTGACCCTCAAGACTCCTCTTATACTTTTCTCGTTGGTCCATCAACGGCCGAGATTAAATCTCTAATCAACAGACAATATTAGGTTTGGTTTGATCCATGACATTTGAAACATTTTAACCCAGTTTTCATTAATACTCATTAATATTTTATTTTTCCTAAGTTTAGACTTAGGAACTCCATTAAAAATATTAATTATTTTAATATCTCCCAAACTGGTTAGAATCCGCCCAAACCATTTCTGGGTCTTGGAGATCTCATGTGCTTTAGCCTCTCCACCAATTTTCATGGCTAGAGCACATCCGATGCTACCCCAAATCAACACCTCTGCCTATCGCTGTCATTTTTCCTTGTCCGCAGCCTATCTCCACTGCCCTCTGCCTTCCCTCATCCAACCGCTCCCCATTCCTACCCATTCCTCCTCCTTTCTGCCTGCTACAAGGCCTTCTCCCCTGTCATGGCTTCTAGCCCCTCGTCCCTCTCATTCCCTGTCTCCTAAACCTCCTTTCGCAGCCCTTAATTCCCTATCTTAAGCCTGCTTGCCCTCCTAAAACCATCACGGCACCTCCTTAATCCTATCGACGCCTTCATTTGTTGCCTGTAGCAGCTCTCAAGCCTTAACGCAGACCTGTAGTGGCCTCTTAACTTCATCTGCTGCCCTATCTTCCTCCTTAAGCTTGAAGGCAGGCCCTTTCTTGGCCTCATTCCTTCACTGTCTGGACAACATTTCAATTGCTTCGTGACTCTGGAAAAAGAGAATTTTCTGGGTTGTTGCATCAAAAATTTTGCAGAAGAAGCTCGTGTTTCAGTCCACACATCACTGCAAATTTTGGGCAAGTGGATTCAAGGCCTAGGGCCTCAAGTTTTGTTCCCTAACCTCTATTTCTCTCGCTGTCCAATACATTAAGCTAATTAATTTAAGCAGTGACATTAAGCACATTGACAAAGATAATCACTAAGTATAAATCCATAATTTAAGTGATTGTCTCATTGCTTTCTGAAATTTGATCACAACAGAAATTTGCATCTAAATTCAATATTTTCTGAGAAACAATTGATTGGGGACTGTTTGACATATTTTGCATTAGTTTGACATCTTAAACTCACTGATAGTTTTCTGTTGTCCTGAATATAAATTTCTGAGTTTTAATACTATAAGATCATTTGAGAAAGAAATTTGCAGCATTAGTAAGTTTGTTGGCATTAGTATCTAGGCCTAATGTTGATTATCTTTTGAATTTACTGAATTGCATTTGAAAGGCAAATCAATTTACAATTGTTTGACATATTTTGGCATTGGCTCAACACCTCAGTTTCACTACTGTCATAAGTACAATTTCTGTTTTAAAGGTGACTGTCCTCAGCATTCATTTCAGCAAGGTTTAGTGATATTGAAATCTGAAATTTTGCTTAAGATCACACACATAAGCTTGTTGGTTTAAAGAACACTTAAATTCATCTATTTTGCCTAGTAAGTAATTGTGAGAAATTGATGAAATTTGCCTCTCTTAAGCATTCTTGTTTCATTTATTAAGCAAATGGTAATTGTGTTGAAAGCTATTTCTCTTTGAGCTATTGCATGTCATTAGGTAATTTGTGCTTTCAAAGAATTGAATGATTTGAGATCTAGTTGTGCATTTCTTGGATAATTATGACTAGCATTGATATTGGATAAGCAGTCTATTGTGGACTTGTGGTAAACTGTGTATCTTTCAGTCCTCAAATTGAGTATTTTCGTATTGCGAGCATTTTTCATACTTGAGCTTATCTATTGAATGTTTGGGTTTAAGTACTTAGCGATAACTCAAAATAAATTGTAAATCTAAGTGCTCTTAAGTTTCAAATCTCATTTCCTAATCATCTCCCAATTCCTCCTTGCATTCAGCATTCTAAGTTAGTCTTGCATTTAATAATCGACCTCCAAGCATAAGCTTGGTTGAAAGAAAGATAGGAACACCTTTGTGTCTTCTCTTGAGATGTCTAGTCTTTTTAATGTCTAAAACGGTGACCTTCATCTTGACTTCTCTCTGCCATTCGCTATAAATTTTAGGCTCAATACAGACAAAGATCAAAGGACATACTTAGAATAGGCATTTAAATAAAATCAACCAAGATTCTTGCATTTCACTTAAGTCATAGGAATTGCATTTTCATATAGGATAGTTAATCATTAAAGCAGCAGTTGTCCATTCTGTACTTCGTCCTAAATTTACTTAGCAAGATAGTTGACTCCACAAGGCACTAGTATCAATCATCTAAATCTAATCGAATCCTTTAAAATCTTGCTAGATCTAAACAAGTACTTGGCTGCTCAACTGTGTCTCCCGGATTGGTTGGTTCCCAACTAGTTATTCTTCTTTCCATTTCCGTAGGGTCTAGCCCCCTTAGTCCGTTGTAGGGGGGCAGCTTAAACAGAGAGATTGGCGATCAAGGTGACAGCCCCCGATCGGAGCCGTTGTCGCGGTGCCTATACATTTTGTGCGACAACATTTTTTGGCATCGTTGTCAGGGAGCCATTTATTGGACCTTGGCTTTACGACATCCATCTTAATCATTTTTATCTCATCCTTCCATCTCTCACCAGGATAAGTTCTTTGTCCTTGGTTCCTTTCACTGACTTCCTTTCTTGCATCTGGGTTTATCAAAGTTAGATTTATGTCCAGGTGGCGACTCCATTTCTTTTATCTTCTACAGGAGTGTGTACTAGAAGACATCCAAATAGTTTAGTTAGTCCTGCTCCTAATCCTAAAAGGGCTCGCAAAGTACGATTACACAAGCTCTCTTCCCGTACACTTCTTGTTAATCTCGGATAAGAAGCTCTCTCTGATATCCATTTGTTTTTTCCTGACCCGGCTAAGAAAGACATCATGGACTTGTTTGTGCCTTGTAACTTTTCTAACATTCAAGGTTATCCCAATGATCTTTCGGAGAAGGGGATTGACAAATTGCCCTCTTTTCAGGGCAATAATGCAATTAGTGCTCAAGCTCATCTCAAAGCTTTTAGCGCTTGGATGGGTAAACATGCTAGAAATGCCGCTTATGATCATGAAGATGCGAAGATGAGCATGTTTGTTCTTACTTTGGAAGAAGATGATTTGGATTAGTTTACAGAAAATCCTGGTAATTCATTTGACTCATTAATGTCGCTTATGATCATGAAGATGCGAAGATGAGCATGTTTGTTCTTACCAATGTTACCGGAATCGCCCCCCCCCCCGGAGGATCCAAACCCGGAACCGCGCCCCGAGCGGTTGCGTTCCGGAATCCACAGAGGAATCGCGGTTCCGTTTTCAAGGTTGCGCGGTTCCGATTTTTTTTAACGATTCCTGCCAAAACAGGTTGCGCCACCCCGGAATCGCGCTTCGGCATGCGGTTCGGGCATGGGGTGGCGCCACGCAACCTGCCCGGAAGCGCACGCCACCCGCACGCCACCCGGGCGCAACCCGAACGCAACCCGCGCAGTTCAAATTTTTTTTTTAATTTCATTTAATATCTAACTTAACTAAGCATGAGGGGGTGGGTTAGGGGTGGGTTAGGGTCACTTTAGGGTGAGTTTAGAAAAGAATAAAGCCCCCATTCTCTTCTCATTTTCTCACTTTGAGTTTATGAGAGTTGGAGAAGAGAAGAGAGGAGAGGAGAAGAGAAGAGAGGAAAGGAGAGGAGAAGAGAGGAGAAGAGAGGAGAGCTTGGAGGAGTGAAGAAGGAGGAGCTAGGAGAAGGAGGAGGAGCTTGGAGCAAGAGCTTGGAGGACTTCATCTACAAGAGCTAAAGAGGTAAGTTCAAACCCAAACTCCCTTGTTTTTTTGAAAAAAAAATTGTATTTTTCTCCTCCCTCTCCTACTCTTTCCCATTGTTTCTACTTGCTCCTTTATTTACAGGTTGTCCACCACCTATATCCATATTCCAAGATGGTGTTCTTTTGGCTTCTATGTATCATTCCACTCTTGGTTTTAATGATGGCAAGGGTGAGGAATAGAGGGGAAGAGGAAGGGGATGAACTTGGGACTCCTAATAGTAGTGACCCAATGTATGATGAGGAGGAAGGGTTTGAAGAGGAAGGGGATGAACTTGAAGAGGACACTGAAGCACAAGATGGGAAAGGTACATCAAATCCCTTGTGGACCTTTGTGACCAAACTTGAAGGGGGAAAGGGTGGTGGATCTTACAAATGGATGTGCCCTCATGATTGTCATGGAGGAAAACCATATACGGGTTCATATACCCGTCTGAGGAGGCATCTTTGTGGGGTGCTAGAGAGTGATGAAAAAAAGGGTTCTGTGGGGGTAGCCATTTGCACAAAAATTTCAAGTGAACAAAGACAAAAATACATCAAAATAGAGATGGCTGCACAACAAAAAAACAAGAAACAAAAAACTCATTCAGAATCAAGTGCAACCTCTAAATTTGGTAGTTGCCCATCTCCTTATGGTACTTCTGCAACCTCTGGAGGTAGAAAAACAATAGGGGATTTCCTTAATGTTGCTGGGAGGGATGATGTGGATGGAAAGGTAGTCCGTTTTCTTTGTGCTTGCGGTGTACCATTCAATGTGCTTCGCTCTCCCTATTGGCATGACATGGTAAAGGCCATCAATGAAGCCCCAAAAGGATACAAGGCCCCCAACTATGAGAAAGCTAGAACAGTGTTATTAGAAAGAGAAAAAGCTAAGGTTCAAAGAGCTTTGACACGTTTTACACATGAGTGGGTGGATTATGGGGTATCCATTGTATCAGATGGGTGGACAAATATTAGAAACCAACATTTGATAAATGTTCTTGGTGTTTCTTCTAAGGGTGCAGTATTTATTGCATGTCATGACTCCTCCTCCATCAGTGCAACTGCACAAAACATTGCAGATCTCCTATTGAAATCAATCAAAGATGTTGGTCCGAATAATGTGGTTCAAGTGATCACAGATAATGCAGCAAATTGTAAGGCAGCAGGAAAAATTATTGAGCGTACTCATCCACACATCTTTTGGTCTGGGTGCCTGGTTCACACATTGAACCTTTTGATGCATGATATTGTGAAACACAAAGAATGTGGGTGGATTGCTGAGGTTTACAGGAAAGGGAAGCAGCTCATTAAATTCATCACAGGGCATACAAGGGTAAACTACTTCTATGGCACTTACTCCAAGTTGCAATTGCTTAAAATTGCAAAGACAAGATTTGCTAGTTATTACCTCACCTTTAGGCGGCTAGTGAGGGTGAGACAAGCTTTAACTAATCTGGTGTGTGCTGAAACATGGGATGAAATTAACCAGTGTACAGATGGTGCTACTGCAGATGTAGTCAAGGACACTGTTCTTGACACTTACTTTTGGTCACAGGTTAAATATGTTTTGCAATTCACCAAACCAATTTATTACATGATCAAGTTTGCAGATTCAGATCGACCAGTAATTGGGGAGGTGTATGAGCAAATGGATAGCATGTTGGGGCAGATTAAAGACATTGTTGAGCCTAGAGATACCACCTTGTACAATTATATTCGTGAAGAGGTGGAAAAGCGATGGGATATGCTAAATGTTCCATTGCATGCATTAGCATATGTTTTGACACCTAGGTACTATCATCCATCATGGCTTTCAAAACCAGCACCTGGGGGGGGAAGCAGGAAAAAACCACACCAAGATAAAGAGGTTCACGAAAAATATATGGCTGCATTGAGTAGATTAATCCCTGATAATGAGGAGGCTGCATTGGTACGGAGACAGCTGAGCAACTATACGCTCAACACTGGTCCATTTGGGAGCATGCATTCAATTGAAGATCGAGAGCATTTTTCTGCTCTTGAGTGGTGGAACATGCATGGAGGGCCTACTCCAGTTCTACAGAGTTTGGCATTGCGGGTGCTATCACAGGTGGTAAACACTTCTTCTGCAGAGAGGTGTTGGAGCTCTTATTCTTTCATCCACAGTGTTAAAAGGAACAGGTTGAGTTTAGACCGGGCAGAGAGCTTGGTTTATGTTCATTACAACTTGCGATTGTTGTCCCATTACTGTGAAGATGCAAAGTCTAATAAAGACTTGTTGATTTGGGACAAGCATCCAGAGGAGCCCAATTTGGAGGATGGAGTGTTGCAACTAGAGCAATTAGAGGATGCTCTCCTGGTATGTCCATTATGGTATACCGTATGAATTTTCCAATTTTCCCTTATAAAGCATTTCTCTAATTCATGTTTTTAATTTTTTTGTTAACTAGTGTTTTTTTTTTTTGCATGAATTTTTTGAGCGATTCTAGGATGATGATGACCGTGTTGATATGCCACCACCCCCACCCCCATCTGGTCCTAGGTTCCATGGTTCAAAACTTCAACACCAACAGCAGGGGGTTCTTCTTCATCAGTTCCAGTGCCACGACTTACACAGGGACCATCTTCTTCATTGCCACCACGTGGAGGCACGCCATCACGTTCTATTCGTGGTGGAAGGAGGAGAGATTAGTAGATATATTCACAATCTACTTCTTTTTGTCATAGTCTATAGATTACTCATTAGACTTGTAGACTTGTGAATTTGAATTTTGAACCTTTTTGGCTTGGCGGTGACCAAGTGACATATTTTGTAAACATTATTATTTGAATTTTGGACATGACAAATGTTGACAGTTGCTCACTTGCTAGATAAATCATAATATGCTTAAATGTTTTATGTTTTATAATATGCTTAAAAATTTGATGTATGTTTGTAATAGCTAGAATATAGATGATTGTTGTACATACTAGTAACTACAATGGAATCATGGATGCCATATCTATCTTGATTTATGCAAAAATATGCATGTTTTCATGTCTTCTACAATTAATTTGGTATTTGGGATGTTTGTTTTGAGTATAAATGCAAAAAAATATATAAAAATATATATATATAGCAGACGCTTCCGCGGACGCTTCGCTCCCTAGATTTTTGGAAAATGACGCTTCCGCGCTTCGCGCTTCCGCTTCGCTCCCGCTTCGTGCAACACTGGTTCTTACTTTGGAAGAAGATGATTTGGATTAGTTTACGGAAAATCCTGGTAATTCATTTGACTCATTACAATCAATTATCAATGCCTTTAAGGAAAAGTATGGAGATAAGAGAGAAGAAAGGCATCTAGTTAAGGCTATCAGTGTCATAAAGAAGAAGGAAAATGAAACTGTAGAAGAGTTTAATAGGAGATTTAATGGTATTATTAAAGAATTACCTCAAGATTATAAGCCTCCTGATAAATCTCTTTTGGATTTTTACATTGATGCTTTTAATCCTGATACTTCTTATGAATTGAGACAGGCTAAGAATCGTGACTATAAAGTTCCTCAAACTTTAGCTGAAGAGCTTGAAAAGGATAAGAAAGCATCTGGGAAGTTTGAAATCCCAGGTTTTGATAGGGCTTCAACCAAATTGAAAGAACCTAAAGGAAAAGAGGTTAAAGAATTTGATGATGATCCTATGCAAAAGTTGATGCAAAAACTTGAAAGCATGGAGTTAAATCATAAATCAGGAGAAGTTAATATCTAACCATGCTAAGGAAATAAGTGCCTTGCAGTCTAGGTTGGTCCAAATGGAAAGGTCTCAAGCACAAAGTTCCCAACCTAGAAATAATAATAATAATCGAAATAATAATGTTTGGCAAAGGAAAGGCCCATCTAATGAGCATAGACCTCCAAATCCTCTTGAATCTGCCAATCTTGTGGATGAAACTCCTTATTGTAGGGCCTGTGATGCTCTTCATGAAGAGGCTACTTGCCCCACTGTTAAGAGAATCATGGATAGTGGGATGTTTGGGACAAGTAATCAAATAAATGTGGTTGGCAAGGAGTTTTCATTATCTATGGAAGATTGGATGGAAGTTAAGGAAAATAGTCATGAGGTCAGGCCTTCTACATCTTCCTTTAGTATAAATAATTTTGATCATGAAAAGGATTTGATGGTTGAATTATTTGGTGAAAAGCCTTCTCTAGAGCAAGTCTTGGAAATTGCAAAAGATAAGGGTTTAACTTATCAAAGAAGGGATAAGGATCAAAGTGGAAATCCAATTCCCCCTGAAATTTTTAACCCTGGTTCAAGCTCTGGTCTGGATGTTGATTTGGGAAGTTGGTTTAATAATGCAAAAATTGGGTTCCTGTCACCGAGATATTGAAGATTCCTTCCCGAGAGGCTAAGCTATTAAAAGCCATTGAAGCTCCTCGTGTGAATGTTTCTCAAGAGAAGGCTCCTGAGACTGTCTATCAGGATGCCCCCATATATTTGCAAAGTATGGATTCAGATAACAAAGATCATCAGCTATTTTTTATTACTTTGTTGGTTAATGGTTATAGATTGTATAACTGCATGTTGGATTCTGGTGCCTCGGCTTGTGTTATGACCAAGAGGGTCATGGAGCAGCTTAACTGAAGAATTTCTAAACCTTACTACAACATATGTGCCATGGACTCTAAGAAGATTCAAGTTCATGGGTTGGTTAAGGATTTACAGGTTCATTTATCAGCTTTCCCTGACATAATGATTGTAATGGGCATAGTTGTAGTTGATGTTTCTGATGCTTGGGGCATGTTGTTGTCTAGGAAATGGGCCTCTGATCTAGGTGGAAATATTCAGATGAATTGGTCATATGCTATGATTCCTTCTCTTAGAGGTGATGAATTTGTTAGACTTAACAAAGAGCCTGAAAGAAGATTCCATGTTGAAGATCCTAAGAGTCCCCATAATGAAATAATAAAGGAACAACCTAGCCTTGGGAATTATGCCATTCTGTCTAACTCTATAATTCCCCCAAAGGTCAAGGTTGATGAGAAGATGGTGATTTAAAGAATAAGGGATGGTATATGTATTTTGATGGTGAATCTTCTAGGCATGGAAAAGGTGTTGGAATTGTATTAAAGTCTCCCCTTGGTCATATTTTCAAATTTTCCTATAGATTGGAATTTGGAGCGACCAACAATGTTGTTGAGTATGAACCTCTATTGTTGGGTCTCGAATTGGCAAAATATTTGAAGGTTAAGTTGCTTAGCATCAAGGGAGATTCTGATTTGGTTATCATGCAAATTTAGAAAAAAATTTACATGTAAGAATCAAAGATTAAGAAACTATCAAAATGTTGTATGGGATACTATGGAATGTTTTGATGCTCTTGATATAGAAGTTATCCCTAGAGAAAAGAATAACTTGGCTGATGAGCTTGTTGTAGCAGCATCTACTTTGCAGTTATCTGATGAATTGTTGAAGGATAAGGTTAAAATGGAGATTATTTTTAGACCTTTTGTACCTGACAATATGGAGCATTGGCAGGTTTTTGATGATGAAAGACATGTGATTTGCTTTCTTAATAAGTTGGATGAATTTGAAAATTTTGAGGTTAGTTATAAAGAGGATGGATCTGAAAATCATGAAGATATAACTAATCCTACTCCCAAGAACATTGTAGCTTTGGAGCAACATTTCGATCGTCATGATGCTACAAAGAAAAAGGATGAAATTAAGATGGATCCAGGGGAGTTCATTGAAGTAAACATTGGTACCTCTGATGACCCTAAAGTGGTGAAGATTGGTAAAGGTGCTAGTGATAAAGAAAGAAAAAAGTTGGTTAATTTACTTCGTGAATATAGAGATGTTTTAGCATTTTCTTATGATGAGTTAAAAGGTTATAGGGAAGATGTCATGGAGCACACTATCCCTTTAAAAGATGAAAATGCTAAACCCTTTCGTCAAAATCTTAGGCAGATAAATCCTAAGTTGGCCCCCTTAGTTCAAAAGGAGCTTTCAAAGATGCTTGCAACGGGAATTATTGCTCAAACTAGGCATTCAACATGGTGTTCTAACTTGGTGATTGTTAGGAAAAAGAATGGGACAATCAAACTTTGTGTCGATTTTAGAAACCTTAATCTAGCATGTAAAAAGGATAATTACCCTTTGCCAAACATGGAGACTATGTTGCAAAGAGTAATGGGTTCAGGAATGATGTCATTGCTAGATGGTTTTTCTGGATATAATCAAGTATGGGTTAAGAAAGAAGATCGGCACAAAACTACTTTCACCACACCATGGGGTACATTTGAATATATTAGAATGCCTTTTGGATTAACTAACGTTGGAGCTACCTTTCAGAGGGCCATGGATTATGCCTTTAAGGGTTTAATTGGTAAAATCATTGAGATATATCAGGATGATCTTACAGTTTTTTCTAAGGATGGTATCAGTCATATAGGTCATCTTAGGCAAGTTTTTGACAAATGTAGAGAGTTTGGAATCTCCTTGAATCTTGCTAAATTTTTATTTGGAGTAACTAAAGGGAAGTTACTTGGTCACATCATCTCGAAAGATGGGATCAAGATAGATCCTGGAAGGGTTGAGGCAAACCGAAAGATTCATCTTCCTCATAATCTCAAATTCCTTCAAGTTTTTCTTGGAAAAACCAACTTTCTTAGGAGATTTATTCCAAATTACGCAGAGATAGCCAAACCTATTCAAAGTCTTCTTAAGAAAGATGTCAATTTTTTTGTGGAAAGACAACAGTAAAAAGGGTTTTCAAGAAATCAAAGGTGCTATTGCTAAAGCTCTTGTTCTGGCTAGCCCTGATTATTCTAAAGATTTCATGGTTTTTTCTTTTGCTTCAGAAGATACAAATATCGGTGTCTTGTTACAAAAGAATAAGGAAGGTTACAAATAGCCTATTACTTTCATGAGTAGAGCTCTTCAAAATTCTGAATTAAATTATAATACCATGGAAAAGCAAGCATATGCCTTGGTCAAGTCTCTTAAGCATTTCAAGACTTATGTGGGTTATTCTAAAATCATTGTTTTTGTCCCACATTCAGTTGTTAAAGATATATTAACTCAGACTGATTGCTTAGGGACTCGTGCTAGGTGGGTTACTAAGATCCACATTCAGTTGTTAAAAATATATTAACTCAGACGGATTGCTTAGGGACTCGTTCTAGGTGGGTTACTAAGATCCAAGTGTATGACTTGGAGTTTAGACCCACTGAGTTGGTCAAAGGTCTAGGAATGGCTGAAATGTTGCCCGAAGGTAATGAAAAAGCTCTTTGTTTGATTTGTCTGAATGATTTATCTTCACCTGAGCTGCAGAGATTAGGAGAGCATGATTAGTAAAAGGGAATCATTCATTATTTGTTGAATCTTACATGTCCTGATCATTTAGTTGCTCATAAAAGAAGGGCTCTTAGGTTAAAAGCAACTAAGTATTGTCTTATGAAGAATAGCCTTGGATGGAGAAATCCTGAGGGTATTATACTTAGATGTGTTGATTAAATTGAGTCCAAGAAATTAATTTTCGAGTTTCATTCAGGATTTTGTGATGGCCATTATACTGCAAGAACCACCGCCCACAAAATTCTTAGAGTTGGTTATTATTGGCCTTCAATTTTCTCTGATGTGCATAAGTTTGTTAGAATTTGCCAAGCCTATCAACTATTCACTCGGAAACAGATGTTGGATGCCCTGCCCTTACAACCTCTGATTGTTGGGGCACCTTTTTCAGCATTGGGCTCTGGACTTCATTGGGAAATTTCATGAAAATTCTAGCAATGGCTACTCATCGATCTTAACTTGTTAAAATTGGCAACTAGGGCCAAACTCCACCTTGGACAGCTCATATGATGGAGATGATATTTTTCTTGGATTCCTCTTTCCGAGAGGTGCGAGATTGATCTAAATATCATCTCATTCTGACAAGTAGAAATGGGATTATGAATTTATTTCTTCTATGGACAAATTGTCAAGGTCGGCCAGAAGTCTAATGTAGGCTCATGAAGCCCAACATACGTGTCTCTTCACCCTCAATGTTGTGAATAAATAAAAGAGGCATTTTCCTCATTTGAATTTTGGACACACCTCAACACACATCTTTCTCTCTCTTCTTCTCATTGGTTCGTACAACAAACAGGAGCACCTTCTTCTCTAGGCATTGACTTGGGTTGACTAAAATTGCAAGCCGAACATATCAGAATCTATTTTGGGCAAATTACAGGGACGTTGACCAGCATTGAGAAGCAAATTGGATGCATCTGGGAAGAAAGGAACATTTGTGGGCTACAGTGAAACTTCAAAGGCATATAAAATCTATGTGCCTGGTGAAAGAAAAGTGGAAATAAGTCATGATATCACCTTCGATGAAGATGTTGCCCTTGGGAAGATTAGGAACCTATCTATTCCAAGCAATGTTTTAAAACTCTGACTTGGTCAAGGGTCGACTCCAACTCGGTATCGACTCGATTTCAATGACTTGGTCGTTGTAAAAAATACATTAAATATTTTGTTTTTTTAATAAAAAAACATAATTTTAAAGATTTTCATTCATGTTTCCAAACACACAACATTAAAATATAGATAGAAAACAGCATATGATCAAAGTAGGCTCATGAATATATCCATTATATCAAAATGGCACCCAGTGCACTGTCCAATACATACATGATCATGATATAGAGATCAAAACAAAAACACATAACCAAGGAGGCTAGAAATGGCCTCTACAACAAAAGTAAACTGTGACTAGTACTACTGGCTACTGCTAGAGGAGCCGAGATCATGTGGATCAATCTCTGGATCAGAGTCAGACAGGGGGCCCCATGGCTCCTCCTCATCATCATCTCCAACTGCAACTGTAGAAGTGGTAGCACTAGCAGGTTGTGCAGCAGCTGCAAGCTGAGATAGACAAGATATGTGCTTCTGTCGTGGCTGAGCAGAGGAAGCACCTGCAACTGGAGGACTTGCTGGCTCTAAGGCTGAGGCTGGTACAAGTGGATCAGGATCTGCATTCAACTGAACATTATGTTCGAGTGATGCTATCGTCTGTAATTCATAATCCATATCCTCATCAGAAGCAAACTCTACTGGATGACTCTCCACTACCCAATCTGATGTTGGATCAATGTCTTCCAACACAATGGGATTTGAATCAGGTCTTTTGTTCAGCAATTGGTTGTGCTTGAGCCGGAGGTTGTATTGGACATATACTAGATCATTTAATTGTTTTTTATCCAAACGGTTTCTCTTCTTTGTGTGAATCCTCTCAAAGACAAACCAATTGCGCTCACACCCAGTAGCACTGCAAGTTTGACTCAAAATACGAATTGCAAACTTCTGCAATTCAGGACAATGGCTACCAAAAGCCTCCCACCATTGTGTTGCAAAAAACATAGGAGTGTAATGAGTTAGCTCAACAAAATTACAAATTATATCCAACTTTCATATTATAAACAATTTAACAAAATAAGTATTAAGAATTTGAAAATTGAAATTTTTGTTTACCTGGCTGATCTGCTTCCCTTGCAATCTTTGCTAGGTTCTTCCCAAAGGTACCTGAGGCAGTGCTGAAGGTTGTGACCTGTCGGTGTATCTCTAGCTGATCACACTCCAATGGGATCATGCGATCAATGCAGTCAATCAATCCATCTCTAACCTCCCCCCTCAAAGCTCCTGTCACCTTAGCTTTATAATGATACCGTGGGTTCAAAAAATACCCAGCTGCATGTATAGGGCGATGGAGTTGATTGTTCCATCTTTCATCAATGATTGCCCAAATGGGTCCAAACTTAGCCACTTTATCTTTGTATGCCCTCTTTATTTGCTCCTTTGCTTGATCCATAGCCTCATAAATGAAGCCCATAGCTAATCTTTCCCCATCCACCAACCGCAACACCTTAACCAGTGGCTGAGCAAGCTTCACAATCTTTGTTGCCTTTCTCCAAAATATTTCTTCATTAACTTTCTTTTTCAATTCTTTGCCTTCCAGTATGTGAGACCACTGGCTTTGACTCCATTCTTCACTGGAAAAAATATTTTGCAAGTTCATAGATTGCAATTTCAAAAAACAAGTAGCAAATCTAGTGATGGCAAGCCTAATAATATCCCTGCCCCCTGTGTGTTTCCTCATCAGGATCAAAATCCATGAATTATTGTAGATAAATTTTGTTATGCTTTTGACATGATCTACTATTTTTGACCCAATCTAATTTGCCAATATCCTCAAGCATGAGGTCTATGCAATGTGCAGCACATGGGGTCCAAAAGATGGTTCTGTGTTTTTCTTCTAACAGTTTACCAGCAAGAACATAGTTAGAGGCATTATCTGTGATGGCATGAACAACATTAGCCACCCCCACCTCCTCAACAACCAATGTGGAAAAAGTCGAAGTCGGGATTAATTCGGCAAGGGTCCAAAAGTTGAAAAACTCGGCAAAGTCGGGAGTTTTTCGAAAAAGTCGGCAAAAAGTCGGCAAAATTAAAAAAATACAAAAATATTCATTTTTTTTAAAATCCGGACTCTTTCAATAAAATCCCGACTTTTTCAATAAAATCCCGATTTTTTCAATCAAATCCCGATTTTTTCAAAGAAAAAAAAAATCATTAAAGAAACTACCACGATTTTTTGGAAAAAGTCCCGATTTAATCCCGACTTTTTCGATTTAATCCCGATTTTTTCGACTGGGAAAAAATCGGCAAAAAATCGGCCGATATAATCGGCCAGCCAAAAAAATCGCGTTTTGGGGATTTAATCCCGACTTTTTCCACACTGTCAACAACCTCATCCAATAACTGAAACAACAATTTCCCATCTTTTACCTTATCAGATGCATCAACTGATTTTAGAAACATGGTTCCCTGTGGGCAGAAAATAAGAAAGTTTATGATGGTACAATTTCTTTGATCAGTCCATCCATCTTACATGATGGTACATCTTATTCTTGCCCATGAGTCCTTGAAATCTTTCAAATACTCATTAATGAAGGAAATTTCTTTCTACAAGAGATACCCCCTTAGCTCATGCATAGTAGGGCCTTTGAAGCCTTTTCCAACAACATGTATGGCATCAAACATAGGTTCATAATATGGTGAACGGGAAGCATTGAAGGGGATGTCAACATCATACCACCATCTAGCTATGTAATCACAAGCAGTCTTCCTCAATTCTTTCTTCCAATGGTCATCTAAAGTGGGTTGCATATGACTTCTACTAGATTGAGGACCATGTGCATCTGATGGAGAGAAGGGAGTGAAATAACTTTTGATATTCATATCACCCTTTTTCATTTTACCCTTTCCCTTTTCTTGAATAGACTCAAAAGAGGGAGGAACATATTGGAAGGGGTTGGATGCATCAGTACAAGGGATAGAGGAAGAACCCTCAAAATCAAAATGGGGGTTGGTAGCCAGCATTTTTTGTATATTCCTCTTCCTCCCAATTTCAGCCTCTAACTCCTTTTGCCTAGCCTTATCTTCTTTAAACTTCTCAAAGCTGGCTAATAAATCCTTCCTAATCTCCCCAATTTCTGGTGAGGTACATAGAGTAATTTGGCCTCTAATCCCCGCCAAGCGTTGTTTCAGCCTATTAATGCCCCCAGGACCTTCCTTAATTTTCCTATGGCAAAATTTACAATGCATTTGACTATCAACCATTTCAAAATATGTCCAAGCAGCATCTTGCACTCTAGGTGCCATTTTTTGACTTGGAAATGAAAGCAAAAAATCTGAAAATGAAAACAAACAAAAAAAAACATTGATTCAATGTTCATTTCTTTCAAAAAAAAAATCTTTTCAATTTCCAGATTTGCACATAAAATTTAATAAGCAAAAACAGATTTTTACAAGTGAAAAATAATACCTCCAGGCATAAACTGCATCCTCAAGGTTGCTCCAAGAAACCAACTACTCAATGGCAAATGCTGCTCCAAATCGCTGCCCAATAAGCTCCTCACTCCAGCGACAATGCTTGCCCGAGACTGCTCACTGCTGCTCCAAAAAAAAACTCAACAACTCCTCACAAACTCTCACTGAAATTCTCGCTCAAATGCATGAGATGGTTGTGAGGAAATGAGAGGGGTTGGGTGGATTAAATAGGGTTTAGGAGAGGGGATCGACCCCAAAGACAAAATAGACAAAACACAATCCCGTTTGGAGTCCCTCCAAAAAACAATTTAAAAAAAATTCGTTGTTTTACGGGTTTATGGGCCGTTGTTTCTAACCCGACCGAGTTAATGCGGACTCGGCCGAGCTAGCCGAGTTGTTAGACAACTCGGCCGGCTCGGTATTACCCCGGCCGGCCGAACCATTTCCTAGGCCGAGTCAAAGTTTGAGGGCCCGACTCAGACCAATTCGACCGAGTTGGTTTCGAGCTGGCCGGTTTTGAAAACAATGATTCCAAGGAAGGACAAAGAAGAAGATACAGGAATGCAGGGAGAACCGCAGGATGAGTCAATGCCCGATGTTGAAGGACCGATGGATCCTATTGATCCACCTCCCCATGAGCCCTCCTCAAAAAGGATACCCTCATGGCTTAAGGACACTCTCAAAGATGTTGAGAGACATATTGCACCAAGGGGGACATTTCGTGAAAGTAAGAAGCCGAATAGGTACCAAGGGTACTTCGCTGCCATGAGCACCATTGTTCAAACTGAGCCTTGCACATTCGAAGAAGCTGTGAAGCACCAAGTTTGGAAGGATGCTATGAACGAAGAGTATGAGTTGATTATGAAGAATGATGTCTGGGATGTGGTCCCTAGACCCAAGGAAAAATCTGTTGTCACCTCGAAATGGCTCTACAAGATCAAGCATGGAGTTGATGGAAGTGTTGAAAAGTTCAAGGCCAGGTTTGTTACTTGAGGCTTCTCTCAAAAGGATGGTGTGGACTATGATGAGATATTTGCGCCAGTTGCTCGATATACCACCATTTGTTCGATCATTTCCCTTACTGCCTCTCAAGGATGGAATTTACATCAAATGGATGTCAAGACCGCCTTCTTGCATGGTTCACTTAAGGAGGAAGTCTATGTACAACAACCCAAGGGGTTTGCAATTCTAGATCAAAAGACACATGTATGTAGGTTGAAGAAAGCCCTCTATGGGTTGAAGCAAGCTCCTTGGGCTTGGTAAGGATCGACAGCTATCTGATGAAGTTGGGTTTTACAAGAAGTGACATTGATCCGAACCTTTATTTCGAGGTTGAAAATGATAGACCTCTCATCTTGGTACTTTATGTGGACGAACTCTTTCTGACAGGTGCAGACCCTCTTATTTATCAATGCAAAAGGGAGTTGGCTTCTGAATTCGAGATGGAGGACCTAGGATTGATGCACTACGTCCTAGGCTTGGAGGTCTGGCAAAAGCTAGGTGATATTTTCCTTTCCCAAAGAAAATACATTGTGAAGCTACTTGAAAGATTTGGGATGGTGGATTGTAAGTCCGTGACTACTCCGATGGAACTTAACTTCAAAAAGTTATATGGAAGTGTTGTTGGGCCCGAATTGGGAAATCTTTCTGAGTATCGTCAACTCGTGGCGGCCCTAATGTTCTTGGTGAACTCTCGTCCAGACATATGCTTTGCAGTGAATACATTGAGTCAATTTATGGTCAAGCCTCATCACATACATTGGATTGCTGCCAAGAATCTCTGGAGATATCCTTGGGGCACAATCACCTATGGACTGAGATACACTATCGGGAATTTGAGGCTCCATGGTTATTCTGATGCTGATTAGGCTGGCTCTATGGTGGATCGTAAGAGCACATCGTGAGGTTGTTTCTCACTAGGTTCTACTTCAATATCCTGGATGAGTAAGAAGTAGAAATCGGTTGCTTTGAGCACCGTCGAGGCCAAATATAATGTTTCTAGTATGGCCTCTTGTGAATTTGTTTGGTTGAGGAAGCTCTTTAGTGAGTTTTTTGGGCATGTGTTGGATACCGCTGTGATCTACTGCGACAACCAAAGCAGGATTCGTCTTTCTGAGAATCCCGTGTTTCATAACCGCTCCAAGCATATTGATATCAATATCACTTTATCCAGGATATGGTAAAACAGGGAGCAATAAGGCTCAATCGCATTGGGACTGATGAACAAGTCCAAGATATTCTTACGAAGCCCCTCGGGGAGGTCAAATTCTTAACCTTCCGTGAACGAATTGGAGTCGTGGAGAGACCCTCTTATGAGGGTCCCGATTGAGTTGGATATTGAGCTCTGGGACCTCCGGGCACTTGGGGTACTTCTTGGAGCTATGAGCAACCATAGGGTGAGTGGTTCACCTTCCCCTATGATACCCTGTGATGTTTAATACATGCATAGGATGAGTGGTTCACCTTCTCCTATGGCATATGAGCAGGATAAGTGGTTCACCTTCTCCTGTCGATACATCCTACCCATGCAGTCTGGGACTCATGGGAAGTACCTCTCATCTGGCCAATGAGTTGGGAAATGAGGATAGGGACTATAGCACTACCAATGGACGCATCGTGTATTTCCATACTCCCTATGCTAGGATGTTTGATATTGATTTAGGGTTAATTGAGACTTACTTTGGGTCAATGGAGAGTGGCAGTCTTGTGACTCACTCTCGACCATTTCTTCTTCATTATTTCTTCATGGTTCAGCAGAGCAGAGCAGAGATGACAAAGATGGCACAATTTATCAGATGGTTTGGCAGGTAGATTTCTCCCTAGTTGAGAGGGAGTGTTAAAATTGGCAACTAGGGCCAAACTCCACCTTGGACAGCTCATATGATGGAGATGATATTTTTTTTGGATTCCTCTTTCCGAGAGGTGCAAGCTATAATCTAAAGATCATCTCATTCTGACAAGTAGAAATGGGATTATGAATTTATTTCTTCTATGGACAAATTGTCAAGGTCGGCCAGAAGTCTAATGTAGGCTCATGAAGCCCAACAAACGTGTCTCTTCACCCTCAACGTTGTGTATAAATAGAAGAGGCATTTTCCTCATTTGGACACACCTCAACACACATCTTTCTCTCTCTTCTTCTCATTGGTTCGTACAGCAAACAGGAGCATCTTCTTCTCTAGGCATTGACTTGGGTTGACTGAAATTGCAGGCTGAAAAGTTTAGAATCTATTTTTGGGCAAATTACAGGGACGTTGACCAACATTGACCGAGGGTCAAACTCACTCCTTTGACTGCGGTTTTTAGGCAAGAAATATGATTTCCTTAGGTCGCATCTCCTGGCATAGAAATTGAGGAAATTGCCACTGTTTGACGAGCGTTGACCACAGGGTCATTGACTCTACATAGACCAGGTTTGACCAAGAATTTGAGGACTTTTTTGGGCTGATTTGGATTGTCTTTGGAGGCCGAGTTGACTGGGTTTGACTGAGCTCATTTGGAGGACTTTTTCTGTTGGTTTGACCAGCGTTGACTTTCTGGTTAGGGCATCCTGTTGACTGTAGTTTGACTGGACTGTTTTACAATGATTGGGCAAGTAAATTTTGCATATTGTACTCTCTCTCTCTCTGTTGAACTTTTGAAGAATAATAAGAAGATTTGATCAAAGGGTTTTCCCCACATTGGGGTATTTCCCTAGCATCCGCCAAATATTGTTTCCTCTTGTCTTGGCTTGTCTTTTGCTTGTTGTTTATGTTCTATCTACATTTACTATCAATGTTAATGTGATTGCTAATCTGGAATTTAATATTGGGCTTATAAGAAAAATTGAAGTAAAATGCTCTAAAGCATAGAACATACCATTGTTATCTAAAATTAACATAACTGCCACAGAGTATTTCACTAAATGGGTTGAAACCATTCCTACTAAAAATGCCATTGAAAAGGTTATTATGGGTTTCAATGAAAATCACATCATTACTAGATTTGGTGTACCAGCTAAAATCACCATTGATAATGTCAAGGCTTTTTGTTCTTCAAAGTTTTCATCTTTTTGCTTCAAGTATGGCATTATCTTATCTCATTCATCTAATTACTATCCTCAGGGTAATGGCCTTGTTGAATCAAGTAATAAAAATCATATAAATATTATCAAGAAGATAGTAGGAGATAATAAGTGGTCCTGGGATAGCAAAATCAAATATACATTATGAGCAAATAGAATTAGAAAGAAAAAATCTACTGGTAAAAGTCCCTTTGAATTAGTTTAAGGCTCGTATGTAACTCTACCTGTGCACCTTAAATTGTCAGCGTATTAACTCCTTCAGCATTTTTCTAATCATAAAGATGTTGTCCAAAATAGAATTGATCAAATTGTGGAGTTAGATGAAACTCGAAGAAAAGCTTTTGATAATATGTGTAAAAGTCAATCTAATGTTAAGAAAATCTTTGATAAATCTTCTCGGCCTAGATCTTTGCAGGTTGGAGATATGGTACTACTTTGGGATCGCAGAAATGAGATACCAGGAAATCACAAGAAGTTTGACAGTTTGTGGCTAGATCCTTACATTATCAGAGGCATCGTTGGACCAAATTCATTCCACTTGAGCAGATTGGATGGTCAACCACTTGACTTACCTGCAAATGGCCAAATGTTCAAGTTGTTCTTCAAAGATGACATCTGATGCAAGAGGGCATCCTTTGTAGTGTATTTCTAACCTTACAACTTGTCATTTTAGCATTTCATTTCTGTTTTTAGATTAGATCTACTTTTCATGTTAGCAGAATTGTTACTGATTACAGAGCTTCTATTTCATTTACTTAAAGCAATATGATGATTTTTTGGACAAACGCTACTTATTCGATTTTGTGTGTTACTTTGGTGCAGATTCTAGATTCTCACATTCCTTCATTGAAGCAACATGTCCCCAAGTCGAGCCAGATGTTGACCACTTCGTGTCAACAACCCTATATCAATACACATTTTTTCGCAAAAGGGATTTCATTATTCAAATCATCCAGGATTCATCATCATTCTTCAGTTTGTTAAAGTTATAAACCCATTCTGCATGTTTATAATGTAAATGATCTTAGTAAGACCATTATGTATGTAACAACCTAGGTAAGCCTATTATTTTGGTGACGATTTCTATCCTAGGAGGTTTTTCATCTCACTGATTCATCTGTGTTTTTAGACACAAATGATCGGCAGAGTTTTTCCCTCCAACCTCACTCCAAAGCTAGGATGGATTTTGTCGTCAAGATCTTAGGTAGGTCCTAGTATTCTAGTCAAGTCTTTTGTAAAGTGATTTGGGAATAATTTTAGCTAATTGGCTAAATTATTTTATTACAAATCACTTGGTCTACTAGATCATATTTGAGTCGCAAAATTGGGTAAATAATTGAAGTTCTATAACGAATGGGTTTTTCCCCTTCATGTATTAAATTGTAATATTTTGATGTAAAAAATATTTTAGTGCATGGTCCCTCATATTTAGACACCATGACTAAAATATTTGAGGGTTGGAAAAATTATTAATCCCCTCATGAGTCAATTAATTAAATTTTCTGGCAAAAGTAAATTAAAATCCTAAGCCAGAAATTTAATTAATTTTGTGTCCTAGGAAAAATTTATTCTCCAAAAAGTAAAATTCGTGGGTCCCAAAGAAATTATTTTTTGGAGGTCCCTGGCCAAGGGAATATTGAAAATTTCAAGAGATTTTGGACCCTTGAGCCTTGGTAGTTAAGTCAAAGTTAATTTTTGGAGGAAATCAACTCAAAATAATAATTTTGAGTTGACTAAAAATGAATTAAATAAAAAAATCGAATTTTCCTCAAAAATAAAATAATTTCGACGGAAGAGATTAAAAAATAATTAAGTCTTTATCAACAGTTAAGATTACTTTGACGGGGATCAAGCCAACTAGCCGTTGCAGAATTAATCTATAAATTAGAGGTCATTTGTCACATCAAAGGATCCGATCATTGAGTCGTGTATTTGCTCTTGAAGCTCTCTTGTAATCTTTTCTGGAATCATAATAACGCAAAGACTTTATGGTTTTATTTGATGGCGGTGTTCCTCTCTGACATTTTATGGTAATATCGTTTTAATGTTCTGTTAATTTTGTGTTATAAGTTGTTGGTTAATAGTTTTCGTGGAATAATCTATTGCACAAGTATCTTGCATAGGTTATTGGGTTTAAAGTAGCATTATAATTTAATTTGATTAGCAGGTATCTCTAATCTTTGAAGATTAAATTGTTATTTTATATCTCTATTGATTTGGCAGTTTATTCTTAAGTGTGCAGAAATCCTTCGTATTTGAAAAATTAGGCGTTTGGGGAAGTCCTCGGTTAGACCAGCTGACTCCTGAGGCATAAGATCTTAAGAGTCTTCCTGATTAAAATCCTAAGATTATTTAACGATTTTCCTCTTGTGGGGATTTTCTAAGCTAGTACATAAATCAAAAATTTTATTTATCTTCAATAATTTGTGCTAAATAGATAGATCTAGCTAGATAGCTTAAATCTACAGATCTGGGAGCGGAGTTGGACTCATACTCCTCAGATCTGATAGATCTGTAATTTATTTGTATAGATCTGAAGTTTTATAATATTATTTAAAATTTCTGACAATTGGGTTTTGGGTTTTTATTTATTTTTTTATATATATGCGGAATCTGGGGGTTTTCTTTCATCTTGTGCAGATACAAATTTGAAGTTTGTCGAAGAAAATTTTGGGTTTTGAGGCAGATCTAAGTCCTGGAGGGCAAGATCAAGCCTCAAATTCTTGTTTGCAGATATAACAATGAAAGTTTCGAATCTGGGGTTTTCATAAAGATTTCTAAGACTTGAGATCAAATCTTGGGCCAAAAATTTCTCTAAATTCAAATTCAATTTTTTTAAAGGCCTAGAGGCCCAGCGTGTTGAAAATAGTGTAACTAGGTTCGGTCTTCATAATGTCAATGATGTAATTTTGTATCAAGAATATTTTTATATTATTGCTTGATACATGGGCTTCATGCTCAAGAAATTTCTTGCTCTAGTAATGGCTCCCATTTAAGAGCCTTAAGTTGAGTAATGTAAAAGGATTATTACACTTGTAAATGTAATTATTATTAGTCAAAAAGTCCCTCTAGATCATCAATGAAAACCACTGAAATGTACCCACCGAATTGATACAAGGAAGCCGCTTGAAATAATGTATTCGATCTATTCCAGAAGCCTCCAATGATGTCGGCCTAACCAAGGGATAAAATCGGCTTAAAGATGAGATGACAAGCCTATATATAGGCAACGATGATACCTCCATACAGCAAAACCACTCTTACGCATTTATGAAGAGAACTCAAGGTAAAGGAGAGGAAGAAGAGATAGTCGCAGTCAATGAGGAAGTTTGTTCCCCCATCTGAAGTCTTCATCAAGTCTGTTCACACGTACGACATTCTGACCTGGGCTAGGGCATCAATCTATATTGATGTATTGTTGGTTTAGAAGTTCGATCTAGCAGCAGATTGAAGGAAGGATTCATAGCCAAGAAGATCGAAGTAAAATAAGGGCTAGAAGAGCCCTAATCTTCCTCGTACGTATGTCTACTCTCTGAAGTAGACAGTTCTGTTCTCACTGCCCTAGAACAGTCACTATCTCGGCATCAAAGAATCTCAAATCAAGCTCAAATCAAAGGGTTATAATATGTATGGTTAGCCTACAAGAAGAGAGAAGAAAAGGGAAGGCTAGATGAGCCTATCCTAGATCATAATTGCGGACTGTCATTCTCTTGTTGCAGATCTACTATGCAGTGTGAAGTAGTAGAAGGAAATTTCTTACTTGGGTACATGTCGGAGGGTTTGTTATTTTGATGTTGAAGGCAGTCTTGCAATTCATCAATAAAGATTCTAAAAGAAAGAGTTCAAAGGGTTTTTCCTCTCACGGTTTGGAGAGGTTTTCGCCCTGGCTTGGTGCTAATATCTCGTGTACTTATGCATTGTTGATCTTCTCGTTTTTTATCACTGGTTGATGATGATAACACATGCTAACTATAAGAAGCTGAATATAAAGAAATAATATCATAAGCAGTTGTCATAGTTAAGAGAAATTGAAATTTTGTCTTGCCCTTAATTTCTCAACATGGTATCAGAGGGAGTTGTTCTACAAAGGGTGTGAAAGAAGATCGGATATGTCTACGTCCTCGGATGGGTTTAAGGTGCAGGCAGAAAGGATTTCGAGCCAGCATCTCTGTAGGCACCACAGAAACCTTCTCGACCTCCCTGCATTCTTGGTCAATCTCAGTGTGGTAGGATCTCGGGTGAGGTGTAGGAGAGAGCATATAAGACTTGGCAAATTCGTATATCCTTGCAGTAAGCATCTACAGCAGAACCCTCTCGGTGGCTGCACTCATGTCATAATGTTGAAGCTCTCGATGAAAGAAGAAAACTGCAGCTACGTATGGATGGATAGATACATCCTCTCGGCATACTCACAGTCTCAACTGTGATGATAAGAATGTCAGCGCAAATTCTGCCTTGGCACTCCAGATAGACGCAATACATATAATGACTAAGGTCTCAGGTATATTCGCGTGATATAAAGATCTCACAAGTGACTCATCCTAGTCTCGACATATAAATGCAGTAAGCATATGCGGAGCTTTTACAATGATACTCTGTCTTGGTATATAGTATGGTCGATGGTAATCATGATCTTGGTCATAGTCCAATTCAAGATCAAATTCTTGATGAAGATCTCCGTATAGATCTAAGAGATATATATTCAGATTTTGAGGCAGAAAATGTTATGCGAAGAAGCAGTACTGATTTGGATGAATGTGCAGCAGTGTAGTAGTGATGGCATCAATGATACAGGCAGTGATGATATCAGTGATGCAATCACAGGAACCTCAACAACAGTAATGATGATGATCTCAGCAATGTCTGAGAAAGGGATTCATGATCTTGGTCTTGGATGAGTTTGTATCATGATCTTGGTCTCAGCGTTGATTATGCGAAGATCTTGGTACCGTTGTCATATAGTGCTTATGCCTAGAGCGGTAAACCAGATACCTGCTACGGGCCAAGCAGCTAAGAAGAAATGTAAAGAACGGGAGTTGTTGAAACTAGCATATTGGAAGATCAATCGGCCGAAATAACCGTGAGCAGCCACAATATTGTAGGTTTCTTCCTCCTGACCAAATTTGTAACCTGCATTTGCGGACTGATTCTCAGTAGTTTCCCTGATCAAACTGGAAGTTACCAAAGAACCATGCATAGCACTGAATAGAGAGCCGCCGAATACGCCAGCTACACCCAACATGTGGAATGGATGCATAAGGATATTGTGCTCAGCCTGGAATACAATCATGAAATTGAAAGTACCAGAGATTCCTAGAGGCATACCGTCAGAGAAGCTTCCTTGACCAATAGGGTAGATCAAGAAAACGGCAGTAGCAGCTGCAACAGGAGCTGAGTATGCAACAGCAATCCAAGGACGCATACCTAGACGGAAGCTAAGCTCCCACTCACGACCCATATAGCAAGCTACACCAAGTAGGAAGTGTAGAACGATTAGCTCGTAAGGACCCCCGTTGTATAGCCATTCATCGACGGAAGCTGCTTCCCAGATGGGATAGAAGTGCAAACCGATAGCTGCAGAGGTAGGAATAATGGCACCGGAGATAATATTGTTTCCATAAAGAAGAGAACCAGAAACAGGTTCACGAATACCATCAATATCTACTGGAGGAGCTGCGATGAAAGCAATAATGAATACAGAGGTTGCGGTCAATAGGGTAGGGATCATCAAGACGCCGAACCATCCAATGTAAAGACGGTTTTCAGTGCTAGTGATCCAGTCGCAGAAGCGACTCCATAAATTTGCGCTTTCGCGTCTTTCTATAATTGCGGTCATGGTCAGAACTTCGTTTATAAAATCATCAGAGGCTCCCAAGCATAAGGCTTGTTATTTTACAGTATAATATGATCCATGTATCAATGTCAACCAATATCTGGGATGGAATTTAAATATCTATCCCAACGGGATAGATACTGAATCTATACTATATGGATAGAATATAGAGGTATTTTAGATAGACTCTATCTTTTTTAGATATATTCCACACTCTATAGATCTATCTGTGGTTAGATACTCCATCAAATTATTTATTCCTGGTTCCAGAAATGGAAGATCAATTGGAATGAGAACAGATAGGATCGAATAAGTATTTTTTTTTTTTTTTTTTTCGCTATAACGAAGTGCAACGCAATTCTGGAACCAAATTATTAATAAATTTATATGAGTGGAATATCAATTATTTATCACCTTTCTGGAGAACCCGTAGTGCGATAGTTCGTTCCCTGTGAATAGAAACAAATATTAAAAAAAAACTTGATTAGATCCAGAACCAGAATAAGTGCACAGAGGTACCTATCAGAAATTTGATCCGGGTTGCCCGGGACTCGAACCCGGAGCTCGTCGGATGGAGTGGATGATCTGCTCTTCAGTATCAGTAAGAGCGAGAAATCTCTCCCCAAACCGTGCTTGCAATTCTCATTGCACACGGCTTTCCCCATGTAATGTATCTATTTCCTATTAGTTCTCGGATAGAAAAATAAAAATGATTCTGAATCGAGGCAATTACTCAAAGAGCATTTCATTGGTCAAATAAGTTTTCTATTTTCAGATCCTGTATCTTTTGCCAGGAATTAGCTAGGGGATTTATCTGGGGAATATCTGAATGCCAAATTCGTTCTCTCTGCGAACGGGCCGCCGCTTTTGATGAAAAAGGCAGAGAATCAAATTCTCGTTCTTTTGAAAACGATTTTTTAAAGAGTTCTGGACCTAATTCCTTCCGAACTACACGTATCGTACTTTTATGTTTACAGGCTAAAGTTTTAGCACATGATAATAAAAGTATATACTTTATACGATATAAACCATCTCGATCAAAGGATCCACTGTAGTAATGAAAAAGATTTCTCCAAATTTGATCGAATCGATCGAGGATATCATCATCTGTTAGACTGGTCCAAGACAATTTACTAATTGGCCGCCCTGATATGTCACAGAATTTTTCTGTAGCCAATAATCCAATTATTGGTACAATCGGAACTATTGGATCCATTTCATTGGTAATAAGAACGGGGATGAATAACTCATCTAGCGTTTTGGTTCTGACCAAAAGAGGGTTCATCCGAACCCTCAAAAAATAACCTGGAGAAGAAGAACAATTCTTGGATAATTGATGAGAACAGACCCTATACGGTTCGGACCAAAGATGGAAATAAAATTGCCGAAAAATTAGAAGATAATATCTACATTTTTTAACTAGGAGATCAGCACCCTTTATAGCTATAATAGGTCTTTCGCCATATCTAACATAGTGAATTTTAGGATCCTTCAACGACCAGATACTTTTCAGTGAATTTCGATGAGAAAAAATGATAATATGTTTTATCTTTCGATGAAAATGAGTTCGCTGAGGGAAAGATCCATGAGACAACGATCGTGAATGAGAGGATCGTTTAAGACGGGAAAATAAAATGGATTCGCATTCACAGACATAATAATTCAACAGGAACAGGAAGAATCTCGTATTTACTCTTGGGACGACAATAATTGATCTTTGTAAATTCTCTGGACTATTTCTATAGTCATAGAGAACAGATCGTAATGGGTGCAAGGAGGGAGCATCTCGGATCCAGCGACGAAAGGTTCGAACCAAAATTTCTGGATGAATAGAATAGGGTATTCGTGCATCTAATATAGAATTTGAATGCGGGAATTTATCCTCTAAGAAGGGAAATATTGAATGGATCGACCGGAAACTCTTACATTCATTCATCCCTTCCACAGAAGATTTTGACCATATAGAGAACGGAACTTCCAGGACCAATGTAAGTGCTTCTAGTACCGATTCAGAATAGAAACTCTTCTTGCGATCAGCTAATGGATTTGGATCGCAATTCACGAATAAAACAATTGAATGATTTTGTTGACGTATTTGACCAATCAAACGTTTTACAGTTAGGAAACTTAATTGATCATTGGAACTTAAATGTTCCATCGGTCTGGAGGAACTTGATACATCCAAATAATGATCATGAGAAATTGCGTAAAGATCTTCCTGAAAAAAGAGTGGATATAAAAAGCATTGTTGCCAAAAGCTATCTTCCTTTCCGCATCTATGGAACTCATCCATTTTCAACCCTCAGCTATGGCCCTCGTTCATGAGAATAACCTCTTTATTTCTGAGAAAATACATGGTGCGATCTAGTCGGAACAAGATAGGAAAAAAGAGATATATCCGGATATCAATATTCTATCTTCTATAGATTTACTACCCAAGGATCTCATTCGTCATGAGGAAGAACGAAAATCTTTTATCCTGGCAACCAATCGCTCTCCTGACTCATGGAATTAATAAACCTGGTCAGTACACTATTTATCTTACACATCTGTACTCGAGTATTTAGGACTCATTGTTAGTGTATAAATCCCTGATCTACTCAGGGAAAACCTCCCGATATTGGGTACTAAACTGCTCTTAACTTCTGATCAGTAAAGGGAATTCCTCGCTCGCTTAATTGGAACGAGGAACAGAAGCTCGTTTCTCTGGGTCTACTTATGATTCAAGTCATATAGCTTTCTCCATTGACTCATTCGACTTAACCGCGAATTGATTCAATCCTATTCACAATTATCACATTTGATCCGAAAGGATGAGCATATTATACATCCATCTAGGTATATAATAGACATTTCCCACCCATTTGATTCCTTAAATCAGATCCGGTCCTGATCGAATACAATCAGGTATCCGAGAAATAATATCAGGTATCATAAAGATCATATGTTGGAACGACATGCTTTTTTTTCCGTTCATTATACTTCGAGGATCAGTCGTAGTCTTCCGAACTTTACCGATGGTATCGACGAGTTTTCTACTTCATTCAAATGTGTAAAAGATCTTAGTCGCACTTAAAAGCCGAGTACTCTACCATTGAGTTAGCAACCCATATTGCGAATAGATATTGAGGATATATACGATCGAAGTGGAATGCGAGGTTACTCAATATGAACCGGTAAATCCTACCAATCTAATTGACGAACGGGAGGGATCAAAAACCTACGTGAATGACCAAATAATTCACTCGTCAGTTCATATCGGAATATGTAGAGTTTCGATCCACCATTCCAAAATAAAGTAATCTAGGTTATGAATAAATGATCCATCGACAGAATTATCATGATTGGATAGAATCACTGATAAACGATGAACCTAAGATATCTATTTCTATTGTGAATGGACGAATTATATCGACACAATACACTATTGTCAATCCAGAATAAGAGATAAATTAATTGTTGGATTGGCGCTATATTGGGACGAGATGTTAGACGCATCGATAGAAAATCCTAGGCTTATTTGTAACAATAGAACGATTCAAATATTCGTCATCTTTGTATGGAATCACGTGGAAACGAGATTTACTTGGAGAGTATATAATAAAATAAGAATAATGTTGAGCCAAGGGCATTTGATCCGAATATGAAATGATGTCATAATCCATATCCACGAAACCCATTATGTAAACTACCGCATCGTTTCAGACGATGTTTTGAAGATTCCTCCCTGATCTCGAATCATGATCGAGATCAGTGATCTCGAATCATGATTCGAGACGTGATTATGAATAGTCATTAACTCAAATGATATGATAGGAATAGGTATCGAATCGGATCCACTCTTTTTGTATAGAATACACTCAATGTAATCAATTAATTGATATTTATTAGGTACTTAACTTAATGCTTCTTTAGCTGCGTGCATTACCTCGACAGTAACGTTCAAAATGCCCTTTCGTCGTGCAAATTTTTCTGTATTTCTTTTTACTTCGTCCCTTACAAAACGGGGGATTTTACCCAATTCTTGCCGACTTTCAGGATCCCAAATTGGACTAATATCCGTGGATAAGGATTTAGTCATTATTTCCTTCGTATCATGACCACAAAAAATATCTAGAAGATGATCCTCCATACCCAGAGCGAATGAGTTATAAACTAGATCAGCTATTTGATTAGTACCTTCGTAACCCAGGAAGGGTCGATATCCCAAGGAAAAATTTTGGATATGAGCTGGGGCGGAAATAACTCCACAGGGAATTTCAAGACGTTTACCAATATGACGTTCCATTTGAGTACCAAATATTGCAGAGGGTTCCACGCGAGAGATAATATCTCCTACTTCAGCATGATCATCTGTGATGATTATCTCATCACAAAAATCTTTAATTTGCTCTTTGAACCATTCTGCATCATGTTTACAATAAGTACCTGTACAACTCACACGATCTTGGTACCGTTGTCATATATATATATATATATATATATATATATATATATATCGAGATCTCAGTGTTATAGTTATGGTTCTGATAAAAGCGCAAAGATTATCTCAGTAAAAGAACAGTAAAGATGTGACAGTAAAATAGCGGTCATGATCTTATTCTGTTATGGGCATGATCTCGGCTATGATGAAGGCAAGGTCCTGATCCCTATCTCGGTGTATCTATCATAAAGACCTTGTTGTTATGATCTCAATAAAGGTACAGCAATGATGATCTCGGTGAAGGAGTAACAAGGATAATTGCAGTCATGGTGCAGCAGTAACCTAATTAAAATAGTAGAAGACGTACTCTCTAAAATGCAGTAAGGAAAGTCATCTTCATGAGATCTCAATTGGGAGATCTGAGAAAAATGATAAGAAGACAATCATCTATTTTCTTAATAAACAAGATGTCAAGTGTCCTTGGGACAAGGAAACTTCCTCATCTAACAACTTATGGTACCTGTGCAAAATGGAAAAAGGATAAGTTGTGGACAAAAGTGTTGAAGGTTAAAAGACTAAAGCATGAGAAGGGAAGTTTGGTCCTCAAACAAGACAATTCAGTATAGCTAAGATTCAGTGCCATGGGAAGATTATGGAAAGAAACTCATATCGTCGAAAGAATGGAAGTAGCTGAAGAAAAGGGCCAAGGAACGAGGAAGTAACAGACCTCTACTATGAGTGAGATGGTGTCCCTCACAAAAGGGTCCTATCACAAGCCCCAAATCTCGTGCATATATGATCATGATGATAAGATGCATTGTGGCATCATGGAAACAAGAGCTCGTAATCATGAAGGACAAAATCATGGTAGTCGAGCAAGAAGGACATAGCTCTTGGGAATCTCATTGGACATTAAAGGAAAGGAAAAGAAGTCAAAAGGGAAAATATTTGCCAGATGGAGACATGCAAGATCCTCAAGACTCTCTGATAAAAGCCTCAGCGGAGGATCCCCTAGTCTGGGAAGGCAGCAAGAGCTTCATCAGGAATTCCAACTTATGGAAATCATGAGATGAAGGACTGATGACATGATGAAGCAGATCAAGGGATTGACGACCCATTCAATCAAGAAAGCTGTTGAAAGAAGCCTGAAGGAATAATGAGGTATGTATGCTTGTATTTGTTTAATATTGTAATATCATGTCATATGGTTGCAGGTAACATAGATCGAGCATGATCAAAAGGGAAAAGATCTCCTCCTCTGATAGGATGTTGAAAGACTTAAGTCACAATAGATGAATCAACATAATATGTCCTCATATAAAGTATGAGGTAGTTGATCACAACTGGAGAACTCTGATTGAAAGCTCCTGGGAATGAAAGATCTGAGGATGGAAGAGATCGTGAATTATGCAACCATGATGAAGGCAATCAACATCCAGAGGATCAAGAAGACTTGACCAGGAAATCTCCCGGAATGATGTGAAGGCTCTAATGGATGTCTGAAAAGATGAAGACCCTTGACAACAAATATCGTTGGGAGATGTGTCAACATGTATACAGGATGTTGATACTTACAAGGAGATGTCAATGGAAAAAGGCCATCACCAAAAGGAAACATCTGATTTGTTTTTGGTGTCTGACCTCTTGGAAAATTTTGGGTATGTGTGCAGGGCCAAGGTAAGGAGAGTTGTGAAGAATGTCACAACTATGTACCTTGTGATCCAGAGCAATCACTGTTAAAGGAAAGTGAAGATAGATGGCCCTATGAAGGAAGTCCCAGATGTAAAGCCAAAGAGGATACTTTCCGGGAAAGAAGGAATGACATAATGGAGGAAAGTGATGGATGGTTGAACCCTACATGTGAAGAAATTGATGACATCGAAGTCTTGGATCGTCAGTCAACTGGAAGACCCTATAAAGTATTGATGATAGAGTCCCTGGGTAAGAGGGAGCTCTGGGAGGTTCCTATAAGTAAAGGAACTCAAGTAAGTTTCTAAGTGAAGAGAAACTTGGAACTCATCCCTGGTTAAGAGGGAGAGTTAGACACGACATTCTTGTCTTCAGTTTGGAAGAAAGAATGGAGGATTGTGTAATCATCTGGCATCCGACACTCTTTGAGGATGTGGTAGGGCATCCAAGACAAGAGTGGGCAAGAGGACCGATATTCTTGAGGGCTGGGAACCCAAGATAAGAATAGTCCTAGTAGGGCATACTCAGAGAACACCTGGGTGGGTATGACCCTAAGAGAGACAATGATGATGTGTGTCTATCAGTCATTGGTCTCGCCAACATTGTGTGCTCTAATCTATTTGAGAGATAGAGTTGTTAGTCAAGGCCTTGCTATATGGAAACAATGTTGGTTGAAATGATGCTATAACAAATGGATAACTAATCCGACTCTTTGCTTATGAGAACTCTTGTATTGAGAATGTCCATGTACCATGTATGTATGAATACCTCCCTAGTTAAGAGGGAGTGTTGAAAATAGTGTAACTAGGTTCAGTCTTCATAATGTCAATGATGTAATTTTGTATCAAGAATATTTTTATATTATTGCTTGAGTCATGGGTTTCATGCTCAAGAAGTTTCTTGGTCTAGTAATGGCTCCCATTTAAGAGCCTTAAGTTGAGTAATGTAAAAGGATTATTACACTTGTAAATGTAATTATTATTAGTCAAAAAGTCCTTCTAGATCATCAATGAAAACCACCGAAATGTACCCACCGAATTGATACAAGGAAGCCACTTGAAATAATGTATTCAATCAATTCCAGAAGCCTCCAATGATGTCGGCCTAACCAAGGGATCAAGTCGGCTTAAAGATGAGGAGACAAGCCTATATATAGGCAACGATGATACCTCCATACAGCACAATCACTCTTACGCATTTATGAAGAGAAGTCAAGGTAAAGGAGACGAAGAAGAGATAGCCGCAGTCAGTGAGGAAGTCTGTTCCCTCATCCGAAGTCTTCATCAAGTCTGTTCACACGTGCGGCATTCTGATCTGGGCTAGGGCATCAATCTATATTGATGTATTGTTGGTTTAGAAGTTTGATCTAGCAGCAGATTGAAGGAAGGATCCATAGCCAAGAAAATCGAAGTAATAGAAGGGCTAGAAGAGCCCTAATCTTCCTCGCACGTATGTCTACTTTCTGAAGTAGACAGTTCTGTTCTCGCTGCCCTAGAACAGTCACTATCTCGGATTCAAAGAATCTCCGATCAAGCTCAAATCAAAGGGTTATAATATGTATGGTCAGCCTACAAGATGAGCAAAGAAAAGGGAAGGCTAGATGAGCCTATCCTAGATCATAATTGTGGACTGTCATTCTCTTGTTGCAGATCTACTATGCAGTGCGAAGTAGCATAAGGAAACGTTTTACTTGGGTACATTTCCAAGGGTTTGTTATTTTGATGTTGAAGGCAGTCTTGTGTCAACAGTCTTGGAATTCATCAATAAAGATTCTATAAGAAAGAGTTCAAAGGGGTTTTCCTCTCACAGTTTGGAGAGGTTTTCACCCTGGCTTGGTGCCAATATCTCGTATACTTATGCATTGTTGATCTTCTCGTTTTTCATAGCTGGTTGATGATAATAACACATGCTAACTATAAGAAGCTGACTATAAAGAAATAGTATCACAAGCAGTTGTCATAGTTAAGAGAAATTGAAATTTTGTCTTGCCCTTAATTTCTCAACACAGCGTTGGCTCTGGCTGTCTAATGCAGACTTTCCTTAGTCTTCCGCTCAGCCTTGTCCTTGCTGTGTTAGCCCTGCCTGTGGCCCCTCCTGCTCCTTTCGCTGCCCAGCAGCCTCCCTCTGCCTATCGCTGTCATTTCTCCTTGTCTGAAGCCTATCCCCACTACCCTCTGCCTTCCCTTATCCCATTGATCCCCATTCCTACCCATTACTCCTCCTTTCTACCCGCCGCAAGGCCTTCTCCCTTGCCGTGGATTCTAGCCCCTCATCCCTCTCATTCCCTGCCTCCTAAACCTCCTTTCGCAGCCCTTAATTCCCTAGCCTAAGCCTGCTTGCCCTCCTAAAACCCTCACGGCACCTCCTTAATCCTATCGCTGCCTTCATTTGTTGCCTGTAGCAGCTCTCAGGGCTTAACGCAGACCTCTAGTGACCTCTTAACCTCATCCACTGCCCTATCTTCATCCTTAAGCTTGAACTCAGGCCCTTTCTTGTCCTCATTCCTTCACTGTCTGGACTCTGGACTGCATTTCATTTGCTTCGTCATTGTGGAAAAAGAGACAAATTTCCGGGTTGTTGCGTCAAAAATTTTGCAGAAGAAACTCGTGTTTCAGTCCACACATCACTCCAAAATTTGGGCAAGTGGCTTTAAGGCCTCGGGCCTCAGGTTTCGTTCCCTAACCTCTATTCCTCTCACTGTCCAATACATTAAGCTAATTAATTTAAGCAGTAATATTAAGCACGTTGACAAAGATAATCACTAAGTATAAATCCATAATTTAAGTGATTGTCTCATTGCTTTCTGAAGTTTGATCATAACAGAAATTTGCATCTAAATTCAATATTTTCTAAGAAACAATTATTTGGGGACTGTTTGACATATTTTGCATTAGTTTGGCATCTTAAACTCACTGATAATTTTCGTCTGTCCTGAATATAGCTTTCTGAGTTTTAATACTATAAGATCATTTGAGAAATAAATTTGCAGCATTGGTAAGTTTGTTGGCATTAGTATCTAGGCCTACACTGATTATCTTTTGAATTTACTGAATTGCATTTGAAAGGCAAATCGATTTACAATTGTTTACATCTTTTGGCATTGGCCCAACACCTCAGTTTAACTACTGTCATAAGTACAATTTATGTTTTAAAGGTGACTGTCCTCAGCATTCATTTCAGCAAGGTTTAGTGATATTGAAATCTGAGATTTTGCTTAAGATCCACATAAGCTTGCTGGTATAAAGAACACTTAAATTCATCTCTTCTTTCTAGCAAGTAACTCTGAGAAATTGATGAAATTTGCCTCTCTTAAGCATTCTTGTTTCCTTGATTAAGTAAATGGTAATTGTGCTGAAAGCTATTTCTCGTTGAGCTATTGCATGTCATTAAGTAATTTGTGGTTTCAGATAATTGAATGATTTGAGATCTAGTTTTGCATTTCTTGGATAATTATCACTGGCATTGATATTGGATAAGTAGTCTATCGTGGACTTGTAATAAACTGTGTATCTTTCAGTCTTCAAATTGAGTATTTTCATACTTTGAGCATTCTTCATACTTGAGCTTATCTATTGAATGTATAGGTTTAAGTACTTAATGATATAACTCAAAATAAATCGTAAATCTAAGTGCTCTTAAGTTTTAAATCTCGCTTCTTAATCATCTTCTAATTCCTCCTTGCATTCCGCATTCTAAGTTAGTCTTGCATTTAATAATCGACCTCCAAGCATAAGCTTAGTTGAAAGAAAGATACAAACACCTTTGTGTCTTCTCTTGAGAAGTCTAGTCTTTTTAGTGTCTAAAACAGTGACCTTGCAATCGTCAGAGCCACAGTCTCTGCAGCATCGAAGGCACCGGGTATGTTAGATTTCAAGGAGAGGGATCATTAATCACACCGTCGTGTGCTTCACCTTGACTTTTCTCTGCCATTTGCTATAAAGTTTAGGCTCAATACAGACAAAGATCAAAGGACATACTTAGAATAGGCATTTAAATAAAATCAACCAAAATTCTTGCATTTCATTTAAGTCATAGCAATTGAATTTTCATAGAAAATAGCTAATCATTAAAGCAGCAGTTATCCATTATGTACTTCGTCCTAGATTTACTTAGCAAGATAGTTGACTCCACAAGGCACTGGTATCAATCATCTAAATCTAATCGAATCCTTTAAAATCTTGCTAGATCTAAACAAGTACTTGGTTGAATCCTTCAAAATCTTGCTAGATCTAAACAAGTACTTGGTTGAATCCTTTAAAATCTTGCTAGATCTAAACAAGTACTTGGTTGATCAACTGTGTCTCCCGGATTGGTTGGTTCCCAACTAGTTCTTCCTCTTTCCATTGCTGTAGGGTGTACCCCCATTAGTCTTTTGTAGGGAGACAGCTTAAACGGAGAGATTGGGGATCAAGTTGACAGCCCCCGATCTGAGTCATTGTCACGGTGCCTAGACATTCGGTGCGACAACATGCCCTAGACTACCCCAAAAGCATAAAGCAAGATGAAACATGAAATAAACGAACTAAATAGTACATTAAAGAAGGAAAAAGGAGAAAGAGTGCAAGATCACCTAGATGTTTGTAAGACAAGGACGTAGAGCGTGACGAGAAGTATCTAAAATGGAATCAATCACTAAGAAGGATCCAATCCATTATCTAATGATGTTGTCTAGAGAGCATCTAGGGCTAAGACACCATTGCTGGATGATCCTGGGCATATGTATACCATGAACAGATTTATTCTCACACTTGACACTGAAGAAAAGAATCTATGATATGGATCTAGCCCATTTTGGGTTGCCTATCTAATATATGCAAAGAACGAGTACCCCTAGCACCTATGGAAAAGACTTAACCAACCATGAGGCAAGAAGTTGTACGTGGTCTCACTAACTTGACACCAATTGTGTCGCTCACCTAAATATTTGTCACTTAGCACCACCAAGTGCTAAAATTTATTGAAAAAGGGGATAATCAATTAAGCAAGGCAAGCTCAAGAAGAAACGTACAAGGTCTACCATATAAGAGTCACTACCTCACACATATAGAGTTAGACACCTCTAGTCAAGACATCAAATGAAGGTGAATAGATATCTCCCTAAATTACTTAAAAGGTAGAACTAGCTCGCATTGATCTCGAAATAGATGGGCATTTAAAAATGAAATGCTTTTCAAATTCCACCTCCTTAAAATGGCAGGGTTGACACACCCTCTCCTCTCATGGGATATAGAGATTGGACCTAATCTGAAGAAGATGAGAACCTACCCTAAACATTGCAAGCAGAAACTTGAGGCCATGAGACTAATGACATAAATCATATTCAGGGCAAACAATAAGAGCAACCCTTAATTGCATAAGACTTTCTTGAACCAGAACCTACGAAGAAGAAATCCAAGTAGCTTGTATATATTGTCAATAAATGTCGCTCATGGTCACCTTGTTGATCTCTTGATGGAGAGGAGGAAGTTTGCCATAAGCATTCGAAGAATTACTTAAAGGCGGGGATGTTCAATGAATATGCTAATGGATTGAAGCAAAAAGGAGACTTCAGAGAATCAGTTTTGATATTGCCAATATAGGGTGGAGATCTCCATCAAAGATCAAAGAGTTAAGCATGCCTATCACATCATGACACAGAATTAGCCATAGCGCAAACACTATGAAGAAAGGAAACTAGACTAAAGATACTCTTGAGGTATATAGGATGGTTAACAAACTTGACCAGCACGATGGCATGTGTGACTATCCACTAACATCAATTATCAATTTTGGGATGGTGTGTGTCGAAGCGAAGAGGACGCTCAAAGAACCAAACTCATCATTGTCCCAAGGTGGTGGAAGCGATCTCCATTAAAACCAAAGGGCTAGGTAAGGATAACTATCACATCCTAAAACTAAATCAACCCAACATTCTGAAGAAAGGAAACCAAAACTAAAAAAATTCTCAAGAAAACGAGATGGGTGCCAAACTTGGCCTACATAATGGCATATGTGAGACTATCCACTTGCATCAAATCATCTATTGCAACAAGAGAGATTATACTCACTCAATGTGAGCCCAATTCGTTGGTGGTAAACAACGGTTCCAAAGCGCTACCCCAAAGAGAATAGCTTCACCCCATTTGTGCTACTGATGAAATTTAAAATGCCCCAAGGGATGCAAAACATACCAATCTCATAAATATTCATGATAGCCATGATGAGACAACTAGGGATGCCAATGTTGCAAAGTTTCCAAAACAAGGAGTCCCTTGAAACATACTTAAAAGCCTTACAAAATCTACAAAACAAAATACTTTTCCTTCAGTGTAATCAAATACATCAGAGAACCAATCAGCTACCGGTACAATGCTAGATCAACAATATCAAAACTTCTGCAAATAGGTCTACAATCCAAAGAACCAATCAGCTACCGGTACAATTAATATCAGAACTTCTGCAAATAGGTCTGCAATCCATCATCCAAACTTGGGGGATCTTTCTTCTTACAGAAGATGATTTCATCAGGTTTCCAACAAACCTCAAGTCCCAAGTAGTAGTGCATCAAACCAAGATCCTTTATGTCAAATTCTACTCCCAGCTCCCTCTTAAACTGAAATGCTCTGCACTAGTCATCATCTATATAACGTAGTAGGATCATTGGCTCATTCTTTACAACTTTGATGTACAAGTTCAAATCAGCTTCACTTTTCACGAAACCAAGCTTTGTCAAGTAAGCATCAATACGAGAGTACCATATAAAATTCTCTTTAATCTGCAATCATGAGGTTCTTTTCCATTGTGAAAATTTATAAACTGAAATTCTATTGCAGGAACTGATTTATTTTACCTACTTATTATTCACAATAAGTTATTTACGAAATCCCTTCAGCAAATATTAAAATAAATTCTACTGCAGCTATCCCACAATTACCCGAAGAAAAATACATGCACAAGAACCAATCACATCAACACAGTTATTTTTGGTCAATTGTCCCCGGAAAAACCCAATGCGGGAAAACCGATGCAGCAGATGAGGGCTCTATTAATCTTTAGCAGCAATTGTTTTTACAAGGAATGATTTTACAGAGAAACTAAAAGAAAACACCTAAGACTTTCCCTTTAAGACTTTCTGACACTTCGGAGACCCTGCTCCCACTCCTGCGTCACCTCTGCGTCACTTTGTGTGGCTCTGAGTGGCTCTGCATCCCTTTGCGTCAGCCTACGTGAGGGCTACGTTTCTCTCTGCATTGTCTCCCACTGTTCTTGCGTCACCTCCTCCTCAGTCACTGCCTGCTGTTGATGCCCTCCTCTTCCTCCACCCTGCAACTCTCCCTTTGAAATCGATCTCCTTTACTTGGGAATAGATTTTCCTAGAGATACTGAGTATCTGCCGGTGTATCTCCAAATGATCCTCAAGTCTTCTCTTATACTTTTCCTGTTGATGAATCAACGGCCAAGATTAAGTCTCTAATCAACGGCTAAGATTAAAACAGACTTGATCCTAGTCTCGTAGAAGCTTCTCACCCTTATCTTTATTAATACCCATTAATATTTTTCATTTTCCTAAGTTCAGACGTAGGAACCAATTAAAAATATTATTTATTTTAATAACTCCTTATCTAGGTGAAATTTCTCAAAACGAGTTCTGGGTCTTGGAGATCTCATGTGCCTTAGCCTCTCCTCCAAATTTCAAGGCTAGGGCACATCTAATCCTACCAAAAACCAACATCCATGAACCTCAAACCCTAGATGTACACCTCTTCATTGATTACCCTATCCAGAAAGTATATATCTTTTCATGGAGACTTCAATAGAAACAAAAGACCCAATTGTAGTGTACCTGGAAGTTGGAGCAAATGTCTCATCAAAAATCAACTCCTTATGGCTAGAAGAATCTTCATAAATTTCGCTTTGAATTTCTATCTTGTTGCAAGCTAGATCTTGACTTTTCTTAGGCATAGTCAAGACATACTTCAAAATTCATCTTAGAACAAATAGACCATTGATTTAGAGATAGACTTAACACATTCTTTGCTTTGCTCTTCTTCTATCTACCAAAGCCTTGTCTGCCCTTGTTATGTTCCCATAATCCTTACTTTTATTTTTAAAAATAAATGTTAGCTTCATCTGGATCTTCATGATGAGATTGTCTTCTTTTCTTAAAGACACAAGAGTTTCTATAATATTAGAGTATGTGGGAACATTTGTGGACTTCTTGTATGCAACTTCTTACTTTAATCAATGAATGCTTTTGCTAAACTTTTGAGAGAGCTTTTAAGTAGACAACAGTGAAAAAGGCTTCTTCTCATAAGAATATATACACGCTTCAAAGGACTGAGTCTTTCTTCAATATAGATGACCATGAGCTCTCTCTTAATTTCAATCCCCTTGAACTAGTCTAGACAAACTCCTTTTTGTGAATCCCAAATATACTAGCCTTCATAGGTCATGTAACTATCTTGTCATTAATAAGTTCTACTCTAATTATCATCTTCTAAACACGAAATGGAAAGTAAACTTTTACTTCAAACCTCGTACAAAAGTGGATGTAGGATTATTGCTATGTACACCTACCATGTTCTTCATTAACTTTAATAGTAGAGATCCTTGTGATTTTCTTCGTTTCTTTGGAGCTTCTTCATCTTCAACTGTTGATGCTTGATTTCTTTCCTTCCTCTTCTTGTTCCTAGGATTCTGTTGTCACTGCGACAACAACCCTCCAAAATTTTTGCCTAAGTCAATTTTGGAGCCTACATGAACCATCATTTCAAGCCCCCTAGTGTCGTCATGTTGTTTGATTTGTTATTTGTGTGTTTTCTCCTAGTGTCGCATCCTCCTAAGTCAATGTTTCCTAAGTGTTGTCACCTAACCCTTAGAAGCGCTTAGGTTATCTAGTCCATGGTTAGGTGAACTCATGACTTGTCTTGACTTAGAAACTAGCCTTTACGCCATGCACACACTCAGAAAAGCACACAAAAGCATAAAAAAATCAAACAAAAGCAAGACAAAAACGCACTCCAAGTTGATGAAGACATGCACTTGAGTTGAGCGCATTCCTTCGAGATGAAGAAGTGTGCCCTATTTGAGCGCACTCCTTCATGTTGAGCAAGTGCTCCCTACTTGAGCACACTCCTTCGTGCTAAAGACATGCGCTCTTCCTGGCTGCATGCATGTGCCTCTTTGTTGCATGTGGGTGCACTCCTAGAAAATAGGAGCCCACTTAACTTCCCTTAACTAATCATTTCACTTGTCGACAAGTGGCGATCATGCATGAAACAGTTTTTCATGTAAACTCTTTTTAATTAACCCAGTTTAATGTGTAGAAATATGGTGATAGAATTGCAATTGATCAAGAAATTTAATCTAAATCAAGAGACACAATTCTACTCTACTAATCTGTGGAAATTAATTCACAATTTAGAACAACATTCACAAACATGCATCAATCACATACAGAAGTACATAGATTTATCAAGGGGAAACCAATTGGTAAAAACCCCTTAAAGCTTGCTTGCATTAATTAGATGAATAAAGAATGTATTACAATTGCTTGCTCGCTCTAAGCTCAACCTACAAGTGAATAATTGTTCTCTTTGTTCAATGAAAAGCTCTGACCCAGACTTAGTCAATTTCTGCCTCCACCTGAGCTCCTATTTCCTTACACAAATCCTGAGGAATTAAGCCCCTATTTTTTAGGAATTTTCCTCCAATTGATTGCACAATTCCCAAGGATTGATCATTGATTGCATGCAACACCTGTACACTCAAGACTAGTCTACAATTGATGTTACACAGCCTTGGAATCTCCACCACAACTGAGCAATTCAAATTCCTTGCATGCTTGAGCTATTTTTTGTTGATTGATCAATTAACTAGATGATCACTTAGTTAGATTGCTTTCCCACTGCACAACTGACCTCCAACTAGTTATATCAATAGTTAGAACCAGTTTAATTGAATACAACTAGAAATAATTGAACTGGATTTCTACAAATTAGCAATCAACACATGCAAACTAAACTCCAAGCCCTTAACTCGAATTTACTGAGCTAATTGAGTGACAAGAGCCATGTCACCTCAGTTAATTGCCTCCAAGTTGTCTGCTATAAATTTTAGGTATGTTCTATGCTAGAGCAATTTATTTCAATTTCTTTTCCAAATTAGCAATCACATCAGCATAAAGTAAACTGCAGATAGAACATAAATATAAATCGTAGAAGACAAGCCAAGACAAGAGGACACAAGATGTGGCGCCAGCCAGGGACAAACCCCAATGTGGGGAAACCCTTGATCAATTCTTCCTTTATGTTCTTCAAAGTTCAGCAGAGAAAGAGAGAGAGAGAGAGATAGTACATTTACAATAGAAGTCAACATTTTGACTTTATGATATCTGCATGAGATCAGTTGAAGACATATTGCTTCAACTGATTCTCCAAGGTGACTGCTTCACCTATCATGGTGTTGTAACTCGTACTCATGTTGCACCCATCATTGTGCTACACCTGGTCACTGAGCTGCCCCCATCACTATGTTGCTCCCATCACCATGCTGCATTATTCATCATCATCATGTTGTCTCAATCATCATTATGCATGCCCATCATGCTACATCATTCATCATTATGCTGCACTATATTTATGTTGCTTCATTATGTTGCCATATGTAATCCTTCAAACAGACCATCCAACCATACTCTACCTTATAGGGTTGCTAACTTCCAAAACACAGCTCCTAAAAGGCCTCCAACTACTGGCTATGGCCTGTGGCCTAGCCCAGCAGTTGACTGTAACTTGGGTCCCTTGAAACAGTGATCCAAACAGCCCTTACACAGCAGCCTCTAGCTCTTTCTTATTGCAGATTCTTCTGCCCAGCATACCGAGTTCAAGAATAGCTTGATCATGCCCAAAACAGTCCACGTTGTCAGCTACAGGTATGTGACTTTAACCCTGAGATACTACCGTTTGCTGTGGCATAAGTCCACTCTTCTTTCTGCATCTTAGGTCTTTATATGCTGCTGATTAGGGCCTCTTCTTCTGCGGCTAATAGAGCTGCGTATGACAGCAAATAAGAGTGCGAATGGTGGCTGCCAATTAGGTCTCTTGATGCTGCGGTTAAGGTCTCTTCTAGACCTGCGGTTAGGGTCTTTTAGGGCTTCCTTTGACTGCGTTAAAACCTTTCCTAGCTGTGTTATAGAAGCTCCTAGACAGCATAGTTTAGGCCTCTCCTTAACAACTAATTAGAGTCCTCTTGGACCACGGATTAGGGCACCACTTGACAGCAAATAAGGACATCACGTTGACTGTGTATAGGAGCTCCCTTGACTGCGGCTAGGGCATCATACTTTGGGCCAGCATATCTTCATTGTGTCTCTCCTTCACCAAAACCCAAAGATGTGGAGAGGAGGAGACCACACATGAAGAGGATGTGTCTTTCAAATGATTTCAAGTCCTCTATATTTATACTAAAATGTAGATGATGAATAGACACGACTATTGGGCTTCTGAGCCTACACAAGTTGCTGGCCTACTAGACAATTTGTCTTATAACATAAGTAAATTCATAACTCCATGAATACTTATCAGAATCGGATGATCTTTAGATCAATCTTACACCTCTCGATGAGAGGGAGACTCTTGGAGGATGACTTTACATAGACAAGTGTGACTCTTTACAATGTGTAACATGTCTTCATTACATGACAATGACTCTTTATATTTTTATGACTAGATGACAAAATTCCTAAGGGCTCTCAATGGGAGCCTATACTAAAATGAAATCTCTTGCCCATGAAACCCATGATGCAAGCATTTCAATAATTTTATTTTTCTTCTTTACATCTCTTACATAAAATCATAATTACATGTCATTATGAAGACCGAACCTAGTTACATTTATAACAAAAATTTCTCTTGAATCCTTCCTTAAGATGATGAGAGCTATTGATCTTCACGCTGCCTTTTTCCTTCTTCTTCACGTTAGCTTTGATACCATGTTAGAAAATCAGAATGTGATTTCTTTTCATTCTTATTAGCTTCTTTTATGTCTTTGTTTATCTTCTTATCATCAAGCAACTAACAAAACATAATTGCATGAAGATCAAAACAACAAGGAGATATGATTTAAACTCTCAACCAGGGTAAAACCCCTCTTCTAGGGGAAAACTCAAAAATTCTCCTCTTCTTTTAGAACCAAATCAAATGAGACAACCAAGACCCTTGACCAAGACAAAGATCTCTTCTAATCCACCAAGTTAGCCTCCAAGATAGTCTTTCCAACCAACTTCTAATCAACAATAGGCAACCTTCTTCAATACCGCATCAACCATAAATTTCGGCTCCATTGCATCAGAATTTCAGCCTTACTGTAGACCTGCGATTTCAGCCCCTTTCTGCAATCCAAAATCTCGCACGTGTGAGCTAGAGATGAGAAAATGTGCTTCTTTCCTTTGCTAGGGTTCCTCCTTCCTTGGCTAGGGTTTTTTTGCCTTCTTCAAGCCTTTTTTACCTCCTTTTATTGCCTTCACACTCCATTTCAATTGCAGATCAAACTTTTCTTGGATGGATGCTCAAATAGGTCGAATTGCACTGCTTTTATAGTCTTTCTGTGTGGTCTAATTCCTTCAATGAGGCCGACTTGGTGGAGGAGGCAAAAAAATATATTTTTGACTCAATTACAAATTTCCTTCTTGATATAAAAAGGCCCAAGAAGGGTCTATTAAATGATGACAAGGATTGTGACTTATGACACAAAACCCTAGAAGCACTCAATGGGTGCTTTGACCTAGAAACAAAATAAATATAGCATGAAACCCATGCTTCCAAATAATTTTCTTTTGTAATAATTTTTCCTTTTCTTTCTTTTTGACAAATACATAAGAATTACATTATGTCATAAGCTAGACAATTATGAAGACCGATACTAGTTATATTTCTCAACAACCAACAACCCCTAACAGTCATTTTGTAGCCGATGTCATGTGCCACTTTATATCCACCACCTGCATCAATTGTATGTTTCCTCACCCAGTGTTCAAGAGCACCTGTTAGAAGGTGGGCAATTCGACCCAAAAGGTATGTTTTTCATTTGTGCAATCGGGTGCTTATGCTTGTTTTTCATTTGGGAGAAAGGCACTGCTTGGGAAACCTCGATTTTGGTAGCGTGGTCCCATTTAACTGTTCTATGCTTTTCACTCCCCTCTGCACATTACAAGCCCTATTCCACCATTTCCCTTCTCTGGGTCCACATGACCACTGGGTCCACAGGGCATTGACACACCCGCTCCCCTTTTCCACATATTTGGGTCGGGCTTGGAAACATTGCCCCAGAGGTTGATGCAGTATAAAGAAAGTTAAAAGCATATCATGGCCACAAGCAAGAAACGAAAGAAAAAAAATCATAAAATGCAAAAGATGGTCGGGACATTTAATATAGCACGTGGGCAAAAGCCGAGCATGAGTTCTACCCCTTATAGTTATGGCCATCACCCAGTTCTTATGACCACTTGTCGCCCCATCACATCATTAAAGGAACCCAATGCACATCCCAACCCTTGGTGGGCGATGAACTGCCCCACCTTTAAGGGGTTAATAACTACTTTACATCATACACAACATGCTCTCATTTCCTAGAGCTAATACAAAGAAAAATCAAGAAAAAGTAAAAGACAAATAAAGAGGGATGGAAAAAAAATGATGGGGTAACTCATGCATTCACAGTTGCGACATCCTTACATCTGTATACCCCACATGTGGACTTCTTCATTATTGCTATCCCTTGACCCATGGCGTCTAGCTCTAAGACCCCCTTTTGCCCCCATCCATTTCATCATTATTCGTATGCCACCTATTGATTGAAGGATGTACCAGGGACTTGTCTTTCCCTTTAAGGGCTAGGAACACCTTATATGGTTCTCTATTAGCCATTCGTACCTAGGGAGGTAACGCTGCTACAAGATCAAAGCCCCAAATTTGGAAGAGAAGTCCCATATGAAGTCTCAATTTTCCCTTGACTAACAAGCTTGATTCACTTAGATGCACTAATGATTAATTTTATCTAATGGTGAAGATGCAACACTGGGCATTGTGTGTGATTGCCATGTGGTTTTCATCATGGGTTGGGCAACTTAATTGGGGCCTAACGTATATATTTTTATTAATACTTGAATGATGAATGTTACATAGAAGGGCCCCTGGCTTATATACTGCCTCAAGTGCCTCTTGGTGAAAGGGCATGATCTTCTGATCGTGCCCTTTTGCCTAATTAATCTATAATTACAAAATTATTAATTTTTTTACATAACATTGCCTTCCTCTCAAAAATATATTTTTTCCACAAAGCATGCATAACGACGGATGTTGTTGACAAAACACTTCTGTCTCCCAGGAAGCTTCTTCTTCTGGTAGGTCTTTCCACTTAATCAGGTATTCTTTGATTACTCATGATCGCAACTTCTTTTCCTTGGTGGAGATGATACCTTATGGTTCTAAAATGATCTTCCCTTCGTCATCTAATGTCGGAAGTGTTGTTTGTGCCACTTGGTGTTTGCCAAGTGCTTTTTTAAGGCAAGATACATGGAAGACGTTGTGAACATGACTTTTATCAGGAAGGCTCAAACTGTATGCTACTTGGCTGATCTTTTTATTAATTTGGTACGATCCATAGAACTTTGGTGCCAATTTGTTTCTTCCCTTTTGTTTTAAGGACAACTACTTGTAAGGCTAGAGTTTAACAAATACCCATTCTCCAACTTCAAATTCTCTTTCGGTTTTGTTTCGATCAGCTTGCTGCTTCATACGATTTCTTGCAATATTTAGTTTTTTTAGTGCTTGGAAGACCTTTTGTGTTTCTTCTAACTAACCTTTAATTAGTGGTACGTTGTCATCACATGAATGTTAGTTGTACTTGTAAGTAGCCCTGCATGAACTTATCTAGATATTATTCAAGAAATCAAGTATATCATTAAATCAAATTGTACCTTACTAGGTGGCTCTTCATCACGACATCTTTCTGTAGGTATCAACATCCTGCACACATATTGACATATCTCCCAAATATATCCATTGTCAAGGGTCTTCATCTTTTCTAGACTTACATCAGAGTCTTCATATCTTTCCGGGAGATTTCTTATTCAAATCTTCTTGGTATTTTGGATGTTGATTGCCTTCATCATGGTTGCATAGCTCACGATCTCTTCCTTCCTCACTCATTCCATTCTCAGGGATTTCTAATCAGAGTTCTTGTAATCGTAGTCAACCACCTCATACTTTATATGAGGACATATTATGTTGATTTCATCTAGTGTGACTTATGATTTTCTGCATCTTTTCAGAGGAGGAGATCCTTTTTCTCTTGATCATGCTTCTTAAGATAGAAGTAGTGATCCAAGTTACCTGCAACCATACGACATGACATTATAAAATTAAATACAAGCATACATACCTCATTTTAGGTCATATTGGCTTCTTCCATCAACTTCCTTGATCTCATGTCAACTTCTTTTACTAGCTTCTTTACCAATATGATGTACCTGCACCACTTAGATAACAAGTACAAACCAATTCTGTAGAAGCACGAATTGGTCATAACAAAAACTTTATAGTAGTGGAAGCATTTATATTTTTCATAATCAGTAAGAGATTACACTCTTAATTACTTCAATCATCTAGACCAGGTTTGATACAAACCCTAAGTCATATCAGCAATTCAATCATGATTAGATAACTTGAGAAACCATATGATAGACTATCTACTAGAGTTTTTCGGTAAACCCTAAATTTTATCAGCATGAATTGCTTCTACTAGGGTTTGATGTAAACCATAGATTTTCAATCAATTATCAACATATAAGGTGTTTCTTACTAGGGTTTGAGGTAAACCCTAGATTTTCTATCTATAGCACACAATTTATAGGTTCAGATGAATACACATACTTGAGAATTTAATCATTACTAGGATTTAGTTACAAACCCTAGATTTCACTCATCATCCTAGAACTTTCAAACTTTGACTAGGGCTTGACTATCAAACCCTAGATCCCATAATCTTTAGAAAATTTGATCAGCACATATTTCTAGGAGATAATCGTCATGTATAGACACATTATATAGTTAGACAATACATTGACCAAGACTAAGCTAGGAAAAGAAACATGTACCTAGGGTTTCATTCCTAGGACTTTTCATGGCACAGATCTTGCTTGTATACCTAACCAAAACTTAGGGTTTTGATTCATTGTCAAAGCAAATCCTTATTCCATCAGAACTTCAATGGTTCAAGATTTCAACCTTAATAGGTTAGAGCTTCCATGATCATGACATTATCAATAAATCAACCAGTATAGGAATTTCTTCATTGATAGCCCTAATTAGGTTTAGGGTTTCACACATCATCAATTTATGTCAATCAGTGTAGCAATTTTTATCATTAATATTCTTAAGAAGGTTTAGGGATTGACATCCTATCAATATGCCCTTAGGTTAGGGTTTCCAGAGAACCTTTCAAGGTTCTTTTCATTCAAACAATTTAGAGATGAAGAGGGTGGTAGATTCATCAGATGATGAATTACCTCAAACAAGAATCTTTTATGATTCAAGAGATCTAAACAAGATGAACATTAGTAGTGTAGATAGGATTTGACAAAGAGAATAACAAAAACTTTATAATAATAATAATAATAATAATATCCATCTTTAAGGTCACAGCGAAGCCAGACACCAAATTGGTGTATGAGACCCCCTTGTTTGTGGGACAAGGGACCCACCTCTGCGCAGCGATTTGACTGCTAAGTCTACGAAGGCATACATACTCTACCCCCTCTGGTTTTGAACCTGTGACCTCTTAGGAGGAAACACATGCTCTTAACCATTAGGCCCACTTAATAGACATACCTGTGACTTTTGACAAACCTTTGTGATGCCTTCCTTCATATTCCTTGATCTTTTAGCAAGTCCTTAATAGTGGCCTGCAATATATGCTTTCAAGCAAAACTGTGGTACCAAGAATATGCCTTCATTTTTCAAGTTAGATTTCGAATATATAGGATCAATTTAATTTATTTCATATCTAAACTTTTTAAGAATCACATGGACTATCTGAAGGTTATAAATTAAACTAGCTAATCTTAGAGATTCATACATACCTTTGACTTGTTTACTTTAATACTTACTTGGTTACTTCAGATCTTTAGAGGATCATTTCATCTAACTGTGATGACATTGAATCAGTGAGACCTTTCTTACTATGGTAGGTTAGGCAAAGACTGTAGCATCACCATAGGTTGAGACTGGAGCATCATCATGGGCTGAGACTTTATCAAAACTGTGGTATATTAGAGAAGGAGAGTTCTAAGATTGTTGTTGTGTTATGACTTAAGTCAAGGTGATGTCTTTGAAGTGGCATCTTTCTCATTTCTGAATTTTGCAGTGGCATTCCTTTTATTGACACCACATCCTCATGACTGCCTTGAGACTGGACTAGCATTGTGTTTCTTTAATGCAGATCTTGATGTCCTTCAGCTTGCTTTGATGCCCTGCTAGAAACTTGATCCTTGAAATGTCTCTTTTCTGCCCTTTCTTTGACTGTAACCATAGCTCTGATACCATGTTGAAGAATCTAGGGCATATGTAGTTAATGAGATTCTTCTTACATGATAACTATTTGTGAGGCATTTTGTCTTTAGATTATTAGCACAATCTTTTGCTTATTATCATTAGTGTGTGTATTTCTTACTTCAACAAATAACTATCAAAGCAAAGAGACAAGAGCACAAGATATGGCATTCTGCCAGGGCCAAAACCTCTCCCTCTTGGAGAGGAAAACCCGCACAAAATTCTTCTTATAGAGATTCCTATTGACGAACACCAAGACCATGACCCTTGACCTATTCAGCTACTCCAAGACCAAGACACCAATCCTCTTCTTTGACACTGCTGAGGTCATCATCATTGCTGTAATACTGAAGCTATCTTTACTATGCCACTAAGATCTTCATTACTGCTATCACACTGCTGTTCCTTCAATGAAATCTTCATCTAGATCATGGCTTCTGCTTCATTACTGAGATATTCACCTTATCTTCTTCAGAATCATGATTATCATCATTGTCACTGACTGTATCTGCAAGTATGTTGAGAATATATCTCACAATGACTGCGTTTGTATCCCAAGAATATATCTGTGTTTGTATGTTGAGAATATATGACTGCGTTGAATACTATAATCATGAAGAGACCGAGACAGTGATTGTGTTAAGACAGGAATGCCAAGACAGTGTTGGCATGGAGATGGTAATGCTGAGTCAGTTACTTCAATTTGTATGATGAGAGCATCCACCAAGCACCGATATAGAGCTTTTCACCGAGATCATATATCGAGATCTGTCACTGTGTGCCACTGTTTCGTATCACCGAGATTACATATTGAGTATGTTACTGTTTGTATTACCGAGATACTACCTTCCTGTATTTTATGAAGTTTCAGAGTGATCCGAAGTTGTATCTATTCGTTGATTATTCTAGCTGCATATATATAGTTACTTGACCATATATGCAAGCCGACATGAGCCAGTAAACCGTTGCGTCCTTTTGTTGAGCCAACGTGCCATCTTTATATACTTTGAAGCCGACATGTCTTTCTCATCATTTTTGCAGGCAGAGTTCTTCTTTGGAGGATGGTGCTTGTCTTGGAGGGCTACTTGACACTAGGTTGATCCATGTACATTACATAAATGCTCAAGAAGAGCTCTTTAACATGATTTTGACTCTTTGACTTTCCTAGACCTATGGAATGAGCAAGAAACTCATTCATATAATTTACAAAAAATAATATTTCTTTTTCTTGACAAGTACAAAGATCAAAATTACATTGACAAATACTGAACCTAGTTACACTTTTCTTCAACATTATTCTGATTTGGTAGTATCCCGATCTCAAGTCTAATTTTGAAAAGTATTGGGCTCCATGAAGCTCATCTAGAAAGCTCAAGAACAAGTCTAATAACAGTATTTCATGATAAGACTGAGAAGAAGAAGGATCTGCAAGCTTATATGGACCTTGTCGCAATCATGGTAGAACGTGAAAGGTTGAGTCATGTGAAGAGTTTCTGCATGCAACAACGAATTAACACTTGCAGAACAAAGATTGCACAGAAACGCTAGCAAATAAACTGAAAAACAAAGAAACACAAACAAGAAAAGCAAGATCGACAATGAAATCATGAAAGGCAATGAATAGATTCGACTTGCAAAACTTACTTGTAATGCAGGTTGATGAAGAGTCTCTTGATCCGCAGTTGTGCATCCAACCCAGATGCTCAAAATTTGACTTAGCCTTAGCCTTGGTCAAATTGAGTAAATTCAAAATTTCCACATTAGCAGATGTTAAAATTGGCAACTAGGGCCAAACTCCATGTGGGTCATCTTATTTATGGTAGCTGATATTTTTATTGGATCACTATTTATGTATAGTAGGATTCTTCTAGACTTTATAACAATTTGTGAAGCACTTTTACAATGTATCTCGTTAGCTTAATCTTCTTCTCTTCTTATTTGTGTATGTGTGTTTACTTCACCAAACTGCTATCAAAAACACGAAACAAGAACACAAGATATTGGCTCTCTGCCAGGGCAAAACCTCTCTTTCTTAGAGAGGAAAACCCTTTCATAAATTTCTCTTATTGAAGCTTCTATTGATCAATGCCAAACCCTAGACCCTTGACAAGAATATCCTCCAAGCACAAGTCAAGTCCTTCCTCCTTCCTGCACTTCGTCCTCCTTCTTTCGGCACTTCGTTCTTCTTACAACTGTTGATAGTCCTTGTTGCACTTGCTCTAGAAGAGACACTTATCTTTGATCTTTAGTGAGACCCTTTACTTGTGATGATCGCTTCCTTCTCCTTGACCAACCGAGCTCCTTCTTCAAGGTGTAGTTGCAGACTTGATATGATTGTCCTACAGCCCTAAATTCTTGCATATGTGGGAGGTTTCCTTGAGTATTTGGTTCCTTTCTTCTTCGATTGAGAGAGTCTCTTCTTCACTCTAGTGGGAGGCCTTATAGGCCTAAGTTTCAAGCCCAAACAATGAGAAGTATGAGATTGTTACGTTGTTGTTGTTATGACCACAGAGATGCCTCCTTTTCTCGCACGTGTGACTGTGTTTTACCCTAGAAACAGTCCTCCAACCTTCGGTGATGACTTCTCCTTCTTCGCTGCACTAGAGGCTCCTTATACTCGTCCTTTTTCACCCTTTTCTCGGTCTTCCTTGCTCGCTGATTTCAGAGGTGGATTGCTTGTCGTTTGAGGGAGTGGACAGCCTCTATATATAGAGGACTGTCCCTCCTTTAGGCCGACTTGAGTTTCCTTCATCATTGTTGCTCCTTTGATGATGTCGTTGCATGGAGAGGATGTTGGAAATAATACTGAGAGGGGGGGTGAATCAGTATTATCAGATCAATAAAACTTTTCAATACTCAGAAACATATACGCTACTTCAGTTAAGTGAAACAGCGTGTACACGCTACTGTGTCTAAAGCAACCAGCGTATAACCAGAAATCTTATGATTCAGTTAGTTTATCTTCAGTAAATGCATCATGACATTATTAACCATATTAAAAGTAAACAGGTGCAGTATAACAGAACAGATTATCACACAAAAGCCACACACATGAACACCATGATATAAGGTGGAAACCCAATGTGGGTGAAAACCACCTGCTGCAAGTCGTCTCTATCTTTCTTTAATAAGAAACTTCAGTTTACAATCTTTTGTACTGGTGCAGCCTTATACCAGTCAATGTTTTATGACTCCGACTCGGCCGAGGATCGAATCCGACTCCGACTCCGACTCGGTAATGACTCGGCCTAGTCGATTTCAATGACTCGGTCGTTGTAAAAAATACATTAAATATTTATTTATTTTTATAAAAAACATAATTTTAAATATTTTAAACATAATTTTAAAGATTTTCATTCATGTTTCCAAACACATAGCATTATAATATAGATGGAAGACAACATATGATCAAAGTAGGCTCATGAACCAATCCATTATATCAAAATGGTACCCAATGGCTACATAGTCAACTGTCATACATGATCAAAGTGAAAGACTCAAAACAAAATACAAATAACCAAGGAGGCTAGAAATGGCCTCTACAACAAAAGTAAACTGTGATGCTGACCAGACTCCAATACTAGTACTACTGGCTACTGCCAGAGGAGCCAAGATCATCTCGACCAATCTCTGGATCAGGCTCATCATCATCATCAGAGTCAGACAAGGGGCCCCATGCCTCCTCCTCATCATCATCGTCTCCAACTGCAACTGTAGAAGTGGTGCCAGTACCACTAGCAGATGCAAGCTAAGATAGAGTAGATATGCGGCTGCGCTTCTGTCGTGGCTGAGCAGAGGAAGCACCTACAACTGGAGTCCTACTCCTCGGAGTCCTTGCTGGCTGTGAGACTGAGGCTGGTGGATCGGGATCTGCATTCAACTGAACAGGCTGAAGTGGATGTTCCAGTTCAAGTTCATCAAGATCCTCATCAGGATCAAACTCTGATGCACGACTCTCCACTACCCAATCTGATGTTGGATCAATGTCTTCCAACACAATGGGATCTGAATCAGGTCTTTTGTTCAGCAATTTCAACATATGCCCAAGCAGGATCTTTTGCTCTAGGTGCCATTTTTTGACTAGGAAAACAATCTGAAAATGAAAAAAAAAATAATAATTGATTCAATGTTCATTTATTTGACAAAAAACACTCTCTAAGCTTTCTTGATATGCACCTAAAATTTACTAAGCAAAAACAGATTTGTAAGGGTGTAAAAAAATACCTCCAGGCACAAACTGCCTCCTCAAGCTTGCTCCAAAAATCAGCTCCTCAATGCTGCTCCAAATGGCTGCCCAAGAAGCTCCTCACTCCAGCTACAATGCTCCTCCAAGACTCCTCACTGCTGCTCCAAAACAAGCTCAAGAACTGCTCACTAATTCTCAAAGAAGACTCTCACTCAAATGCATAAGACTGCTGTGAGTGAATGAGAGCATTTGGCTGTCTTAAATAGGGTTTGGGAGGGGGAAATGGACCCCAAAAGCACTTAACAATTTACCTAAACCCTTTGGAATCCATAAACTGATTTTAACTTTACCACAAATCCAAAAAAAAAGTGAAAAAAAATCATGATTTACGCTGCCCAGCCGGTTTTCATTGACTCGGCCTAGTCAATACGGACTCGGCCTGGTTGACCGAGTCAACTATGACTCGGCCTGGTCATTGGATGACTAGGCCGAGTCATAGTTGACTCGGTCAACCGAGCCGGTTTGCTGGCCTAGTCGCAAATTTTTTAATGGCTCGGTTTGACCCGGCCGTTTCCGAGTTGACTCGGCCTAGTTGTAAAACAATGATACCAGTACGCAGGCTACAACCTGCAGAAGGCTACAACCTTCTCTCGTTTTCCAAACTCTCCTAGAAGGGAGCTCCAACCCCCTTTGCTCTTGTACTAGCTAAGATACTAGTACGTAGGTGCTGGCCTACAATCTTCTTTCCTTCAGGTACCACTTTTCATCAATTTTCAGACTTGATACTCCTGAAGCACAACATTTCAATCTGAAGACCACGATCCATTCACTTTTCATAGCAAATCATAGAAGCACAAAACAACCAATACTAGCATCATCAAACTTTGAATCACTGAACCACTGAAACCCTGTCAACACCCAGTCACCAGAACACAGAGCAGACTACAGAACTCTGCAATAACAGACAGACCCAACTGCAACCCAAAAATTTAGCTTCAAAAGATATACGCTACTTCAATGAAACAAACCCGCGTATACACGCGCTTTTACCGAAGCCAACCTGCGTACAGATCTAAAAATAATTTCTCATAACTTGCAGCTGTACCAGTGATCAGTCATACTCAGAACATAACATTGCGTCAGTATGCAGATCTAAAAATATGCGTAATCAACCATATACCGATAGTTCATTTCAAACAATTTGATCCCGATCTATCCTTCCATCAACCGATGTGATCTCTCCTTAGCTCAGATTAAGCAATGTATCATCAACCCAGAACCTGCATACTAGATCTCTTTCTTCATTAGATATTCAAGACTTTTTCAATACACAAGCCTAATGATCTTCTTCTCCTTATATAGCATTAGGCCCTCCTCAATACCACGGGCCAAAACCATAGTAATACAATACCATCAACTTCAAAACTCGGGATCAACACGACTGTCGAGATACCTTGGTCCAAAAACACAGGCTCAAGTACCGAGGACTAACTACCACGGACCAAAGGGAAGCTTCTCGTCATGTACGCTCTTTTTTGTTCATGAAACTGCGTGTATACGCGACTTCGTATATAGCAAGCCTGCGTATCCGCGACTTAGTATATAGCGTACCAACGTGTATACGCATCTTGGGATTAATGAACCTGCGTATATGAACTTTCTCTTCATTTTTGTAGTCTGGACTGAGATCTGTCATCAAAGAGAGTTGCCATCAAGGACAACACCTGTACCGTAGCGCCACACCTGTGCCAAAATGCCAACAATCTCCCCCTTTGGACTTGATGGCAACCCCAAGATCCTTAGAATCATTCTCCCCCTTTGTCATCAAGGGCAAAGGGTTGTGCTCCCCCTGTGAATGTGCTGATATCTCTGCTCTGCTGTGCTGAACATGCTCCCCCTGATTGTAGGAAAGATCTGCAAAAGATGTTCTTCAAAAGGAACCAAGACTTATACATCATAAAGGACCTTCCTATCACCAAAAGACTCAATACATACATCCATACTCCCAACCAAGAGGGGATACATCATAAATTTACATATAACAACCAATTACATTACATCATTCATCCCAGGCATAATGGGGAAACCAACATAGGCCGTTACATGACCTTGACACCATAGAAGAGATATCACAAAAGAGTTACATGACATAGAGACGAAAGAACTAGACCAAGACTTATGAAAGTCACCAGCAGCATCTGATAATCATCTTTTTAGATCAGCAACCAAGATTTCCTTCTGTGCTCCTTTTTCAACAATAGTTGTGAACTAGGACCAAAAGCATCTAAATGCCAACAATGCTTTATTAGACTTTAAGCTGCTCCCCCTGAAACTGAGCCTGCTGCTCCCCCTGAAACTGTGCCTGAAGGACTCTGTCATACCCATCTCAGACCTTCTCCAATCAGAATCTGCCCTTGCTGTTCAGAACACCATATACGCGACTTCACCTGCATAAATCAGCGTATGTACGCGGATATCCCTTATACAACACGCGTACACCAACATTTCTTTAGAACAGACAAGCTTCAACAGCAGGATGAAGCATCAACTACTCCCAGCTTCTGTCTGAGATATTCAAAAGTCTCCCTGGGCAGTGGTTTTGTGAGAATATCAGCAACTTGTTCTTTAGAAGGAACATACTCCAACTTGACCTTCTGTTCAAGCACTTGTTCCCGGAGGAAGTGATACTTGATTGGTATGTGCTTGGTCTTTGAATGCATGACTGGATTCTTTGAAACGCTGATTGCACTTGTATTATCACATAAGATAGAGACAGGTGGAGTGCAAGTGATTTGAAAATCCTGCAAGGTCTGCATCATCCAAAGAAGTTGTGTGCAACAAGATGCCGCAGCCACATATTCTGCTTCAGCTGTAGATAAAGTAATCGAACTCTGTTTCTTGCTGAACCAAGATACTAATCTGGAACCCATGAAGAATGCACCACCACTTGTGCTTTTCCTGTCATCCACACTTCCGGCCCAATCTGCATCTGTGTAAGCATGAAGAGTGAGATCTGTATCTCTAGGATACCATAGGCCATAGTTTTGAGTCCCTTGAAGATACTTGAAGATTCTTTTGACTGCCTGAAGATGAGTTTCCTTTGGGTTGGCTTGAAATCTTCCAACAATTCCTACTGCATGCATAATATCTGGTGGGGTACCTGTCAAATAAAGCAAACTCCCAATCATGGATCTATAAGTTGGTTGATGAACTGCTGCCGATTCATCATTTGTACTGAGGCTGCATCCTGTAACCATGGGGGTACATACTGGCTTTGAATCTTCCATGCCATACTTCTTCAAGATCTGCTTGAGGTACTTGGTTTGAGACAAGAAAATACCTCCTTCATTTTGTTGGATTTGCAATCCAAGAAAGTATGTCAATTCTCCAAGTAATGACATTTCAAATTCTTTCTGCATAACCAAGGCAAAGTTTTGACTCATAGCCTCTTCATTGCTGCCAAAGATAATATCATCCACATACACAACAAGTATTAGCAATTTGTTATTTTCAACTTTCATATAGAGATTGTTATCTGCTGATCCTTTTGAAAAGCCTTGTTGGTGAAGATATTTGTCCAACCGATAGTACCAAGCCCTTGGAGCTTGTTTGAGACCATAGAGAGCCTTTTTCAATCTGCATACAAGGTTTGGATCATTCCCAAGAATGAAACCATCTGGCTGCTCAATGTATACTTCTTCTTCTAAGTCTCCATTCAGAAAGGCTGATTTCACGTCCATTTGAAATACCTTGAAGTTTTGAAAACTTGAGAGAGCTAGGAACATTCGGATGGCCTCGAGTCTTGCAACAGGAGCAAAGGTCTCTTCAAAATCTATTCCTTCTTGCTGTGCATACCCTTTACAAACAAGTCTGGCTTTGTTTCTAATTACTTCTCCATTTTCATTCAATTTATTTTTGAAGACCCATTTTGACCCTATGACATTCTTATCTTTTGGTCTAGGAACCAATTCCCAAGTGTTGTTCTTTTCGATCTGCTCAAGTTCTTCATCCATTGCTTTGACCCAACATTCATCTTTGCATGCCTCTTTCACATTTTGTGGTTCAGTGGAAGAGAGTAATGCCAAATAGCTTGAAGCTTCTGCAATTGTTCTTCTTGTTTGTACCCCTGCTTCTTTCTGTCCCACAATCTGAGATTCTGGATGATTCTTCTGGACATATCTGGATGGAGTTTTCTCTTCAATTCTTGTCTGCTCCTCTGGTTCTTCTTGAGGTTCTTCTTCTTCTTGAGGTTCTTCTTCATCATTCTGTCTTTGAGGTAGCCTTCATCTTCTTCGATGTCTTCATGATGAACTTGCCTAGGAATGTATCCCTTCTCATCAACCACAACATCAATGCTGTCAACAATTCTGCCAAGTCTTTTATTGTAGCACTTGTATGCTTTGCTATGTGGAGAATAACCAAGAAGAATGCCTTCGTCTGCTCTTGGTTCAAGTTTGCCAAGTTGCTCATCAGTATTCTTAATATAACATTTGCTCCCAAAGATTTTGAAGTGCTTCACCGAAGGAGTCTTACCACACCAGAGCTCATGAGGAGTTTGAGTGCTGTTTACTCGGACATTTGTTTTGTTGCGAATAATAACCGCAGCATGTGCAGCTTCACCCCAGAAAGTTGCGGGAGTACCTGATTCATCAAGCATAGCACGAGCCATTTGTTGGATTGTTCTGTTCATTCTTTCCACAACTCCATTTTGCTGAGGAGTTCTAGCTGTAGAGAATTCTCTTCTTATCCCATGTTCTTCACAGAAATCGAAAAATTCATTTGAGGTAAACTCCCCACCTCTGTCAGATCTGAGGCACTTAATCTTGTGTCCTGATTCATTTTCAGCCAAGGCTTTGAAGGATTTGAATTTTTCGAATGCTTCATCTTTGTGCTTCATAAGTCCTAACCAGACAAACCTGGAGAAATCGTCAATGAATAATATCAAATATTCTTCTCCTCGAGGTGTTCTTTTTCTGAATGGACCAAATGTATCTGTATGTACTAGCTCAAGAGGCATGCTAGCTAATCCTTCCTTCTCAGGAAAATTAGTTCTGGTTTACTTTCCAAACTGACATGATTTGCATATGGTGTTGTCTGGAATTTTGAAATCTGGAAGATCACGAACTGCCTGATATTTGCATGCTTTCCTTATTTGTGGAAAGCTTAGATGCCCCAACCTCCGATGCCATAGCCAGTGTTCATCATTCTTGCTCAAATAACATTGTTGTTGTCTTTCTTCAAATATGTATAGATTATTTGGAGTCCTTCTTCCTTTGATCACTGTTTCACCTGTATCAAGATCACGAACACAACATCCATTTGATCTAAATATTACCTCTGTTCCTTGATCGCACATCTGACTGACACTCAGAAGATTATGCTTCAATCCATCAACATACAGAACATTTCCAGCTTTGACCTTCTCTTTCAACGGAGCAACGCCTTTTCCTTTTATGGCTGCAGAGATATCGTTTCCAAAAGAAACTTTCTTTCCCTTTTCTAATGCGGTATATGATTCAAGTTTTTCTTTGTCCCCTGTCATATGCTTCGAACATCCGCTGTCAATGTACCATAGACTTTCTTGACCTTCTGCATAAAAGGCTATCCCACATCTTTCTGGTTGCGGTTCCTTTATTCTCCATGTTCTGACATTTGAGGTTTGTTCCTTCTGAGTTGTCTTCCAGAACCTGCTCCTGCATTCAAAGTCTTCATGACCAAAGTTATTACAAATAGAGCATTCAACTTCATTTTCAAGAACCGAAAAGTTGTTATAAGTCCTTTTCATGGTTCCAGTCATACTTCTTTGCTTTTGAGCTTCTCTAGTCATGATTGTCTTGTAGGCAACACATTGAGCTGCTTTGTGACCGAAGTTATGGCAAGAAAAGCATTGGCCATTAAAGAAATTTCTCCGATAATCAGATCTATCATCCAACCGATTGTAGCTTCTATTGACATCCATTCTTGGGGCAAATTGGGAAGATTTTACCTGTGGCTGATTGTAGCTTCTGTTTGTCCTTAAGGCCGCTTGTCCCCGAACTTCTTGATAGTCTTTATTTGTTCTTGAGGTAAACTGTCCCTGATTCACCTGATGACTTTTATTTGGTCTTTGTTCGCTCCTCCTTGCTGCATCAAGATAACTTTTAGAGGTAGAAGCTTGAGATGTTTCTCCATTATATCCCAGACCTGTCTTGATCAGAGGAGAACGTTGCACATTGATAATCTCATCCAAGGTTTCAGATCCTTTAACAAATTTAAGATTAATTGCTTTTGTTTTCTCAATCTCCTTTCTAAGACAAACAATCTCACATTCCAATTTTTCAAGATGTTTTTCCTTTTCTGCCAGTTGACATTGTAGAGAATCAATAATAGCACTTTTCTCTTCTAAGCAAACTTTGAGATTATTCATTTCTTCATAAAAGCCTTCTACATCTATAGCATCCATGTAGTCATCATCTTCAAAAGCCATTAAAAGTTTATATCTATAACCCTGTTCATCTTCGTCACTATTTGAAAGACCATCACTATCTTCATGAGTGTAATAGCTTTTCTTCTTTTCATTCTGTTTCTTGTTCCATTTAACAGGTTCCTTTCCCTTGTCATTCTTATCTTTGTGAGGACATTTGGCAGCATAATGACCTACTCTTCCACAAGCAAAGCATTTAAAAGGTAACTTACCTCTGAACCTTCCAGAACCCCTTTGAAGATTTCTGACAAAATTTGATTCTTCTTCTTCATCTTCTGGTATGTGACTTGCTTCATAATAATCTTCTTTGCCTGAAGCCTTGAAAGCAGCTTCTCTTCTGTCTGATGGACCTCCTTTTCTCATTTCATAAGCAGTTAGAATTTCGTGAAGCTGAGACATAGTAAGAATTCGTAGATTTTATTTTTCTTCTATTGCAGACACTTTAGATTCAAATTTGGGGGACAATGATCTTAGAACCTTTTCAACCACAATAGCCTCTTTTATTTCTTCACCCAAGTTTTTCATGCAATTAACAATCTCATCTACCCTAAGGAAATAGTTAGCCACACTTTCATCATTATACATTCTGAGAGTCTCATACTTAATCCTGAGAGTTTGAAGTTTAGCACGCTTTACCTGTTCGTCTCCTTCATAGCTCGTGACAATTTTGTCCGATATTTCTTTTGCGGATTTATAGTGCATTACCTTCATGAATTCCGATTGGGATATACATCCTAATAGGGTACTGACTGCTTTCGCATTTGTTTCATACTTCTTTTTCTCGGCTGCATCTGTAGGAGTAGCTGAAGGAAAAGTGTAGCCTGTCTCTACGATGTCCCAAACTTCTGTACCAAGAGATTGAAGATAGGCAGTAACTCTTACCTTCCAATAATTGAAGTTTGTCCCATCAAAAACTGGTGGCCTGATTGATGCTTCTCTCTCGTAGTTGCTCATGATGAACGATCTACCTTCAAGCAATCAAGCTTCTCTGAAGGACCTGCTCTGATACCAATTGTTGGAAATAATATTGAGAGGGGGCGTGAATCAGTATTATCAGATCAATAAAACTTTTCAATACTCAGAAACATATACGCTACTTCAGTTAAGTGAAACAGCGTGTACACGCTACTGTGTCTAAAGCAACCAGCGTATAACCAGAAATCTTATGATTCAGTTAGTTTATCTTCAGTAAATGCATCATGACATTATTAACCATATTAAAAGTAAACAGGTGCAGTATAACAGAACAGATCATCACACAAAAGCCACACACATGAACACCATGATATAAGGTGGAAACCCAATGTGGGTGAAAACCACCTGCTGCAAGTCGTCTCTATCTTTCTTTAATAAGAAACTTCAGTTTACAATCTTTTGTACTGGTGCAGCCTTATACCAGTACGCAGGCTACAACCTGCAGAAGGCTACAACCTTCTCTCGTTTTCCAAACTCTCTTGGAAGGGAGCTCCAACCCCCTTTGCTCTTGTACTAGCTAAGATACTAGTACGTAGGTGCTGGCCTACAATCTTCTTTCCTTCAGGTACCACTTTTCATCAATTTTCAGACTTGATACTCCTGAAGCACAACATTTCAATCTGAAGACCACGATCCATTCACTTTTCATAGCAAATCATAGAAGCACAAAACAACCAATACTAGCATCATCAAACTTTGAATCACTGAACCACTGAAACCCTGTCAACACCTAGTCACCAGAACACAGAGCAGACTACAGAACTCTGCAATAACAGACAGACCCAACTGCAACCCAAAAATTTAGCTTCAAAAGATATACGCTACTTCAATGAAACAAACCCGCGTATACACGCGCTTTTACCGAAGCCAACCTGCGTACAGATCTAAAAATAATTTCTCATAACTTGCAGCTGTACCAGTCATCAGTCATACTCAGAACATAACATTGCGTCAGTATGCAGATCTAAAAATATGCGTAATCAACCATATACCGATAGTTCATTTCAAACAATTTGATCCCGATCTATCCTTCCATCAACCGATGTGATCTCTCCTTAGCTCAGATCAAGCAATGTATCATCAACCCAGAACCTGCATACTAGATCTCTTTCTTCATTAGATATTCAAGACTTTTTCAATACACAAGCCTAATGATCTTCTTCTCCTTATATAGCATTAGGCCCTCCTCAATACCACGGGCCAAAACCATAGTAATACAATACCATCAACTTCAAAACTCGGGATCAACACGACTGTCGAGATACCTTGGTCCAAAAACACAGGCTCAAGTACCGAGGACTAACTACCACGGACCAAAGGGAAGCTTCTCGTCATGTACGCTCTTTTCTGTTCATGAAACTGCGTGTATACGCGACTTTGTATATAGCAAGCCTGCGTATCTGCGACTTAGTATATAGCGTACCAGCGTGTATACGCATCTTGGGCTTAATGAACCTGCGTATATGAACTTTCTCTTCATTTTTGTAGTCTGGACTGAGATCTGTCATCAAAGAGAGTTGCCATCAAGGACAACACCTGTACCGTAGCACCACACCTGTGCCAAAATGCCAACAGAGGACTTGTCTTTGCTTGGAGGGATATTCTTTGACTCTTATACAAATATGTACATGGTGTAACATGCCCTTAAGGGTCTTCAAACTTTCTTTTGACTCCTTGACTTACCTATAGCACTTTAACATGTGCTAGACCTATTTCAATGAGCAAGAAACTCATTGATAAATATAACAAAAAATAATATTTCTTTTCTTGAATAAATATCAAAAGTACATTTATGAAGACCGAACCTAGTTACACTTTCTTCAACAAATTCGGCCTACAACAAAGGGAGAAATCCAGAAGATGATGTCGACCCTCCTTCAAGTGATCATGTCAGCCTAAAGGACATGAGCAAACATGTATATATACAAGTACTCGACCTCACTTCAAAGCAAGCAATTCGGTCAAGCTAGTCTACAAGGAAGTGCAAGAAACATATTCAAAGAAGCCTCTATCTCAGCGAAACAAGAAGGAGGAAAGCGAAGTTAGTTTGTGAATTGTTTTGGGTATTACATCCTCTCATGTGCGAAGGAAGGAGATACAAAGGTACCAGAAGAAGGTCGAAGTGTTTGCAGCCACATCAAAGTAATCTTACTTGGGAAGAAGATCTCGCTAGAAGGGGTCGAGTAATAGTGCATTAGGTCTCTCTCTTGAGACCTCAAGGAGACTGAGATTCTCAAGGAAGCCGAGAAGAGGAAGACCGAGATTCTAAAGGAAGCCGAGAAGAGGAAGAAGAGGAGCAGTGCTGGAAAAAAAGGCTAGTGACTTGGTCTTGCATGGACTCTAGTGTCAAGGGTCTGTTGATAAGTGTAACTAGGTTCGGTCTTCATAATGACATGTAATTGTGATTTTTATGTAAGAGATGTAAAGAAGAAATTATTGTAATACTTGCTTCATGGGTTTCATGAGCAAGAGATTGTATTTTTAGTGGAGGCTCCCATTGAGAGCCCTTAGGTAAATTGTCATCTAGTCATAAAAGTTTAAAAGAATCATTGTCATGAAATGAAGTCATGTTACACATTGTAAAGAGTCATACTTGTCCATGTAAAGTCATCCTCCAAGATCTTGTCACTAGTCCTCATCATGTCGGTCTACAACGAAGGGATGAATCTAGAAGATGAAGTCGTCTTTCCTCCAAGAGATCATGTCGGCCTAAAGTTCCTGAACAAACTAGTATATATACCAATACTCAGCCTCATTTGTAGACAACGAATTCGGAGAAGCAAGTCTAGAAAGAAGTGCGAAATATACACCAGAAGAAGCCTCCATATCAACGCAGCAAAGAGGAAAGGATAGCTAAGATAGTCAAGCATTGTTTTTGGGTTAGTTTTCCCTCCCTCATGTGAAGGTCGCAGATCCGAAGGTATCTAGAGGAAGTCTAAAGAGTTGTTGTCACTTTGAGGTGAGCATTGTTTGGGTAAAGAACCTCGCTAGAAAAAGCCAAGTAGAGATACAAGAGGTCTCTCTATTAAGGAGACTATAGAGGAAGCAAAGATAATCTAGGGTTTTTGTGGTAGGGTTACAAGCCTACAAGAAGAGACCGAGAATCAAAGGAAGTCGAGATCAAGAAGGGAAGAAGCCGAGAACAAGAAGGGAAAGGAAGCCGAGAACGAGAAGAGGAAAAGCAGCGTTGAAGAGGAGGCTAGTGACTTGGTCTTGGGAGGACTCTAGAGTCAAGGGTCTTTGTCATGGTCTTGGTGTTCGTCAATTGAAGATCTATAAGAAGAATTTTGTTTGGGTTTTCCTCTCAAAGAGTGAGAGGTTTTGGCCCTAGCTGACAAGCCTACATACTGTCTCTTGTCTTCTATTGTTTATTTGGTAATTGTCTTGATGAAAAGAACACAATAATAACCTTAAGGAAGAGAAGATCATAATCCAAGAAGTAAAAGTCTATCACAAGCAATTATCTAGAAGAGAAATCTCCTAACTACTGATGCCCTAGATTTCTCAACATGGTATCAAAGCTTAGGTGTTGAAGTCAAGAAGGGGCATCTAATCAAGAAGACACACAAGAATCAAGTTTCAAAGAAGGATCAAAGCAAGACAAAGGATACCAAGCAAGAGATCAGGATCTTCATCATAGTATAACCTTAGATCGAATAAATCTACTCTAGCAAGAGTCTTGGAATCATCTTCAAGGAGGAAGCAGGAAGAAAGACCAAAATAAAAGCATTTTCGAGATCATCGTCTGAGGAAGCTCTTCAAGGACTAAGGAAGACTAGAACATTCAAGAAGGATCGTGAAGCAAGCTCTCTCTCAAGGAGTAATCTTGTATCAACATCAAGATTAAGGAAGAAGCAAGCAACAACTACTCAAGTAAGTTTATGACTTCATCTAATACTATCAAAATGTCTTTCTGCAAGGAGAGCAACAAATTGGTTGGGGCTTCAAATTTCCTTGCATGGAAGAAAAGAACAGACCTAAATCTCATTGAGAATGAAGTCATGGACCACATCAAAGGGTCAATAACCCAACCCCCCAAAGAAGATACTCAATCACATGCCAGATTCATGAAGGGAGAAGTGAGGGCCAAGAGGATTCTCATAGAATCCATCAAAGACTCTCTCATCCCATATGCATCAAAATTAGACACTGCAAAAGCAATATATGACAAATTGGTAGAGTTGTTTTCCATAAGTACTGCACGAGAAGTAATCTCTCTAAGGCAAGAACTCTACAAATTAAAGATCTCAAGGGAAGTTGGAATAGCCTCATATTTTATGAGGATTTCATAAATAAGAGATCAACTTCAAGATCTAGGTGAAATAATGTCTGACAAAGAAATGACCATTGTAGTATTGAATGCACTACCAAAGGAATGGGGCAACTTCACTTCAAGAATATGGGCACTATAAAAGAGATTGTCCTAAGCTTAAAAGGGACAATAACAAGAGGGATAAGCAAGAAGCCCATATTACCGAAGAAGTGGAAGAGACTGAGACAAAGAAGCCATAGAAGGAGAAAGTGAAAGATCTCTACTATGATTGAGATACTCTCCTTCACTGAAGGTACTCTTCTGTTGTGTAAATTATAGATAGGAAGCATTGTAAATAAGATAGGATACATCATATTAGAGAATGGCATCATGGTAGCAGCATTAGAAGACCCTGTGACATAGGCAACATGAAGGATGTCTGGAACAAAAATCTATCACTGTCAACTATGTGGGATATAGCTCTTGGAAACCTCATTGAAAGCAAAAGTGATACTTATGGAAAAAGGAAGAAGTCATCTAGGACAAGGCTCATCATACATTGGTATTAAAATTAGCAACTAGGGCCAAATTCTACTTCGGTCTGCTACTTTGAGGAAGATTATTGTGGCAATGAATTCCTCTTTTCAAGAGGTCCAAAATCGACCTTAAGATCACCAAATTTGGATAAGGGAAAATATTTATTGACCTAAAAAAAATTCTACAAGTCATGACCTTATTAAGGTGGGAAAATTGAAAATCTGAAATTCAAATTTGCCTCCAAAATTTCAAGGTCGACTTCACCTCCATAAGGAAATTGTTATATATATAGGTGTCCTCCATTCTCATTAGATGCACCGTTTTGGGCATCAAACTCATCTTCTGTGGGAGCTTCAGCACAAGGAGGACAGGGTCGAGATTGCTTAAGGTTGGTCAGAGATCTGTTTGCAAGCATTGATGGGTCCGAAATGCAGTTGAGGTAGACCTTATCATATCAATCGAGGGTTTGAGTAAGGCCGCAAGCCTTGAGGTAATTTCAGGAGGTCCACAGGTCTTTTCTGGGCTAGTTGGAGGAACCGTTAAGCCCTATTCCCTCAACAAGGCATGTTACAGGCAGCCATGACAGGAAATATGAAGAAGTATGCTAAGACGTAGTGATTGGAAATCCTATTGAAGGAATTTGAATGGGCTAACCAGGTTTGAGATCTTTTGTTGTTACATCATCATTTCCATATATATATATATATATATATCTTTGGAGGCCGCTCAAATTAAGCTAGGATCGAACTCTATTTGGAGACTTCCTTGTAGTTGCTTTGTCTACCATTGATCTCTGGTTAGGGCAGAATCTGGTTGGTATTGTTTGAAGGCAGAATGGAAGACTTACCTGGGCTGCCTCCTTGTCATTAATTGTATTTTCTCTCTCCCTTTCTTTGCTGAACATCTAAAGATTATAATAAGAAGATTTGATCAAGGGCTTCCCCATCTTGGAGTTTTTCCCTGGCTTGAGCCAATCTCGATGTTCTCTTGGCTTGTCTTTTTGAATATGTTATTTATGTTCTTTCTTCAATTACTCTCAATGAGATAGTGTCACATTTACAGGTATACCTATGGTATCATCAACGAAATCTAAGAACAAACTTCAAGGAGCCTCTAATTTTAGAGCATGGAAAACAATGATGGACCTCATCCTTGCAAAGAATGAAGTACTGGAATTAGTACAAGGAAAACTCAAAGAACTAACTGATGATGCTGGAAAGGAGAAGTACAAAGAGAATGACGTTATAGCCATGAACCTAATTGTGGATGGAGTTAAAGACAACCTAATTCCCTACATATCCACACTAGATTCTTCAAAGAAAATGTATGATGCTCTCTCCAAGTTATTTACAATCAAGAATATTGGACAAGTGGTAAGTCTAAAGAATGAACTTCAAACTGTCAAAATGACTAAAGATGATACAGTGTCCTCTTACTTTGTAAGAATTGCCCGTATAAGAGATGATCTACAAGCAGTTGATGAAATAGTCCCTGAAAAGGAACTTGTGATTGTTGCCCTTCTAAGGCTACCAAAGTCTTGGAATGCTTTTGCAGCTAGAATTAGTAGTTTGAAAAACTCTCCATCCTTCGAAGAAATGTGGTTTGATTGTATTCAAGAAGAAGCTCGTCTAGGAGGTAAGCAAGAAGATGAAGAAAATACCTCAAATGCCTACTCTTCTCATTTCAAGAAGAAAGGAGGAAATAAGAAGTTTAAAGGGTTAAATAAAAATCATGGGAAGATTGACCTTTTTAAAATAGAATGTTATCATTGTCACAAGATGGGACACTATAAGAATCAATGCCCCGATAATCCTAAGAATAAGAAAAGAGAAAGAGACCAAGATATTCTTGCCACTGATGATAATCCTCCAAAGAAGAACAAAACTAAGGACTCTGAAGTCAAAGACTTAATCTATTAAGTCTTTTAGGGATGTTATCCCTTATATATCCTTTGTTTATAGTATTGGTTATTGTTTTAGAAAGTTTCTTTTATGATTGTCTCTAGTATTAGTTTTTCTTTTGATTTCTAGGGTTTATAAATCTAATATGCTTTTGTTAGAAAGTTCTTGAGTTGTTAAAGGAATCCCTCACAAGACTAGATTGATGAAAGATCAAGAGGGAGCTTCCACCTTTTCACAAAAAGATAAGTATCATGTTCTTTATTTCCTTTTCATTGTTGATTTCCTCTATATGTCTAGCTTCATTCTTTTGCTTGTTTATAATCCTTTCTCTTGTGTTTTCCTTGGAAAGAAAATTTTGCAAGAATGACGATAAAAGAAAGGATTGTGGCTAGATTCAGAGGGAGTTTTCAAAGGGAGACTTGTATAAAACTTTGTTGCAGAGGGAGCAATGTTGCATGAACCCCCCCCCCCCCCCGCGGATACACGTCCCGTACAGATCTGTGGGGGATCCGTAGTTCGGAAATCCGGAACCGCGGATTGGGCCAGAAATCACGGTTCCTGGAATTTCATAAACGTGTCAGCCCAATCTGCGGTTCCAGATTTCCGAACCACAAATCGGGCACGGATCCGTATGTATCCCGAGCAGATCTAATGCCCGACAAGAAATTCCGCGCAACTGACCCAAAAAAATAGTTTTTTTGTGTCTAACTTGAGTTGGGGTTGGGTTTAGGTTGAGTTAGGGAAATGATAGATGAGGATAAAGCTCATTTCCCCCTTTCATTTCCTCACTCTTGTATTTTTGTAGAGCTTGAAGAAGAGAGGAGAAGAGAGCTTGGAGAGGAGAAGAGAGGCTTGAGGAGAGATTTGAGAAGTGAAGGAGGAGCTAGGAGGAGTAAAGAAGGGCTTCCATCTACAAGAGCTAAAGAGGTAAGTGCAAACCCCAAACTCCCTCATTTTTTTGTCATTGTTGTTTGTATTTTTTCTCCTCCCTCTCCTACTCTTTCCCACTCTTTCTTCTTGCTCATTTCATTGCAAGTTGTCCATCTATATTCATATTCCAAAATGGCGTTCTTTTGGCTTCTAAGTATCATTCCACTTTTGGTTTTCATGATGGCAAGGGGGAGTAGGAATAGAAGGGAAGAAGAATGAGAGGATAATCGTCCCCATATGAGTGACCCAATGTATGATGAGGAGGAAGGGGATGAAGAGAAAACTGAAATGCTAGAGGGAAAAGCTGCATTGACACCCTTGTGGAATTATGCGACCAAACTTGAAGGAGGAAAAGGTGGTGGAAGCTACAAGTTTTTGTGCCCTCATGGTTGTCGTGGAGGAAAACCATATAGTGGTTCATATACCCTTGTAGAGGCATCTTTGTGGGGTGTTGGACAATGATGACAAAAAGGGTGTCGTGGGATAACAATTTGCCCAAAGGTTTCCGCTGAACAAAGAAGAAAATACATCCAAATAAAGAAGGTTGCACAACAAAAAAACAAGAAACAAAAAACTCATTCTGAATCAAGTGCAACCTCTAGATTTGGTAGCTCATCTCCTCATGGTACTTTTGCAACCTTTGGAAGTAGAAGAACAATAGGGGATTTCTTGAATGTTGTTGGGAGGGATGATGTGGATGGAAAGATAGTCTGGTTTCTTTGTGCTTGCGGTGTACCATTCAATGTGCTTCGCTCTCCCTATTGGCATGATATGGTTAAGGCCATCAATGAAGCCCCAAAAGGATACAAGAGCCCCAACTATGAGAAAGCTAGAATAGTGTTATTAGAAAGAGAAAAAGCAAAGGTTCAAAGAGCTTTGACACGTTTTACAAATGAGTGGGTGGATTGTGGGGTATCCATTGTATCAGATGGGTGGACAAATGTTAGAAACCAACATTTGATAAATGTTCTTGGTGTTTCTGCTAATGGTGTAGTGTTTATTACATGTCATGACTCCTCCTCCATCAATGCAACTTCCCAAAATATTGCAGATCTCCTATTGCAATCAATCAAAGATGTTGATCCTAATAATGTGGTTCAAGTGATCACTAATAACACAGCAAATTGTAAGGTAGCAAGAAAAATTATTGAGCGTACTCATCCACACATCTTTTGGTTTGGCTGCTTAGTGCACACATTGAACCTTTTGATGCATGATATTGTAACGCATAAAGAATGTGGATGGATTAATGAGCTTTACAAGAGAGGGAAGCAACTCGTTAAATTTATCACAGGGCATACAAGGGTAAACTACTTTCATGGCACTTACTCCAAGTTGTGGTTGCTTAAACTTGCAAAAACGAGATTTGCAAGTTATTACCTCACCTTTAGGTGGCTAGTGAAGGTGAGACAAGCTTTAACTAATATGGTGACCTCTGAATCATGGGAGGAAATTAACACTAATAGAGATGGTGCTAATGTAGCAAAGGACACTATTCTTGATAGCTACTTTTCGTCATAGATTAAATATGTTTTGCAATTCACCAAACCAATTTATTACATGATCAAGTTTGAAGATTCCGATTGGCCAATAATCGGGGAGGTGTATGAGCAAATGGATAGCATGTTGTGGTAGATTAAAGACATTGTTGAGCCTAGAAATATCACCTTATACAATTATATTCGTGTAGAGGCGGAAAAACGATGGGATATGCTAAACGTTCCATTGCATGCCTTAGCATATGTTCTAACACCTAAATACTATCATCCATCATGGCTTTCAACACCAGCACCTAGGGGGGAGCAGGAGAAAACCACACCTAGATCCAGAGGTTCTATCTAGTTATATGAAAGCATTGGATAAATTAGTCCCTGATGAGGAGGAGGCTGCCATGGTACGGAAACAGTTGAGCAACTATACGCTTAGCACTGGTCCATTTGGGAGCATGCATGCAATTAGAGATCGAGAGAATTTTTCTTCTCTTGAGTGGTGGAACATGCATGGAGGTGCTACTCCACTTCTACAAACTTTGGCATTGCGGGTGCTATCACAGGTGGTAAACACTTCTTCTACAAAGAGGTGTTGGAGCTCTTATTCTTTCATCCAGTGTTAAAAGGAACAGGTTAAGTTTAGACCAGGCAAAGAGCTTGGTTTATGTTCACTACAACTTGCGATTGTTGTCCCATTACTGTGATGATGCAAAGACTAATAAAGACCTTAAGGTTTGGGACAGAAATCTATAGGAGCCCAATTTGGAGGATGGAGTGTTGCGATTAGAGCAATTGTAGGATGCCCTTACCCAAGATGATGATGATCGAGTTGAGATGCCACCCCCATCTGGTCCCTTGATTCCCAGGTTCCATGCTTCAACACCAACAGCAGGGGCTTCATCTTCATCAGTTCCACTGCTAGTGCCACAACTTCCAGAGCCGCCATCTTCTTCATTGCCACCAACAACAGGGACTTCATCTTCATCAGTTCCACTACCAGTGCCACAACTTCCAAAGCCACCATCTTCTTCATTGCCGCCACGTGGAGGCTCACGTCCTGTTCGTGGTGGAAGGAAGAGAGATTAGTAGATATATTCATAGTTTACTACTTTTGTCATAGATTAGACTTGTAGTCTTGTTGTGAATTTGAACTTTTTTGTCTTACTCTTCCTAGTTTAGTGTGTACTTAAGTCTTGCTGGTGACCAAGTGGTCTATTTTGTAAACATTATTATTTGAATTTTGGACATAACTCATGTTGACAGTTGCTCACTTGCTGTATAAGTTACTTGAATGTTTGATGATTTTATCTTCTAAATGTTTTATGTTTTATGAATCATGATATGTTTAAAAATTTGATGTATGTTTGTAATTGAAAGAATTTAGAAGGTTTATGCTTGAATAATTAATCATTGATGTACAATGGAATCATGGATGCCATATCTATCTTGATTTATGTAAAAATATGCATGTTTTCATGTATTCTAATTTGTATTTGGGATGTTTTTTAATATAAATGCAAAAAAAATAAAAATTAAAAATTAAAAAAAAAAAAAAATATATATATATATATATATATATAGTAGACGCTTCGCTTCCTAGATTTTTGGGAAATGACGCTTTTGCTTCCAAAAATCATCCCCACTTCATGCAACATTGAGAGGGAGCCCTTCAAGAGGAGGCCTTACAAGGTTTGTAAAGGAAGTAACTAAAGGTATGTCTAAGATTACAAGATTTGTAGCAGGTCTTCATCATATAAGAAGACACGATCTTTTTGTCTTTAAATTTGCTTTATATTAATGACTCTCCCATGTCTAGGGTTTTGCTATAGAATCATGAAGATTCTTATATTGTTAGGGTGTTTGATTTCTAAGATTAAATATAACCCTTGTAGTATTATCTTTTGATGTTTGTTCACTTTATCAAACGTTAGCCTTTTGACTAGGGTTTGTTGATGATATCTAGGGTATATCTTAAAACCCTAGCTTTTTAGGGTTTGATGATATTATCTAGGATTTAAGATAAAAACCCTAGTAAAAGTTCAAATAAGATTCTAGGACTTGAAAGAGAAACCCTAGATGCTTTCGTTATGTTTAAACCCTAATAGGGTTTATTTTGTTTAATATTAAAGTTTTGATGATAATATCTAAGGTTTGTGACAAAACCCTAGCAAATGTTGTAAGCGACTAGGGCATGAAAGTGTAACCCTAGTTGATTGTTTCCGCTATAATTGAAACCCTAACTAGGTTTAGGTTTTGAATATCTAAAGTTTAAATTCAAAATTTTGATAACCTTAGATGCTAACCCTAGAAAGTTAATTTCATTCTCTTGTATATATATATATATATATATTTGTGCTTGGTTGTACTTGTTAATGAGATTTGCAGGTACATAGTTTTCAAGAGGTTGCCTACCTCATACTTGATGATGAATTTATGATGATGTTGAGCATGATGGAAAGAGGGAGCTATAAGAATCTTGATGACATTAAAGTTTACATTGGTGATTGAAAGATGACCTTGTTGCCATATGAAGATAAAAGGAATGATGCTTTGAAAGGTCGAAGTTCTCCGATGATATAATGATGCAAAAGAAAGAGCCTGTGTAGTTGGAAGAATAAAGTTATTGACGAAGGACTTATCCCTAGTTGACAGGGAGCTGGATGAAGGAAAGTGTATATCCTCCATAGATGAGAGGAGGACATGATGGACCAGGACTAACAACCATACATATAGTGAAGACCATGAAAGAAGAATGAGATCAGAGAATAGCTAAGGCATCGTTGGTGGTTGATATTGATCCAGTTGTTTTGAGAAGCGCTGAAGTTGAGTTTCGTGTTGCTGAAGAAGTTGGAGTAGGAAGCTTTTGTCAAGATTTGTTTGGATATTATGATGAACCAAGCAGCATCAGAATGGTTGAAGACCCCAGAGATTGTGCTAGCATATCGATAATAAGAACCAATATATTGGAAGTGACTGAGGTCGTGAGGCTACAGTATGTTTAGATGGATGAACAAGTAGTTGATGTGTTGATCTCTCCCTGAGAAGTTTGAAAATTTGATAAGCATGCTTGGATTGATTTGGTTAAGAGGGAGAGATGAGCACCATAAGTTGCCTGTATGACGGTACTTGGGAGGACATCTTGGCCTGGTTGGTGTTGAGATCTCAGTTATAGTTTGGCCTTGATGATGTCTAGATCCCGGTGTGGGAGGGTATCTTGGTCTTATGGAGCTATGTTTTCGTGTTGACCTTGATGATACATGGATCCCTGTAAGAGTTGGTGTCTTGGCATGTTGCCTTAGTGACACCTTAGTCCCTGTTAGTGTCTTAGATCCTTGAATTAGTGTCTTAAAAATGACACTTGGATCCTTGAATTGGTGTCGTGGTGATGACACCTGGATTCTTGAAATAGTGTCTTGACACTTGGATCTTTGAGTAATACCTTGGCAGTTTGGTATCTAGCATTGCATATGTTGTACTCTTCTTGGAACATTTCAAGCTGAAGTCAATCTTGTACAAGTTGAACAATTATGAGTACCTCCCTAGTTAAGAGGGAGTGTTGAGAAATATAACTAGTATCGGTCTTCATAACTGTCTAGCTCGTGACATAATGCAATTCTTATGTATTTGTCAAAAAGAAATAAAAGGAAAAATTATTATAAAAGAAAAATATTTATAAGCATGGGTTTCATGCTTTATTTATTGTTTCTAGGTCAAAGCACCCATTGAGTGCTTCTAGGGTTTGTATAAATCATAGTCTTTGTAATCATTTAATAGGCCCTTCTTGGGCCTTTTTATATCAAGGAATAAATTTGTTATTGAGTCAAAAAAATATATTTTTTTGCCTCCTCCACCAAGTCAGCCTCAAGAGAAGACAAGTCGGCCTCATTGAACGAATTCGACCACATAAAAAGACTATAAAAGCGGTGCAATTTGACCTATTTGAGTATCCATTCAAGAAAAGTTTGATCTGTAATTAAAAGGGAGTGTGAAGGCAAGAAAAGGAGGTGACAAAGGCTTGAAGGAGAAGAAACCCTAGCGAAGGAAGGAGGTGTTGGAAAATAAGAAAGGCAAAAAGATTTTCCCTTGTTGATAATTACTTGTGATTATTATTATTATCTTTCTTATGTTCTTCTTTTATCTTAGTTCATCAAGCAATTACCAAAACCAAAACACGAAGATAATTAACACCAGATGTAGGCGTACAGCCAGGGCAAAACCCCTATATAGAGGAAAACCCAGTCAAGAACTCTTCCTTCAGTAATTCAAATGAGATTGACCAAGACCCTATACCAACAGACCTTCATCCTCCACCAAGTCAGCCTTCCAATATGTTTTAGCTCACTTCAATAGTCTCTTCTTGTCCAACAGCTTCAACATAAAGGCCTTTCTTCTGAAGGCTGAAATTCTGAATTGAGCGGAATTTATGTTGGATATGTATGGAATTAGGTTATCCTTAACTCCATCCACTATTAGGTTCATAGCCACAATTTTTATTTCTCTACACTTTGCTTTCTCGACATCACTTGATTCATTAGTAGGCTTCTTGATTTTTCCTTGAACGAGATCCAAAACTTTGTTCTTTTCAAGAATAAGGTCTATCCTCTTTTTCCAGGCCCTGTAGTTGGAGGCTCCTTCTAATTTGTTTTCTCCCTTCATTGAGTTTGTCATGGTTCCTGTAGATAGTAGGCTTGTCTCTTTATATGACTCTTTTCCTTAATGACCTTTCTTTGATCTCCTTTTCCTTAATAGATCTTTGACCTGCCTTTTTCCTTCTTCTTCACCTTAGCTCTAATACCATGTTGGAAAATCAAAAAGGCAAAAAGATTTTCTCTTGTTGATAATTACTTGTGATTATTATTATAATATTTCATATGTTCTTCTTTTATCTTAGTTCATCAAGCAATTATCAAAAACAAAACACGAAGATTAATAACACCAGATGTAGGCGCACAGCTAGAGCAAAACCCCTATATAGGGGAAAACCCAGTCAAGCATTGATTTGGGGTAGCATCGGATGTGCTCTAGCCATGAAAATTGGTGGAGAGGCTAAAGCACATGAGATCTCCAAGACCCGAAAATGGTTTGGGGAAATTCCACCCGGTAAGAGAGATATTAAAATAAAATATTTTTAATGGGGTTCCTAAGTCTAAACTTAGGTAAATTAAAATATTAATGGGTATTAATATAAAACTGGGTGAGAATGTTCTAAATGACATGTATCAAGCCAAATCTAATCTTGGCCGTTGATTAGAGACTTAATCTCGGCCATTGACGACTCAAAAGGAAAACTATAAGAGGAGGCTTGCCGCTTGAGGGTTAGTTGGAGATACACCAAGATTGATCAGTCAGTTCGATTTTCTGGAGTGGGGTTTGCTGAGAAAATTCGAACAAGTGATCTGAGTTGCAGCAAGGGGCAGTGAGTACATAGCAGAGAGGTAGAGATAGTGCCAGAGGGTCAGCGTAGTGACAGAGGAGGCTATGCAGAGGCAGCAAGAGCCACGCAGAGGCAACTAGAGACTACGCAGAGGCTGAGGGGCCTGCGTGGGTGACGCAGAAGGCCAGAGAGCTGATGCAGAGAGGCAGAGGGCTGACGCAGAGGGTTCTAGAGCTACACAGAGGCTATCAAGGCTGACGCAGGGGGTTCCAGAGCTACGCAGAGGCTATCAGGGCTGACGCAGAGCCTTGGAGAAGTGCCGGAAGGATTTCGTGGGGCAGACTAGTGCTGAGAAGCTGAATATCTACTTCCAAGAAGAGGTATTATTGCCGTGTAGAAATCTTTGTTGGGTGAGCCAGTTTGGCACCCTAGTTGTACTCAAGAAATCTGCATAATAATAAAACCCTCAGAATTGTTGCACCGGTTTTCTCGCATTGGGTTTTTCTGTGGACGATTGTCCAAAAATAACAGTGTCCCTTGTGTGTTTGTCTATTATTTCAGTTGATGATCTGTATATGAGTTGACACTGCATTTGTGTTTGTTTTCAGTATTTATATGAATAAATAACTTGTTAAGGAATAAACTAATAGGTGAAATAAACCAGATAATGTAGTAGGGATTTCTAATGGGTAACATTTAAAAATTTCAACATGGTATTAGAGGGTTGCAGATCATAGGAGGACTGAAGGCACCAGCGTAATCAAAAGTATTTGCAGCAGTAGCAGCTATCCCGAGAGACAGAGTTGCTCCTAAGCAGAAAGCAATAAAGAAAGAGTGACGCAGAGGGCCTGCATCATCATTTCGAGCTAGAGAAAGGGCTAGCGCAGAGGCAGAGAGAGGCAGAAGAGGCTCACGAAGAGCCACGTCATCCTACTCAGTCAGGTAGGCTTGACGCAGTTGGCCAAAGGAGTGATTCAACCTTTGTCGGGATTGCGCAGAGCTGGAAGGCTCAGTTTCTTCAGTTGCTAGGGCATAGGGAGCTGTGGGCAGATTGTGGATTAGGAAGCTGGTGGGGTGTTGTTGCTGTCGAAGAAGAACAGTACCTAACAGGACAAAACCAAGGTAGAGGGAGTCGCTGCCTTGACGGATTTCTAGCCAAGAAATCCAGATCCGAGTTGCAGTTGCAAAGAGGATCGGAGAGGAGCGGATCGACAGTTGGCAGGAAGATTTCCAGCAGGGAAATCAAGACTTAGAGGGAGATTCCAGAAGGAGGAGTGGAGATGGCAATGAATGGACTGAGGGATCAAGAAAGGTTGGACGGGGCCTCCAACTTTGTCATCTGGAAGGCTAGGATCCTGTCTATTCTGGATAGACATCGCATCAAGGGCTTCACCTTGAGAACCGTGGTTATCCCAATCGAGCCAGCTGATAATGAGACGTATGAGGATAGGATGGCGAAGGCAAAGTGCATAATCCTTGATGGGGTCAAGGATCATGTAGTACCACATATTGCCCAGAAGAACACAGCAAAGGAGATGCGGGATACTTTGACGACATTGTATCAGGGCACTTTCATGCAACGGAAGATGCTATTAGAGAATCAGCTGCAGTTGTATCAGATGCAAAAGAGGGAGCAAATAGATCTATACCTCAGCAAGTTGCAAGCTAAGTTGCAGGAAACGTTGCCCAGGGGTCCGTTTCCGGCCAGAAACGAGGAAACTTGTACCATACGGCCTGGAAACTCGTTTTCGGCCATACTGGCCCATTTCACGTTGGGGAAACGTGGCCATTACAGTCGGAAACGAGTTTCTAGGGCGTACAGCGGAGATTACAGCTAACACTTGACGGTTTTTTTAATTTTTTTAATTTTTTCACTTCTAATTTTTTATTGAGCGACTAAAATATCCTCTGGATGCTTCTAGATGCCTCTCTCAAGTTATAAAAAAAGAGGATTTTTTTTAGTGGGGCAGCCTAATGTTCAAGCCTATGGCCCTAGTGTTGATATGCAGTTCATGGTAATGTTAAATTCTTAAAGTAAAAGTGACATTCTCCTTCATCTTTCATTTTCATCCTTTTACTTAAGTTTTTAACATTACCATGAAATGGCTCAGGATATTTGAGAGTGGTTTTGCCCTCATTATATTTCATATGGAGAAAGTAGAATTTTAGATCTCACTCAAAATCCAGCAAACTTATCTATTTTTCAGGATTTCAGGATTGCGGGGATTCAATGTTTCCATTGGATTTTGTCATGTACTAGGGTATGGAACTTGTATTTAATCAAGAGAACCAAACCCTCTATGCAGGGGAGACTCCCAATAATCAAGAGCACCTAGGGTACTAGGGTATGGAACTTGGAACTTGTATTTAATCAAGAGCACTAAGGTCGCTTGACTATCTAGGAGAAGACTTCCAATCAAGCGCAAGACAAGAAATTAGAAATTTCTCGTCGCTGATTTTGGATATTGCTATTTTCATTATGTTATCATTCATGAGTAAATGTGATGTAAATTTAGAGACTTATAGTTTATGCATTGACAATTGTCAATTTAATCATAATGTGATAAATTAGAATGTATCATGTATGCTTTATGATTGCACATATTTCTTAAATGTCCTAATATATATATATATATATATATTGATATTGCGTTTCCCCGTTTCCAAAATTTGGGGGAGCCACGTTTCGTACCTGCTCCCTTTTCAGAAACTCGTACTCGTTTCCCCGTATCATGCAACTTAGGTTGCAAGAGATTCGAGACCAACTTACTTCCATAGGGGCCACGTCGGATCAGGAGTTCGTGGAGAGGAACACCCTAAATGCAGTCTCTGAGGATTGGGAGACATTTGTCCAAAGCATTTTGGGCAGAGCTAATCTTCCAAGATGGGAAGAGATGTGGGCAACTCCTCGCCAATAAGAGATCAGACAGTTGACCAAGGCGGGGAGTAGCACAAAAGGGGGTCGAATCAAGAAAGAGGAGGAGGAGGATGCGGCTCTGGCATCTGCGGGACAGTAGGGGAAGAGGAAGAAGGACATCTCCAAGGTGAAGTGCTTCCATTGTGGGGAGCTGGGTCATTATGCAACCCAATGTCCCAGGAAGAAGAATAAGGGAGAGGCTTCTGACTCCAAGGCAGCTCTAGCTAAGGCGGAGAAAGAAGTCGAGACTGATGACGACTGTGCCATGAGTGCTCATGCACCTCTAGAGAAAAGGTGGGGAGACATCGAGCTATAGTCAGGAGGACTACAGAAGATGAGGGGCAGGATCCTTGAGGTACCCAAACTCTTGGATCATATCCGGCTACGAGAGCCCCGAATGACAGTAGCAGGATGACGGATGTCGGTAGAAGCAAGATGCGATGGAGCGACAAGGCAGTGCTAGAGTGCAGAGGTCTATAGCAGCGCAGTGGGGGTTGCAGTAGTGTGAGAGGCATAGAGGTGTTTGCAGCAATGCGAGAGGCACAGTGGAGGTTGCAGCAGTGCGAGAGGCACAGAGGTGTTTGCAGTAGCGCAGAGGGAGCACAAGACAGTAGCAGAGGTAGCTTCAACATCAAGAGGCTTCTGGACTGACAAGGATGTCAGTAGCTAGGGTAGATCAATTACTTACTTCTCGGTAACTGAGTTGCAGTGCAGCAGCTAGCAGTGGCAGTGCTATGGCCAGCAAATGCAGCATTTGAGAGAGAGTTGCAGTGTAGATGCAGTGTTGGGAGGAAGGACCAGCAGTAGCACAGATGCAGAGGGAGTTGTAGTACAGATGTAGCAGTGGCAGTGGCAGAGCCATGGGCAGCAGTATAGGAAGCAGCAGTGCAGTGGATGTAGGGAAGCAGGCCCAGCATCAGCACAGGTACCAGTGCGGAAGGATCAGTGTGATGTTCAGTGGTGGAGCATTACTATAGCACATTCCTCGCTAAGAGGGAGTGTTGATTTGGGGTAGCATTGGATGTGCTCTAGCCATGAAAATTGGTGGAGAGGTTAAAGCACATGAGATCTCCAAGACCCAGAAATGGTTTGGGTAAATTCCACCTGGTTAGAGAGATATTAAAATAATTAATATTTTTAATGGGGTTCCTAAGTCTAAACTTAGGAAAATTAAAATATTAATGGGTATTAATATAAAACTGGGTGAAAATGTTCTAAATGACATGGATCAAGCCAAATCTAATCATAGTTTTAAAAACCGTTCCGGTCCAACCGGTTACCGGCCTAACCGGCCGGTTGGGAGGCTCACCGGTCAGAACCGGTGAAAAAACCCGGTTAGAAGCCCCATGTGCCCGGAAAATTGACCTAACCGGTAAAAACCGGCCGGTTTAGGTCAAAACCGGCCGGTTAATTGCTAACCGGCCGGTTTTGTCCTAAACCGGCCGGTTTATGGACAGCCCACTGAAACATGACAAAAAATGCAGTTGTTTAGTGGTTTAGTGGTTTAGGGGTTATGATTTTCATGACTTTATCAATAGGAATGATACATGTTCTAGATACTTCATCTCTCAAACCTTACTACAATTTTCTAAGTTCTTAAAATATCACTGCAATTCGGGAAAATTGAAATACCATTGTAATTCAGACCTTTGTAATCCACTAAAATCTTCAGACCTTCTTTAGTATCATTATAGTTTCGGACCTCTATTAACCAAGGAAGATTTTGTACCTCTGCAATGTTATTAGGCCTACAATCTTCGGACTTCTATACGAAGTTACTGTGATTCTTGGGTTTCTGTAATACTCCGGACTTTGGATCTTTGTGATTCTTGGGTCTCTGAAATACACCAGACTTTGAACCTCTATGATTCTCGTGTCTCTGAAACACCTCAGACTTTGGACCTCTATGCAGACCTATTTTAATTTAGGGGCAGACTTTTTGTCTGTCATTTGGTTCTCTTCTTTTGTATAAGCTTCTTGCTAGTCTTGTTATACTTGATCTCCAAATGATCAAGCTACAGATGAAATAGTGATATTTCCAGCTACCAAGGATACAAACCATAGCTTTGATACCATGTTGGAAAATGGTTAGGGCAACATATTAAACCTAACATTTTCCTTAGATGAAATTTACTTGTGATATTAATATCTTCTTAGTGGTTTAGAGCCTCATTGCTTATGTATTTTGTCGATGATATGTATTGCACTCGGTGCCATTTTGATATATTCACCTTTACATGGTATATAAATGAGCAATCTTTGCATATTTTGTCTCTATTGGCTTGGAATCATGCTTTTAAATCTTAAAAATAGTTTTTTTCATTAAAAAATAATTATTTAATGTATTTTTCTAAAACCGGTTCGTTTAGACCAAACCAGTCCCGGTTAGACCGGTTCCGGTCGGTAAACCGGTTCATTAGGTGGACCGGTCCGATCACCGGTTCCGGTTTTAAAAACACTGAATCTAATCTTAGTCGTTGATTACAGACTTAATCTCAGTCATTGAAGACTCAACAAGAAAAGTATAAGAGGAGGCTTGAGGGTCAGTTGGAGATACACCAAGATTGATCAGTCAATTCATTTTTCTGGAGCGGGATTTACTGAGAAAATTTGAACAAGTGATCTGAGTTGCAGCGAGGGGCAGTGAGTACATAGCAGAGAGGCAGAGATAGTGTCAGAGGATCAGTGCAATGACAAAGGAGGCTACGCAAAGGCAGCAGGAGCCACGTAGAGGCAACTAGATACTGCACAGAGGCAACAGGAGCCACGTAGAGGCAGCTAGAGACTGCGCATAGGTTGAGGGGCTTGCGTGGGTGACGCAGAAGGCCAGAGAGCTGACGCAGGGGGTTCCAAAGCTACGCAGAGGCTAGCAGGGCTGATGCAAAGCCTTGGAGAAGCACCGAAAGGATTTTCGTGGGGCAAACTAGTGCTGAGAAGCTGAATATCTGCTTCCGAGAAGAGGTATTACTGTCGTGTAGAAATCTCTGTTGGGTGAGCCAGTTTGGCACCCTAGTTGTACTCAAGAAATCTACATAATAATAAAACCCTCAGAACTGTTGCACCGATTTTCCCGCATTGGGTTTTTCCAGGGACGATTGTCCAAAAATAATGGTGTCCCTTGTGTGTTTGTCTATTATTTCAGTTGATGATTTGTATATGAGTTGAGACTGCATTTGTGTTTATTTTCAGTATTTATATGAATAAATAATTTGTTAAGGAATAAACAAGTAGGTGAAATAAACCAGATAATGCAGTACGGATTTCTGATGGGTCACATTTAGAAATTTCAACATCAAGAACTCTTCCTTTAGTAATTCAAATGAGATGGACCAAGATCCTATACCAACAGACCTTCATCCTCCACCAAGTCAGCCCCAATATGTTTTAGCTCACTTCAATAGTCTCTTCTTGTCCAGAAGCGTCAACCCAACATCACCCAAAAATTTCAGCCACAACTTCAGAATTTCGGCCTTCCCAGCAACTGCAGAATTTGTCCCTTCCAACAACTTGACACATGTGGGAAAAAAGAGAGAGAATTTCGACTTCTTATACTCGTATTGTTCTTCCTTGAAATTCATACTTTTTCTGGCCCCAAAAGTTGCAGATCGAACTTGTTGTGAGTGAGTGACAAATGAGGTCGAGTCGCTGCCTTTATATAGTGATTTTGCTGCCCAATTTAGGCTGACTTGTCCAGTTTGAGGCCAACTTGGTGGAGGAGGCCTAATTGACTTATTTTACAATAAAATAAATTTATTCTTTGACAAATAAATCCCAAGAAGGGTTCTTTACAATATGACATGGACAAGAACACTTGACATAAACCCTAGAAGCCTTCAATGGAAGCTTTGACCTAAAAACAATTGACCCAAGCATGAAACTCATGCTTTAATAAGTCAATTTATTTAAAAATAAAATTTCTTTTGATAAATATAATACATCATGACTCAAATACAATTATGAAGACCGACACTAGTTACATTCTTCAACTGGAGGAACCCTAGCGAAGGAAAGAAGCACATTTTCTCGTCTGTAGCTCACACATGCAAGATTTTGGGTTGCAGAAAGGGGCCGAAATTGCAGGTCTGTAGTAAAACCAAAATTCTGACGCAGTAGGGCCGAAATTTATGGTTGATGCAATATTGAAGAAGGTTGACTATTGTTGATTAGAAGTTGGTTGGAAAGACTATCTTGGAGGCTGACTTGGTGGATTGGGGGAGGTCTTTGTCTTGGTCAAGGGTCTTGGTTATCTCATTTGATTTCGTTTTAAAAGAAGAGAAGAGAATTTTTGGGTTTGCCCTAGAAGAGGGGCTTTGCACTGGCTGAGAACCTAAACCCTATCTCCTTCTTTTGATCTTCATAAATGTTTTGGTAGTTGCTTGATGATAAGAAGATAAAAGAAGCCAATAAGAATGCAAAGAAATCAAAAGTAATTATCAAGATAAGAAAAAAATTATGCCTTTCTGATTTTCTAACACTGGCTGCCAGCTGGAAAAAGATAAATAAGAGGAAAGATCTCTGGGTAACATAGCCTATGGGGTTGGATAGCCTATTTCATCATCCTGTGGGAAAATTGCAATTAATTAATTGGGGACATTACAGGATGTGCAACAGATAAAAAAAGAGGAATGGTAGACACAAAGCAAATACTACAGCTTATTTAAACCTGTGCAAGCTGATGACCCAGTTCCTACAATACCTATTGTGCAAAAGAAGGTATTCAGGTGATGCTTCCTATGGTGAAATGGATAATGGTCTCCCAGGGTAATAATCAGCACATGTGCAAAGATAGTAAGTGTCTCCCCTCCCACGCAATTATCAGCAACCTGTAGATTTTCAGTATTGGACCTTAAGTGTGTTGATATTTGAGAGTTTCTAGAGACACATGAAGTTAGTGTTGTCTGTGTCATTATAGCTACTAAACTAGTCAGTTCAGTGAATTTTTGAAAGATCGTTGAACATAGGGTTGTGCCAGCCATGCTCATGTATAACAGATAATGCCAGAGAAATAAAGGTAACAAACAAACATACAAAGTTGATGTAGACAAAATACAGCTGCATAAAAAATGCTATAGCAGGAGCTTTCTTGGTGTTCAGGCTAAACTGATCTACGCATTTCTTTTTAGAGCAAAATACAGTGAATAATAGAAAGCCCAGTTCGAGTTTTAGCAATCTTCGTAACGTTGAGTACAGATATCTGGATTACCAGAACAGATTAATCAATAATTTAAACCAGGAATTGTAATGTGTTTTGAAACAACCAAAAAGGCATTTGTCATATTTGCATAAATAATTTTACCATAAAAGCAAAGACAATTCACGGTCACCTTTTTTGTTAAGGAATGGAAATAAAAGCATATAAATTTATTGACTACAAAAAAACATTCTAGGAACAAGACAGTACATCTATGTATACTTACTTGCCGCGTTGATGTCTTCAAAACTACACATTTTCCCTTCCTTTGTGAGTCCAAATCAACATTTGCGCCATCTTCTTCTGCTTCCTCCTCGGGGTTCATTTCCAAGATCTAAAGTTGCAGGCAACACTTAGCCGGGGTTGCCATAACATTCTAAAACCAAGTAACACAATGTCTACGTACTCAATGAACTGCGATACTAGTAGCAGAATATATCATAACAAACTGAAGGAACATGTTACAAGGTCGAGCTTCATAGATAAATAAATCTGAATCTGAAAATTGATGTTTATTTAGAGAGATTTCTACGAGTCACCCAAAATCGTGAATACGCTCTACCCAAAACCTTTAAAAGGGAAAGATGGGCGTGTTTGATAAAAGCTAAGTCAAGTGATTCCTGTTTGTGTTCAAATTTAACGACAGCCAATTTCCATCGAAATCGTCAGTGTAAAAAATACTATAAAATTAGCCATTAAGTACAGCAATTGAGCAAATTTTTACCACTTCTAACAGAAAACATCGGAGAACTTTTTAGCATGTATATTTCCACAGTCAATAAATTGTTGTTAATGATGAATGCTTCTGGAGAACTGTGTATTACCCAAAGTTTCTGGTGAATCCTTCAACCATCTTCACAACTTGCAGCTTAATTGATGATGATATGAAGAGTGCTAGACCCATTTAAATGGAAGATGGTCACATAGAGGAGATAAAAATATAATTGTTACTGAAAGAAAGAATAATGAAAGTGATGATTATTATTGACTTTAATGAAAGACTTTAGGGATAAAAGGTTACAAATTATTAAATAAAAAATTGACTTGAATGAATTATCAAAACAGAATTTTGAATAAATTATTTTAAATTATATTAAGGATAATAGAAAAAGTGATTTGACTCTTAGGCAATCCAAAAACAATCAAGGGTTGGGAAGGAATAGGGCGAGTATGGAGCTAGGGTTTACTCTGCGCGCAAATGGTTCACAAGTTTCGGCAGCCACTTTTGGCTCCTTGGCGAGCCCGAAGAACAAACACGAAGACCCCTGTGCGAGGAAGAAAGGACTGGGCCGGGCCTGCGCGGCCACTCCTCCTGACTTTCCCAGTGAGCTCCCTACGGACTGCCCCCCACAAGTTTTCATGCAGCCACTCACTGACCCAGATGGATCCGGCTCCCTGGCGACTATGGCAGCCATCAAAAATTGGGCAGCTCCGAACACAGGAGAAGGTCTTTGATGGGGTTCAGCTTTTCGATTGCACAGACAGACTGACTCGGCCTTCTCTTGCTCGAGGCCGACTGCAAGGGGCTCTGCGGCAATCACAGGGTGAATCTAACGCTCCTTTTGCCCTCCAAATGATCAATGCTCCTGAGTTCTCTGCAATGATAGAGGGATTGAACCAATGCAGGCTCCCCAAGAAGCTACAAGACAGCCTTTGTTGGGATGAATGGTATTTGGCATTCCCTTGCACGGTTAGGCCCAAGACAGTCTGTTCGGTCCAACTCTTGGCGAAGACCGACCCTCACCCTCCTACATCGATAGTCTCTGTCTTTCAAGGTGAAGCTGCCTCCTCGCACCTAAAGGACCAGTCGGGACCTGTGAACCAGGTAAGCCCACTCTGTTTTCAATTTTTTATTAAAACTCCAGATAGGGCTTCAGGCACACTTTGGGTCAAAAACACAGACACAGTTCTAGATCTGAAACAATGCATCATGTCGAAATTCAGATACCCTGGCCATTCACAGAGCTTAATTTTTGAAGGGAAAATACTACAGGACCAGCAGCCCCTGATGCTATATTATATTCATGTTGATTCCACCATCATTCTAAACCTGAGAATGCGCGGGGGGGCTACATACAAGGGCAAAACAGGGCTGGGAGGCAGCACCCAGTTAGGTTCAAGATCAAAACAGAAGCAAGCACATGAGGGTCCATCATTCAAGAACATTCTACAGGGGAAAAAGAAAGCCCCTGAACCATCCAAACACGCAGGAAACACTCCAAACCCCTATATAGTGGAGCAGCTGAATTACAACCCAGAATTAAATATTGATTTGCCAAAATCTGATGAGCAATGCGCCTCCCTTGAATCTCTAGCAATTATTTGTCGATTTAACTGTTTCTGGCCAAAACCAATATAGCTCTTCCATTGGATCTTAACAAGTTGGTCATTATAATGCGACATCCACCTCTGCTCCAAAGGATTCTTTGTTGTAAAATTCTCATCCCCTGAAGCTAGAGACAAAATCCTACAGGAAGGACCATGGTTTTGGGGTTCAACCAGCCTGTTTACCACTCCCTGGTTCCCCGACTTCGACGCAAACACCATGGTCGTCTCCAAAATGCCAGTCTGGGTCTAAATGCACAACCTTCCCCTTCATTTCTAGGAGGACAGAGTTCCGGCTAGTATTGGCAACAGCGTTGGACAGTGCATAAAAAAGGACTCCCAAAGAATAGAGGAAAGGATTTTCACCTACGCACGCATATGCATAGAGGTAGACCTCAGCAAAGGACTTCCGGACAACACCCGATTAATTCACAATAAGTGAATTTGGACACAGAACTTGGATTATGAGAACACAGCTTTTAGATGCAGGAATTGTAGACAAATAGGGCATTTACACAACATGTGTCCAGAAGCCAAAAAGGACACCAGAAGGAAAAAGAATCTCGGGAAAAAACCCAAAGGTTGGCAATACCCCCCACCTGAAACTGAAGAGGAGGAGGATGAAGCTCTGGATGAACCATCCCCACAAGAGGAAAGTCAGAATCCAATGGAACCTGATACACAAGGGGGATCTCCACAAGACCAATTAGATGCCAAGAACCACAGGGTGCAGGCCGACTTGATCCTTGATGAGGGGGACATCAGTGGGAATAAGCGCTTCCACACATCAGATAACTCAGACTCTGACAAGGACAACGCCAAATTGGAGGCAGGAAACCATCTTGCTCTTGTCTCTTCGACGCCATCCCAAGGGGAATGGTGCAGGGTAGAGAAAAAGAAGGGGCGGAAAGCTTAGCTTCCCCCTCCATGTATTTTTATCTTGTTTTTTCTGCTTATCTCTTGCCTATCATTTGGTCTCTGACTTGATGATGAGGTTTCTAGCCCGTACAACCTGTAATTTTGTTATTTATTAATCAAAATTACGCTTTTTTCTCTGGAAAAAAAATAAATAAATAAATAAATAATAATAATAATAATAGAAAAAGTGATTTCAAAGGGGGAATATAGAAATATAAAAATATCCAAAAATAACATTGAATAATTTTATTTTTAATTTATTAAAATATATCTAAAAGGAAATTAAAATTAAAATTATTATTTTTTAAATTATTTTATTTAAAGAAATCAAAATGAATGGTCAAATTAGAGTAGGTGAACAATGGAAGAAAATAGACCTAATATAATGGAATGGCAAATTTATTTATTAAGATTATATAGGAATAAAGAATAGAAATAATACTAGATTTTAAATTTTTGTGATCCATAATGATAATGAGATTGTTTTTTGGATTAATCACATTATTCAAAAAAAAATATATTAAAATAAAATTTATAAAATTTTATTTCAAATTATTTAAAAAGATAAAATTTTGAAAATGAGTGAAAAGAAAAGTTGAGCAAATCTTTGAAGGCAATACACACTTCTCCAGAAGTCTTCATCAACAACATAACATATTGTTGAAATATATATATATATTATATTTAACCCAGGAATTGTAATGATTTTTTTGAATTTTGTAAATAAAAACAGGCAATGAAAATATATTTAAATTCAATATTGAAATTGTCTTCAAATCAGCCAATGATTCGGTGTTAGAGCAAAAAATATATATCTAAAAATCGCCAAATGCGGTGGTCAAGTATAAAAGTAAATATCAAAAAAAAAAAATCACTGCTGTAATTAGAAAATTGTATAAACGAAGTACATGGCTGCAATGATACAAACCGTGATAAATCGAACGAGTCAGCCAAGCACTTTATATAAAATTAGTTAGTTTCTATGGCATGCAATAACAAGCCAATCAAGCCAAAATTTTAGAGTTAAAATGTTTTTGTAGCATCCAGTTCCGCAGCCGGAAACTTGAGAATTAACAGTTATGAAACAAAGAGACCTGAATTAAAAGTTATGAAACAAGAGACCTAAGTCGATTAACCTAAAATTAAGAAATTAAAAATTGGGGTTTTTCACGAGGAGCAGTTGAGCCAATTGGCCTTAAAATTATAAAGTTTCTAAAAAGAGGATTTCTACGGCAAGTCCGAAAATTGAGACAAAAAGACAAAAATTTAATTCAAAGGAAAATTTAAAAACCAGAAAACCATTTGGATTTTCAGATAGATCTTGGCTTACACCATATCTCTGTTTACCATCTTCCGTCCGGTAAAAGAAAGGAATGAAAATAAAGGAGGAAGTATAATTTTACAGTAATTTAGTAAATGTGTACAGAAACCTAACATACCTCGACGATATTGCCAACCAAATAAGGAAGCTGCTTGTTCAGTTTGATTTTCTCTTGGTTCTCCTTTATCTTTTCTTTCGTTGTGTCTAACTCTAGATTCGTCCTCTGAGCTTCATCCTGCGAATCGCCATGGAATTAATAACAAAAAAGAATAAATCGCACGGGTTTTGTAAAAGAAAAAAATAGATGGCTTGGAATTGTGGAGGATACCCTGAGAACCCGATTTTCGGTATCCAGCATACGAGTTCCTCTGGTAAGCTCTTCTGTCGTCATTGAAGAAAGCTCGTCCTCTCCTTCGAAAATACTGTCTTCGTTCATTGCCATGGCCATTTTCACACTCGACGAACACAACTGAAATCGAACCCAGACAATCCACCAGCAACCACAGGAACGAAAAAACGAAAAGAACCAACTCAATAAGAAAGAAAATAGCTAAAAAGTTGAAGAAGTTGGCTTGAGGGAAAAGCATTGTGATCGACTTCACTTTTGCCGTTTACTTTTGATTCTTGTGGCGTGTGAGAGGTAGTAAAGGGAGGTGCATTGTGTGCGACTTCACTTTTGCCATTTACTTTTGATTCTTGTGGCGTGTGAGAGGTAGTAAAGGGAGGTGACTCTGGTAATCAGAATTTTCATGGAGTATTTACATGGAAAAGAGTAATTGTGGTTATATTTTATGTTAGTTTGTATGTTAGAGCAAATGGAAGTGGGTAGATGGTCTAAGATTGTTTTTAATGATAGATTGTGTAAGCGCAAAAAAATTTGGATGTGGCAAAATAACAAATGGTTAGTAAATGGGGTATTTGCTTGAACGCGTGTCCCATAAACAGCAAACAGATAAAAGCTTTTGTTATGGAAAAGTTCCACAAATGTACTTGGGATAAGAAGCTAGGAAGAAAGAAAAATTATTATATTGAAGTGTTTAATCCCATTCATAATCATTAACCAAAAGCATACATAGAGGCCAATATTTCTTGGAGAGCCAAAATTCTTATTGCTCAGTTAAGAACTAATTCTCATCAACTCCGTTATGAAACAGGGCGCTGGAAAAGGCCAAAGGAAGTGTGGGAGGAAAGGGTATGCATTTTTTGTTCTTCCGGAAAAGGAAGAGGAAAACATTTCATTTTAGAATGTGAGGCCTTCAAAGGCAACAGGGAAAGTTATGCGCAGCTAGCTCTTGGGATAATCTATTTAGCGAGGGGTTTGTCGAGAAGTTGGGAGCATTTATTGTGAAGCTTCACAGAAAAAGGGCTAAATACATCAAGCAGATGAAGAAGCAATATGTCCCATAAGTTATCTTTAGCCTGGACGTTAAAATAATTTATTTATTTCTTTCTTCAATCACATTGTTGTCATGCGTTTAAATTTTGTTGTTGAATAAGGTTTGTTCAATTCAAATTTTATGGAATTTGACATTATTGAATAGTTTGTACAACTTTAAAATAGTTTTTTATGTTGAAAAAAACAATCTATTAGTTTTTTAAGTATATTATATATTATTTTATAAAATAAAAATTATATTAAGATGACACTATAATTCTTATTTTAAAATGTCTACAAAACGAATATATGAGTATAGCTTGGACGGTTAAAAGGAAGAATGTTATTCTTTCTACCTAGATTCAAATCCCATTTGTGACATATTCACTCTTAGTGAGCAAATTGTTGTTGTCATTGGCAAGTATAGTAACCTCATTCTCACCTACAATGAGGGTGAGATGAATTGTATTCCAAATAATAATAAAAAGGGGTTTGCATCTTTTTGGTTAAAAAACAAAAAAAAATGATATGGATCTTAACAAGTGAAGTATATTCCCAATAGATGACCAATCGGAATAGCTAAGAGAGAACTAGCGCAGTCTACTAGGGTTATGTTGCGATGCAATGTCGACTTGTGCACTATCGTTTGTATTGGATGCACCCATGGTGGCCTGGAAGCCTTCGAACGAGGGATTTGTGATGTTCATGTTGCATACAGTGAAGAATTATGTGGCCTTCAGTCTGTCCCTGAGATTCTCCTATGGATTTATCAGCGTGGAGGTCCAAAGAAATTTAAAGTCGGTGGGAGGCGTGGCCCTTTGGAAGAATACTTTGTTCAAGCTTGCTCTTTGTATGATCTAGAACTCAAAATCGTCCCAAGAGGATGCATTAACGATTTTAATGGAGGCCCCTCTTCTTATTATGGCTCTTTGTATGATCTAGAACTCAAAATCGTCCCAACAGGATGCATTGATGATTTTAATGGAGGCCCCTCTTCTTCTCATTGGGTGAAGAACAAACTCTTTTTAGCAGGACGGGGGAAAATATGGTCTGCATTTGCGTTAAGTTTTCTTTGCTCTGTTCTGCTGAGAATGGCGCCACCGTAGTAAATGATCCACAAGTTGGCTACCTTGGAGCCTTTGGACAAGAGGAGACTGGCGCCGGCAGTGGTTATCTGCAAGGGCAGGGGTATGTATTGTTAATACACGATAAGTTTCGAAGGGGTTTGAGGCGCTCTGCATCTATGGGGCCCTTTCGATATGGGGTCGCTCGACCTCGCGGAAGCCTCTTCCTTTGGAGCTCATCACTTGAATCTTTGCTTCAAAATCAATGTTTTGTGGCCTGTATCAAACAAGGAAGGTGCTCTTAAACTGTTGGTGAGGACAAATCCGAATTTGCAGCCCAAACCGTTGAGGGTATTCTCTATCCTCTATTTTCATTTCTACTCTAATTTATATGCCCCGGAACCGTTTGTGTGTTGGTTTCGATGGATGGGATCACAACTTTTCTAATGCAAAAATTGTATATCAGTGCACTCTCTAGAACTGATATAGGGTGCTTGCTTTGAGCCTTACCCATCAAGAAGCCCTTTTTGAATCCTACATCACATTTATGGGTATCCCGTGCTTGTAACGACCCTATTCTTGGACTTAGAGGCCTTATTTCACCCCCACTGTGGGGTGCCTTTTCCTGCTCGGGTTCAGTGGACTAAAAATGAACATTATCAGATTTCATTAAAAACTTCAGTGGGAAATCCCTCACATATAGGATTAGAAATACAGAACTTGTCTCCAAACTAAAGGAGGTTATTGAGATGAAAGGAGGCATTCCTACATTTTCATAATGTCTACAATTTAATGGGAAGGTCCTATAAGATCATTCATAGTTAAAGGACTACTACATCACAAATAACTCAACTATCATTCTGAATACAAGGCTATGTGGGGGTGCTCCTAGTGTCAAGACGAGAAATGGAGCTCCATCCTTTAAGGCTACAGCACAAGGGAAGGTAAATGCCCCTGCAGAACTACATCAAAATATTCCAGGGCCATATATAGTGGATAAAATGGAACAAGTTCCATCTGTGGAGATCAATAACTTGGAGGCTTCACCTCTATTTTTTGTTCTCCAGTCAAAATCCATCATATGCAGATTTAATGGCTCTTGGCCTAAGCCCGAAGCCTTATTTCATTGTGTGTTTAACTCTTGGACAACATAATGTGATATTTTTCTATGCTCCAAAGGATTTTTCATTGTCCACTTTGAAACACAAAAGGACCTGGATTTTGTACAAAATGAAGGACCCTAGTTTTGGGGAAGAGATGGCTTATTTATTACTCCACGGTTTCCTAGTTTTGATGCTTCTACTATGGTGGTCACAACTATGCCAGTTTGGGTTAGGCTTCCAAACCTTCATCTTCCATTTTGGCATCACAAAGTTCTTGAAGACATGGGAAATACTTTGGGAAAGTTCAAAAAAATGGACTTAGAGAGATCAGAGAATAACATCTTCACCTATGCCAGAATACGTGTGGAGATAGATCTAAGTAAAGGGTTACCATATCACATCACATTGAAATATTGGGACTTTAAGTGGTCACAGGAACTAGATTATCAGAACACGACATTTCGGTGTTGTGTATGTTTTCAAACAGGACATCTACAGGACACATGCCCATTGGCTAAGAAGTCAACAAAAAAGAAAAATAGACAGAATAGACCAAAACGTTGGCATTTCGCTAAGACCTCCTCATCTGGTGATGAAGAGGAAGTAAACAAAGAGACACAACGTGTGAAATCAGAGTTTAAAGTGGTTGAATTCCCCATGGCCCAATTGGAGATTGATACTCAATTACAACAGGTTTTTGCCATTCGAAGCTACCAGCCTCCACTAGAACATCAGATAAATAATACACACAATGAGGAAGGCATCACTGGCACAAAGTGTGTCCGCAGTTCATAAAGATCATATTCGGACAAGGAACAACCATCCAAGGCCTTTGTGGGTGACTATGGTTCCAGTAGATCCCAATGATGGGGTATGGCTTTAGGTCCAAAAAAGGAAAGGGAATAAGTGAAGGTCAATTGTCCCCTTTACTTGATCATCTTCCTTGTATTGTATTTTATTTTTCTTGTTATGGGTTTTGGTCATTTGCGCCTTTTTTTGGTTTTAGGCTCCTTCTGTATGCTTACATGTATTAGTATTGAAATTATTTGCCACAAAGGATCTGGGCAGATCCTTGATGAACACACACTATGTAAGGGCCTAATTCCTATTATTAGAGCCTCAATCTATTATACACTAACAGATCTATTTTCCTGCTGATTTAAAAGTAATAAAATGAGCTTACTGACCTTCTTACATAGCTTTAAACATTTAACATCTTATCATTTTATTATAAGCAACATAAATTAAGGTGAGCATTCCATTGATATCAACTTAACAAGAGTAGTCCATGGAGAAATACCTGTTCCGGTGGTTGATGATGATACCTTTGTCTTATAGCTCCAGCTGAACGCTCCTTATCACCGACCCAACCGGATTTACCTCCCAGCCAACTAGGAAATAAATTCCTAGCCTAGGAAACCTCCACAGGTTCCCTAGCCCTCCGTGCCCAAGTCCAACCAGATATAGTGTGTCCTCAAGAAGAATGTGCAAAACTAGATAATGATACTTTCCTCCTCTCAAACCCAAGAAACCTCCACAGGTTTCCAAGGTCTCACAAAATCATAACAAGGCCAAACAATCACAACCAACCCCCACAATCCTAAGCAAGACTCCAACACCCCCTTTTCTTCCTTCCCCCTTCCCTTTTTATACCCTCTTTCCTCAACCACCTCTCATTAATGTCATTAACTTCTCATCCATCCTTAGTTGACTTCTCTTCTCCCAAGTAAGCTAGGAGTACATTTGGAATTGTGACATGAATATAAAATTGAGAATTTAATGGGAAAGGATCATGTCTTCTCCCAAGTAAATCTGAAAAGTACATTTGGGAATGTGAAGTGTAATTACATGGAGAGGACCATGTCTTCTCCTTAGTAAATGTGAGGGTACATTGGGGAATGTGAAATGAATAAATATATATTGATGATAAGATGGAGAGGACTATGTCTTCTCCCAAGTAAATGTGAGGGTACATTGGGGAATGTGAAATGTACTTACATGGAGAGGACCATGTCTTCTCCTTAGTAAATGTGATGGTACATTGGGGAATGTGAAATGAATAAATATATTTTGAAATAACGGAAGGAGACCATATCCTACATAATATTCAATTTGAGAAGGTAACTGGGGAATTTGAATAATGGAAATCATAAATTTGTATTAGACCAATATTTCTCAATATTTTCAGATAATGTAAATATTAACAAAATTTGTAGGATAAGATTTAAGTGGGGCATTACATACACCCCTCCTTCAGAAAACTTTGTCCCGAAGTTAGAATGAAAAGATACAAGGAGTTTGAAAGCATAGCAAACCAGAGAGAGTTATAGCATTAAAATTCGATAAGTCAGACAATGACATTACTTCCCATCAAGAGTCTCCAACTGATCTATATCTTCCTATCCACCCTGGCCTACTTCCGCTCCCGCCCTATCCGTCCTCTGCTGCCTTATCAGTGGCAAAGGCCATACTGACCACTGATAAAACCGACATGGTGGAAGCGTCGAATGCCTCGACCAAACTTTCCCCAGCAGGAATTTGGCAATCGTCATCACACGTCTAGGGGAAGCGTTCAGCTGTCCTCCCCACGATTCCAGGTTTCGGAGGATACACGGTGGGAAACACCTCCACCCCTCCTTCAGAGCACGGACCACACTACAGAGCTGGTTGGACTTGTCATCGAATAATCCAGTCAGGTCGTCTTGCCACCTGTCATTTTCATTTTACTCATGTCATAGGAGTGCATATCAAGTAGATACCAAATGTAATAGAACAATGTACATCGTACCTTTCCTCATTGGTCGTCTCGACCTTCCCCAATGGAATAGTAGATCTTGGTTATCGTACAGTTCTTTCCAACCTGTAGTTTAGTTCTCATCCATGCATATATACAACCACAAAATAAATATAGATACATGATCTTAAACATCATGTTTATTAAGCCCAGTGTCCACGTGTCAATTTTTGTTGTTCATACTGGAAATAAATCTTACATCAGATAAATCATAATTTCACTAAGTAATTGATTAGATAAATCATATCTATATAAGCCTATACGATGCAACAATAACTTTGAAAAGTCATGCACTAGATAAATTGTAACCAAGTAAGTCATACATTTGGTCATACATCCAACATGTCCATCATCAATACTAAATCCATCAATTGATTTTCACGTGTCCAACCAAATGTATATAATGTTCATAAATAACATGGAACTGCAAAATAGAACCTTAACATAGGTGGCTATCTATGTTAAAATGGGCATCATAAACGCTCATGTGACATCCTTGTGGAACCCCTTAATAACAATTAGAGTTGAAACAGATTTAACTGTTCGTGATGGAAAATAGCATTTGAACCCGGATATGCTATAAGGTGGTACCAAAACCAAAATAATGGCAAGCAACGGATTCGTGCACTATCAATTTCCACTAGAAGGTGCTAGTATAAGTTTCATGCATATAATTTCTTTGATACCTTAGTGAATATAAAAGTCCCACTCTTCCAATTTGTTGGTTTTTCATCTTCCAAACCAATTAGTTAATCTTGAAAATAAAAGACTCAAAACTTCAAAAATTGTTTCCAACATGATTTTCATACTTTTTTTTGTAATTTGAGAGAAATGTCCTTTACATATCAAAGGTTCAATTTTTTTTTTATTTTTATTTTTTGTAATCATTGTTTACTAGTACTAAAACAATTTCATGATATATAATGCAGCTCACAATATGAGCTGTCAAATGAGAAATAATTAAACAAATGGAATAATTGCCTAAATTAAAGATGTTTTTTTTTTTAAGTAGAGTTGATTTTGAAATTTTTGTGTTTATATTTATATAATAATAAGCCATGTTTCCAAACAACTAAGAGGTTACATGGTTATTTTAATGCAACAACTAAGAAGACATTGGCATAAACTGAACATAAACGGATTTTTGGAATAAGATCAATATGATTCCACAATATTCACCATCCAACAAATCTATGCATTTTATGCATATTAATGTTTGTGGAGAAGAGAAGATGAATTTATAAAATCTTCACCATAATATGATGCATGGCCACAACACATAACTTATACAATATCACTAAAATACCGCAGTACATAAATGCCACTGACAAGAGATGACACTTAATTTCATAAGGTTAAAATTTCATTTGATCAAACTAAGGTCCAAGAATCAATGTTGTTTTGTTCAAACTATAAATGACACCCTTGTAACACGTACCACATGAAGAATAAATGAAGATTGCATATTTATTATTAAAAAAAACAGACTAGTCAATTGGTTAGGCATTTTGATTAGGAGAACCAGCATAGTATTTTGGACACTGCCCTCTTTGAATCCTCTCTTTATTTATGTTCATGTGACTAAGGCCTCAAAAAAAAGGAGCTAAGAATTGTACATCAAGCAACAATTTGTGTCCAAATACAAACAAAACTGCATCATCTTGATGCCCTCGGATACTCTTTCTTGTGTGAGCCTCCTATTCAGGGGCTTTTCTTAAAAGCTTTCCCAAAGCATCATATTCTTGTCATATCTTCTACGGTCAACTTTGTCTCTTTGCATAATTCTCAAAATGTTGTACAAGGGAAAACGGCTATAGGCTGCCATGTGGCAAGAGCACCCCTCTCCAGTGTGGTAGGTGCCTTTATAATATTGTATAAGGGCATGGGTTGTTTGGAATTATTCTCATCATTCCGTTCATACTTCCTATGCTGCATAACAATGCTTTGCTTCCATTAGTACTTAGCTGAACAGCCAGTGAGTGGGATGATTTTCATTTCGTTCTTGAAAATTAAGCCAATAAATTTGAACTCAACCAGGGTAAACTGGTCGTTGGAAGTGACACTCACCCAAAACAATGAGATCCCTTAGAAAGGAAAAACATTTAATTTTATCTTTTCACATTACATCAAGGAATTATTCCAATTCAAACAACCAGCTTTGGAGATTAGTATTCCATGATAAATACAAACACTATAATATTGTTGGATATAATTTCCTCACCATAATCCAGATCGCTCCTAGTTAAAGAAAGTCAGGGTTTTCCTGGTATTCAGATGTTCAAGGATACCTAGGTGAATATCTAATGTACATGATTGCAAATGGACAACAGCATGATTGGAGATTTCCTACTGATGAAGCAGGGATTCAAAATGCATTTCAGTATCGTTGAACAAGCAGTCACACCTTGCTTACAAAAGTGGAAGAATAGGTAAATAAAATCTTACGACCTTAAAAACCACTTTTACAGTTCCAATAATGATATATTTGAAGAAAACTGTAAAATGTTCCAAGTTACAAAAATATGAGACAACAAAGCCCATGTTGATCATCTTCCACCAGAGAGTTCGATTGCATCCTGGTTATATACAGAATCCTCAGCCCACTCAAACCTTCGAGGCATTAGTTCATATTCTTGTCGACGAATGACTTCAACCTGCTGCCACTCTTCCCAACGTTCATCCAAACCCTCTCCTTCCAACATGCACACAACTTTTGTCATTTTGGGTCGATCTTCCGGTGAGGTCTGTGTGCACAACAATGCTACCTGAATCATTGCCTCAACTTCTTTAACGTCATTGTTCTGCTTTAGGTTTGCATCTACAATAGCATCTAATCTTTTCTCTCTTTGTAACTTCTTAATATGATCCAATAATAGAACGTCATCCTCTTCCTCGAGACGTGAAAAATCTATAGCACGTTGTCCAGTGACAAGCTCCAAAAGAGTAATACCATAACCAAACACATCTATCCTCTCTAAGGATCTTCCAGTTGATAAGTATTCAGGAGCAATGTGACCCACGGTTCCACGGACTTGAGTTGTAACATGAGTTTTCCTAGCATCAACCAATTTCGCTAGCCCAAAATCACCAACAACAGCTTCGAAGTCTTCATCTAGCAAGACATTAGCAGCTTTCACATCCCGATGAATGATTTTAGGATTGCAGTGCTCACGAAGGTACTCCAAACCACGGGCTGCACCTAAGGCAACATTTTTCCAAGCAGGTCAGTCTAATGGCTTTTCTGTAGGTTTGAGCTCCCTTAGCCTGTATGCAACACTAAGTTTTTTGCATATATGGATAGACTAGAAGCCGCTCTAATGGTGCAACACAAAATCCTATCAAGCGCAGAAGGTTGCAGTGGATTGCCACACTGATCATCTCAACCTCCCATAGAAATGCTTGCTCCCCACCAGGGCTATGATAGTCAGTCAATCGTTTTACTGCAACCTTTGTATTGTCTGCCAGCACTCCTTTATATACTTTGCCCGTTGTTTTAAAATATTTAGTTTTTATTTATCATTTTTCTTGTACACACATCACCTCTGAAACGAACAAAGTTCATATACGCAGTAGACTACTTCAGAAGGTCTGAAATATATAAACATCCATGATAGGACAATAATATATTATAAAAGTATATTTGAATACAAGTGAGATGATTGAATTACAAATGAAACACTGCTTTATATACCTAGGCAGGTATGCTTTCATGAATGGTCATGTCCTTAGGGACATGCCTATTGATTAACTAATTACTATTTAATTAACTATTTCTTATTATTATTATATTTATATTTTATTCCTAATGGTTAAAATGTAGGAACTTTGAACACAACAATGACCACTAAAAAGTTAAAAGTTAAAACATTTATGTTGTAACTTTTCAAATGGATTTCATGAAAGTACACGTGAGGTTCTGGTTCAACACAAATGACATTTTTGCATTTTCAATCATATTTGATTGTTTCATTCGCTGTTTGCATCAAAAGATAATAATTGTAAAAGGTATGTAATTGTATGCTGAAACATATGCATTAAACCAATAGTTTGAGAAGGCAAGCAGCTACAATAGTATATTTGTACACTTACTTTTTGATATAATATACAAGAAATAACCTGGGTTGCAATAGATAGGTCGAAAGAATAGAACAACTGATATTTCTATATGCTTGGTTTGTTATATAAATTATAAAATGGAAAAGCTTTTGAACTGATAGTCTGGACAGGAATTTCAATCTGCAGCAGGCATATTAATCCATCTTTAAGTGATAAACTTATGGAAAATTATTTGGTCATTCACGTAGAGCATACCCATAATTTTCTCTATCCCCCATCTGTTAAGCATTTTGGTTTTGTACAGTGCTAAAACAACTACAGCTGTATTAGCAAGAAAGGTCACTACTTGCTTAGCTTCATAAACATAACAAATGGTTGAACTTAAAAAAAATAATCTGGTTTGACTGCTTCATACTTTATAAATTGCTTGGTTTAATGGTGATTTTGAGCCAGGCTATTTTTAAATAATAGAGGTATATGCGAGTTAAATATTGGGTCACTGCTTTCAAGATTGTCACCAACAAAGTAATTATTGAAGAAAGTATATCATTTGAATGTTTTTCAGATGAGTTTCATTGATGTTACGGCAAGTTTTATTGACTGAATTGAACAATTACATTTATATTTCGGCTATCAATTGAAGTTAGTGTGCCTGGATTCATGCTTATCATATTTGTATTTCTAGTTATGTTTAATTTTGCCTGGACTCCTGCTTATCTATTGACCAGGTTACTGCTTGCAACGAATGCAATTCAAAGAAAGGCCGCAAAACCCTGGAGGAGGCAGAAATGAAACTGATTAGGACTCCTAAGGTTTTTAAGATTCCCTTTCTGTTGAACTATTTGGTTGTTATTTCTTAGAAGCATTTTGCAGTTAGTTTTGATGCATGGCAGAAAAGGTTTCTAACGGGATGTAAGTGACCATGTAGGCACCTAAAGATCATGATGCGTGGGGTATACCTTTAACATATGCAACTTACAAGTTGCTGAAGTATCGAGAAAGGATGCCCGATGAGTGGAATGATTACATATCTAAACCATTGTTTGGGTCATGATATTTGTTACTGTTCCGGATGTAAAATAGGCGTTCTGCTTGGTTTCTTTCATAATATGCCAAGCTAGTAAGATATCGATTGTATAAAATAGTATAATACCAGATCAAATCCAACAGAAATAGCCTCCAACTTGGCTCTGTGACTTTCACATCTGTATAATCGAACATGTAACTTGGATTACCAAATTAAATAAACCTCAAGTCAAATTGAGAGGAGATTATGAGAAATTTTTTTCAATCTCATTTATAAATTGAACGCTTGGCAAAACAAAGAGATCAGGAATGGTCAAAGATCATGTTGAGCTGTGTTGTGCATGCTTTAACAGTGCATATAGTATATGGCCTCCAATTTTTTTAGTTGAAAATAACTTCATTAATACTTGGATTGTTATAATCACATGACAGTAATAAGTGGGTGGCTACAAGGCTACAAGGCCTTTGAACTTTTTCCTTTTTAATTATTGGATTCTTTATGTGTACTTGTTGAGTTTGATTCACTCCTCGCTCGAGCCTTCACTACCTGCATCTTGGGTTTGGGAAGTTCATCTTCATTGAATTATGAATCCTCATCCCCCTCCAGGATAGTTGGTTCATCTAGTTTTGGAACTAGTTCTAGTTCATCTAATTCATCCTTCTCTAATCTAAATTCCACACTAGTCATTATCATGGCTAGAACCAATGCTAGATATAATACAGGATATAATGCCAACCAGTGCCTTCTACATATATGGCAGGTTTGAATCTCCTCAAATAATATTAATGTTCCTATCCATAATTATCCAAATTGGCCAATATGCCAACTAATCTACCCTTAGTCATTCCTAAAACTAATGGTAAACCTAAAGAAGATCCCTCCAACCACATTATATCTGTAGGGGAGATATATTAACTGTTGGTTGTAGTTCTTCATGTTATACTTTAAGGGCATGATTATTGTTCGATCACTCACAATCTCAACTACATGCGTACCTAAGGCACTATTATGGATGAAATTAAGTTGATGCCAATACAACTAGAAATTGGTACAGAAAAGCAAACCATGAAATATTAATTGAACCAACAAGGTCAAGGATGTCTTAGACAAAAGAAACGGTTCACTCTTGGAATTCTTCATTCGTAAACACTGTTAGCTGTTCACTTACCAAGCTTGTAAAATGTAAAGTAAATGTGAGTACAAAGGTCTTATGTTCAAATCCCCTATTATTTACCTGTGAACACCAGCTGGGGGTGGCCCTGTTCACCCAGCAGTTATAATGGTCGATGTTATAGTGGTAGTAGTAGGGTAGGAATAGACCCCATATCACACAAGTATGAGACCGGTCCAGTTGTTGATTCATCTAATATTGCTGGCCAAGAATGGAAGTCAAATTGGAATTTCCATCTTTTTATTTGACAATGTTATGATCGTCACTACCCACAAAAGAAATATAGCAAGACACAGGTAAAGATATTAGCGTTTCCCTGGTGATATGATAACCATAGCAAGATAGGAAACAGTTTGAAACAACTTATGTTTCTTGCCAGATGTAAATATTGGATATACAACCATACTATATAGACATACCGACAATTAAGCTAGTGTTCTGGTTTTTTTTTTTAAAAGTCAATTTATTCAGAGTGGCATGTTTCAAAATGCTGACGAGGATGCTAAGAAGAACTGTGATTTATATTCATATATGCTTAGAAAATACTCCATCAAAGCTTGCGACATACCTGGTAGCCACGCCCACACACAATACTTTCTCACAGTTTAGTTACATGTTCACTGTAAAGTTTGGAAGCAAATCAGTTACCAGTATCTTTAGTTAACACTCTAATATGACAAAACAGTAGAACATGGGTCAAAGCAAAACAGGACTGACATAAGTACAAAATTGGGATCGATCTCTTTCAAAAGTTACTTTTCCAACATATATGCATTTCACGAATCTGCCCTCTCTTCAGGCTATGCAGAGATATAATAATGGGCTCTTACCATTCACACTTTCTTTCAGGAAGCTTTGTTGGATCCCTTTGGGAGGGATTTGGAGAGCCCCCGGATCACGGAGACAGTTATGAGCAAAATATAAATGGATAGACTATGATAACTGATTCTTTGTAAGCAGCAAATGCACACCTTCAACAAAATGATAATTTAGATGCCTAATAAGCATGCAGTTGCAATCAAGGCATGAGCTGAAAGCTCTGGCACGGTTGCATGGGCGTACCCAGTTCTTAGGATTTTTGGCTTAAAAATGGCCACAAATCATATGAATTTGCATCGATTTTTCTTATGCATTTTAACTTCAATGTACATTTATATCGTAGCTCCTAGACAAAAACAAAAACCCAAAACACTAGATTCGAGATAGCCTGGTTTCAGCTCTCCTGGGCCATCATATTCAGGAGCTCTCGAGTTCGAATCCAAGGAAACAAAGAATGAAAAGGCAAAAGCCAAGAAAACCCTGAACCATAACAGGTTTCACTGAAACAAGGCTGGATCTACTCACTCACTCGGTGAGAAATTCGGAAACGCAGCCAGGCAGACCAAAGTTTTCCCGCCTTCTGGGCAATGTGGCCTATATAGTGCATACCCCAATTTATAGTGCGTATGTGACTACAATCCCGCAGGCTGATGGCACCCTTGAAGCAAAAGTAGTTTTCCCTGAAGGATTACAGCAAGGTGAAAACCGACTCCAGCTACTAACTTAACTGCTATAAGTGAATGAACATGTAACGTTGTCTTTGCCAACATGCTCTATTTAGCTATTTTGTCAAAAGAAACCCTTTTGGGAGATTTCAAGAACCACCAGTGAGTTTGATGTAGTATTTCAATACCTAGATTTTAAGAGGAATTCCAAGAGTTCCTATTTTCTTATGCCTATGCACCTGTGGCTGTGCAATTTCTTTAGATAATGTATTTATGTAACCAGTTAACAGAATCTCAATGGCATCAATCAGTTTTGCTTGTCAAGTGAACGAAGAGGAAAATTATAGGTAAGTTCACAGAATCTATGCAGATACATGGATCTTATGATTTCACAAGTGTAAACGTGGAGACTTGGACACAATATACAGAACAGAGGGGTATCATAGACCCATGTGCATGTATTCTGATTTCACTGTTCTAAAAGAGGAGACGACAAAGATATACGTAAGAGGAATGCCCTCACTGCTTCTCATGACGCATATTGGCTCATTTATTCAACTCTATCTCTCTATCTACTGACGCTGCCACAAAATTTCTGTCAACAATGGCAACGAGTAATGTAGATTTGGGCGAAGAGTTGCAGAAAACACAAGGATCCGCTGACCCTCTTCCAAATACAGAGAAAACAGCAGAGGAATCAACTGATACGACCTCCTCGGCGGAGTTTACAGTGCCTGATATTTTGTCGCCCTTTAAGTTTTCCATTTTCGAGCTTGCTCACAGGTACCCACTTTCTCCCCATACCCATCTCGCCAATTTTTTTGTCTTCGATTTTGTCTGCCATGGATGTGACTGGTAGACTAATCAGTGGACAAATACAAGGTCGTTTATGCGCCTGTGACTCGATGCAGAGCGCTCAACAACGTTCCCCAGCCAGCCCATGTCACGTTTTATTCTCAGAGAACAACCAAGGGCGGATTCTTGATTTCTGAAGCCGCGGCAGTGTGCAGAGAAGGCATCGGGTAATTGTATTTTAGTTATTTACTCTTCACTGCAGACTTTTCAAGATCAAGAAGAATGAATATGGTGATTTATGAGAGATCCTGTGCATGACTAGATTTCCGAACTCGCCCGGGATATTCTTAGAGGAGCAGGTGGAAGGCTGGAGAAAAGTGGTGGACGTCGTGCACGAGAAGGGCGGGATCATTTTCTGTCAGCTCTGGCACGTTGGCCGAGCATCCCATTCTGGTAAAATCTCCTCTCTGTTTTCTGTTTTTCTCATTGTCAGTTGCTGTTGGAGATTTTCCGAACAATTCGCAGTGTTAATGGCACATGGTCATGTGCTTTTTTTTGCAGTTTATCAGCCCGATGGAGGAGCCCCTGTATCTTCTACAGACAAACCCATCGTAGATGGCTGGACCATCCTGATGCCGGACGGTAACCGGGGAGACTATTCCAAACCTCGAGCCCTTGAGACCTCAGAAATCCCTGGGATCGTCAATCAGTTTCGCCTGGCAGCCAGAAATGCCATGGCAGCAGGTATACATCTTTGAATTTCTCCTATTAGGCTTCAGGCCCTAATTAACTTTTGATGTTCGGCAATGTGTTTTGTCCTCCGTTGTGCCCAAAGAAGCGAACTCTTTTAGTGGGAAAATTCTGGTTATTGGGACATCAAGCTTCTTCATCTAGGAGCTCGGTCCAGATTTTTTTTTTTTTTCTATAATATTATTTATTCTGTCAGGAATTTTACAGGCGCATTTAAGTTGAAGCAAAACACTAGCTCTGTCATATCCCTAGGCACTAAGCCATTGGACTGCTGTTGAAACATTTTGACATTCTAATTTTCTGGATTTTCAACTATTTAATAAGAAATTTGATTATGGAATAGCTATTTAGTGGGCTTTGGGTCCAAATTTTGAACCAAAGCTCTGATACCATGTGTAAGGGCCTGATTCCTATTATTAGAGCCTCAATCTATTATACACTAACAGATCTATTTTCCTGCTGATTTAAAAGTAATAAAATGAGCTTATTGACCCTCTTACATAGCTTTAAACATTTAACATCTTATCATTTTATCATAAGCAACATAAATTAAGGTGAGCATTCCATTGATATCAACTTAACAAGAGTAGTCCATGGAAAAATACCTGTTCCAGTGGTTGATGATGATACCTTTGTCTTATAGCTCCAGCTGAACGCTCCTTATCACCGACTCAACCGGATTTACCTCCCAGCCAACTAGGAAATAAATTCCTAGCCTAGGAAACCTCCACAGGTTCCCTAGCCCTCCGTGCCCAAGTCCAACCAGATATAATGTGTCCTCAAGAAGAATGTGCAAAACTAGATAATGATACTTTCCTCCTCTCAAACCCAAGAAACCTCCACAGGTTTCCAAGGTCTCCCAAAATCATAACAAGGCCAAACAATCACAACCAACCCCCACAATCCTAAGCAAGACTCCAACCCCCCCTTTTCTTCCTTCCCCCTTCCCTTTTTATACCCTCTTTCCTCAACCACCTCTCATTAATGTCATTAACTTCTCATCCATCCTTAGTTGACTTCTCTTCTCCCAAGTAAGCTAGGAGTACATTTGGAATTGTGACATGAATATAAAATTGAGAATTTAATGGGAAAGGATCATGTCTTCTCCCAAGTAAATCTGAAAAGTACATTTGGGAATGTGAAGTGTAATTACATGGAGAGGACCATGTCTTCTCCTTAGTAAATGTGAGGGTACATTGGGGAATGTGAAATGAATAAATATATATTGATGATAAGATGGAGAGGACTATGTCTTCTCCCAAGTAAATGTGAGGGTACATTGGGGAATGTGAAATGTACTTACATGGAGAGGATCATGTCTTCTCCTTAGTAAATGTGAGGGTACATTGGGGAATGTGAAATGAATAAATATATTTTGAAATAATGGAAGGAGACCATATCCTACATAATATTCAATTTGAGAAGGTAAGTGGGGAATTTGAATAATGGAAATCATAAATTTATATTAGACCAATATTTCTCAATATTTTCAGATAATGTAAATATTAACAAAATTTGTAGGATAAGATTTAAGTGGGGCATTACACACTATGTGCATATACAAAATGTATTTTCCTTTCAATCATGAATGAAGATACGAGCTTCTTTTCTTAGGAAAAAACAAGTGAAATATATTCCTATTTAAGTAGCCTAAATTCCGCTACACTAAGAGGGGATGGTTTCTCATGAAAGCCAACTTTATTTTGTTTTTTTCTAAAAAAGCTAATAAGAAATAATCAAACTATTTCCCATTAAGATTTATGACTATGCCTAATTATTAATTTTAGGTATGTCTATGCTTAGAGCAATTTATTTCAATTTTCATAGTTAGCTCAATATATTTTCCAGATTAGCAATCACATCAGCATTAAAGTAAACTGCAGATAGAACATAAACATAAATTGCAAAAGACAATCCAAGACAAGAGGACACAAGATGTGGTGCTAGCTAAGGACAAACCCCAATGTGAGGAAACCCTTGATCAATTCTTCTTATATGTTCTTCAATAGTTCAGCAGAGAGAGAGAGAGAGAGATAGTACATTTACAACATAAGTCAACACTTTGACTTATCTAGATAAGAGCATAGATCATCTCTAAGAAGATGATACATGAGATCAGTTGAAGACATGTTGTTTCCACTGATTCTCCAAGGTGACTCCTTCACCTATCATCATGTTGCATCTTGTCATCATGTTGCACCTCATCGTGCTGCACCATGCTGCATCCATCATCACAATGTTGGACCTCATGACTGCGACACCTAATGTTGCACTGTTTTCCCATGTGCCATGGTTGAACCATGTTGTCCATGCTTGTTGTCCTAATGTTTGCTTGATGTACCTTGCATGCTTGTTGTACCTTACTTGTTTGTTGTCCCTTGCATGCTTGTTGTACCTTGCATGCTTGTTGTCCCACATGTTGCACCTTATTGCAGCATTCATCATCACTGTGTTGCACCCTTATTACAATGCTGTCACACCTTATTATATCATGTTGTTGCACTTACATCAGTTCACTGTTAGGGGATTCTCTGATTGCCACATTGTTGGACTAGTAAGGGTATTCTAACAGTTGTTTGGACAACCTTCACAACATCTGTCCCAAGGCTATGATCACCCTTCTCCAGCATTCCTAAACCACACGTTGGCTTGTTATACCCCAACAGTCACAACTAGCCCTTACGCCCTCCTTGTTAGCCTTAACGTAGACCTGTAGGTGTATAAGGGACTGCGGCTTGCTACAGCAAGCCTATCCCTTGTTGTGATATCCCTTTCTAAGCATTCTATCCCCACGAAATAGTTCCTCATGCCTTTGGCCCTCAAGAGCAGTCTGCGACATCCAAGACAGCCTCTAGGCCTCCACCGAAGTGAACCAAAAATAGGCTACTGCTCCAGTAATTAACTCGGCCTCCATTGAGGAACTTGGGCCTCCTCCACGCTATCTAAGATCCTTCCTCTCTTGTTGTACTTAGAGCTTTCATTATTCCATAGATTGTGTTAAGATTCTAGGGCATCCATCTAGGGTAGAAACCCTTTTCTAATTTGTGTTGAGGACTTACATTGCTACCGTTCTTGACTGTGTATACCTCTTCATAGGTTATGTTAGGGCTTCTCCAAGGGCAGTGTTATGGCTTCTCCATAGGGCAACGTTAGCTCTTCTCCATAGGGCAGCATTAGGGCTTCTCCATAGGGCAGCGTTTAGATCTCTCCTCCATAACTGCGTTGAGAGCTAGGGCATCCTCCTTAGGATTGTGTTACGACATCCTCCTTAGGACTGCATTAGGGCTACTTCCTCCTAGATTTCTCTCACACTAAAACCCAAGACAAGTGGAGAGAAATCAAGTGAGAAGTTGTGTGTAAAATGACTCTCAAGTCATCTCCTTTTATACTAAAATGTTGAGCACATGAGGGGTTTATTTGGTTACTGGTTGACCTTGACGAATTGTCTTATAACACAAATAAATTCATAACTCCATGAATACTTATCGGAATCAGGTGATATTTAGATCAATCCTACACCTCTCGATGAGAGGGATCCAAGAAAAATATTAGTTGCCATAAATAAGATGACCCACATGGAGTTCGGCCCTAGTTGCTAATTTTAACACTAATCATCTAAGTGTCCCTTAGTTTGAGGATCTTTCCAAGAAAGTATAGCAATATAAAAATAGTTAAATTCAACTTGAAACCATGTACAAAAAGTATTAGTAAGCAAGCATCTCCAGAAGACTTAAATGATCATTTCGTCACTACCATAAATTGTGTGTGAGATAGTGGTAACACCAACTTTGTGAAGTTTGGTCTTGATAGTCGATCATAGCTAAGACGTAAGCCACCCCATTACTTTGGGCTTAAAAGAAGCATGAGACTTTCAAATTGGCTTGCACCTCGATACCCAACATGCTTCAACATCCCTTGCCCCCCACCTTTTGTTTGAGCATGAAACAATATTAGATGTGTGTTCGGGAGGTTCATAAAGGTCCTTCGCTATATAGATGTACATGGGTTTCCCATTATTCCATCTCTAGTCCTTCCAAAACAAACCTAACCTGTGGAGTTGCATTTTTAAAAGGTAGTTTTTAATAGTCATATTGCAAATGACCTTATAAACCGTTTTCTCCAAATTTCACTTTTGATCTTGATGATGATCACACCAAGTATGCCACTATTGGTGCTCATAGATCCACACAACCCTTTGATAGAAAAGACGTGGCATGAAGTTTACAAGTAATCATAGTCCATAGACCAAGTTGACCACAAGTCTATAAGAACATCCAAATAAGCCTTGATGTCAAAATCTTGGCATCTAAAGCCCCCTCACATTTTGATGTGAGAAAAGCATATTTTATTTTTCACGAAGCCCACCTCCTTTTAAGTGGAGCTGACATTGAAAGCATGATGGCCTTACCATTATCAATTATGTTACCAAAAATATATATATATAAACCAATAATACCATGAATATGTTGAGTTCAAAGAGAGAATATTTTTTTTGTGAAGTCAGACCATTTATATTACCTTCAAAAATACTGATACAAACAATTATCATCTGCTACTAGTCTGCCACTTGGGAAACCAAACCAATAGGATAAGTTCACAGTTTCAAGATTACTAATTCTATTTGTTATATGATATATTGTCAAAAATAAATTATGATTAGTATAAAAATTGAACTCTAAGGTAATAAACATGCTAATGACATTGACATTAAAGAACTTATGCTTCAAGTGACTAGTTCACTTGGACTCCATTTTGTAGGAGAATCCAGCTGAACTAGTGGTTCTGGCTCATTATCATTGTTAGAGAAGGAAAATTCAAGGTTTGTTAAGTTCTTGGAAAGGGTTGTGATCTTCCTGTTGAGCCTATCAATTTTGTCCACCAACTATGCCATATAGATGACCAATTCTTACTAGGAATCAACTCTTAGGATTATGCCCATGAGAGTCTTGACATGCCACTATAGATTAAGGGTATGCATATAGGAGGTGGTTCTAGCTTTGGTGGAATTCCCTGCATTTGGAATACAATCCTTCATGTCTCAGTCAACTTCTTTATCTTGAATATAATGTCTTGATTTCTTTACCCGCTCCTCTTCATTAGAGATGGCCCTGTGAACTGTTGTAGGGATGATATCCTTGTAGTGCTCCATTGTTGCTCGTGTTGTTGTTTGGGCTCAGGTATGATGGGCAGAAGAATGATGATGATCAGAGGTCGGGGAAAATCTAGGTTGACCTCTCCTTTACTTCATTGAGGAGTAGAGATTCGACACCTGACCATTGAGTTTGGCCTTAGGTTGGGAGGGTATGGGAAGAAAATTTTGTGTGGTGCGAAAGGGGAGTAAGACTCTGCAATGACCAGGTACGAAAACTAAGAGACGAATAAGAAAAAGCTCAAAGAGCCAGTTAAAGGGAGTAGTAAACTTATAGATGTAAAACAAGGTTGGCTCGAGAAAAGACATAGGATGAAGGTTAGAAAGGTAGATGGGATGAGAACCAAAGAAATGCTAAGAATTCACTGAGCGAAAATAAACATGCCTCCCATAATTAATAGTCCCAAAGAAGGTATATAAAACTAGAATCCAACAATCCCTAGTTTTGAGTTCTATATTGAAAGCAGGGAATTTGTAATTGGAGCACAATCCCAAACTGAAATAATAAATAGACCAAACTTGAAATGGCATAGACTATTGTGAACTGTGTCAAAGGTGGAGTTTACCTTTCAAAAGAATTTCCAACTAATAATCATTGCAAACCCTGCATGCATCAAAGCCTCCATGAGTCTACTTTCCAAGGCAAGCAACTCCATAAAATCTCCCCATGGCCCATGGATGGTAGACTAATTTCATGCAGTAGATTCCAAGCAAGGTGTTTAAATACTCAACTATTCATCTTGTGTCATAATATTGCAATTGTCGTCCATATATTTTTTTTCCCGAGAAAATAAGCTCGTACTTTCATTCAGTTATAGATAGAAAATACATTTTGTATAAATATTGATTCTCCATGGATCTGCCAAGATCCATGAGTGGTGCAACTAAGACAAAATAATATGACCAAGCATAACAAATAAAGACCAAAAGGCCCATAATATAGTACATACAAAGAAGTGAAAATAAAATAAACAAACAAAAAGTAAATATATGGGAGGATCAAGAAGCATTGATCCTCCCCTTCTTCCTTTCTTTTTTCTGGACCTGCTGCCAATCCCCCAGACTGGTGCCAACAAGCACCAAATACAAAGAACACTCAGATATCTCTGGAGGATGAACCTTGTCCGAGTTTGAGATCTAAAAAACATGGACACGTTTTGTGCCCCCCAAACCATCCTTCGTGTGTGTCTCACATCTGTTGTTCTATAACCATGAGAGTTTCAGCCTCTACTATGTTATGTTTTAGAGAAGCAATATCCTGAGCTACCACACCCCTAGCTGGATGTAATCCATAATGAATTTGAGCATCCTCCTTTGATTTGTCTAGCTAGTTTTCCGGTTTGTCCTCCTCCTCATCAACAGAGATATGAGAATCTAAAATGGCAAGTTTGAAAACATTATCAACATCTAAAAATTGTGTTCGATTATTCTAAAACTTGGGTTCAACTGAAGTCTTGATGTTTCATTTGTATATGACCAAGAAGGCCTTTACTAAGGTCAATATCTACAAAAATTATAGTGAATGTAAAGATACCTTTCTCTGTCCTTTCACTGTCCATTTTCTTGAATTTCCCAAGTGTGTTCCAAATGTCCTCTATGACCTTGGGGTGCCACAAAGGAGATTTGGGAGTCTCACCCAAACCAACATAGTAGAAACCACCATATTTGTTGCATCAAATTTAGGGAACCATGTTGTAATGAAAGGCCTGCATTGCCCCAAAACCATGGTTCATCATTTAATATAGTATCCATTTCTTTTTGTGAGTCAATTTGAACAATAAAATAACCTTTGGAGCATAAGTAAATGTCACAATTTGGAATCCAAAGAGTTAATATCCACTGATGAAGAGCCTCAGGTTTGGGCCAAAATCATTGAATCTACAAATGAGAACCTTTGATTTAAGAGCAAAGCGTAGAGTGTTTAGCTCAGGAATATTTATATCCATGTAAGGGGCATTCTCCATTTGTTCGACTATGTATGGTCCGGGATTATTTTGGATCTAGGGTCCAGTGTTCTTTTGTGGAAGACTGGTAGGAAGTGATGACTTTCCCTTGGCAACATCCTTGTATGAAGATGATCCATTTGAATCATGGGTCCTTGAGCACCATTGCGCATCCTCAAATTCAGAATAATGCACGAATTTTTATTGATACCATTTTATTTGATTTGAGTACAATCTTGTAGTAAATTCCCTTCATATATGAGATTTTGTAACTCAACAGGAATATACCACTTGTTCTTGATATTATATTTTAGGTCATAAATGGTATCTATAGCGTTTATCCAAAACAAGGTAGTCTATCTGTGAACACTCTTTATGAAAACTTGGAAGGCAAAAAATTGCTCCCGAGACGGAGGAGTATCTGACAACAAACAAAGAGGGAAAGTATCCATAAAATGTGGGATTAAAGCCCCACGAGATCGAGGAATTCAGTCCATTTGTTGCACAAACACATCCTTATTGGCACCCAAAGAAAACACATAAGGATATTTTTATATCCTCTGTCCGTTCGACATCCAAAAAGGAATATTTATACATATAGGGGAACAAAGACAATAGAAAAAGAAGTCACTCCATCCCACAGTGCCGATAACACCAACTTGTGCATAAGTTGGTAAAACCATAAGGAAATGGGAAAATTTAAAACTTATGATGCAAAGGAGACATAATCCTCCCCTGTCATGATCGCGCCAATTTTTTGAGCCAAATGTTGATGGATTTCCGTCAATATAGGGGAAAATATCAACATAGCATGGATCCCTCATAGAGGACAACTATCGAGAGCCAGTGATGAAAACATAACCTCACCCATGAAGTTTTGTGCACCACAGCGTTGGGAAAGCCCCATATCCCCATCTCGCAGACCGCGGGATACTCAGCCTTGGACCAACTCTTAGATGGGCAGGTCCCTGCCACACCAACGACCTTTGAAACCCACCAGGGCAAAATGAAACTTGTCAGTGGCGCATCTTTCGACCTTGCAAACGTTTAAAAACCTGGTAAAGCTCGCAATTGCCATCTCTCCAACTTCGGATCTCGAACTACCGTCACTCTCTTGTCCTCCATATATTTCCATAATAGGCTCTGAAATCCCCCTGCAAGTCAAATTCTAGAAAGATTGTCCTTCACCTGAGTTCCACACAATTGGTTTAAGGTGCTTTGTAAGCTCCCACAAGCATGTCCTCGTGGTTTCTTGGGTGGGGTGTATGATCGCCCAAGCAGGCTTCCATTTGGAGAGAAAATTTCCTCCTTCACTTAAATCTATGGTTTTCATCACAAGATGGGGAGGGAAACCCCCCATATAAACACCCTCCATGGGGAGTGAAATAATAATAGTGGTTAAGCAACATCACCATCCATTGCTCCTACTACCTAGTTACTATAATAATCTCTCCTTGAAATCTTATATTCAGGAGGCCCAACCCCCTTGACCCCTGGGTAAAATGAAAAACTTCTAGGCCACTAGAGAAATCCCTTTCACCCTGCCCTACTTTTCCCTAAAGAAAAATTATGAGGACCTTCCCTATCATGTTAAAAGTTGCATTAAAAGAGAACAAATAGGGGAGTGATAATTATGCCATGTTGTAATAATTCTGTGAATAATTATAGTCCAAGCTTAAAAAAAAAAAATCATGTTTTATCATTATCCATTTCCATTGATTAATGAGAGAGACTTGCATACCAAAGGGAATGTCCAAGTAACAAATGATCTCCCTAAGTTTTATAATAACACATTTGTTATTTGACTGATTTTGGAGGGTCATCTTTGTCAATAAGGAAAATATCAATTTTTTGTCATCAATCAAAGTTTTTGGTTCTCACTGCATGCAATATTATTATGCCAACAGTTTTCAAGTGAGGCCTATACTCATCATTAGGGTGTAATAAATAGAAAGAGAAATATATTTCACTATAAGATCAATATCATCAACAATTTGATGTCACTCTTAATGTGTCTTTTTTAACCCGTGGTTGTTGTCTATTTAATTTTTATACAATCTTACTATAGTCACAATTTTTATGATGAAATTGCATTTAACTTTAACTATCCTTTTGCTTTGGGGTTTTCATATTTATTGCGCTAAAATGTTGCACTCCACAATAAAATGTGGATGAAATAAATAATGTTATAATTCCAATGATAAGGTGAATTCTTAGACATGATAATTACTTGTGAGCATTATTATAATTATTTTCCATTATATAGTTAATCTTCTGCATCAAGCAATTATCATTAAATATAGTGCATTAAATATCATAGTGCACAAGAAACAAGAGACACAAGAAGTTAGGCTCCAAGTCAAGGCAAAACCCCACCATGGGGGAAAACCCATAAATCCTTTCTTTATAGGGTCATAGAAAAATTCAAGTCAAATCAATGTCCCCAAATGCCAAGTCAGCCCTCCATCCATACATCATGAAAATTTCCACATCTATCTTCAATCATAAATAATATCCATAGGACTGTCCACACAGGTCACAACATGAGCTCGTATATTGTTACATAGATGCTACACAAAAGGGTCGAATTTCATCATAGATATACACCTAAATTTCATCACAGAACTATACCATAGGGGGGCCGAGTTCCGCAGTATGAAAATCACAGAGACACCCAAGTTCCACAGTTCAAAAATCACAAAGACACCTGAGTTCCACAGTCCGAAAAACCACAGAGACACCCGAGTTCCATAGTCTGAAAAATTGCAGATAAATGCATCTTCAACAACTCATCCAAATTACTAAATAGTAGTTTGAATTCCTTCTATTACAGATGATTGAATTATATTACATAAGCCCCAAAAATTTATTTCCAAATGAAGGTGCATGCTAGCCAATATATAGTTGTCTGCGTGTCCAATAAGATGCCTTATAGAGCTAAGCCAACATGTCTCCTAGGAGGTTCGACCTAGCAACTAGGAGGACAAATATTACTAATAAAATTCTTCTTTTTTTTCTTCTTTCAATTGCCCAAATGGGACATTTTACAATTCAAAGTTTATTTTTTACAAATAAATGATTTCTTCATGTAATTATGAAGATCGAAGCTAGTTACAATTTCCAACAAATAATGTAACATGACTCTTACAAAATAAAATTATTTGAAATGTAAAGTTTTTAGTCTGAAAGTAAAAAAAAAAAAGATTGACTGTGATAATAAATAAGATTAAGAAAAACATTTTGTGTGTGTGTGTCTATAGTAATGAAAAAACAAAATAACAAAAAGCATAGATCCTCTCATATTTTAAGTTCTAAAAGAAATTCACCTTAGTTTCTATTTGATCCCTCTTTGTGCTTAATAGGCAAGGGTTGAGGATGGATATGCGTTGGTTTATTGTCATTGGAGCTTGAATTCTTAAATGTTGAAGCCCAAGTAACAGTTGGCCTTTCTCATGAGACCATGCTCACATTCATAGGTTTTGCTTTTTTACTCTTTTGTTTGAGGAAAATGGAATGACCATGCATGTATAGGTTAAAATCTAAATATCAACTAACATAGACAAGAATGTTATTTTCTATGACAATGTCTTCATAAAGATCTTACAAAATGTCAAATAATTTACCCTCATTCCTCACATTATAGAGGTGTCACAAATAGATCTAATTAAAGGTGAATTGGTTTAACCTCTCACTATGACACTTGAAGCATTCCTCTGGATAGAGTTAAGGAAACATATGTTCAAGCATTCTTCGATGGTGCATTACTTTTTATCCTCTTCCATTAAGGATTCATTAGCCTTTAATCTTATGATAGTTCTCTTTTCCGTATTCTCCTCGAGGGCAAGCAGGTTGATGTTTCCCAAGACTACTTCCTTGGGCCCTATTATCCTAAGTCACTTCCCTAATGAAATTATTTGGTGGAAATTAGATAAAACATTTACATTTTTGGTTTAGATGAGAGTAGTGCCTATTACTCCTCTCTCAGTTACATGGTTGTTTCTTCTTCAACTCTAGATCCTCACTTACAAGGGTCTTCCCCTCAAAATAACCTTCACGTATGCCTACATTCTGATATGTTATTTCATTTACAATTATAGGTTTGGAATTTTTTCATTTCACTTTAGCTATTTTATTTCTCACCCCAAGCGGCATATTGTGAGTAACCCAATACTTAGCATAATAAACTTGCATACACATAATGTACACCAACTACAAGCATGGAACACAACTCCCAAAGTGATAATAATGGTGAGTTACACAATAATCCCTTATACACTTAAGAACAACTACCAAACAACATAAATAGATTTGTATATCCAAATGACAATTCCATGCATACATCAATGACTATATGTTTGTGTGTGTACATACATTCTCATTCATTGCCCATGTCACCTGACCATTAGGTCTGACCTACTATTACATAGACAATTGACCATGTATATGTCTTTCTTGGAGTCACACCATAATACTCTCCTTTGAAAGGTTTTTAGCTATGGGTTTTACACGTGATGAAACCAACTAGTGGGATTTCCTTATATTTCTTTTGTCTTATTGCTATTGATGATTATCCACCCATCCATATTCACTGCTAAATAAATGATTTTCTTTAGATGCCATTGATTGTTGTAACTTACTTAGTTTGTTGTAGTTGTTGGTCTTTGATAATATCATGTCACACAATGGTTCCTTGATGTCTCGTTCCATGATTATTATTGATTTTGCTATCTTCTTTATTCATAATGTTTATGTAAATCTTCTTCTTTTTCTTGGCAAGTTATTTGGTAATGAGGTTGTGGATATCATTCAACATTTGATGGTTTTCTTCATCTTCCAGACCTTTGTCATTAATCTTCTTTTGCAAAACAATCCCATGATACAATTGTTACAATTAATCGTCAATTACTCTTGCTTGAGGGAGTGCCTTCAAATATTTTTATTCCTTTTTCCATTTTAGATTTTTTTTAATAATAATGGTTGGATTATGTAATAGACGAGTTTTTGACTAACCCAATTAGTTATGTAATAGAATAATTTTAAAATCTAGTTTTTTTCCATCACAAAAAAAGAAAAATAAAAAAGGCCAAACCATGTTCAAATCATTCTATGTTGGCATGATAAGCAAAATAAGAAGTATTATAGCAAGTAAATTGTCTTACAAGCTAAAAATACTAAAAACAATATAAGACAATGCACTAAAATTCAAATGTAAACTAAACATTTTGTCTTGAAAGGACAATAGAATTCAAAGTCATTTGAGCTCCCATGACATCTTCCATATCTAGTATTTCTTCATCTAGCTTATCAATGGAGTTGGTTGCTTCATAATTCTTCTATGCTTCCAAGGTAGAGATGCTCAGTGTTGTCCAAACCACCCATCTTCCACAAATATGCCACCATTAATTAGTCACTAGTAAACTTCAAAGGTTAAGGGATAAGAGACATGATGCCATCCTACGATTCTTAGCACCAAAGACTTCATAAAAACCAAGTTGAAAATCTATTTCCAAATAAGATCCATAAGACACTTGCATAAAACCTTTATGTTTTTTTCTTAGACTCCCTCAATGGCCAAAGCTAAGAAGTGATTTCCAATACACTGTCATCCTTAACCTTATTCTCAAAATTCACTTTACACTCCAATTCCTCCATTTATTGATTTCACATAGTGTTTAAGTTAACTACATTGTAGTTAATATTCATAATTTCCCACTCACATTATTGAATTCCTCTTTGAACCACCCTCAATTCACTGATCACGCAACACTTGTTGTGACAATGGCAATGTCCCATGTTGTCCATCAAGAAGGAAGAACACACAAAGATAAGCAAAAACCCACACTACTACTTACAAACATAGCCATCAACAATACCAAGCCCCATTCATTACACTTCCTTACCTTTCATCCATAGTTATGAAGCTATAATGGCTAGGAAGGAGGTCAGACAAGAGATAAATAATGAAACTAAACAAAAAAAGGGAACATATCACGTTTTAAATCCCACATATGATGATCATCACATCCATTGTACCATATAACATACCCTAAATTACCCCAATTTTTTATCAATATAATCCCCTCTCTTTCTTATTTATAATGGGATTTGAATAACCTTAATCAAACCTCCCAATCAAACGTTATATCAATTTTAAGTTGGGATACCCTTTTCTGTCTTTATTTGAGCAGTGCCTTGCAAGTTGACCCCATTCTTGATCTATATGTAATATTTCTATGCCATCAAGTATGGAAAATTTTCTAGTAATATAATGATATGTCTGCTTTACAAGATCACATGTCTCATTGAATTTGGATTTGCGAATAAAATTTTGGTCCTTTTTTCAAACACATGTTTTTTTTTTAAACTCTCACATGGAGACTAAAGTTTTACATATGTTGACTCCATCAATTTCATACTAGCATATTTAATTTTAAAACTTGTAACATTATATTGGGTCCTCCTTTTATTGGCACCAATTTCACTTCAATTGGATCTTTCAAATCACAAGATATGCCCTTTTTACTAAACCTCCCCACGGATAACCATTTCTCAAGATTGAACAAAAGCATTAACGTATACACATTGTTGCTCTACAATTCCTATACTGTTATTGATGAAATTTACACTCGGCATAGTTTGGTTTGTTTTATTTTCACATATTTACGCCTTAGTCAATTTGGTGTTCCCTTGAGAATGTTACAAAGAAAATTGTGCAAATTGTTGCTCAAGATGTTGAAACCAAGAATCACTTGCTTTTATACCAAACTTTATAAACCCAATCTTAACATAGGACAATAAAACAACATACAGATAATGTACACTAATGATGAGCATGTAATGCAACTCCTAGAGTTATAATAACATGGGGTTTATACCCCTTATACATTAGGATCACAACTCACATATAAACCAAGTACATCCATATCTCCAAATGAAAAGTCCAAGTACACAATTATGACTCTTTAACCTATATAATATATACTTATTCTCATTCATTTCCTGTGTAAGCCCACTACTGTGCCAATCTACCATTACGTATACATTTTACTAGATAATGTCCCCATCAATGTATCGATTAATATTTGTTTTCCAAGGACAGATTCATGGAGAAACCTAGGATGCACACCACATGCATGGATGGCATCCCTAACAAACACATCCACATAGGATGGTGCGCTTCACTTAAGCATTTGAATAGGGTATCTACTAGCATGGAACTAGCTAAATGACCAACAACAATAGAAACGTTTGGTTGGACTAACCCATTGAGTTAGGTATAGGCCAATAGGTTTACATAGACATGAATATTACATTTTATGTCAACCATGTGTTTGTAATGATTTTATAAATTTTAAATGGCTTACTCCCATTCTTCACATTATAGAGATACCATTGATGAGCTCGATTATAGGTCAATTATTTTAGTTTCTCACTAGGTTACTTAAATAATTCCCTTAGATAGTGTTAAGGTAACATATATTCAACTTTCTTCGATCCTACACTATTAGTTTATTCTCCTCCATTGGGGATTCACTGGCATTGGATGTTAGGTGAGTTTTTAGCGATGGTTTATGAAGCTAATATTTTGATTCTTCCCACTGAGTTTAGACATGAGTATTTGACATGTTTGCTAGGAGAAGTTTCAACAACAAACAATTATGGAATGTTCCCAAACACTTTTTTGAGGGGTTTGTGATGGAAATGACTAGGGCCCAATTATGGATGTTTTTTTTCGTTGAAAATTAAGTTAATAGCTTCACTCTAACACAATGTTTCCTTCCACATTTAGGGGTACATTGATATTGAATTTGAATTATTAATGGTTAACTAGTACAAACTAGTGAAATCTATGGTTTGTGGGAAAACAAAAACCATAAATGCATTGTATTTGTTAAGAGGAAACCCATGAAAACCCTTGATCGTGATGTGATGATTGACCATAAACCATAAAAACCTAGGATGAGCTAGTTAAGATAACCCACAAGTAAACATTGAAATTATCTCCTTTCAGCTAATACAACGGGGGGGATATTGGCTATGATTTTCGAACTTTTATTTTTAATTCTACTCAATTTTTTTGAGAATTGATGGGCAAAAGCAAGAAAATGAAGAAAGTTTATAGATGGTAGACAAAGAGGAAGAATGAAAGATAGAAAGAAGACAACAGTTGTGTTTTAAGATTTCTATCACTTACTTGGAAGAATCATGGTTGGATGATATAGAGGACTAGGATTTGGAAGTTGATTGACACTATTTTTATAATATTTATAGGATAAATTTTGTGGAGATTTTTGTTTATTTAAAGGGTCTTCGGATATAGTAGAGGATAGCTAGATTCTTGTACATTTTTTCTTGGTACATAACTTAAGAATGTGGTAGACTTTCATTCGATTCACTTCTTCGAGTATTCTCTCATTATACATTGGAATTTAGTGAACATTTACAGGCTTGATAACTCAAGATTGCAATGATATTTTCCAAATTTTTTGATCTTTTAACATCTATATTTGGCAGTTTTTCAACATTAATATAATAACATGTTGTGGCATCATCACCCAATGCAATTTTTTTGAGAAAAAATTTCAAGTTTAGACGATACAAAACATGATGTTGTAACATCATCATGTTTTCCATCAATTTTGCATTTACCTACCATTTTTATGTGTAACCTCTTTTAACGCACACTATATAAGGGGTTATATTTGTGACGAATAAATGACTTAGAAAGATGATCTCCAATATAATGAGAATGAGATGTTAGAGCAGTTGTGATCGATGCGATGTAGCCAGCGTCAGACAAACGAGAGACTGAATGAGATTGAGGAATGTCTGGTGCACATAGACTTCCATGTCCACGAAGGCCACGACCAACTGGTTTCTTCGGCCAGTCAAGATTTTCATCCTCCTCCTTGAAATGAGATTTACTGGTTGCTTTTTGGTTTTGGAAGTTTTTTGGAATGTATGGCATTTTTTCCCATGGGAAATAGGGAATGAATGGACTCATATTTTTCATTATTGTCTGACTCTACTTGCTAACAAATCCGGTTGGAGTGAAGCAGGGAGAATCGTAGACCAAATCCATGTACTCTACATTTTTATGGTAATATAAAGGATGTTTCTTTGACCGACAAAAAAAATGGTTTAGAAAGTTCTTTTTGTGTCATGTTAGCATCAACTTCCTTCACATATTATTGCAAAGACACTTCAGAGAGTCATGATTGACTCACATTTGCATCAGATGCATGTATGTTGTACCTCATCGGCATATAATGCATTGGTTTGGGTGTTGATATTTAATATTGGGCGTCATTGCATCATATTTACATCGTACTAGTATTTTGATGGGATTGAAATACATAACATTTGAATTATTTTTGTTTCATATTTATGTTTTATCAGTGTCATATTGCAATTGCCTTTATAATTGCACATATTTTATTAGAATGGTGAGCCAATATGTGTTGGGTTATATATTTCGAGGCCTTCATGCCTATGTACAAAAAATCCAACGACTTTAACTATGTAAATATGTAACCTCATTGATAGTAATAAAAAAGTGCATTGTTATTGTTGGCCTACTTTGTCATTATGCTATTTTTGTCTACTCTAATTATAATACTTGTTGGAAGAAGGGGATGACCCTGTGATACTATTACCCTATGGATCTCAAGCGAATTTCTGTATGGGGATAGGTTTTCGTGGTGTGAGGCCTATTTGGTACCTAAAGACTTTTGAGGGAAATTGAAACTTTTGAAACCATAAGGCTCCGAGACTTCTTAGCTATCCTATGCTAGAAGCCTTAAGAAGGGTAGTGGTACAACTTGATGGATTGTGGGTTTAGAGAAGGAGGTGCACTACCCTAGGTTGTGTAGATTGATGGGGAATGACAAAATTTAGGTTGGAATTTGTTGGATTCTAGTTCTTTGGCCTAACCTTGTTAATGCAATATGCGGACCTTCGTTGGATTTAGTAAAACTTTTTCCCTATTAGAGTCATAGCCCCAACTCAATGGTGACTCACTGCTTAGAGTATAGGAGCAGTGTGGTCTATAGTTGGGTGGAACGTCTAAGGTATGTAGCCAGTTGGTGTCGTTTTTGAAGGAAAAGTGTTATGTTATATTTATCCATTTTATACTATGTTGATTTCTAAATTACATGTTGTTTATGAATTATATTTGTATCTATATGTTTAATAATTTTGCTACGATTGTGTACAAGATGCATTGTATAATAGTGTGCATAATCATGTAAAGTATAGAGCAATGATGGTATCAAAGTAAATAAACAATTATGGTGGTTATGGATGCCCAAGTGAGCATGGTTAGTCATGGTATCAAAGTGTTTATGAATTAAAATTAAAGGAAATTTTTTGGAATTTGAATTGAAGAGACAGTAATGTGCAGGGTTGGTTAGGGGTGTTAAGTAGTGGTAATAGAGTGAAGGTTACAATACTTAGACCACATGTGAACAATGATCAGAGTGTGGATTTTAAATTTGTAGCCTCAAAGTTGGTGCTACAAAGAATGTCTTTGGAATTTTAGAGTCAACCATAGGGGGAACTTTCAAAATTGGGTGAAATTTCCCACTTCTAGGTGAGAATCCAAAGGAGAAATTCGCTTAGAATAGTGAGTTGCTAGGTGTAAGAGTCAAATGGACAATTGAAGGCTTAAATTTAGTGAAGGAGTGGTTCGATGTAGAGTGGAATTGCAAATTTAGTGACTAACATATTTTTTTTGGAAAAATAAGCGTCAATGACCAAATTAAGGAATTTTGAAATTTTGAGAAATTTTATAATTCTTGTACAAGTGACATGGACATGAGGTTAATTTATAAACCAGGGATCTAGTTATCAATTAATCTCATCATAGCTCAAATTCAATCTAATCTATTGGATCAAAGGAATATCCACCATTAGATTTGTTAGGTGTAGGGTAGTGCATTATCAGATGTACATCTCTAAGCCCTATATTAATATCTGCCATTGGATCATGATTGTCCTCAACCATTAGATTTATTGGAATACAGTTGCATTGTTGAATGGAAAGCTTATTTAGGCTTGAAATCAATATGGGTCATGGGATCAAGATCATACTCTACCATTGGATTTTTAGGGTTAAGTTGCATGGGTAACCTTTGCCTACTGTTAAGTCCAAATTTGATTTATACCATCAAATTGGGGTTGATCTCAACCATCAAATCTATCATGTTCAAGGGGAATCATTAATCTTTGATCACCTTTAAGCCTAAATTTAATCTGGATCATTATATTGGGAAAACCTCCACGATTGGATCTATCAAAGATCAAACACCTCGTTAATAGGTGGGCATATCTAAGTCTAATTTGGATCTCTACAATTAGATCAAGTCGATCATAGTCATTAAATCCATCAAAGGTAAGTAGATGGGATTATGGATCGGGCATATTTAAGTTTGATTATGGTTGTGAACCATTCATCTACCCTAGATATTGAAGGTCATGTTTCATGAACATGCAAGTTTTGTGCTCAAGGATAAATATGTGGAATGGCCCTCACTTATCATAAGATCTAATGAGAGGGCACCATGTCAACTAGTGGAAGATGAAGTGGGACACCCTTATCTTATTAAGGGCTAGGAATATCCCAAGTCAACCATGGGTCCCAAGTGGAGTCATACGATAAAGTGTGGATGAAAGTGGTTGCATGGGTGGTAGTTATCAGAGGAAAAGCACACAATTGAGTTCATGCCCAATGTAAATTAAAGGACATATGTACTTACGTCTAGCATATTGAGAAGGTACTATGTAGAAGCATTTTTATATACTTGTAAGTAATTGAATGATAGTACTACATAGGAGTCTAAGTAATTAAGGGTGCCATGATATCAAAAAAGTTAGTAATTTCTCATGTTTTTCACTAGGAATTTTGGGCCATAAACTTGTAGGGTGTTTTTGAGCACATAAACAATGTTTTTGGGTGATGAAATATGATAAGAATTACTTGTATTGATTCCAAATAAAACCTTTAAAACATGGATGAAAAATATCATAGAGAGATTTCCAATGGGATATCACAAATGCAAAACAAATTTAGTATAAGAAAGTTGTGCTTGAAATAGTGAAGGAAAACGAGGCACTGTTTTACTATCGAGAGGCATAAATTGCAACTTGTGGCTTAGAATGGGGAAAGTAAGTGGTCAATGAAAACCATTTGTCTAGAAGAACACCACCATGGAGGTATATTTTAAATCTAAGCATAAGATTCTCATTTAATTAGCGAGCAAATGTTCTAGTAGTATAAGGGTAAATTAGGAAAAATAGGCCAAACTTCTACAAGCAATAACTTTTAGCCTGGAGCTTAGATTTGCACAAGTGAGTAGTTAACGGAAATCCATGGAAAAGAAGAAGTCGTCTATTAGCCTAGAATTTTGAATTGAGCCATACAATTTCTCAAGAAATTGAATGAAGTTTTCTAGTTGCCTATAAGAGTAGAAAATGTCCATGGTAACATAAAAGGCAGGGTTTTGTATAAACCTAATTTTCTATATTTTCCTAATAGATATGTTGCATACGCATTGCTAGATATAGGTAGAGGCACAATAGAGTAATGTTAGGATGAGGACTAGGAGTATGACAAATGCTCAAAGGTGTTATAGTCATGAAGAAGAAGTCAAGGGGATGAATGCCAACATGGGTAATGCTAAACCAAAATCAAATGGGCATGGAAATGGCATATTAGAGGATATGCTAAGAGGGAGGTCGAAGTTTTCTATTCAAGGTCCATTTTAGACATCTACTAAATTCTTGAGAGGCAACTTAATCAATTAACAAACATGAACGACCAACAAGTTGAAGGGAAGCTTGTAATGGTAGAAAGCAAGACAAGGGTAGTCAAACATTGTAGGTCCTGCTTGTGCAAGAACCCTTACAAAGGAAGTTTGTTTGACATGCCAACTAGAGTATAAATGGAGGCTATGAAAGTAGCATAAAGGTTTCACAGGTGGTACTCACTTGAAACTAAGGCAAAGGTATAACAAATTGAGAAGAAAGTAAGGGAGAAGTGAGATAATACCTTATATGAAGCTATTGATGTTGAACTTGTGGAATGGATATCAAACATAGGTTTCTCTTATAATTGAGACACAAATCATTTTAAACACATTGATCTTTATTATGATAACAAATCCATCATTTCCTAAGTAATTGAAGAACAAGGTACCTGGCATAAAGCCATTAAAATATATTTCTTGAACCATAAATATGATGCATTTCTCAAGGTGCTTTGGGATATAGAAGCACTCATGTATAAGTAGAACCAAGAGGAGCATACTCTAATCATAGAGGCCACTACATACACCAACACAACCTTCATATATGTGGACTTAGTTTTTGAGTTTGAGGACTAGGTGCCAGACTATCTAATCTTAGTTCTCTTTCTAATTTTTCTCGCATCCTAAATATCAGGATAAGTACATCCTCTATTCCAGTCTCTAAACAAAGTGTTAGTTAGTAACTTTTTGGCCCAAAAACAACACATCTAATTATTTTATGGTCGTAACTAGATATCCTATGATAGATAATTACATGGATAATATGAACAACCCTAATATTACTAAAGTCTATCACAAGCAAACTCATCAAATCTTTGATAATTAATATAAAAAATATGTATTTTGTTGTATACTACTACATGATTAGCCAATAGATAATCACATTAATAATATGAACAAACATGATATCAATGAAGTCTATCACAATCAAACTCATTAGAGATTTGATAGTTAGTTCGAAAAGCACATATTTTTTTTATAATAGTATATAAGTAGTTAATATTATAAAAATAAGTCCATCACAAGTAGACTCATGAGATGTTTGATACTTAGTTGAGGTTGAGGACTAGGTGCTAGATTGTCTAATCTTAGTTCTATTTTTTATTTTTCTCTTATCTTAAATATTAGAAGTATATCCTCTATTATAGTCTCTAAAACAAAATGTTAGTTAGTAAACTTTTGGCACATAAAGAACACATGTAATTATTTTATGCCCATAACTAGATCTCCTAACATAGATAGTCACATGGATAATGTGAGTAACTTTGATATTATTAAAGTCAATCATAAGCAGACTCACCAGACATTTGATAGTTAATATAAAAAACATGTACATGAATAACCAATAGATAATCATATTGATAATATGATCAAATATGATATTATTGAAGTCTATCGCAAACAAACTCAATAGAGGTTTGACAGTTGCTTTGAAAAACATGTATTTTTATACTAATATACAAGTAATTAATATTAAAAGCATGTACATGAATACCCAATAGATAATCACATTGATAATATGAAAAAATATGATATCATTGCAGTCTATCACAAGCAAACTCAATAGAGGTTTGATAGTCGATTTGAAAAAACATATATTTTTTTATACTAATATACGAGTAATTAATCTTATAAAATAATTCCGCTATCAACAAATACATTAGAAATTAGATGTTTGATAGTTAGTTTGAAAACCATGTTTTTTAAACCAATATATAAGTAGTTAATCTTATAAAAATGAGGCCAACAAAGTTTTATCAGAAGGAATAAATCCCATGAATATTAAAACCCTTATCACATTAGTAAAGGGTGTTTAGCTATATATTATGTTTGTTATAAAATTGTGCTATACTTGTGAGATAAAATGCAGGTCACATTATTGATCCAAACAAGAAGAGCTCAAGATTATGAGGTTATTGTCAAAAATATGTCGTAAATTGGTCAATCCAAAAAAAAGTTCTCAAATAAATCAAACGTGCCAACAATATTGCATATAAGTGTCGATGGATCTTTATGTTTGAATTAGATATATGTAGCCACTTTGTTTATGGTGGAAGATTGGTTATGAAGAAAACAAAGTATTGATTTTAAATATCCATCCTAAATAGCATGGGATCTATTTAAGAAAATCATGTTTCTAAGTGATCAAACTAGAAATTGCACAATGTAAGTGATTGAACGACATCAACATGGGAGAGAAAATCTTACCCATTTAGAGGAAGACATTACCCCAACAAGAGGGACATGGCATGACCAAATAGGAAATAAGGAGAGAATGAATGCATGTTGCATATGGAATAAGATATATATCATTGCATTGTCTAATAGAAGCATGGATGTAAAAGGTATTTACATTCCTCCCAAATCACTCAAATTGCTCTTCGTGATTCATTCTTTAGATTATATTGATGAAGTGAATATTAAGATAAATTTAAAGTTACATAATTCATAGATCAAAACATTAAGTCTGATCACAACAAATACAAGTTAGATCATGGGCTTTTAAAACTAAGATAATAGAACCTCAAGCATAAACATGGCATACAAATAAAATGAAAATAATCCACCCATATGAAAGTCACCATTTGCTAATTTGGAAGGATAAGTCATATTTGGTTACTATTCAACAAGGATTTCTAGATCCCTCTTCAAATTGTTCTGAAAATAAAGATCACAGAACATGAAAATTGCTATGATAATCATTGATTGAAAGCCCAATGCTAACTATCATATTGTAGCAATGAAATTTGATAGTAGTTTAGACAGAAAATTGCACCCTCAAAAAGTATATGAGTTTTTTTGAGGCATTGAATTAAGTAATTCCAAATTGAGAATAGGAAAAGTGAGAAAATAGTGAAAGATATAAGGAAAGAGAGACCTTTGTTGAAGATTGATGGGGGGTAGTTTCACTACAGTATGCCCTTGCCCTTCATTTAATATGCAGCAAAATGCTTGATATGAGTATTTTGGGATGTATTTTAAAGTATTTTAAATACTTTATAAGGCTAGGATTTTTTTATTATTATTATTATTTAGAAAAAAGATTAAAAAAATTGCACTTGTAAGAAGAAACCATTGGTATATCTTTTACAATCTTAATACTTTGTAATTCTAGTTTTTTTTTAAGAAGATTGAAAGAGAAAAACACAATACATTTGAAGTCCAGTTACTCTAATTTCACTTGTAATGAATGATTTTTGGTATAATTTTAAAAAACCTTGAAGATAGTGTAAATTATGGTTCTTTTGTCAGATGGATGTAGTTCAAGTGATTGAGAGGAAAATTGTTTCCCTCTCCACTCGATTTTAATCCCACTTTATGACATGATTACTCTCTCTGCAAGTGAATTTTTTATTGTTGACTTGGCCTTGAGCGCTAAAGAATATAGTTTACTTTGGATACTATCATTAAAACGAGGGAAAGTACATAGTAGGTTTTCCTAAGAAATACATTATGCAAAAAACAAGTCTTTTGTTTTCACCACCCCTGCCAAAAAATGATGAAGATTTAAAGGGCATTATAGAGTTTATGGAAGAGAGTCATTCAACCCATAACGTAATGCATTTGAAGCCTAGACCCCTCCATTTCACTTGTAACAGGAATCATTGGTGTGTGTTTTAAAGATTTTAAGACCTTGCCAGTCATGTTTGTTTGTTATTTATGAAAAAAAAATGATTTAAAGGACATTATAGAGTTTCTAGAAGAGAGTTTTTCAATCAATATTTATTTTTGTGTTAAGAAGTATTATAAATTAATGGATTAAATAAAGTTTAGTTGTGAATCTCATTCAATACTCCATAAATACAATAACATTAAACTCCTTGTTTTGGTATGTGTTCTTGACTTCTCCTGAAATTTAATAGAGGGATGTTGTAGCGTCTACAACCACCCTGCAAAATTTTGCCTTAGCTTTGTTTTGGAGCCTCCCTACCAACCTTTCATAGCAACATGTCTTGCCTTGTCAAGTACACAAGCTTCAATGATTTTCTTGCGGAATGACAGCATGTTCATCAAAGCTTGTTGCATCCTCCTCACAGGCTGTTTCACCAGACTTGGTCTAGCTGCAAACTGAGCAACTCCCTCAAGAAATTGCACAATTCTGGAGGGAAACCAGCCTTATCTCCAAAAATTGTGCAATTTTGTTTGGAAGCCTGCTGGGCTCCAGAATTGCGCAAATCTGCCTGTCACTGTTCACTGAGAAAATTGCGTAATTCCTCCCAGCAGGGCTACTCAGCCTAGAAATTGCGCAATTTTGGGTAGCTGTCAACTGCTCTGCCTAGAAATTGCACAGTCCCTCTGGGCAGCCAACCTAACTCCCCCCCAGAAATGCGCATTTTTTCCTCCCAACTGAGAAGATCATTGCATGTGCAGTTGAGTTGACCGGTTCCCTCCGGGATCGAGCAAAATTGATTTGCATACCTGGGCTGCTCCTCCCAAGGCAACATGCAAAGGCATCCCTTATTTCAGGGATCTATTTTTAGTAGTTGGAGGTTACATGCAAGGATCATTTCAGAAACCTCCCACCAAGTGTTGCTTTCCCTAGACTTGTGGCATGCGCATCGCAACCTTGATTTTATCGAAACTCGTCAACCGGACATTGGAGAGCTAATTCCTCACATCGATCTTATAGCTCTGACATCCAACATTGCATCTAAGAGTCGTCACATTCAACTCAGCTATTTTGGGGTAAGCTCGCTTTTCATGTCTTGCGTTGCATTTCTGGTGCTTTTTGTGTTTCGCTTCGTATGAATGTTGTCTGCTTGATTTCAGTGAGCGCTTGTTGTCGTTTTGATACATACTAGCTTGTACTAGCACCGTTTCAGTTTTCGTTAACATCTCACTGTTGTCGCATGCATGACACTGTTTTGCACGGATGGTCGTCGTTGCAGCGACTCGCTTCACACACATGCATGCTTTCTCGTTTTCCGAATCCTGCACTTGTTGTTTGCATGAATGATCATTCACTCTTGTTTGCACTCATCTCATCATGCTTTCACACTTCTCATGTTTCAGTCACCCGTCGGCCGGACTGGGCTGCCTTGGCCTAGACCGTGCCTTGCCTGGCTAGCACTACGCATTTATGGAAGCAAAGGCTCTGCCTTCCCTCTAGAAATTGCATAAGTCTAGCCAGGCACTAACCTCCAGGCTTGCATTGCGCAATTCTTGGAGGCAGTGTCATGTTGGCCGCAGAAACTGCACAATGCATTTTGCTGGTTGCATGTCACTGCTGACTGAAATTGCGCATTGCGTAGTTTCAGTCCTCAACAAGATATGCTGGATTGTGCATTGCACAGTTCCAATAGTCATTCAACCTCCCGACAGCACAGACTATGCCTTACGCAGTTTTGACAGTCAGTCTCCCGACCTCCTGGTGGAAATTGCGCGACCTTCATGATCAGTCACACAGGTATGTTGCAAGTTAGTTCTCAAGTTCGTTTTGGTTTTCAACTGACAGATTTCTTGCCATGAGTGTTGTCATGTCTCCAGGTATCGCAGGTGTTCATCTGCCTCTCAACAGCACATGTACAATGGTTTCCAGGAGAGCAGAGTTGAAGACACTATTTAGAGCACACTTGGGGATGCAATCGATCAAGTGTTTATGAACTTGCCTACCCACGAAGACATCAAGTTGTTCGTAGACAAGGACATCAAGATATGATGACAACAACATCACAATAAGCAGTGCCATGAACAATAGCTGAAGGCAGCATACGGGATGCAAAGAACGCAAGAGGAAGGTTGTTAACAACACAGACCAAACAAAGCTCCAAGCTCAAGCAGATCCACTTGTGATGAAAGCAAATTTGGAGACTCAGACTATGAGGTGACGACGTGACATGAAGATCGAGTGAAGGCAGAGAACGGAACAGAGAAGGAGTTGCATGTGCTGAAGCAACAACTCAAGGAAGAACAGGAGCTGGATAGACGAGAGAATGAGTTGCAGCAGGAACAGGTACATTAGGGGGCGCAACATGCATAGACGGATGAAGCTGCACCTGTACAAGTGATAGATCCATCCCTGCAGCTGGCACGGAGCAGACATGGTGAGTGGTGTTGTTGATCGCATGTAAGGGAATTCAACAGCATGATATGTCATTGTGCGCATGCATGCGATCTAACCCATCTGGCACACTCACTGAGGCAAAGACAATAAGCAAGTCTGATTGGAGCTAAACATGAAGGGGGGTCTAGGGCAGCACCCCGAGAAATTTTTTTTGGACCCTATATTAGGTGGGTGGACCTACCTATGGTTCTATGCATGGATTTCACACATGGTTTTGGGCGTGATAGTTTACTGTCCATGGTATTTTGTAGATTTGGTCAAGGGAACTATGATTATGTTCTAATCCAGGGTTAACGAATTGGGTTTTATGGATGCTTCGACATGTATATATATGTATTGTGACATTGAAATGAACATAATTAAAAATCAATCTGGTAGTCCCGGTTTTTGGATCTAGGGGAAAATCTATGTGTATATGAGTTTTATGTTTAATGCTCTCGTCATTGTTTATTTTCTATTTTTAGAATTCGTATGCAGGTAATTTCTGTACGGGGTTAAAACCTACACTCGCCACAAGGCCATTTCTTGCAATAGGTTAATTTTGGGTTAGTGACCTCATTAGCATTATTTGGTCAAAATCTCAAAAGAAAATTTGTCTTTTGATTCTCTTATCTTCCCTAATTAGGTCAAGCCCCTCCTTCGTCGATTAACTCCATACCCTTGACCTAATTTTGGGTCCACTCAGACCTACGTGGTTCCACAGCTTTGCAACTCCAACTCCGCAAAGATAACATAATGGCCGAGTCTCCATAAGGATTTCTAGGCCTAGGAATCATCTTTAGAAGATACATTCCCAAAACCTAGCCTCAAGAATACTCTTACCCTTCCTAGAGAGCATATCACCTTTCCAAGAAGGAAAGCCACACAATTGAGTCTCTCTTATGAATAGGCCTTGGGAATCACCCTTTATCCTCTCATTGACATATCCATCATTGTGATTCCTCTTCTACCAAGTCTCCTCCCATCTGTGAAAGTCGGTAAAGAGAAGGGATACTTAACTGAGGTGATAGCGGGCTATCGCTCCATTGTTTCCCTTGACCTAGTAGTTGCCCAAGAGGATTCCCTCCCAGGACCCCTGCTAGTTTGAGTGGTAACATGACCACCACTGATTCCAACTCAGCAAACCCACCGAAAACACCAACACAAAATGGACAAGCATATATATTAAAACTAATACATACCTTTTTTTAGGGTAAATGAACAAATTTTGTTGCCAACCCTTTTGTAGAAGCATGTTGATCCAAAATATTAAGTGTCAATGGATCCCAAAGGGTACAAATGTTGACTGATGTTCCCATTGATTTCACAAATAAAATACCACTGTGTTGACGGTGATGGATGCCACCAACATGTAAGGGGATATCCTCGATGTGAAGTCTCAATTAGACCTCACACTGCTTGGTGTAGGAGTCCCATCCATCTATACGGTCTGGCCATCGTTGGAAAGGTTTCAAACATATGCATTGGTTACACACACACACACAAGATATTGTAACATCTCTTTGGGCAGAAAGTATGTAAGCTTTGTGAGACACCCAATGCAAGTTGCACGAGGAACTTCTACATCTGGTAAAGGAAAACAAGCCTCCGATTAGAAAAGTAATAGTACTATCCTAAAGGGGGACCTGGGAACGAAGAAAATGCTTGTTTATTACCTACAGATTAGCCCACATAATAAACAACAATCTTGGAAACATAACAACATCTATTCAATAATGACCATATCGAAGCAACAAAATATTTCATTAGCCTTTGTATGTAATTATAGGAAACATATACCACAAACTTAACAACAATAGTCCTACTATATCTAAGATACATGTATGAAAAGATGTTGGATCATAGAGCTCCTGATTAATAATGAAAGATCCCAAGTACATTGTTACATAGATGAAACACTAGATCCAGTAGTGGAACACATAGCCACAACTTGCTTCTCCAAAGAATGACCTATCTCCTATGCCTTACAAGAGAAGCCAAGGCAAGACTCCAAGAATCCAAGTCCTTAGCTTGAGTTATGAGGAGCTATTTATAACTAATTACAATGACCTTTGATCTTCCTCATGACTCTTTAACTTCTATGGCTGTTCATATTCTATAAATGACTCTTACATTCTATATGTGGCGATTCAAATTCCACATGTGTCTCTTGGACTTCCTTACATACCATTTATTACAAAAGACAAATTACATATGAGATGGTGTCTATATAAGACAAAAATAATAATAGGACAAAGTCTTATCAAATTGTAAAATCATTTTCTTCCTCATGGAGCTCATTTGTGATGTATGTGTGCCATGCTCTAAACCCCATTGAGGTGACTTTGACTCAAAATGGCAAGTCCCATGCATAATACATCTTCACCTCTAGTGCCTTCGTCAATACGGTCTTAGATATTGATTGTACATTATTCTATAGCCATGAGATTTTCATATGAGCTTTGACTGGTGCGATGGCATATTTCGTAATAATGTCTTTGGTGATCTCCAAGCCTTCCTGTTTTTATGCTTGCTTGATTTGTTTTATGTATTTCCTGATCTCCTAGAAGATGATTTCCCTGCCTTTGATTTATTCAAGTGATCCTATTGGAGGCATCAGATGTTTTTGTGCTAGAGAGTCGAAACCATTGTGCAGTCGATTGTAAGCGACAATAGTGCTAATCAAATGTTCTCCAAGATTCATGTAGTTCTAATGGTGGAGTCTCAGATGAAATCTTTCTATCTCAACGACAATGCTATATTTTCTTTCCAAATGTTTCGGAACATCCAGATACTTGACAACCCATTCCTAAAGTTGGTCAATTGCTATGTTTGGAACTTTTAGGAGTTTTACTACATCTTGTGCTTTCTTCTGAATGCCAAAGAGAGGAGACACCACTTGTTGTAGAAGTATCATCTCATCATTTAATCATGTCATTGTGTCCTCCATTGGCCCTATTTCCTCCTGTATGGTTGACTGCCATTCTGCAATGTTGAAGCTGTGTGAAGATAACATTGATTCTATGTCGCAAGGTATTCCGCCTGTTGCTTCACTACAACAAGTTCTCTCTTTAATCTAGATAACATTGATTCTATGTCGCAAGGTATTCCACCTGTTGCTTCACTACAACAAGTTCTCTCTTTAATCTAGCATTCTCATTCAACAAATATTCAAATTTATCATGCACTGTTGTAGCAAAATCAACATTTTCCACCATGAAATCTCTGGGATTCCTTCTGGTATTGGTAGTTATCACCTTTTCTATAGATACTAAGACTAGGTTTTGAAGATGATTTGAGAAGTATCTTCTTCTCTACTGCACGATCCTCTTCTTGTGCTGATGAAACGTGACACTGCACACATCCATGACTCTATTTGCATGTGGAGTTGTGATTCCCATTTATCCAAATGGAAGATGACCACCTTTGAGCAGGGGTTCTTCTGGAGTACCTAGTTCATCGTCCATGGGTTGGATGGTACCCTCTTCCTCCAACTCTTCCTGTATGTCCTGAGTCAAATGTTCTTCTTCCAGTCTTTGTGCTCTTCTTCCTCCTGGGACTACTTTTGTTGTTCCTCTTCTATTCTTCTCCTTTCCTCCTCTTCTTCATGTTTATTCCTAAGCAACTAATCTTGCTTCCTGTTCTCCTCTTCTTATACTTCTCTCATTTCTTGGTTTGCTTGAATATATCATGTGTTCAAAGGATCAAATTTCCATTTCATGTTGCTTTCTCCTGTCAAATCATGCTTGATCCTCTTCATAGGAGCTACACTCTTTTCTTGAGGGGTTATATGTTCTTCCTCCTGCACCTACATATCTTGAGCTGGTGGATCATGGGGTGAACTAGTCTCCATCTGTGGATATGTCTTTCTAGATGCATTGTACCAATTCTTCACCTTCTCATCTTCTACTATGGATATTAATGAATACCCCCAATTGAAACTGATCCTTTCACAATGTTGCTTTCACACTCTCTTGGGATCATATCCATGAAAGTATTTAGTTGTGAAGTGCAAGGGATCTAGCTCTTGTATTTCTGTAGCTGCCACCTTGTAGCTCTTTAAATAATATAATATGATCCTAAAAGGGAAGGTGGTCCAAGGGGCTTTCATCCTCCTGTTAAGGATTCTTGACAATCCCATGTCCAACTCATATACTACTTGCATGACCACCTTGTCGGTCACATATGTTGACATGAGATGAGGGGGGATATGGAATCTAAAACATCTAATATATGTACCCTCAGTTGCTGTAAACCAATCTTCAATGTCTTGTAGTGACTCCTTCACTTGATCGGTCATACAAGGAGGATCTATCTCGAATATCATATGGAATATAATTGCAAAGAAGTGCTCAACTAATCTGTCATATGTGCCTTTGAACCTTGATTCTGACAATGCTCTGTAGTTAAAGTAAATTGGGAATTGTTCTGAGGGGTCTAGTTCCAATACATTCTTGGGAAAACATATTGTGCACAGATTCCATCTAAAATAAATGCAAACATATAGAATTTCAGTTGTTGATTCGCCCTCAAAGATGCTTTTGCTTGCCCCACAAGATTGTGGAACTCAAATGACAATATATTTGCCCAATTGAAACCTTAGTCATGGGTAACCACCATATTGAACATATATATCTTGTTTTCCTTAAACACCTTAGCGTTCTTCCGCCCATGCAACTGACAACACATGGCAATAAGATACTGATATACATCTCTGAGAATCCTAGTCGGATAAATTGCGGATGGCTGATGGCGAAACTTAATAGACTCTCAACACCATGGTTTTATGATGTCACTTGTGTCGATATCAACCCATATGATGTAGAAGTCATTATTTGCATATTTTATGGTCCTAAGCATCTTGTAGTAAGTCTGGATGTCTTCTCCATAACAACTGGTGAGCTGACCACCACTTTCACTACGATGCACAAGATGAGAGTAATCCATGTGTGTAATAATCCACCCAATCACTTTCACACATGGTATGAATGAGAATTTGCATGCGATCCTGTGTATCCTGGACCGCTTGATATTGATATATACTCCTAGGTCCTCTAAGTTCTCAACAAACTACTTCTACATGAATGTGTCTTTTATGTTGCTCCATGTGACCTTGGTAGAGTTATCAATGAATAAGTGTGTGTCTGCATATATGGGAATGATTGGCTTTATTACTTGTACTACGTCATCAGTGCTTGCTTCAAAGGCTTCTTTGGAGGCCACTTTACATGTAGTGAGAGGCATGGATCCAACATATGATGACAAAGTGACAATACTTGTATCTCAAACACCTATTTGTGGAAGCACACTCATGATGGAAAGATTAGCTTATGAAATCCTAACTATGTAGTAATATCTCAACAAATCATATTCAAAGAGCCATTAAATGTAACCGAATGTAAAAATCAATCAATTACGACACATAATTACTTGCATGCATAAGAAAATAGGCATGCAAATAAGGATGGCGCATTTTCAAAGCACGAAGGGGGTTCAAGGGTCATTCAGGGCTTTGTAGTGCGCTCATGTGCCCAAGTAAGAGAAGGAAAACCTCAAGGGAGCAAGGGCACACTCTGAAGAGACAAAGGAGTGAGTCTTCAGGAGTTTAGGCCTTTAAGGTGTGCTCACGTGCTCAAAGAGACAGATAGGGTACACTAGTGCACTTCAAAGTGATGAAGGAACAAGTATTCGGGCCTTCAGGCCTTCAAAGTGCACTCACAGAGACAGAGAGGGCACACTGGTGCATTCCAAAGGGATGAAGGAAAAAGCCTTCGAGCCTTCATGCCTTCAGGGTGCACTGATTCGCTCAAGGAGAAGGAGGGTGCACTGCCGCATGCCGAAGAGAGGAAGGAAAAACATTCAAGCCTTTGGGGTGCGCTCATGCGCTCAAGGAGGGCACAGTTCTTTGTGATGAAGTAGTGTGCTTAAGAGGAAAAGTTTTCCATTTTGGGCGCAATTTTTAGAGATGATTGGGCTTGGGATTCCAAAACTGCGCTCTTCCTGAGAATGGCTCAAGAACAAGTTTGGTAACAATATTTTATGACATAAAGTAGAAGAAGAAAAATCTCCAAGATTTTATGGATGTTGTCGCAATCACAATTAGAATGAGAAGGGTTAAGGAACATGTAGAGTTTCATCTTGCGACATCGGATTAACACTTATATAGGAAAGATTGAACATAAACGCTAGCAAATAAATTGAAAAACAAAACAACACCAACAAGGAAAGCAAGAACGACAATGAAATTATGAAAGGCAACCAAGATAACATTGATTCTCTGTCGCAAGGTGTTCCGCTTGTTGCTTCACTACAACAAGTTCTCTCTTTAATCTAGCAATCTCATTCAACAAATATTCAAATTTATCATGCGCTACTGTAGAAAAATCAACATTTTCCACCATGAAATCTCCGGGATTGCTTCTGGTATTGGCAGTTATCACCTTTTCTGTAGATATTAAGACTAGGTTTTGAAGATAATTTGAGAAGTATCTTCTTCTCTACTGCACGATCCTCTTCTTGTGCTGATGAAACATGACACTACACACATCCATGACTCTATTTTCATGTGGAGTTGTGATTCCCATTTCTCCAAATGGAAGATGACCACCTTTGAGTAGGGGTTCTTGTGGAGTACCTAGTTCATCGTCCATGGGTTGGATGGTACCCTCTTCCTCCAACTCTTCCTGTATGTCCTGAGTCAACTGTTCTTCTTCCAGTCTTTGTACTACTTCTTCCTCCTGGGACTACCTTTGTTGTTCCTCTTCTATTCTTCTCCTTTCCTCCTCTTCTCCATGTTTATTCCTAAGCAACTCATCTTTCTTCTTGTTCTCCTCTTCTTATACTTCTCTCCTTTCTTGGTTTGCTTGAATAGCTCATGTGTTCAAAGGATCAAATTTCCATTTCATGTTGCTTTCTCATGTCAAATCATGCTTGATCCTATTCATAGTGTAGGTTTTAACCCCATACAGAAATTACCTGCATACGAATTCTAAAACACAGAAAATAAACAATGCGAGAGCATAACACATAAAACACATATACACAGAGATTTTCCCCTGGATCCCAAAACCGGGACTACCAGCTTTATTTTTCATTATGTTCCTTTCAATGTTACAATACATATTTATACATGCCGAAGCATCCAATACCATGGACCAAAAAACCATCGCGTCCAAAACCATGTACCGAAAATCATCGCGTCCAAAAACATGTGCAAAAATCATGCACAAAACCATAGGTGGGTCCACCCAACCTAACATAGGGTCCAAAACCAAAATTTTCCAGGGTGCTGCCCCAGACCCCATAAAGTGGGGTTACGGGTGCCCCTCAAACCCCCTGTGACCTCCCCTCCTCTAACCCCTAGTTAACTACGTGGGCTAGTCGTGGAAAGAATATAACACAACCCAACATTCTCCCACTTGTTGTTTTCTTTCCACAGGGGGCCACAAGAGAGCTTAGTCATTTATCCAGCCCTGCAATGCCCATTGTTTCTCTACACCAAGAGAACTTCTCAGAGCTCATAGATTTTGTCAATGCATCTGCAGTATTCTTCAAAGTGTCCACCTTTACCAGCAACACATTTTTGTCTTCTATCATATCCCTCACAAAGTGATACTGAACATCAATGTTCTTTGTCTTTGAATGATATGCGGGGTTCTTTGCCAAGAAAATTGCACTTTGGTTGTCACAGTCTATCCTTATAACTTCCTGTACTAACCCCATACTTGAACACAATCTCTGCAACCAAACTGCTTCCTTGCTTTCATGAGTGGCTGCCATGTATTCTGCCTCTGTAGTTGATAGTGCCACTACAGATTGTTTCTTACTCATCCAATTGACTGCACCTCCAAATAGGTTAAACACATACCCACTTGTAGATCTTCTCTGATCCAGATCTCCAGCCCAGTCTGCATCAACAAAGCCATGAATATCCAACACTCTGTCCAATCTTGGTCTTCCTTGGTAGCACAAACCATAATCACTAGTGCCATGAAAATACCTGAAAACCCGCTTCATTGTTGTCCAATGCTCCTTTCCTAGTTTTTACATAAACCTACTCAATACTCCCACTACATGTGCAATGTCTGGTCTAGTACAGACCATTGCATACATCAGCCTACCGACTTCACTTGCATATGGAACACGGGACATATCGTCTTCCTCTTCTTGTGTCTTGGGACACTGTTCAGCAGATAACCTCACACCTACAGGAATAGGAACCTTCACCGGTTTACTATTCTGCATATTAAACCTCTGCAGTATTGTCTCGACATACTTCCTCTGGTTTAACTAGAGCTTCCTCTTCGCTTGATCTCTTTTAATTTCCATGCCCAAAATATAGTTTGCAGCACCAAGATCTTTCATGTCGAATTTGGAGGACAATTGGTTCTTCAAATCCTGGATAATTTCTTTGTCATTTCCAACCAACAACATATCATCCACATACAAGACCAGATAAATAACACGGTCACCAATTAATTTAAAATACACACAGTGATCTGCTTTGCTTCTAGTGAAGCCAAGTCCCTGTATAAATGTATCAAATTTCCGATACCACATCCTTGGTGACTGTTTTAACCCATACAGAGACTTCTTTAACTTGCATACCAGTTCTTTCTTACCCTTCACCGCAAAGCCTTCAAGTTGCTTCATGTAGATTTCCTCTTCCAAATCCTCGTGAAGAAATGTTGTCCTCACATCCATCTGTTCTACCTCAAAATCAAAAGCAACAACAACAGATAAAAGTAATCTAATAGAAGTTACCTTGGCAACAGGAGAAAAAATATCACCAAAATCAATTCCCGGCACCTGGGAATAACCTTTTGCTACCAACCGAGCTTTGTATTTCTCCACTTTTCCTTCTGCATTTGTCTTCTTTTTTAACACCCATTTGCTGCCAATGGGTTTCCTTCCAGCCGGCAACTCCACCAGATCCCAAGCCTCATTTTTGTGCAAAGATGCCATTTCATCAACCATGGCCTCTTTCCATAGTTTTCCATCCTCTAAATCCATTGCTTCCTTCACAATTCTGGGATCATCATCAGGAACAGACAAAGCAAAATTTGAAAAGAAAGCAGATGGACTATACCTTTCTGGTTGCCTTCTTTCTCGAATTGATCTTCTCACAGTCGGAGTTTGTGGCTCTTCATCTTTTGATTCCTCCGCTTCCTCCTTTAGCTCAAACTCTATCTTCTCAGGTTCCTTTGTTTGGACTTCATGTTTAATAACATCTTTCACCTCTCTGAACACTTCATCTCGGCTATACACAACCTTCCTTGTTACTGGGTTCCAAAGCTTATAACCATTTAAACCATCCTTATACCCAATAAAGATGCATTTTTCAGATTTACTATCCAACTTGGTTCGTTTCTCCTTTGGAACATGTACATATGCATCACATCCAAATACCCTCAGATGTGAAAGAGAGGGCTTCTTACCAGTCCATACCTTTTGTGGAGTTTTATCCTCCAATGCTGATGAAGGTGATCTGTTGACCAGGTAACATGTTGTCTCCACCGCCTCTGCCCAAAATTCTTGTCCTAACCCGACACCATTGAGCATGCTTCTTGCCCTTTCCATCAACATCTTGTTCATTCTTTCTGCAACTCCATTTCGCTTAGGTGTATATGGAGTAGTTGTCTGCTGTGATATACCACACTTCTTACAGAATTCTTCAAATTCCTTGCTGCAAAACTCTCCACCTTTATCTGTCCTCAACACCTTTATCTTCTTCTCTGTCTGATTTTCCACGAGAGCCTTAAATTCTTTAAACCTGTCAAAGACTTCAAATTTCTTCTTAAGGAAATATATCCATGTATTCCTTGAGAAGTCATCTATAAATGATACATAGTACACAGGCTTACCCAGTGATGGAACCTTCACAGGTCCAAACACATCACTGTGCACAATCTCTAATATTTGTTTCGCCCTCTTACCACCAGAGGGGAAACTCACACGATTCTGCTTCCCGTATACACAATTTTCACAGAAATCAAAATCCAGAGAGCTATTACTCATACCTTCTACCATACCTTTACCATGAAGTATTCGAAGGCCCTTCTCTCTAATATGTCCAAGCCTTTGATGCCACAACATAGTCTTCTCTCCAGAGACCACTAGATTTTCTCCTCCACTTTCAGGAACCACATAACTGTTGCACCCATCAATAACAGTGATACCTTGCAGCTTGTACAGAGTTCCAATCCGAACTCCCTGCATCAATACCAGTGCTCCCCGAACCATCTTGCAGGTATCCTTCTCAAACACTGTTTTTACACCTGCATCATCCAACTTGCTTACAGAAATCAGATTTCTGGCCAATGCAGGAATATGTAGAACACTCGGAAGTGTTCTAACCCTTCCACCTTGCAGCTTCAACTTTACTTTTCCGCGACCAACGATTCTAGCCTTCCTATCATCCCCTAAGAAGACATCACCACCATCGTATTTCTCATACTCGCAGAACCACTCTCTATGGGGAATGAAGTGAAAGGATGCACCTGAGTCAATCAACCATGCCTCATGATCTACATGTGTACTTGAAGAAGCCAAGTACACATCCCCACCTTCATTTGAGGTGGTTTTCGCCTCTACAGAAGAAGCATCATCAGATCCCTTTCCTTTATCAGGAGCTTTAGATTTACAGTCCCTTTTGAAGTGCCCTTCCTTTCCGCATTTCCAGCACACCACCTTTACAGGTTTTCCTGGAGATTTAGATCTCCCTCTAGATTTAGATCTCCCACTCGATGACTTATTTTTGCTTCTGTTCTGGGACCGTCCTCGTACATACAAGGCATCACCATTCTGGCTCTCCATATTTTTCCGTCTCATTTCCTCCGTCAGCAAGGCTGAGACTATTTCATCAAACTGCAAGGCAGTTGCATTGCTACCTATTACAATAACCAGACTATCCCACGAATCTGGTAGAGAACACAACAAACTGATGCACTTATCTTCATCTGAAATTTTAATATCAACAGATGTTAACTGAATTACCACAGTATTAAATGCGTTCAGATGCTCTGTCACCAAGTCTCCATCTTTCATCCTCATGTTATATAACTTTTTCCGTAGGAATAGTTTATTCACCAGAGACTTAGATTGGTACAAAGTCCCTAACTTGTCCCACAAAGCCTTCGTCGTAGCTTCCCCTGATACATTCAACAATACTGAATTTGAGATACATAATCATATTGTGCTCTTTGCCTTCCGATCCAACTTCTTCCATTCTTCATCAAACACTCTCATTGGTTTAGTACCCGGATCTACCACGATCCACTGATCTTTATCCACCAACAGATCCTCCATCTTGAGTTTCCACAACTCAAAACTCTGACCATTAAATTTCTCGATCTCTATCTTTCCACTGCTTGCCATCTTCTTTCACCACCATAATCAATCTCGCAGATCTCCCACTGAACAAGGTCTACCACAGGCCCGAGCGAAAACCCTCAGCAACAAAGGCATCCCCTTGAAGCCAAAACAGCTCTGATACCAAATGTAGGTTTTAACCCCGTACAGAAATTACCTGCATATGAATTCTAAAACACAGAAAATAAACAATGCGAGAGCATAACACATAAAACACATATACACAGAGATTTCCCCTGGATCCCAAAATTGGGACTACCAGCTTGATTTTTCATTATGTTCCTTTCAATGTTACAATACATATTTATACATGCCGAAGCATCCAATACCATGGACCGAAAAACCACCACGTCCAAAACCATGGACCGAAAAACCACCACGTCCAAAACCATGGACCGAAAACCATCACATCCAAAAACATGTGCAAAAATCATGCACAAAACCATAGGCGGGTCCGCCCAACCTAACATTGGGTCCAAAACCAAAATTTTCCGGGGCGCTGCCCTGGACCCCATAAAGTGGGGTTACATGAGCCCCTTAAACCCCCGGTGACCTCCCCTCCTCTAACCCTTTGTTAACTACGTGGGCTAGTCGTGGAAAGAATATAACACAACCCAACACATAGGAGCTACATTCTTTGCTTGAGGGGTTATATGTTCTTCCTCCTGCACCTACATATCTTGAGTTGGTGGATCATGGGGTGAACTGGTCTCCATCCGTGGATATGTCTTTCTAACTGCATTGTACCAATTCTTCACCTTCTCATATTCTACTGTGGACATTAATTAATGTCCCCAATTGAAACTGATCCTTTCATAATGTTTCTTTCACACTCTCTTGGGATCATATCAATGAAAGTATTTAGTTGTGAAGTGCAAGCGATCTAGCTCTTGTATTTCTGTAGTTGCCACCTTGTAGCTCTTTAAATCATATAATATGATCCTAAAAGGGAAGTTGGTCCAAGGGGCTTTTGTCCTCTTGTGAAGGATTCCTGACAATCCCATGTCCAATTGATATATTACTTCTTGCATGACCACCTTGTCAGTTACATATGTTGACATGAGATGAGGGGGGATATGGCATCTAAAACATCTAATATATGTACCGTCAGTCGCTGTAAACCAATCTTCAATGTCCTGTAGTGACTCCTTCACCTGATCGGTCAGACAAGGAGGATCGATCTCGAAAATCATATGGAATATAACTGCAAAGAAGTGCTCAACTAATCTGTCATATGTGCCTTTGAACCTTGATTCTGACAACACTCTTAGTCAAAGTAAATTGGGAATTGTTATGAGGGGTCTAGTTCCAATACATTCCTGGGAAAACACATTGTGCACAAATTCCATCTAAAAGAAATGCAAACATATAGAATTTCAGTTGTTGATTCGCCCTCAAAGATGCTTTTGCTTGCCCCACAAGATGTTGGAACTCAAAAGACAATATATTTTCCCAATTGAAAGCTTTACCATGGGTAACCACCATATTGAACATATATATCTAGTTTTCCTTAAACACCTTAGCGTTCTTCCGCCCATGTAACTGACAACACATAGCAATAAAATACTGATATCAATATCTGAGAATCCTAGTCGGAAAAATTGGGATGGGCGGTGGCGAAACTTAACGGACTCTCAACACCATGGTTTTATGATGTCACTTGTGTCGATATCAACCCATATGATGTAGAAGTAATTATTTGCATATTTTACGGTCCTAAGCATCTTGTAGTAAGTCTGCATGTCTTCTCCATAACAACTGGTGAGTTGACCACCACTTTCACTATGATGCACGAGATGAGAGTAATCCATGTGTGTAATAATCCACCCAATCACTTTCACACATGGTATGAACGAGAATCTGCATGCAATCCTGTGTATCTTGGACCGCTTGATATTGATATATACTCCTAAGTCCTCTAAGTTCTCAACAAACTACTTTTACATGAATGTGTCTTTTATGTCGCTCCATGTGACCTTGGTAGGGTTATCAATGAATAAGTGTGTGTCTGCATATATGGGAATGATTGGCTTTGTTACTTCAACTACGTCCTTAGTGCTTGCTTCAAAGGCTTCTTTGGAGGCCATTTTACATGTAGCGAGAGGCATGGATCCAACAAATGATGAAAAAGTGACAATACTTGTATCTCAAACACATATTTGTGGAAGCACGCTCATGATGGAAAGATTAGCTTATGAAATCCTAAATATGTAGCAATATCTCAACATATCATATTCGAAGAGCCATTAAATGTAACCGAATGTAAAAATCAATCAATTACGACACATAATTACTTGCATGCATAAGAAAATAGGCATGCTAATAAGGATGGCACATTTTCAAAGCACGAAGGGGGTTCAAGGGTCATTCGGGGCTTTGTAGTGTGCTCATGTTCCCAAGCAAGAGAAGGAAAACCTCAAGGGAGCAAGGGCACACTCCGAAGAGACAAAGGAGTGAGTCTTTGGGACTTCAGGCCTTTAAGGTGTGCTCACGTGCTCAAAGAGATAGAGAGGGTGCACTAGTGCACTTCAAAGTGACAAAGGAACAAGTATTCGGGCCTTCAGGCCTTCAAGGTGCGCTCACAGAGACTGAGAGAGCACACTGGTGCATTCCAAAGGGATGAAGGAAAAAGCCTTCGAGCCTTCATGCCTTCAGGGTGCACTCATGCGCTCAAGGAGAAGGAGGGTGCAGTGGCTCATGCTGAAGAGAGGAAGGAAAAACATTCAAGCCTTTGGGGTGCGCTCATGCGCTCAAGGAGGGCACATTTCTTTGTGATGAAGTAGTGTGCTCAAGAGGAAAAGTTTTCCATTTTGGGCGCAATTTTCAGAGATGATCGGGCTTCAGGTTCCAAAACTGTGCTCTTCCTAAGAATGGCTCAAGAACAAGTCTGGTAACAATATTGCATGACATAGAGTAGAAGAAGAAAAATCTCCAAGCTTTTGTGGATGTTGTCGCAATCACGATTAGAATGAGAAGGGTTAAGGAACATGTAGAGTTTCATCTTGCGACATCGGATTAACACTTATATAGGCAAGATTGGACATAAATGCTAGCAAATAAATTGAAAAACAAAACAACACCAACAAGGAAAGCAAGAACGACAATGAAATGATGAAAGACAATCAATAGATTCAACATGCGAAACTTACTTGTAATGCAGATCGATGAAGAGTTTGTTGATCCAAATATGTGCGCCCAACCTATACGAGAATGAAAATGTATGATTAGTTGGGTTAATGTAAAATATATTACATGAAACATTGTTTCATGCTTGATTTCCACTTGTCAACGAGTGAATTAATTAGTTGAAGGGAGTTAAGTGGGCTCCTATTTTCTAGGAGTGTGCTCACATGCAACAAGAAAGCTCATTCATGCATTCAATAAGTGTGCATGTCTTCAACATGAAGGAATGCACTAAAGGAGGGCACAATTGTAAGAATCAAGGAGTGCACACTTCTTTAGCCTGAAGGAGTATGCTCAACACAAGAGCAAGGCTTCATGATATTGAAGTGCGCTTTTGCCTTCAAAGGGTGCTTTTTTGGATTTTTTTTGCTTTTTGTGCACTTTTGTGTGATTTTCAAGTGTGTGTATGGCATGAAGGCTAGTTTCTAAGTCTTCAAGAAAAGTCATTAGTATACCTAACAATAAACAACATAACACAAGCACTTATAAGGGTTAGGTGGCGACACTTAGGAAACAATGACTTAGGAGGACGTGACATTAGGAAAAAACATAAGAATAACAAATTTAACAACGTGATGACACTAAGGGGCTTGAAACAACAATTCATGTAGGCTCCAAAATTGACTTAGGAAAAAATTTTGGAGGGTCGTTGTCGCAACGACAACACTTGGCGACACACTGGGAGAACCCTAACTTCTCTGAAATGGTTTCATTTAAGCACAAAGTCTCAATTCTCCAAGAAGTATTGATTCAATCAGTGAGTTACCTTAGCTCCCCACTCTTACCTGGTTAAAGATATAGTCTTCCCAGTTCCACTGCTCGGTTTAACACAACATAAAGCATGCCATATCATTATCTTGTTGATGTAAGTAAGGGTAATATAGCACGACAGGTTAAAACAATTCTAGTATGATTTTTACATCTCTCGCGTTGCTCCACTGCTAATAGCTCTGGATATTACCAGGATAGGGTCGCTTCAGGAACACAAACATTGCTTCACTGCCAACGAGCATGGACAATACCCTAGTGAAGTCGTTTACTTCACCTTACTACACAGAAATCATTTCTCGTCTTTCACCCTTTATTTTCTTTCTTTTTTTTCATAGGATAGTGCATCACCACTATTTATTTTAACAGGCGAAAGAGGGATCCCGACTTATTGAGATTAGAAGAGGTTGCTCCTTTAGAGACAGGTTTAACACCTCTGAAGCTTTGTTCGTTAAAAGTTTTCCCCTTATCTTACTCTACTCAAATATATAGGCAAGAAAACACATTGTTCAATAAACAAGACCGAGTGCAGGAATGAAAATCAAAAAAGGATACGAGTATCATGGTTTGCTTATAGCTTCCCGGTTGAAGGATCATATTTTCCATCAAAAAATCATTGACTTAAGATGTAAACCAAAACAAAGAAGAGGGTAACAAATAAACCAAGGGTTGTGTTTAGCACAACTTGCCTTTCTCAAAAGATTAGCCACATCACCTTGAAGCTTTAAAACAAACTTTATTCAAGGACTAATGCACTAAAAAAAAAAGGTGAGGAAAAGAAGAGAAAAAAGGTATAAATGCAACCTATCTTATCCTAAGCTAAACAGTACAGGATCAGGTCATGTGAAAGGGAACTTCCAATGTAGCTATAGAAGTTGCTCCTGACCTTTGGGTGGAAAGATGCGATCTTGTAAAACCCAAATAAAATGCACTACAACAAAAAAGATAAAAATCGCAAACATACACACTGTCAAATAGAAACAGGAAGTGCAATCACAATGGTGTGAAACACTCGACCACTTTGTAAAATCAAAGACTCCACAACAACATTAACTACCAAGCCCATGACCATACACAACTCAATTAAAAGCATGTAAGAAAAAAACATGAACCATGGGTGATGACTCATAATATTCTTCGAGGAAATATGCAATAGGATCAGGGAAACAACCTTTGGGAAAACTTTGACATGAAAAAAGGATCAAAGACAAATTAATATCGTAAGCAATATCAACATGTTGACCACAATCCGTGTTGTCATGTGAGTTAAAATCTTCGATGGATGATGCAAAAGGTAGGTTAGATGGAAATATTTGACATTCATTAAAGTCACTCTTTGTTTACACATTGCAGATTAAAGATTTGATTGAGGTGGTATGTATTGATTGAAGTTCAATGGTCATATTAAACTTCCTAACATGAGGGTATAAAAAATTTATGTGAAGAAAACAAGAATCCCACAAGATGGCATTAACAAAAAGATCTTGCGAGATAATTTTGAACTGACCGAGATAAAAAATATTGTCATCAAGATAGGAACCTAACATAACCATCAATGTCGGTTGAAGTGTCCTACTCACTTGAATTAACTTTGAATTCTGAGAAAACAAGGTCAAATACTTATCTAAACAAGAGTTGTCATTCGAATAATGAGATTCAAAAGAAAATTGAGGTTGATCAGGTAGATTTTCGATATTACCACAAAATCCTTAATTACAAGCATGCCATCCTCTTAATCAAAAGGATATATACCTGAAAGAAAGTATTCAATGGTTGCATAAGATTTGATTTGAAGTTTTAGCAAATTTGAATCTTCTTGTGGGAACAAGGATTCATCCATGATACTTGAACAATAATTACCATACAATTAAAACAAAAGGAAATCATTAGGGTCATGGTTGTCCAAGAATTCTACTTGATTAATGGGTTGAGTTTCGTCAAGATGAATATCAAGATTTAAAGATGATGGAGTGATAGGATCAAAAGAATCATCGTCAGGGGAAAGATGTGAAAGAAAAATAGATTCTTCAGCAGCAAATTGGTGTTTTGATTTAGTGATCAGTTCGGGTTGAAAACACGAAACAAAGGAGGGGACACAAAACAAAAGGCATATCCAATTCTTCATCAAGATGTTGAAATTATTTTTGATTAGTAAAACATGATTAATTAGATTCAAAATATTTCCTTGACATCTTGACTAAGAAACAAAATTTTCATACAAGAATTGCAAGTCGACATCCTCATCCGAAAATTCATAACAAAGATGAAGGAATTGGTAAGCGAAATGTTCAAGTGATTCATTTGATACCATTCTAAGATGGTCGATTTCATTAAAAACATCTCAATATTCATATTTGTCCAAAACACGACGAAGCTCATTAACCAATTACATGGAAGATGAGATAGAAGTAGTGGGTAATTAATAGAACCATTGATTCACATGACCATCCAATGTAAGGGAAAACAACCTTGTGAGTATTTATTCAGAATAAAAACTACTTGAAAAACAAAATTGAACGAACTAATCAAGGGCAATTGTTGTACCCTTTCCATCGAATTTAAAACGTTACAAGTCATGTAAAAATTCCGCAGGGATTGGAAGATCTAAAGCTTCGGGAAAACACCTCAAGGTTATTGTCTGGGATGAAGCCATTAAAGGTAAGAGATTCAAAGAGACTTCGCAGGCTCAACTTCTCATCTAGCCCTCCTTCTAGCGCCAAAATGTTGATGGTGCTGGATGTTGCCAACATGTCAGGGGATCTACCCGATGTGAAGTCCCAATTAAACCTCACATCGTTTGGCGTAGGAGTCCCATCTGGCTATACGGTTCGACCACCATTGGAAAGGTTTCAAAGATATGCCTTTGTTACACACACACACACAAGAGATTGCAATACCTCTTTGGGCAGCAAGTATGTAAGCTTTGTGAGACACCCACTACAACGTGCATGAGGGAATTTCCATGACTACTAAAGAAAAGTGAGCCTTGAGTTAGAAAAGTAATAGTACTATCCTAAAGGGGGATTAGGAAACGAAGAGAAGGATTGTTGATTACTTGCAAATTAGTCCACATAATAAAAAATAATTATGGAAACATAACAACATCTATTCAATAATGACCATATCTAAGAAACGAAATAGTTCATTAGCCTTAGTACATAATTAAAGCAACATATACCGCAAACATAACAAGAATATTCCACATATATCTAAGATACATGTATGAAGATATGTTGGCTCATAGAGTCTTTGATTATAAACGAAAGATCCTAGGGACACTGTTACATAGATGAAACACTAGATCCAGTAGTGGAACATGAAGCCCCACCTTGCTTCTCCAAAGAATGGTTTATATCCTATGCCCTACAAGAGAAGCCAAGACAAGACTCCAATAATCCAAGCCCTTAACGTGAGTAATGAGGAGTTATTTATAACTAATGACAATGACCTTTGAGCTTCCTCATGATTCTTTAATTTCTATGACTGTTCATATTATATACATGATCTTTACATTCTATATATGTCCATTCACATTCCACATGTGTCTCTTGGACTTCATTATATACGATTTATTACAAAAGACAATTTACTTATGAGACGATAGCTATTTAAGACAAAATTGATAATAGGGAAAAGTCTTATCAAATTGACAAATAATTTGCTTCCTCATGGAGGTCATTTGTGATGTATGTGTGTCATGCTCTGAACTCCATTGAGATGACTTTGACTGGAACTGGAAAGTCCCCTGCATAACGCATCTTCACCTCTAGTGCCTCCATCAATATGGTCTTGGAGTTGATTGTATATTATTCCATAGCCATGATAGTTTCATATGAGCTTTGACTGTTGTGATGCCATATTGTAGAATAATGTCTTTGGTGATCTCCAAGCCTTCATGTTTCGATGCTTGCTTGATCTATTTTATGTATTGCATGATCTCCTAGAAGATGATTTCCCTGCCTCTGATTGTTAGAAAACATTAATAATTCAAACCACCTACATTAAATACAAAGTCTAGCTGTTTCTAGAGAATTCGGCGGAAGTCTCGAGAGCTAGATAGCTTCCTGAAGAAGCCACCAACTCCAGAAACTTCTCCAATGTATATAAAAATCCTCTTTGGCAATCGAATGAGCAAGTGTTTTGTGTGATTGTGTTGTGTTCAATCTGCTGTGTCTTGTGTTCTCTGATATGGTATCAGAGCTGAGGGTTTCAGTGTAGTTGCAGTGTTGTGGAGCTGTGACACTGTATGTGGAGGACGCCAAGATTGGCGCAATCGTGTGAAGATTGGTGAGGATGTTTTGTGCCCGTTGACCGTCAGATTGGTATGATGCGGAACTAGTGACTGTCACTGAGTGTTTTATTTGATTGAATGTTGTTTAGGGAAGAGCTGTGAGATAGCTCAGGGTGTTTCGCTGTTTACGGAAGAGCTGTGAGATAGCTCAGTGTGTTTTGTTTGAATGTTGTTTACGGAAGAGCTGTGAGACAACTCAGTGTGTGCATTGTTTAAGAGCTGTGTAGAGAACCCGCTGTCCAGAGAGTGTGAGACAACGTGAAGTTGCTTGCTATGTTGAGTGTCCAGAGAGCGTGAGCTCTTGCTGTGGTGAGAAAGCAGCATAATAACACTGAGCTGTGTGGAGCACTGAGAGCTGGTTGAAGAGGGCATTGTGTGTTGGAACTGTATGTTTGTTCGAGCGCTAAGGAGTGTGCCAAGAGGAAGTTGTGTTGTGTTATTTGCATTTTCTGTCAAAGGAGCCTCTTGCTGAGACTATGGCTGTAGCTCCTGCCTCCTGCGGAATGGATTAGTGCTGATGTTTTTTTTAGTAGTGCTCTCAAATATTTTATGTGAAGTTAAAAATCACAGTATTTTTTTGAGTGTTCAAGTTGAAATTTGAAGAATAGTTACGGTCAAGTAAATATATATATATACACGAGCTTCAAGTTTGTAATAACTAAGTTTGTGGTGATTGTGCGTGAGTGGATTTATATTCTGAATTTTCTGTATGAAGTTTTCAAATGAGTAGTGTAATCATAGAAGTTTTGGAGTGGTGAATTTGGAGTTTGATTTGTTGTGTTAAAAAAAAATGGGGCAGCCATATTATCCAATGATATTGGATAAAATTTTATGATTTATGCTTGAGGGTTTATATTTGTGAAAATTAGTAATTTTTTTTGGTGATTGGTACGGTGAAAATAAGTAACATGGCTAATGTATTGGCAAAATCTTATTTATCTGAGTCTAACAAGTTAGACAGTGAAAATTATGCAAATTGGAAGTTTAAGTTGCAGACTTTGATGGAAGGCAACAATACATGGGCGATTATGTCTGGAGCTGAAGTTAAGCCAGTGTCCCCTCAAGCCACAAATGCTGCAATTCAAGATTGGGAGCGACGAGAAAACAAAGCAAAGGTGCTTTTGTGGATGACGGTTAAGGACAACATTATTCCACACATTAGAGAGTGCAAAACATCCAAGGAGACATGGGACACTCTCAAAAATTTGTATGAGACGAAGACTACAAATCGAATATTGTATTTAAAGAGTAAGCTTCTTTCAATTAAGATGGAAGAAAATGAAAGTGTTAGTAATTTTATTTCTAGAATTAAAGATCTAAAGGATAAATTAGGTGACATTGGTGAATCAATATCTAGTATAGACTTGGTTACTGTGACATTAAATGGAATGCTTGATGAATATCAAATGTTTATCACTGGTATTTTAGCTAGAGAGAAGGCTCCTACTTTTGATGAGTTGGCAGGTATACTTATGCAGGAAGAAGAGCGGAGAAGAAGCCTTAAACAGAAATCTCCCAATTCAGATTTGGCATTAATGGCCAAAGGGAAGCAGTCCTTCAAAGGAAAACAGTGGGAGAAAAATAAAGGCAAAAAGCCACAGGTAAAATCATTTCAAGGTACACCTTTACCAAGGACAAATGCCAAATCAAGTAGAAATGATGTGTGTTATTACTGTGGAAAACCTGGTCATTTTGCTAAGAATTGCATGAAAAGAAGGACTGATCAATTTAAACAAAGAAGGCATTCAGGAAATTATGTTGATAGAGATGAAGCAATTAGTCATGACTTTAGCAATCTTAAATTGTTTGTGTCCAATGCTGCTTTATCAACAGAAACTAATGATGATAATGCTTGGTTTATAGATTCTGGTGCATCAATCCATATGTCATGCAAAAGAGATTGGTTTGATACTTATCATGAGATTAATAATGGTGGACACATCTATTTAGGAGATAATAGATCACATGAAATTAAAGGATATGGTGATATAAGTGTTATGATGCCTAATGGACAAGAAAAACAAATTCAAAATGTGGTGTATGTTCCAGGATTAAAGAAGAACTTAATTTCAGTCTCTACTATCACAGATCAACATTTAAAAGTTGAATTTGTGAAATCACATTGTTTGGTAAAGGATGTGCAGGACAACTACAAGGTTGTTGCAAAAGGAATGAGAGTTGGAGGCTTATACAAGTTGGATGTAATGAAGAATGGGCATCAAGCTTTGGCATCAACAGGCATGTCAACTATAGAGCTTTGGCATCAAAGGTATGGACACTTAAATCATAATGACCTAATGTTACTACAAAAGAAATTGATGGTAGAAGGTCTTCCAATTATTAAGGGTGAACACTTTGAATGTGAAGGTTGTGCACTAGGAAAACAACATAGGGAAGAATTTCATGTGCATGAAAATAGAAGAAAACGTGAAATACTTGAACTAGTGCATATTGATGTATGTGGTCCAATGCAAACTAAGTCACTTGGTGGAGCATATTACTTTCTTATATTTATTGATGATAGCACTAGATACACCTAGGTGTACTTTATAAGAAACAAAAGTGACGTGTTTAAATACTTTAAAGAATTCAAGAGTATGGTTGAAAATCAAACAAGAAAGAGCATTAAAATTCTTCGATCAAATAAAGGTGTACACTTCAGGAGCCTTTATCAAATATTGCAAACAAAATGGAATTATGCAACAATTTACAGTACCACATACACCTCAACAAAATGGAGTAGCTGAGAGAAAGAATAGAACATTAGTTGAATGTGCTCGAAGTATGTTAAAAAGTAAAGGAATTTCTAATAGTTTTTGGGCTGAAGCCATTAATACAGCTGTATATCTTAAAAATAGAAGCCCTACTAAGTATCTTGAGAACAAAATACCATTTGAAGCATTTTATGGTTCTAAACGTAAAGTTAGTCATTTAAGGATATTTGGATGCAAGGCCTTTGCTCATATTCCTAAAGAGGATAGGAGAAAGTTAGATGCCAAAGCCATCAAATGTATTTTTATTGGATATTGCACTGATCAAAAATCATATAAAATGTATGATCCAAGTACTCACAAGGTTTTTGCAAGTAGAGATGTTATATTTCATGAGCATGTAGATAAACAAATAAAAGAAGATGAACATAATATATGGCAGTCTCCTTATGAAAGCTTTAAGGAAGAAGAAGAAGTTGTGGAATCAACTCAAGAACAAGAACACATGGACATTCCAAAAGACACATCAAGGAATCAAAGTCCACAAAGAAGTGATGAAGGCACTCCACAGAGAAGAAAAGGAGAAGGTACTCCACAAAGTAATGAACCTCTAAGAAGGTCAACACGACAGATTCAAGCCCCCATCAGGTATAAATATTATGCTTTAATGTCTCAAGTAATGACTATTTTGAGCCCTTAAATTAATAAAAAGCCAAAAATCATAAAGAATGGATGGAAGCTATGAAAGAAGAATATGACTCTATAATGAAAAATGAAACTTGGGAATTAACAGAATTACCTGAAAATAAAGTCCCTATAGGATCAAAATGGTTGTACAAGACAAAATTTAATGCAGATGGTAGCATAGACAAGTATAAGGCAAGATTGGTTGCAAAAGGTTATTCACAAAAAGAAGGTATAGATTATGAAGATACCTTTGCTCCGGTTGCAAAAATGAATACAATCAGAATAATGATAGCATTGGCAACTAAATATGATTGGAAGTTACATCAATTAGATGTAAAGTCAGATTTTCTAAATGGTGACTTAAAAGAAGAAATTTATCTTGTTCAACCAGAAGGATTTGTAAAGAAGGGTCAAGAACATCTTGTATGCAAGTTAAAAAAGGCCTTATATGGACTAAAACAGGCCCCCAGATATTGGTATGAGAAAATCGACAAATTCTTCTTTCAGCAAAGATTTAAAAAGAGTAAAAATGATCCTAATTTGTATGTCAAGACAAATAGAAATGGGGATATAGTATTACTCTCTATATATGTTGATGATCTAATAATAACAGGGAGTGCTGATAAATTGATTACAGATATAAAAATGAAGTTATCACAGGAATTTGAGATGAAGGATCTTGGTGAGATGCACTATTGTCTAGGTATTGAAGTATGGAGAGATGATGGAAGAACCTTAATCACACAAAGCAAATATACAAATGAAGTACTAAAGAGATTTCATATGAATGGATGTAAAGCAGTGAGTACTCCATTGGAACAAAATGTCAAATTAAGAAGTGATGATGAAACAAAAGTGGCAAATGGAACATTGTATCGACAATTAGTGGGAAGTCTGAATTATCTCACTACCACTAGACCAGACATTGCTTATGCAGTAAGCATACTTAGTCAATTCATGGCTAAGCCTCATGAAAGCCATTGGATAGCTGCAAAAAGGGTCCTTCGATATTTAAAGGGAACTATCAATTTTGGTATTGAATATACTAATGCTTGTAATGTTGAATTGATAGGTCATTCTGATTCTGACTGGGCTGGAAATCCAAATGACAGGAAATCCACCACTGGATATGTCTTCAATATAGGATCGGGAGCTATATCATGGAGCAGTAAGAAACAAGAAACAATTTCCTTGTCATCAACTGAAGCAGAATATAAAGCATTATGTAGTGGCACTTGTGAAGCTATATGGCTTAGAAGAATACTTGAAGATGTTGGTGAAGGTCAACAAGAACCTACAGTGATCAGATGTGATAATCAAAGCACCATCAAACTAGGGAACAATCCTGTATGTCATGCAAGGTCAAAACATATAGACACACAATATCATTTTGTAAGAGAAAAGGTCCAATCAAAAGAAATTTCTCTAATATACTGTAATACAAATGAGAATGTAGCTGACATATTCACTAAGCCTCTTGGGAAGGCAAAATTTGAGTTTTGTAGAAGTAAGTTATGTGTTGTAGAAAATCAAGATTATATTGTAAGCCTAGCTGAGACTTAGACCAGCAAGCATGACAATTAAGAGTATGTTTACAATGTCTTATGTATTGTGCTATAGTATATTTGTCATATGGTTGGAATTAAGGGGGAGTGTTGGAAAACATTAATAATTCCAACCACCTACATTAAATGCAGAGTCTAGCTTCTTCTGGAGAATTCGGCGGAAGTCTCGAGAGCTAGATAGCTTCCTGAAGAAGCCACCGACTCCAGAAACTTCTCCACTGTATATAAAAATCCTCTTTGGCAATCGAATGAGGCAAGTGTTCTGTGTGATTATGTTGTGTTCAATCTATTGTGTCTTGTGTTCTCTGATACTGATTTCTTCAACGGATCCTATTGAGGGCATCCCATGTTTCTGTGCTAGAGACTCGACACCATTGTGTAGTCGATTGTAAGCGGCAATAGTGCTAATCGATTGTTCTCCAAGACACATGTAGTTTTGATGGTGGAGTCTTAGCTAAGCTCTGTCTATCTTGGCAAAAATCTTGTATTTTCTTTCCAAATGTTGCAGAGCATCTAGATATTTGACAACCCATTCCTAAAGTGGTTCAACTATTATATTTGCCACTTTCAGGAGTTTTATTACTTCTTGTGCTTTCTTTTGAATGCCAATGAAAGGAGCCACCACTTGTTGTGGAAGTAACATCTCATCATATAATTGTGCCATGGTGTCCTCCTTTGGCTCCAATTCCTCCTACATGGATGAATTCCATTATATGGTGTTGAAGTTGTGTGAAGATAACCATCGATTCTTTGCTGCAAGGTGTTCCACCTATTGCTTCACTGCAACAAGTTCTCTCTTTAATCTAACATTCTCATTCAATAAATATTCAGATTTATCCTGCGTTGCTGTAGAAAAAGCAACATTTTCCGCCATGATTTCCCTGGGATTCCTTCTGGTATTGGAAATTATCACCTTCTTTGTAGATACTGAGACTGGGTTTTAAGGATCATTTGGGAAGTATCTTCGTCTCTGTTCCATGATCCTCTTCTTTTGCTCATCAAACTTGACACTACACACATCCATGACTCTATCTGTAGGTGGAGGTATGATTCTCGTTTCTCCAAATGGAAGATTACCACCTATGAGCGAGGGTTCTTCAAGAGTACCTGGTTCATCATCCATGCGTTGGATGGTATCCTCTTCCTCCAACTCTTCTTGTATCTCCTTATTCAATTGTTCTTCTTCCAATCTCTTTGTTGCTTCTTCCTCCTTCGAGTGACTTTGTTGTTCCTTTTTATAGGCCATTTTGTCACATATGTTTAATAGGCCTACAAACCGGATCAATCAACATTTGTGAACATGTTTTCATCATCCCTTCACAAAGCCCTAAGCATGGCCTTTCCAAAATTTCTAAATTTCTAGGGTTAATTGCTCAAAATCAATGTTTTTAACCTCAACGCACCTTGTCCCTTTAGCCACCTGTGTTCAACGTTGGTTTCACCCTTCTGCACCAACGCTGATCAAAACTTGTTGCTCCCTTCTGCACCAACGCTGATCAACACTTGTTGCTACCTTCTGCAGGTGCGCTGATTCTAGAAATTCAGGAAAAAAAAAATGAAGCTTCCTCTTCCAGAAGCTTCCAAGGGTTATTTTAACTATTTACCATGGATAACAGCTCGCATCCTATCTGATCCTAACTTGGATACTTTAACTCTTATACCTTGAGCTCATCCTCCCATCATATGTGTATCTCAAGCCTAAGATGGTAAATCCAAAACTACCGTCCTTCTTCGATAAATTTACAACCATCCATAACATGAGGGTTGACTTTTGGAATTGATTATGCCCTTATGTTGTTTCCTTTAACCTAAAGTAGTCATCATATTAATGCATTAGGGTTAATATTAAGGTGTTATTTGTGGCAAGGAAGGAAAAGTAAACTTGGGGAGACTTCTACAAGATCAACTATTAGTTATGGTTGTAACTCTCTCCTATTTCTATTAATACAAAGAGTATCTTATTTTCCTATATGTGTTGTGTTATGTTTGTACTCATGTATTTCAATGCCTTATTGATTCATTGAATAGATATGTTAGATTATGTTACGTGGTTGTTGTAGATCCTTTGCTTGTTTTAATCGTGTGCGCAGGTTCTAATTATAGCACTTGGAGCTACAATTGGAGCTTACAAGTGAGGAGGAACGAGAAGCTTGCTACAGATTCGAGGTAGGCCTCTTTCCCATTCTCTAACTTCTTTAAGGAAAAGTCTATATTCTTTGTCTTATGTTGTTCTATACCAGCTCTTTAGGTCTAGGGAATTCACCTTTGTCCGTAATCGTAAATTCCATATAACATTCCTCTTCTATTATTCTCCTTCCTCCTCTTTTTCTTGTTGCTTCCTCTTCTCATCTTCTTCTACTTCTCTCCTTTCTTGTTATGCTTGAATAGCTCCTGTGTTCAAAGGATCAACTTTCCATTTCTTGTTTCTTTCTCTTGTTGAATCATACTTGATCCTCTTCCTAGGAGCTACACCCTTTTCTTTATGGGTTATCTGTTCTTCCTCCTACACTTGGATATCTTGAGTTGGTGGATCATGGGGTGTACTAATCTCCATCCCTGGATGTGTCTTTCTAACTGCATTGTACCAATTCTTCACCTTCTTATCTTCTGCTGTGGACATTGATGAATACCCCAAATTGAAACTGATACTTTCACAATGTTGCCTGCACACTCTCTTGAGATCATATCCATGAAAGTATTTAGTTGTTAAGTGCAAGTGATCCAACTCTTGTATTTTTGCAGCTGCCACCTTGTGGCTCTTTAACTCATATAATCTGCTCCACAAAAGGAAGGTGAGACAAGGGGATTTCTTCCTCCTATGAAGGACTCCTAACAATACCTTGTCCAATTGATATGCTACTTCCTGCATGAGTACCTTGTCAGTTACTTATCGCGGCATGAGATGAGGGGAGATATGACTTCCAAAAGATTTGATATATGTACTCTTAGGCACTGTAAACCAATTGTGATATCATGTAGTGACTCCTTCACCTAATCGGTCATACAAGGAGGATCAATATCAAATATCATATGGAATATAACTGCAAAGAAGTGCTCAACTAATCTATCATATGCACCTCTGAAGCTTGATTCTGACAACACTTTGCAGTGAAAGTAAACTTGGAACTTGTTCTGAGGGGTCCAGTTCTAGTAAATTCCTGGGAAAGCATATTGTGCATAGATTTTATTCCATCTAAAACAAATGCAGACATATAGAATTTTAGTGCTTGATTCACCCTCAAAGATTCTTTTTCCTGCGCCACATGACGTTGCAACTCAAATGACAATATATCTGCCCAATTGAAATATTTACCATCGATAACCACCATATTAAGCATATATATCCAATGTTCCTCAAACACCTTAGTGTTATTCTGCCCATGCAACCGACAACACATGGAAATAATATATTGATATACATCTCTTAGAATCCTGGTCAGATAAATTGCGGATGGGCGATGGTAAAACTTAGCAGGTTCTTAATAACATGATTTGATGATGTCACTTGTGTTGAGATCGGACGATCTGATGTAGAAGTCGTTATTTGTATGTTTTTTGGGCCTAAGCATCTTGTAGTAAGTCTACATGCCTTCTCCATAATAGGTGGCGAGCTAACTTCCACTTTCACTACGAAGCACGAGATGACAGTCATCCATATGTGTAATAATCCACTCAACCACTTATGCACAGGGGGTGAGTGGGAATTTGCATGTGATCCTATGTATCCTGGACTACTTAATATTGATATATACTTCTAAGTTCTCCAAGTTCTCAACAAACTACTTCTGCATGAATGTGTCTTTTATGTCGCTCCATGTAACCTCAGTAGACTTATCAATGAAGCATTGTGTGTCTGCATATATGGCAATGTTTGGCTTTCTTACTTCAAATGCTTCCTTAGTGCTTGCTTCTGAGGCTTCTTTGGAGGCCACTTTATATGTAGTGGGAGGTATGGCTCCAACAAATGATGAAAAAGTGACAATACTTGTAGATCAAACACCTGTTTGTAGAAGCACACCCATGATGATAAGATTAGTTAATTAAATCCTAGCTATGCAGCAATATCTCAACAAATCATATTCAAAGAACCATTAAATGTAACCGAATATGAAAATATATCAATGATGACACATAATTACTTGCATGCATAGGAAAATAGGCATGCAAACAAGGAGGCCCCGCTTTCAAAGCATGAAGGGGGATCAATGGTTATTCGATGCTTTGTACTGCAATCATGAGCTCAAGTAAGAGAAGAAAAACCTCCGAGGCATAAGGGTGCATTCTGAAGAGATGAAGGAGTCCGTCTTAGGGCCATCAAGCCTTGAAGATGCGCTCATGAGCTCAAAGAGTCAGAGAGGGTGCACTAAAACCCTTTGAAGGAACGAGTCTTTGGGCCTTCAGGGTGTGCTCATGCACTCAAAGAAACAGACAGGGCACACTGGCACACTATGAAAGGATGAAGGAACAAGTCTTCGTGCCTTCATGGTGCGCTCAAGGAGGGTCAAGTTCTTCGTGATGGAGTGTTCCCAAGAGGAAAACTTGTCAATTTTGGGCGCAATTTTTAGAGTTGACCGGGCTTCAGGTTAAAGAAGTGTGCTCTTCATGAGAATGGCTGAAGAACAAGTATGGAAGCAAGATTGCATGATAGAAATGCAAAGAAGAAAGATCTACAAGCTTTTATGGATGTTGTCGTAATCATGATTAGAATGTGAAGGATCAAGGAACATGTCGAGTTTCAGCTTGAGATAATAGCTTAATACTTATAAAGGCAAGATTGAACAAAATCGCTAGCAAATAAACTAAATAACAAATAAACACCAGTACGGAAAGAAAGATCGACAGTGAAATCATGAAATACAATCAATAGATTGAACATGCAAAACTTGTAACGCAGAGCGCCGAAGAGTTTCTTGAGCTGCATATGTGCGCCCAACCCATATGAGAATGATTATGAAAATTAATGATTAGCTGGATCAATTTAAAAGAGATTACATGCAAAATTGCTACATGCATGATTGACACTTCTCAACAAGTGAATGAATTAATTAAAGGAAGTTAAGTGGGCTCCTTTCTAGGAGTGTGCCCACAAGAAATAAGAAATCTCATGCATTCATTCAAGAAGGTCACATGTCTTCACCATGAAGGAATGTGCTCAAGGAGGGTGCACTTGTAAGCATGAAGTAGTGCACTCAAGGAGGGTGCACTTCTTCAAACCGAAGGATTGCGCTCAACACAAGAGCAATGATTTGTGATCTTAGAGTGCACTTTTGCCTTTAAAGGGTGATTTTCTTGCTTTCGTTTGATTTTTGTGTGCTTTTGTGTGATTTTCAATTTTGTGCATGGTGTAGAAATTCCTTGTAGATTCAAACTGCAGATCGTAATATGATAAAACAATTGACTTGAATCTACTCTACTCATCAGTGAAAATAATAAATGATCGATGGAATCATGAAGCATAAAAGAGAAAGAATTCAATCACACATAACATAATAATTTTCCAGGTAAAGCCACAGCTAAAAACCCCTGCTATTTGTATATTGCATTAATTAGAAAATATGAGAAGATTACAATGCTTTTCTCAAGCCCGAGCAACCTCTACACTATATCTATCTATCTCACTGCTTCCCAGACAATCTCAAGCCAATACTTAGCCAATTCTACTGTCTTCCAAGCTCCTATTTCCTTGCGCAGTTTCCTAGGGAATCAACCCATATTTAATTGGGAAATTCCACAAATATGAATTACGCAATCCTCACAAGCCTTCCTCTAATTGCATGCACCACCTGTACAATTTAGATGATTATACAACTGATATTACACTGTTCTTGAACTCCAATGTCAACTGGATCTTTCTCTTATCTGACATGCATGAGTTAATTATGAGTGAATCTTCAGTTTACTATTAGATCAATGTTGGTTAGACCCCACTACTCTAGGTTACACCCCACTACTCGATCTCCCACTAATTCCTCCATCAGTTGGAACTAGTTTAATTGAATTTAACCCAGTTAAACTGAATTAAATAATTACAACCCAAAAGAAACTCAACTAGGTCTCCTAAAAAGTAGGGTACACTCTACATGACTCTAGTTAGACTCCCAAATTGAATTAATTGAGCCAACTAAGTCAAATTAACTTAGTTAACTATTACAAGTTGTCATGAGATGTGGAATTACAATTTAATTCAAGGACAAATTTAAATTTGGATTTTCTTCTTGCATTTTCAACACATGGCGTGAAGGCTAGTTTCTAAGTTAAGAAAAGTCGCGAGTCCACCTAAACATGAACAAGATAACATAAGCGCTTCTAAGGGTTAGGTGACGACACTTAGGAGACAATGATTTAGGAGGATGTGACAATAGGAGAAAACATTTGAGTAACAAAACAAACAACGCGACGATACTAATGGTCTTGAAACGATAGTTCATGTAGGCTCCAAAATTAACTTAGGCAAAAATTTTAAAGGGTCATTTTTGTAGCAACAACACTTGGTGACACACTAGGAGAACCCCAACTTATCTGAAATGGTTTCATTTAAGCACGAAGTCTCAATTCTCCAGGAAGTATTAATTCAATCAGTTAGTTACCTTAGCTCCCCACTCTTACTCGGTTAAAAATATAGTCTTCCCAGTTCCATTGCTTGATGTAACACAACATAAAGAAGGCCATATTGTTATCATGTCAATGTAAGGGAAATATAGCACGACAGGTTAAAACAATCAAAGTATGATTTTTAAATCAATGGTGTTGATCCACTGCTAATAGGCTTGGACAATACCCCAATGGAGTCGCTTTAGGAACACAATTGTTGCTTCGTTGCGAGCGAGCCTGGACAATACCTCGTCGAAGTCACTTTCTTCACCTCCCTATGCAGGAATCCTTTTTCTTTCACCCTTTATTTATTTCTTTTTTCATAGGACTATGCATCGAAACTTATTATTTTAACGGGAAGAAGAGGGGTCCTGACTTATTGAGAGCAGAAGAGGTTGCTCCTTTAGAGACAAGTTTAAGACCTCTAGTGCTTTGTTCTCTAAAAATTTTCCCCTTATATTACCATACTCATATAGATAGGAAAGAAAACACATTGTTCAATATACAGGACTGAGTCCAGGAATGATAATCCTAAAAGAATACAAACATCATGGTTTGTTTTCAACTTCCTAGCTAAAGGATTGTATTTTCCATCGAAAAATCATTAACTTGAAAGATGTAAACCAAAACAAATATGAGGCTAATAGATAATCCAAGGGTTGTGTGTTACCACAAATTTCCTTTCACAAAATATTAGCCACATCATCTTGAAGCTTCAAAACTAGCTTTATTAAAGTACTATAGGACTGAAAAACAAAGCAAGGAAAAGAAGAGAAAAAAGGAATGCAATGCATCTGCCTAAATGCAACCTATCATATCCTAAACTAAATAATATAGGGTTAGATCATGTGAAATGGAACTTCCAATGCATCCATAGAAGCTACTCCTGACCTTTGGGTGGAAAGATGTGATCGTGTAAAACCCAAATAAAGCGCAGTGCAATGGAAAAGATAAACAACACAAACATACTTACTAACAAATAGAAACAGAAAGTGAAATCACAATGGTGTGAAACACTTGATAGCTCTATCAAACAAAAGAATCCACAATAACAATAACTACCAGGTCGATGACCATACAAGACTTGATTAAAATCATGTAAGAACAAACCAGGAATCATGCGTGCTGACTAATAAGATTCTTTGAGGAAATATGCAATAGGATCACAGAAACACCCTATGGGGAAATTTGAAATCTTTGATGAGTGATGCAAAAGTCAGGTTAGATGGAAGGATTTGTCATTCATTAAAATCACTCCTTTCCATATCGTAGATTACATATTTGCTAGAAGTGGGATGTATGAATTGAAGTTCAACGGTCATATTAAACTTCCTACCATGAGGGTTTAAAATTTTTATGTGAAGAAAACAAGAATCCCACTAGATGACATTAACAACAAGATCTCGTGAGAGAATCGTGAACTGACCGAAATCACAAACATTGTCATGGTGACAGGAACCTGGCATAACCATCAACGTTAGCTGAAGTGTCCTACTTACCTGACTTAACTTTTAATTATGAGAAAACACAGTCAACTGCTTATATAAACAAGAGTCAAAATAAAATTGAGGTTGATCAGGTAGATTTTCAAGATTGGCACAAAAATCCTCAATAATAAGCATGTCATCTTCTTGATCAAAAGGAGATATACCTGAAAGAAAGTCTTTAATGATCTCATGAGACTTGATTTGAAATTTTAGCGAATCTAAATCTTCTTGTGGGAACAAGGATTCATCCATGATACTTGAACAATAATTACCATATAATTCAGAAAAAATGAAATCATCAAGGTCATGGTTGTCCAAGGATTCTACTTGATTAACATGTTGAGGGTCAACAAAATGAATATCAAGATTTAAATATGATTGATTGATAGGATGAGACGAATCATCATCAGGGGAAAGATGTGAAAGAAAAGTTAATTCTTCATCATCAAATTAGTCTTTATTTAGTGATGAGTTCAAGTTGAAAACACAAAACATCAAAAGGAGGGGGCCACAAAACAAAATGCATTTCCTGTTCTTCGTTAGGATGTTGAAATTATTTTTGATAAGGAAAACATGATGAATCAGATTCAAAAGATTTCCTTGACATAATGACTAAGAAACTTAACTTTTCATACAATAATTTCCTGTCCACATCCTCATCTAAAAATTCATAACAAAGATGAAGGGACTGGTTAGCAAAATTTTCAAGTGATTCATTTTATTCCATTCTAAGCTTATCGATTTCATTAAGAAAATATTGATATTGATATTTGTCAAAAACGTGACAAACCTCGTGAACCAATTGCTTGAAACATGAGATTAAAGCAACGGGTAATGAATATAACCATTTATTCACATGACCATCTAATTTAAGGGTAAACAGCTGGTGAGCTCCAGTATTGTAGCAATAATGCTACAACTCCTGGGGCTTCCTGTCTCTCATTTTATCAACCCGGTAGTTCGTACAAACTTGGAAGCGACGGTGCTATATGCACAAGTACTAGCTCTTGTCGCAGCTGTCACTTGGTCAGCTGGCACAAGTCTGCTAGGGCTCAAGCCAACTTCTATAGGTTCTCAGAAGAAGCTTGCTAATTGATGGACGAAAGCTATTCTCAAAGGAAAACTACTCTACTTGACAAAATGGACTGAAAGCAAATCAAAGCATGTAAACCTAGGAAACCCTAATTTAACTAGTCTAACCTCTATAATGCAAAGAATGTGAATGAAACCTCTACCAATGCTGTTGTTACCTCTAATAAGTGGAAATGCATGGATCTAAGCTACTTGCATCATAAAAGACATGTTTTTGTATTTTTCCTTTAAGTGAATGGAATGATTGTGATTTTGTGCTAACTAGGGTTTGGTTGTGCAGATGGGATGGAGAAGGAAGGAAAACATGGGACAGGTTGGGGAGGCTAGGAGAGGTTCCTAGGGATCCTTAGCATCCATCCACAGAGGTTCCTCACATTCAGAAGCTCGGCAACCGAGTGAGTGGCCTCCTACAGGAAGTCTGCAGGGGATCCTACAGGATACTCTGGTTTCTACAGGATGTCTACAAATGGCTACAGGATGACCTACCGTGAGTGTTTGGCGTGATGGAGGAGTGATGAAATGGTAGGGGGAGATGTGTAAGGTAGGAATGAGGCTGGTGATGGCTGTAGAAGTGGAGGAATGGGGATAGGGAGTGAATGTAGGTAGTAGGTTGGAAGATAGAGGGCTAGGTCAACGAAAGGGCTAGAGAATGGAAGTACGTGAGGAGTGAAAGACTTTGGGAGATAACAGAGCGGAGCAGGGGTCAAAGATGTGTTTGCATGCGTGATCAAGATGGAGGAGAAGGTAATGGAACGAGAGAGAGCAGTGTAAGTGAAACAAATGCTTATGATTGTCACCAAACCAAAAATGCATTAACCTAAACTACCTGTGCTTGTAAATTCAATGAACAACAATCCAAAACGCGAAGGAGAATGTGCATGAAGCTGTGATGAAGGTGTGTAGTGCAGGTGTGAAGTACATGAAAGAATCTAACATAACCGTGACTGTGTTGCAGCAAGCACAAAGTAAAGAAATGCGTATTTTTGTGGCTGGCATAGGCTGCACTCCAATCTCCAAATGGAGATGGCAGTGGAGACTTCCTCAACCTTTTTTTGCTGGAGCTCCAATGTATTATCAACCTGCTAATCTAACTAAACAACCGAAAGCAATTCAACCATAAACTAGTCCTATCTATGCTCATGAAAAAGACTAATTCAACAACCTGTAATTCAAATTGCATGTGAAAATGAAAACTCAGAGTGCTGAAACGAAATGCAAACAACACTACAGTAGAGGGGATCTATGGCTCTCAGGTTGGGCCCTAACCTGAGAGTTATAGTCTCCTTAAGAAAACTCAGAGCTAGATCAAAATCTGCCTTCTTTATTCATAATCTGATGTTATGCCAAAACTGGCTTACAACAAGAACTAACACCGAGCTATGCTCCAAAATTACAATAGTAATGCGAAAGTTTCAACAACCTATCAAAGGCTACGGCCTCTATACTTATGCAAAACAGTGATCCAACTAGAGTTTAACTGCTGATCCTGTAGGACAGTCATAAGTGCTGTTCCTGTAGAACAGTTGTAACTGCTGTTCCTGTAGAACAGCTGGCTGCTTCTAAGCTCGGAGGGGAGATGGATTGGAGCTCGGAGTTCTTGGTGGGAATCACGAGGAATGTCCCCAAGACCGTGGACATCCACTCCTAAAAACCAGCAGTGCCACCTCGTTGTCTCCTTGTCTCCTTTTTCGTTGTCTTTTGCTCCCTTTTAATGCCAAAACCTGGAATCATAATGCATTAGTCACGTAGATAGAGTGCCTACCCTTCTTCCTACAAACAACATGAACAAACTAAGAAATGCATGCATAAGCAATAAAAAATGAATGGTTTGAGCAAGTATAATACGCCAAAATGAGCCCAAATTGTACCAAAATTGGGGCTCATCAACAGCGATGCGAGTATTTCTTCAGAATAAACACCACTTGAAAAACAAAATTGAACGAACTCAATTACGTAATCAAGGATGGTTGTTACCCTTTCCATCAAATTTCAAACGTGACAAGTCATGTAAAAATTTCGCGCGGATTGAAAGATTTAAAGATTTGGAAAAGCACCTTGGGATTATGATATGGGATGAAGCCATTAAAGGTAAGAGATTCAAACAAACTTCACATGATAAAATTGCCATATGGCCGTCCTTCTAGTGCCAAAATGTTGACGGTGTTGGATGCTGCCAACATGTAAGGGGATCTCCCCGATGTGAAATCCCAATTATACCTCACATCGTTTGATGTAGGATTCCCATCTAACTATACAATTTGAGCACCGTTGGAAAGGTTTCAAAGATATGCCTTGGTTACACACACACACACAAGAGATTGCAACACCTCTTTGGGAAGCATGTAAGATTTGTGAGACACACAATGCAAGGTGCATGAGGGAACTTCCATGAATGATAAAGAAAAACGAGCCTCTAGTTAGAAAAGTAATAGTACTATGCTAAAGGGGGACCCAAGAATGAAGAAAAGGCTTGTTGATTACCTACAGACTAGTCCACATAATAAACAACAATCACAGAAACAGAAAACATCTATTCAATAACCACCATATCTAAGAAACAAAATAGTTCATTAGCCTCAGTATGTAATTAAGGCAACATATACCACAAACATAACAAGAATAGTACTAATATATCTACGATACATGTATGAAGATATGTTGGTTCATAGAGCTTCCGATTATAAATGAAGGATCCCAAGTACATTGTTACATAGATGAAACACTAGATCCAGTAGTGGAACATGAAGCCGCAACTTTCTTTTCCAAAGAATGATCTATCTCCTATGCCCTACAATAAAATCCAAGGAAAGACTCCAAGAATCCAAGCCCTTAGCTTTAGTTATGAGGAGCTATTTATAACTAATGACAATCACCTTTGAGCTTCCCCATGACTCTTTAACTTCTATGATTGTTCATATTCTATACATGACTCTTTACATTATATATGTGGCCATTCACATTCCACATGTGTCTCTTGGACTTCATTATATACCATTTATTACAAAAGACAAATTACGTATGAAATAGTGGCGATATAAGACAAAATTGATAATATCACAAAGTCTTGTCAAATTGACAAATCATTTGCTTCCTTATGGAGCTCATTTGTGATATATGTGTGCCATTCTTTGAACTATATTGAGATGAATTTGACCTGAAGTGGAAATTCCCTTGCATAACGCATCTTCACCTCGAGTGCCTCCATCTATATGGTCTTAGAGCTTGACTGAACATTATTCCATACACATGAGAGTTTCATTTGAGCTTTGACTAGTGCGATGGCATATTACAGAATAATGTATTTGGTGATCTCCAAGCCTTCCTATTTCGATGCTTGCTTGATATGTTCTATGTATTTCTTGATCTCTTGGAATTACCCTACCTCTTATTTCTTCAAGTGATCCTATTGGGGACATCTCGTGTTTATGTGCTAGAGACTCGAAACCGTTTTGCATTTGATTGTAAGCGACAATAGTGCTAATCGATTGTTCTTCAAGATGCATGTAGTTATGATGTTGGAGTCTCAACTGAACTCTGTCTATATCAATGAAAATCTTGTCTTTTCTTTCCAAATGTTTTGGAGCATCCAGATACTTGACAACGCATTCTTGAAGTTGGTCAATTGCTTTGTTTTCCACTTTAAAGAGTTTTACTACTTCTTGTGCTTTCATCTGAATACCAACGAGAGGAGCCACCACTTGTTGTAGAAGTATCATATCATCATATAATTGTGCCATGGTATCCTTAATTCTCCCAGTTCCTCCTGCATGGATGACTGTCATTCTGCAGTGTTGAAGATGTGTGAATAAAATTGTTGATTCTCTATCGCAAGGTGTTTCGGCTGTTACTTCATTGCAACAATTTCTCTCTTTAATATAACATTCTTATTCAATAAATATTCATAGTTATCCTGCATTTCTATAGCAAAAACAACATTTTCCGCCATGATTTCCCCGGGATTCCTTTTGGTATTGGTAGTTATCACCTTATCTATAGATACTGAGACTAGGTATTGAGGATATTTTGATAAGTATATTCTTCTTTGTTCCATTATCATTTTATTGTGTTGATCAAATGTGACATTGCACATATCCATGACTTTGTCTATGGGTGGAGGCGTGATTCCCATTTCTTTAAATGGAAGATGACCACTTGTGAGCGGGGGTTCTTCTGGAATACCTGGTTCATCATCCATGGGTTGGATGGTTTCCTCTTCCTCCAAATCTTCTTGTATCTCCTGAGCCAACTGTTCTTCTTCCAGTCTCTGTGTAGATTCTTCCTCTTGAGACTGCCTTTTTGTTCCTCTTATGTTCTTCTCCTTTCGTCCTCTTCTTCTTGTTGCTTCCTAAGCAACTCATCTTGATTCCTATTCTTATAATTCTATTCTTTCTTGCTTAGCTTGAATAACTCATGTTTTCAAAGGATTAACTTTCCATTTCCTGTTGCTTTCTCCCTTCGAATCATACTTTATCCTCTTCCTAGGAGCTACACTCTTTGCTTGAGGGGTTATATGTTCTTCTTCCTGCACCTGCATATCTTAAGTTGGTGGACCATGGGGTAAGCTGATCTCCATCATTGGATGTGTCTTTGTAACTACATTGTACCAATTCTTCACCTTCTTATCTTCTGTTGTGGACATTGATGAATACCCCCAATTGAAACTAATACTTTCACAATGTTGCTTGCACACTCTCTTGAGATCATATCCATGAAAGTATTTAGTTGTTAAGTGCAAGTGATCCAACTCTTGTATTTTTGCAGCTACCACCTTGTGGCTCTTTAACTCATATAATCCATCCATAAAGAGAAGGTGTGCTAAGGGGATTTATTCCTCCTATGAAGGACTACTGACAATCCTTTGTCGAATTGATATTCTACTTCCTACATGACCACCTTGTTAGCCACATATCACAACATGAGATGAGGGGAGATTTTACATCCAAAAAATATGATATCGGTACCCTCAGGCATTGTAAACCAATCCATGATATCGTGTAGTGACTCCTTCACCTAATCAGTTACGAAAGGAGGATCGATCTTAGATATCATATGGAACACAACTGTAAAGAAGTGCTCAACTAATCTATCATATTCACCTATGAAGCTTGATTTTGACAACACTCTGTAGTGAAAGAAAATTGGGAACTTGTTCCCAGGGGTCCAATTCCAGTACCTTCCTGGGAAATCATATTGTGCACAAATTCCATCTAAAAAAATGCAAACATATAGAACTTTAATGCCTGATTCGCCTTTAAAGATGCTTTTTCTTGCCCCACATGATGTTGCAACTCAAATGACGATATATCTACCCAGTTGAAAGCTTTACCACATGTAACTACTATATTGAGCATATATATCCAGTTTTCCTCAAACACCTCAACGTTCTTCCGTCCATGCAACCGACAACACATGGCAATAAGATATTGATATACATATCTGAGAAGTTTGGTTTGATAAATTACGAATGGGCGGTGGGAAAACTTTTTAGGCTCTGGACACCATGATTTGATGATGTCACTTATGTCAAGATCGACCCATTTGATGTAGAAGTCATTATTTGCATATTTTGTGGGCCTAAGCATCTTGTAGTAAGTCTACATGTATTTTCCATAATAGGTAGGGAGATGACCACCACTTTCACTATGAAGAATGAGATGAGATTCATCCATGTGTGTAATAATCCACTCAATCACTTTCGCACATGGGATCACTAGGAATCTGCATGTGATCCTGTGTATCCTAGACCGCTTGATATTGATATATACTTCTAATTCCTCCAAGTTCCCATCAAACTACTTCTGCATGAATGTGTCTTTTATGCCGCTCCATATGACCTCAATAGACTTATTAATGAAGCAATGCATGTCTACTTATATGGGAATGGTTGGCTTTTATACTTCAACTGGTTCCTCAATGCTTGCTTCTGAGGCTTCTTTGGTGGCCACTTTATGTGTAGCGGGAGGCATGGCTCCAACATATGATGATAGAGTGACAATACTTGTAGCTCAAAAACCTGTTTGTGGAAGCACATTCATGATGACAAGATTAACTTATGAAATCCTAACTATGCAACAATATCTCAAAAAATCATATTCAAAGAGCCATTAAATGTAACTGAACATTAAAATCTATCAATGATGACACATAATTACTTGCATGCATAAGAAAATAGGCATGCAAACAATTAGGGCACAATTTCAAATCATGAAGGAGGGTTAAGGGTTTTTCAGGGTTTTGTAGTGCACTCATGCACTCAAGCAAGAGAAGGAAAACCTCAAGGGTTCACTCCAAAGAGATGAAGGAGTGAGTTTTTGGGCCTTCATGCCTTCAAGGTGCACTCATGCACTCAAAGCGATAGAGAGGGCACATTGGCGCACTATGAAGGGACAAAGGAACAAGTCTCTGGACCTTGAGGGTGCACTCATGCGCTTAAAGAGGGTGCAATGGAACACTCCGAAGGGACGAAGGAACAAGTCTGCGGGCCTTTATGGTGCACTCATGCACTCAAGGAGAAGGAGGGAGCTTTGGCGCATGCCTAAGGGACGAAGGAAAAACATTCAAGCCTTCAAGGTGCACTCATGTGCTTAAGGAGGGTGTAGTACTTCGTGATGAAGCAGTGCGCTCAAGAGGAAATCTTGTCCATTCTAGGTGCAATTTTCAGAGTTGATCGGGCTTCGGGTTCCAGAAGTGTGCTCTGGATGAGAATGGATCAGGAACAAGTTTGGAAACAAGATTTCATGAAATAAATGAGAAGAATAAATATCTACAAGCATTTATGAATGTTGTTGCAATCATGTTTAGAATGTGAAGGGTCAAGGAACATGTAGAGTTTCAACTTGCAACAATAGATTAACACTTGTAGCGACAAGATTGAATAGAAACACTAGCAAATAAACTAAAAAAGAAAGAAACACCAGCAAGGAAAGCAATATCGACAGTGAAATCATGAAAGGCAATCAATAGATTCTACGTGCAAAACTTACTTGTAAACTAGATCGACAAAGAGTTTCTTGATCCACATATGTGTGCCCAACCTAGAAGAGAATGCTTATGAAAATGAATGATTAGCTGGGTTAATTTAAAATACATTACATGCAAAAATGTTTCATGCATGATAACCACTTGTCGACGAGTGAATGAATTAGTTGAAGAAATTTAAGTGGGCTCCTATATTTTAGGAGTGCGCCGACACACAACAAGAAATCTCATGCATGCATTTAAGAATGACACATTGTTTCATCATAAAGGAATGCGCTCAAGGAGGGTGCACTTGTAAACATGAAGGAGTGCGCTCGAGTAAGGCACACTTTTTCTTCCCAAAGGAGTCCGCTCAACACAAGAGCAAGGTTTTATGATCTTGAAGTGTGATTTTGCCTTTAAAGGGAGTTTTTTTTTTTTTGAGTGTGTGCATGGCGTGAAGGCTAGTTTCTAAGTCAAGAAAATTTTTGAGTCCACCTAACCATGAACAAGATAACAGAAGCGCTTATAAGGGTTAGGTGACAACACTTAGGAAAAAATGATTTAGGAGGATGTGACACTAGGATAAAGCATAAGAATAACAAAACTTATAATGTGAAGAAACTAAGGGGCTTGAAACGACAGCTCATGTAGGCTCCAAAATTGACTTAGGAAAAAATTTTGGAGGGTCGTTGTTGCAACGATAACACTTGGCGACACTGGACAACCCCAACTTCTCTGAAATTATATCATTAAAGCACAAAGTCTCAATTCTCTAGGCAGTATTGATTCAATTAGTGAGTTACCTTAGATCCCCACTCTTACCCAATTAAAGACATAGCTTTCCAGTTCCACTGCTTGATGTAACACAACATAAAATGGGCCATATCATTATCCTATCGATGTAAGGGTAATATATCACATCGGGTTAAAATAATCAGAGTATGATTTTTACATCTCTGGCATTGCTCCGCTTCAAGTAGGCTGGACAATACCCTGAAGGAGTTACTTCAGGAACACAACCTTTGCCTCATTTCCAGCAAGATTGGATAATACCTTGACGAATTCACTTGCTTCACCTCCATACGTAGGAAACCTTTATCTTATTTCACATTTTATTTTCTTTCCTTTTTCATAGGATTGTGCATCGACAATTATTATTTTAATGGGTGGAAGAGGGATCTCGACTTATTGAGAGAAAAAGAGGTTGCTCCTTTAGAGAGAGGTTTAAGACCTCTGATGCTATGTTCTTTAAAAAATTTCCCCTATCTTACTCTACTTAGATAGATATGCAATAAAACACATCGCTCAATAAATAGAACCAAATGCATGAATGATAATCCTAAAAGGATACAAGCATCATGGTTTGCTTACAGCTTCACGACTGAAGGATCGTATTTTCCATCGAAAAATCATTGACTTTAAAGATGTAAACCAAAACAAAGAAGAGGGTAATAAATAAGCCAGGGTTGCATGTTACCACAACTTGCCTTTCACAAAAGATTAGCCACATCATCTTGAAGCTTCAAAACTAGCTTTATTCAAGGATAAACGACTGAAAAACAAAGCAAGGAAAAGAAGAGTAAAAAGGAATGCAATGCATCTACCTAGATGTAACCTATCCTATCCTAAACTAAATAATATAGGGTCAGGTCATGTGAAATGGAACTTCCAATGCAGCCATAGAAGTTGGTCCTGACCTTTTAGTGGAAAGATGTGATTGTATAAAACCTAAATAAAACACAGTGCAGTGGAAAAGATAAACAACGCAAACATACGCTCTAACAAATAGAAATGGGAAGTGCAATCACAATGGTGTGAAACACTCGACTGCTCTATCAAATGAAAGACTCTACAAAATCAGTAACTACTAGGCCCATGACCATACAAGACTCGATTAAAACCATGTAAGACTAGACCATGAATCATGGGTGCTGACTGATAAGATTCTTCGAGGAAATTAGCAATAGGATCATGGAAACAACCTTTGGGGAAATTTGAAAAGAAAAAATGATCGAAGGTAAATCAATATCGTAAGAAATATCAACAGGTTGACCACAATCCGTGTTGTCATGCAAGTTAAAATATTTGATGGATGATGCAAAAGGTAGGTTAGATGGAAATATTTGACATTCATTAAAATCACTCTTTGTTTCCACATCACAAATTAAATATTTGCTTGAGGTGGGATGTATTAATTGAAGTTCAACAATCATATTAAACTACCTACCATGAGGGTTTAATAATTTTATGTCAATAAAACAAGAATCCCACGAGATTACATTAACAACAAGATCTTGTTAGAGAATCTTCAACTGACCAAAATCACAAATATAGTCATGGTGGGGAACCTGACATAACCATCAGCATAGGCTAAACTGTCCTACTCACCTGACTTAACTTTAAATTATGAGAAAACATGGTCAGCTACTTGTCTAAACAGGAGTCATCATTCGAATAATGAGATTCAAAAGAAAATTGAGGTTGATTAGGTAGATTTTCGAGATTACCACAAAAATCCTCAATTATAAACATGTCATCTTCTTGATCAGAAGGAGCTATACCTGAAAGAAAGTCTTCAATTATTGCATCATACTCGATTTGAAATTTTAGCAAATCTGAATCTTCTTATGGGAACAAGGACTCATCCATGATACTTGAACAATCATTACCATACAATTCAAAAAAAGGGAAATCATCAAGGTCATGGTTTTCAAAAGGATTCTACTTGATTAATGGGTTGATGGTCAACAAGAGGAATGTCAAGATTTAAAGATGATTAATTGATAGGATCATATGAATCATCATCCAGGGAAATATGTCAAATCAAAATCAATTCATCATCAACAAATTGGTCTTCTGATTTAGTGACTAGTTCAGGTTGAAAACACAAAACATCAAAAGGAGGGGGACACAAAACAAAAGACATATCTAGTTCTTCGTTAGGATGTTGAAATTATTTTTCATCGTGAAAAAATGATGAACAAAATTCATAAGATTTCCTTGAAACCTTGACTAAGAAACAAAACTTTTCATCCAAGAATCACCTGTCCACATCGTCATCTGGAAATTCATAAAAAATATTAAGGAACTGTTTAGAAAAATGTTCAAGTGATTCATTTGATTCCATTCTAAGCTGATCGATTTCACTAAGAACATCTTGATATTCATATTTGTCGAAAATGCGATGAAGCTCGTTAACCAATTTCTTGAAATATGAGATAGAAGCAGTGGGTAATGAAAAACACCATTGCTTCACACGACCATCCATTGTAAGGGTAAACAATTGTGTGAGGATTTCTTTAGAATACACACCACTTGAAAAAAAAAAATTGAACGAACTCAATTTCATATTCAAGGACAATTGTTGTACGCTTTCCATTGAATTTCAAATGAGACAAGTCATGTAAAAATTTTGCGGTGATTGAAAGATCTAAAGCTTCGGAAAAACACCTTGGGATTATGATCTAGGATGAAGCCATTAAAGGTAAGAGATTCAAATAGACTTCATAGGCTCAGCTTGTCATCTAGCCCTCCTTCTAGTGCCAAAATGTTGACGATGCTGGATGTCGCCAACATGTAAGGGGATCTCCCCAGTGTGAAGTCCCAATTACACCTCACATCGTTTGGTGTAGGAGTCGCATTTGGCTATACGGTCCGACCACTATTGGAAAGTTTTCAAAGATATGCCTTAGTTACACACATACACAAGAGATTACTACACCTCTTTGGGCAATAAGTATGTAATATTTGTGAGACACCTAATGCAAGGTGCACGAGGGAACTTACACGACTAGTAAAGAGAAACGAGCCTCCGGTTAGAAAAGTAATAATACTATCCTAAAGGGGGACCCAGGAACGAATAAAAGGCTTGTTGCTTACCTGCAAATTAGTCCACATAATAAAAAATAATCATGGAAACATAACAACATCTATTCAATAACGACCATATCTAAACAAAAGAATAGTTCATTAGCCTTAGTATGTAATTAAAGCAACATATACTGCAAACATAACAAGAATAGTCCTACTATATCTATGATACATCAATGAAGAGATGTTGGCTCATAGAGCTTCTGAATATAAATGAAAGATCCCAAGTGCACTGTTACATAGATGAAACACTAGATCCAGTAGTGGAACATGAAGCCACAACTTGCTTCTCCAAAGAATGATCTATCTCCTATTCCCTAAAAGAGAAGCCAAGGCAAGACTCCATGAATCCAAGCCCTTTGCTTGAGTTAGGAGGAGCTATTTATAACTAATGGAAATGACCTTTGAGCTTCATCATGACTCTTTAACTTCTATGACTGTTTATATTCTATAAATGACTCTTTACATTCTATATTGGCCATTTACAGATGTGTCTCTTGGACTTCATTTATACCATTTATTACAAAAGGAAAATTACATATGAGACGTTGGCTATATAAGACAAAATTGATAACAGGACAAAGTCTTATCAAATTGAAAAATCATTTTCTTGCTCATAGAGCTCATTTGTGATGTATGTGTGCCATGCGCTGAACTTCGTTGACATTACTTTGAACCAAACTGGGAAGTCCCCTGCATAACACATCTTCACCTCTAGTGCCTCCACCAATATGGTCTTGGAGCTTGATTATACATTATTCCATAGCCATGAGAGTTTCATATTAGCTTTGACTGGTGCGATGGCATATTGCAGAATAATGTCTTTGGTGATCTGCAAGCCTTCTTGTTCTGATGCTTGCTTGATCTATTATATGTATTGCCTAATATCCTAGAAGATGATTTCCCTACCTCTGATTTCTTCAAGTGATCCTATTAGGGGCATCCCATGTTTCTGTGCAAGAGACTCGAAACCATTATGTAGTCAATTGTAAGCGACAATAGTGCTAATAAACTATTATCAGAGATGCATGTAGTTATGATGGTAGAGTCTTAGCTGAAATTTGTATATCTCGGTGGTAACCCTGTATTTTCTTTCTAAATGTTGCGGAGCATCCAGATACTTGATAGCCCATTCTTGAAGTTGGTCAATTACTCTATTTGCCACTTTTAGGAGTTTTACTACTTCTTGTGCTTTCTTCTGAATGCCAACGAGAGGAGCCACCACTTATTGTAGAAGTATCATCTCATCATATAATCGTGCCATGGTGTCCTCCATTGGCCCCAGTTCCTCCTACATGGATGACTACCATTCTATGGTGTTGAAGTTGTGTGGAGATAACTGTTGATTCTCTGTCGCAAGGTGTTCCACCTGTTGCTTCATAGCAATAAGTTCTCTCTTTAATATAACATCCTTATTCAACAAATATTCATAATTATTTGCATTATTGTAGCGAAAGAAACATTTTATGCCATGATTCCCATGGGATTCCTTCTGGTATTGGCATTTATCACCTTCTCTGTAGATACTGAGACTAAATTTTGAGGATCTTTTGAGAATTATCTTCATCTCTATTGCAGGATCCTCTTCTGTGATGATCAAACGTGACACTGCACACCTCCATGACTCTGTCCGCATGTGGAGGTGTGATTCCCATTTCTCTAGATGGAAGATGACCACCTGCGAGTGAGGGTTCTTCTCGAGTACCTGGTTCATCATCCATGGATTAGATGGTATCCTCTTCCTTTATCTCCTAAGTCAAATTTTCTTCTTCTAGTCTCACTACTGCTTCTTCCTCCCAAGGTTTCCTTTGTTGTTCCTCTTCTATTATTCTCCTTTCTTCCTCTTCTTCCTGTTGCTTCCTAAGCAAATTATCTTGCTTCCTAAGCAACTCATCTTTCTTCCTAAGCAACTCATCTTGCTTCCTCTTCTCCTCTTCTTATACTTCTCTCCTTTCTCGCTCTCCTTGAATAACTCCTGTGTTCAAAGGATCAACTTTCCATTTCCTGCTGCTTTCTTTTGTCAAATCATACTTGATCCTCTTCCCAAGAGCCAGACTCTTTGCTTGAGGCTTTATCTGTTCTTCCTCCTACACTTTCATATCTCAAGATTGTGGATCATGTATGAACTGGTCTCCATTGCTTGATGTGTCTTTCTAAGTGCATTGTACCAATTCTTCACCTTGTCATCTTCTATTGTGGACATTGATGAATACCCCCAATTGAAACTGATCCTTTCACAATGTTACATGCACACTCTCATGGATCATCGCCATGAAAGTATTATTTGTGAAGTGCAAGTGATCCGACTCTTGTGTTTTTGCAGTGGTCGCCTTGTGGCTCTTTAACTCATATAATTTGATCCTCAAAGGGAAGGTGGGCCAAGGGGATTTCTTCCTCCTGTGAAGGACTCCTGACAATCCCTTGTCGAACTGATATGTTACTTCCTGCATGACCACCTTTTCGGTCACATATTGCGGCATGATATGAGGGGAGATCTGACATCCAAAACATCTGATATATGTACCCTTAGGCATTCAAAACCAATCTGTGATATCATCTAGTTACTCCTCCACCTGATCAATCATACAAGGAGGATCAATATTGAATATCATATGGAATATAACTGCAAAGACATGCTTAACTGATATGTCATATGCGCCTCTGAATCTTGATTCTAACAACACTCTGCAGTGAAAGTAAACCGGGAACTTATTCTTAAGGGTCCAGTTCTAGTACATTCTTGGAAAAATATATTTTGCACGGATTCCATCTAAAATAAATGCATACATACATAATTTTGGTTCCTAATTTTCCCTCAAAGATGCCTTTTCTTGCCCCACATGACACTACAATTCAAATGACAATATATCTGCCCAATTGAAAGATTTACAATGTGTAACCACCATATTGAGCATATATATTCAATTTTCCTCAAACACCTCAGTGTTCTTTTGCCCATGCAATCGACAACACATGGAAATAAGATACTGATATACATCTCTAAGATTCCTGGTCAGATAAAATAGGGATGGGAGGTGGCGAAACTTAACAGTCTCTCGACACCATCATTTGATGATGTCACTTGTGTTGAGATCAACCAATCTGATGTAGAAGTCATTATTTGCATATTCTATGAGCATAAGCATATTTTAGTAATTCTGCATGTGTTCTCCATAATAGGTGGTGAGTTGACCGCCACTTCCACTATGAAGCATGAGATGAGAGTCATCCATGTGTGTAATAATCCACATTATCACTCTCGCACAGGGGATGATTGGGAATTTGCATCCAATCATGTGTATCCTAGACCGCTTGATATCGATATATACTTCTAAGTCCTCCAAGTTCTCAACAAATTGCTTATGCATAAATGTGTATTTTATGTTGCTCCATATGACCTCACTAGACTTATCAATGAAGCACTATATGTCTACATATATGGGAATTGTTGGCTTTGTTACTTCAACTGCTTCCTCAGTGCTTGCTTCTGAGGCTTCTCTGGAGGCCACCTTACATGTAGCAAGAGTCATGGCTCCAACAAATGATGACAAAGTGACAATACTTGTAGCTCAAACACTTGTTTATGGAATCACACAGTTGATGACAATATTAGCTTATGAAATCCTAACTATGCAGCAATATCTCAACAAACCATATTCAAAGAGGCATTAAATGTAATCGAACGTGAAAATCTATCAATGATGACACATAATTACTTACATGCATAAGAAAATAGACATGCAAACAAGGAGGGCACACTTTCAAATCACAAAGGGGGGTCAAGGGTCATTTAGGGCTTTGTAGTGTGCTCATGCACTCAAGCAAGAGAAGGAAAACCTCAAGGGCACAAAGGGCGTACTCCAAAGAGATGAAGGGCTAAGTATTTGGGCCTTCAGGCCTTCAAGCTACGCTCAAAGAGATAGAGAGGGTGCATTAGCACGCTTTGGAGGGATGAAGGTACAAGTATTCAGGCCTTCAGGCCTTTAGGGTGCACTCATGCCGTCAAAGAGATAGAGATGGCACAATAGTGCACTATGAAGGGACGAAGGAACAAGCCTTCGGGCCTTCAGGGTACACTCATGTTCTCAAGGAGAAGGAGGGCACACTGGCACATGCCGAAGGGATGAAGGAAAAACGTTCAAAATTTTGGGGTGTGCTCAAGGAGGGTGCAATTCTTCGTGATGAAGGAGTGCACTAAAGAGGAAAAAATGTCCATTCTCTACACAATTTTTGGAGTTGATCGATTTTAGGGTTCCATAAGTTCGCTTTTCCTAAGAATGGCTCAAGAACATGTATGACAACATGATTGCATGACAGAAATGAGAAGAAGAAAGATATTTAAGCTTTAATGGATGTTGTTTGAATCATGGTTAGAATGTGAAGGGTCAAGGAACATGAAGAGTTTTAGCTTACAACAATAAATTAACACTTGTAGAGGCAATATTGAATAGAAATGACAACCAAAAAACTAGAAAACAAAGAAACCAACAAGGAAAGTAAGATCGACTGTGAAATCATGAAAGACAATCAATAGATTCAAAATGCAAAACTTACTTGTAATGCATATCGATGAAGAGTTTCTTGATCCACAGATGTGTGCCCAACCCAAATGAGTGATTACGAAAATAAATGATTAATTGGGTTAATTTAAAAGAGATTACATGCAAAATTGTTTCATTCATGATTGTCCCTTGTCGATGAGTGAATGAATTAGTTGAAAGAATTTAAGTAGGTTCCTATTTTCTAGGAGTGTGCCCACATGCAACAAGGAAGCTCATTAATAACAAAGTATTGAAAAACTGTTAAGAGAAGATTTGAAATAATCTAGCTTAGGTGATGGTAGATTATCTCTCAGAAGAGATGTGGTGGCTACATGCCTCTGAACTATGTTACAATGAGGCTCAAGGACATTTTTATTATTGAACAACAAAAGGAAACCCTAAACAACCAAAACCCTAACCTTAGGAGATGGAATGCCAATAGTTTGTGGGCCCTATTGGGGTTAGTTGGACAACCAAATTCTCAGGGTCATAACTTAGTCATATTATCTCCGTTTTGTGTGTATGATAACTTGTTAGAAAGATCTCTCCGAATACTCTGAAAGTTCAAAACAACTTCGGAAGTTCAAGACTTGAAAAACTACTAAAAATAGTAAATTGTGCTATAATCAAGGAAACAGATGAAACCAGCTGGAGGTCCAAGTGGAATAGGCGGGTGGCCACCAATATCCACCTAGATTAGTCCTCCCCCTTTAGGAATCAATGGTCCCCATTGTTTGTAGATCCTCCATGAGGTGGGGAAATTTCTGTTGAACCTGGTCCCTAGTAAGCCACTTTCTTTCGAGAAGGAGTTGGCTTTCTTTGACAACTCAATATAGTTGGAATCATCTTCTAGCAAGTGATCTTGATATGTGCATCCATGATCTTATCAATTGTGTCCAGTTTGATACAATTTGGGTTGAGCTATGTTGGTTTCAACTAATTAGCAATGTCTGATGTGTCCAGTAATAGGGGAAAGTATGGTTGTAGTGGGTCCAAATTAAATATTGGGTGCAAGCCAAGGAATGGTGGAATGTTGAGCTTGAAATCATTGTCTCCTAACACCTTAGTGATGGTGTAAGGCCCATATCAGAGTGGGTGAAACTTTTGGTGAGCCCAAGTGAGGCGCTACTTCTGCAAATGTAATCAAACTTTTTCACCGACCCGGAACTTGTGTGGCACCTGATGTTGGTCATGAAACTCTTTGTAATTAGCATTTTCTTTGTCCAATATGTTATGGAACTGATGGAATATGTGTTGAATGCATTAAATGATGTTGGTAGCTTTGTCGAATTTGAATTGGACATGAATCGAATCTGCGTTAGTAGTTGGAAGTGGCATGGCAACATAAATGGGACATAGTGGCTGGAATCCTAATACCACTTGAAAGGGGTTGTGGCCATTTGAGATGCAGGGAGATCTGTTGTAGCTGTGATGGACAGGGGATGCTTTCATCCCATTTGCGTGGATGCTTCTAGTTGTACAAGCACATGATGTGCACGACCATCTTGTTGATGACCTCTATTTTGACATAAGTTTAGGGGTGGAAGGTCGTGGACTTAGTGAGCTTGGTATCCAACAACGACCATAAGCTTGACCAAAATGTACTTAGGAACATGTTGTCCGGATATGAGATAATTGACCGTGGGATCCCAAAGTGTACCCATACTCATTCAAAGAAGAGTTTGGCAATGACTTCTACTATGATACTCTTCTTGCAAGCCACGAAAATGGTCATATTAGAGAATTCGTCGACGACCATCAAAACACAGTCATTGCCATGCTTGGTAGAAGGAAGGCCCAACATGTAATCCGTGGAGATGTATTCCCACGACTGATGAGGAGTAGGCAAAGGAGTATAAAGGCACTTATTCTTGATGGTAGGTTTTGCAATGCCGCAGTCAGTGCAATATATGATGTACTTCTCAACTTCTTGTCAAAGGTTTGACCAATAAAAATACTTTTGCAACATTGCCACGGTTTTTTCTACTCAAAAATGTCCTAGAAACGGATTATAGTGTGCCTCCTAATCATCTTGGCATGCTCGCTTGAAGGAATACAGAGGTGTCCGAGGTGGTATAACAGTGCATCCTAGAGGTGAAAGTCTTGAACTTGCTTTCCTTCAAGGAGCATCTGGTATGTGGTACCGAATTCTAGATCTCTCCTGTAAAGGTGTGGCCATCCCGAAGTCTCATTTCCATAAGAGTAGAGAAAAATGGTCAACTTCATAACCGACGGTCGATTGAGGTAGTCTCCAACATTATTGATGTTTCCCTTCTTGTACTTAATGTTCAAATGGAACTGTTGAAAATATGTGGACCATATCTTAAGGCAATCATTCTACAACTTTCCTTGTGTCTGTATGAAATGCAAGGGTCAGTAGTCTATGTAGATAATTGTTTCCTTCCCCATAATATAATGCTTCCACTGCCGACAGGTTTGCACAATGGAATACATCTTTTGTCATAGGTGGGATACTTTAAGACAATATCTAAAAGTGTCTCACTTTTATATTCCACTGGATGCCCCTGTTGGGTAAGAAATACACCAATAGCATAGTCGGAGGCATTTGTCTTAATTTCAGACGATTGTTGTAGGTTTAGTAATGTGAGCATTGGTGTAGAGTAGAGTGATGCTTCAACTCAGCAAGCACCTTCTGTTGGGATTTAGACCAAAATAACTTTGCTTTCTCTACGTTGTTGGTGGCTTGACTCAAAGGCTAAGTGATATGAGATAATCACAACACGAAGCTGCAGTAGAAATTGTCAAGACCCAGAAAGATGCAATGTAGAAAATTTGTGATAGGTTAACCGATAATGCAATATAAATCAAAGCAGAATACTATAACCTACTTCTACTATCAATTTGCAGAAGCTTAAAGATCGAGCTGAACGATATAACCAGAAGAAGAATAATCAATGGCATAATACACATGAAAATACTTTGGGGAAAGCCTCAGCTAAAAACCCCACACTATTGTATTATCATACATGGTAGAAATACATAGGAATTATACAAAGCCTTAGCTCCCACAGCTAGCCAGCTCTTAGTACAATCCTCACAGATGCTCACAGGAAATTTAGGCTTCTCTCTAGCTTTCCTCTCTGCCCTCCAAGATCTTATTTCCTTGCGTCGTTCCTTGTGGATGATTTCCTATTACCAAGTGGAAAACCAATCCTTCAAAACTGTGAAATCCTCAAGGATAAATCCTTGACTGCATGCATGAATTTTCTCCATGAGAAAACACATGCAACTGATAGTACACTACCCTTGAACATTTATCTCAATTGGGTCTTTCTTAGAATAGACATGCATGAGCTTCTGATGAGGGAATCTTCAATTAACTGGAGTAGCACTAGTTGAGTGCATTAATGCATCAACTGACTGTTAACTCACTATTAGTTCCTCAAATAGTTTGGAACTAAGTTAACTGGACTTAACTCAGTAAACTGAGTTAACTAATTACAACTCAAATATAACTCAATCTTATCTCCTTAATTTAAGGGATAACTCTTGCATGACTTCAGAAAGACTTCTAACTTGAATTTCTCCAACTAATTAATTTAAAATAAATTAATTAATTATTTCCAAGTGGCTGTTAAGACTAAATTCAATTTTAATTCACAATTTAATTCAAGGACAAATTAAATTGGAATATTCTCGTTTGCATATTTCAACACTCCCTCTCAACAAGAAAGGGATTATCTGCCACCCCGATCCTGTCTCTATGGAACTCGAATTTACACTTTGACAATGCCTTTGTCAAAATGTCAGCATCTTGCTCCTCTATCGAAATATACTGCAGCAACATGATCCTCTCGACCTATGAAAAGCCATGGGCAACAAATCTTGCCTTATGCTTCTCCACACTACCATCAGCAGCTTGCTTTACCTTGTAAAGCCAACGGGAACTCACAACTGACTTGTTCTCCGGTCTCGGAACCACGTCCCAAACACTGTTACGAACTATGGAGTCATACTCCTCCACCATAGCATCAACCCAAATCGGCTGCTGCACTGCTTCCTCAAAGGAAGATGGCTCAGTATCAACGCATTCCCCAGCAAGGGCCATGTATCCAGTGTACCTCTCAGGTGACCTCCTCTGTTTGCGCTGAGAAGATGGTGCTCCCACATTCTCTCTCGCATCCTCCAACAATCTGTTAGCTTCTCTTGTGCGCTTCCGTCCATCTCTAGAAGACTTTGCTTGAGTGGATGTCTCCACTCCTGGAACCTCTGCATGCGGCTGCTTCGCATCAGTCTGAGGCTCCTCCTCCTTAGGAATCAACAGTTCCTCCACAGCCTGTAGTTGGAGCTCCCTCTCAAGGGAAACTCGCATGGAATTCTACTCATAAAACTTGAGATCTTTGCGAACCACTGTCCTCCGACTAGTAGGCAAGTACACCTAATAGTTGTGAGGTGTATCAGTGTACCCCACAAATATCCCCAACTCTATTGTCGGATCAAGCTTATTCCGTGCATCCTTTGTCACATGGCAATATGTCGATGAGCCAAAGATCCTGAAGTGACCCACATCTGGTCTCTTACCGGAGAAAGCTTCCTCTGGTGTCTTCATCCCAAGTATGTGATGTGGGCTTCTATTCTGCAAATAGACCGTTGTGTTGCATGCCTCAGCCCACAAGTGAAGTGGTAGGCCTTGGTCATGCAGCATTGCCCGTGCTGCCCCTACAATAGTTCTGTTCTTCCTCTCGGCCACCCCATTCTGTTGTGGGTTATGAGGTGTTGTCAACTCTCATTTAATTCCTTCCTTTGCACAGAAGTCCTTTAACTCTTGAGAGACATATTCTCCACCATTTTCGCTTCTGAAGGCCTTGATCTTCTTCCCTAACTCTTTCTCGACCAAAGCTTTGATCTCACAAAACTTTGTGAAAGTTTGGTCCTTCTTCTGCATGAAATAAATCCAGCATTTACATGAATAGTCATCAATGAAAATCACATAATACCTTTTCTTCATTGTGGATGCTATCGAGAATGGTCCACACAAATCAATATGAACTCACTCTAAGATAGCCTCTACTCGACTGTCTTGATCATGAAAGGAAGACTTGGTGTACTTTTCCAAGGTACAACCTTTGCATGTGTCAACTTGCTCAAGTTTACCTTTAGGAAGTCCTGTAGATATCTGCTGCATTATCTTCAAAGCCCCATGATGCAAATGGCCCAACCGCCTGTGCCACAACTCGCCAATGTCTTGGCTTTGCACCAATTCTGCTTTCGTACTCAATGCTGCACAATCATCTACCTCTAGTTTATAGAGATTCTTCACCCGAATCCCTATCCTCTTGGTCTGACTCATGGTTATGTGTCTTAGGAATGCCTTTCCTTTACTGAAGACAACATCGTAGCCTTTGTCCTCCAACATCGCGACCGATACCAAGTTCTTCTTCAGTCCAGGCACATACATCACATCTGTCAAGGTGAGAGGAGCTCCATGCTCCCTCTTAAAAGCAATCGTGCCCACTCTTGAAACACTATACCTTCCATCGTCACCCATCTCTGTGCGCATCTTGAGGTCTTTCTCCTCCAAGGCACTGAATAATTTTTTATCACCAGTCATGTGGAATGAGGCTCCACTGTCAAGATACCAGACACAACCCATCATCGATGACACCATGCATGCGATGAGAGTAAAGTCCATTTCGAATTGAGAGGCTAATGCCTCACCTTCCGATCCTTCCGAGGATCCCTTCTTGGACTTCTTCAATGGGCAATTAGTCGCATAATGTCCCATATTGTGATAATTAAAGCATCTTACTTTAGACATGTCACCCTTCTTCCCTTCATGAGAAGAATTTGATTTGAAATGGGAAGCCTTCCCCTTCCCTTTCCTTGCCTTACTTGCTAAGGCCAGATTTTCTTCATCGTCATTCTTGGATGAAGAACCATCTCATGTGCTCCTCCTAATCTCCTCCTACATAAGATCCGACCACAGTCGTTCCCAATTCGACAGTTTCTCCCTTCCATTCACAGAGTCCTGGTAGCTATTCCAACTCTTTGTAAGGCCAAGGAGAGTGAGGCTCACCATATCATCATCGGAAGTAGTTATTCCCACACTGCCAAGCTCATTTGTGCAGGTGGTGAGCTTGTTCAAATATGTGGAAATAGTATCGCCCTTCTCCATCTTGATTCTTCGAAGCTTATCCTTGAGTGCCAATTTCCTCTTATCGCTACTGTTCTGGTAGAGGTCCTTCAATGTCTTCCACATTGAAAATGGAGTATCCTTCCTATGGAGACTCGAGACAATATGGTCTCGAACTCCCTCAAGGATGATCCTTCTCGCCTTCGCCATACACTTCTTCTACTCAGCCAACTCTTGTGCATTAGTTGAAGCTGGCTTTGGGATTTCTTGATCAATGAATTCCTTCAAGCCATTGTCTTATAATACAGGTTCATTATATCTTTCCATGCTATGTAATTCGAGCTACCTTCCAAGGCATACTCGAGTCTCAAGCCATAGAACGCCATTGGCCAACCTTGAAGTATGATATGAATTCGATTTGCACCTTCAACCCTGAACTTTAAACTTCGAATTTTCTTCTCAGTATACTATTCACATCTCTGATACCATGTAGAAAATCTGTGATAGGTTAACTCGATAATGCAATATAAATCAAAGCAGAATACTATAACCTACTTCTACTATCAATTTGCGGAAGCTTAAAGATCGAGCTGAACAATGTAACCAGAAGAAGAAGAATTAATGGCACATTACACATGAAAATACTTTGGGGAAATCCTCAGCTAAAAACCCCACACTATTGTATTATCATACATAGTGGAAATACATAGGAATTATGTGTTGGGTTGTGTTATATTCTTTCCATGACTAACGTACGTAGTGAACCGGGGGGTTAGAGGGGGGGTGGGGGGCGGGTAGCCCCCCTCTATGGGGTCCGGGGTAGTGCTCCTGGGAAATTTTTGTTTGGACCCTATATTAGGTTGGGCGAACCTACCTATGGTTTTTGGTCCATGGTTTTGGACGCGATGGTTTTTGGTCCATGGTATTGGATGCTTCGGCATGTATAAATATGTAATGTAACATTGAAAGGAAAATAATGAAAAATCAAGCTGGTAGTCCCGGTTTTGGGATCCAGTGGGAAAATCTCTGTGTATATGTGTTTTATGTGTTATGCTCTCGTATTGTTTATTTTTTTGTGTCTTAGAATTCGTATGCAGGTAATTTCTGTACAAGGTTAAAGCCTACATTTGGTATCAGAGCTGTTTTGGCTTCAAGGGGACACCTTTGTTGCTAAGGGGTTTTCGCTCGGGTCTATGGTAGACCCTGTTCAGTGGGAGATTTGCGAGATCGATTATGGTGGCAAAAGAAGATGGTGAGCAGTGGAAAGATAGAGATCGAGAAATTTAATGGTCAGAGTTTTGAGTTATGGAAACTCAATATGGAGGATCTGTTGGTGGATAAAGATCAGTGGATCACGATAGATCTGGGTACTAAACCAATAGGATTGTTCGATGAAGAATGGAAGAAGTTGGATCAGAAGGCAAAGAGCACAATACGATTTTGTGTCTCAAATTCAGTATTGTTGAATGTATCAGGAGAAGCTACGACGAAGGCTTTGTGGGACAAGTTATGGACTTTGTACCAATCTAAGTCTCTGGTGAATAAACTTTTCCTATGGGAAAAGCTGTATAACCTGAGGATGAAAGATGGAGACTTGGTGACAGAGCATTTGAACGCATTTAATACTGTGGTAAGTCAGTTAGCATCTGTTGATATTAAAATTTTAGATGAAGATAAGTGCATCAGTTTGTTGTGTTCTCTACCAGATTTGTGGGATATTCTAGTTATTGCAATAGGTAGCAATGAAACTGCCTTGCAGTTTGATGAAATAGTCTCATCCTTGCTGACGGAGGAGATGAGACGGAAAAACATGGAGAGCTAGAATGGTGATGCCTTGTCTGTACGAGGACGGTCCCAGAACATAAACAGAAATAATTCATCATGTGGGAGATCTAAATCTAGAGGGAGATCTAAATCTCCAGGAAAACCTGTAAAGGTGGTGTGCTAGAAATGCAGAAAGGAAGGGCACTACAAAAGGGACTGTAAATCTAAAGCTCCTGATAAAGGAAAGGGATCTGATGATGCTCCTTCTATAGAGGCGAAAACCACCTCAGATGAAGGTGGGGATGTGTACTTGGCTTCTTTAAGTACACATATAGATCATGAGGCATGGTTGATTGACTCAGGTGCATCCTTTCACTTCACTCCCCATAGAGAGTGGTTTTGCAAGTATGAGAAATACGATGGTGGTGATGTTTTCTTAGGGGGATGACAGGAAGGCTAGAATTGTTGGTCGCGGAAAAGTAAAGTTGAAGTTGCAAGGTGGAAGGGTTAGAACACTTCCGGGTGTTCTGCATATTCTTGCATTGGCTAGAAATCTGATTTTTGTAAGCAAGTTGGATGATGCAGGTGTAAAAACTATGTTCGAGAAGGATACCTGCAAGATGGTTCGAGGAGCACTGGTATTGATGCAGGGAGTTCGGACTGGAAATCTGTACAAGCTGCAAGGTAGCACTGTTGTTGATGGGTGAAACAATTCTGTGGTTCCTGAAAGTGGAGCAGAAAATCTAGTGGTCTCTAGAGAGAAGACCATGTTGTGGCATCAAAGGCTTGGACATATTGGAGAGAAGGGCCTTCGGATACTTCATGGTAAAGGTATGGTAGAAGGTATGAGTAATAGCACTTTGGATTTTGATTTCTGTGAAAATTGTGCATATGGGAATCAGAATTCGGTGAGTTTCCCCTCTGGTGGTAAGAGGGTGAAACAGATATTAGAGCTTGTGCATAGTGATGTGTTTGGACCTGTGAAGGTTACATCACTGGGTAAGTCTGTGTACTATGTATCATTTGTAGATGACTTCTCCAGGAAAACATGGATATATTTCCTTAAGAAGAAATCTGAAGTCTTTAACAGGTTTAAAGAATTTAAGGCTCTGGTAGAAAACCAGACAGAGAAGAAGATAAAGGTGTTGAGGTCAGATAACGATGGAGAGTTTTGTAGCAAGGAATTTGAAGAATTCTGTAAGAAGTGTGGTATAGCATGACAGAAGACTACTCCATATACACTTCAGCAAAATGGAGTCGCAGAAAGAATGAACAAGACATTGTCGGAAAGGGCAAGAAGCATGCTCAGTGGTGCCGGGTTAGGACAAGAAATTTGGGCAGAGGCGGTGGAGACAACATGTTACCTAGTCAACAGATCACCTTCTTCAGCGTTGGAGGATAAAACTCCACAAGAGGTATGGACTGGTAAGAAACCCTCTCTTTCACTTCTGAGGGTATTTAGATGTGATGCATATGTACATGTTCCAAAGGAGAAATGAGCCAAGTTGGATAGTAAATCTGAAAAGTGCATCTTTATTGGGTATAAGGATGGTTTAAAGGGTTATAAGCTTTGGAACCTAGCAACAAGGAAGGTTGTGTACAGTCGAGATGTGGTGTTCAGATAGGTGAAAGATATTATTAAGCATCAAGTCCAACCAAAGGAACCTGAGAAGATAGAGTTTGAGCGAAAGGAGGAAGAATCAGACTCTACAACAGAGGAGGAATCAGAAGATGAAGAGCCACAAACTCCGGGTGTAAGAAGATCAGTTCGAGAAATAAGGTAGCCAGAAAGGTGTAGTCCATCTGCTTTCTGTTCAAATTTTGCTTTATCTATTACTGATGATGATCCCAGAACTATGAAGGAAGCAGTAGATTCAGAGGATGGAAAGCTCTGGAAAGAGGCCATGGTTGGTGAAATGGCATCTTTGCACAAAAATGAGGCTTGGGATCTGGTGGAGTTGTCGTCTGGAAGGAAACCCATTGGCAGCAAATGGGTGTTCAAGAAGAAGACAAATGCAGCAGGAAAGGTGGAGAAATAAAAAGCTCGGTTGGTAGCAAAAGGTTATTCCCAGGTGCCGGGAATTGATTTTGGTGATATTTTTTCTCCTGTTTCCAAGGTAACTTCTATTAGGTTACTTTTATCTGTTGCTGCTACTTTTGATTTTGAGGTAGAACAGATGGATGTGAAGACAACATTTCTTCATGGGGATCTGGAAGAGGAGATCTACATGAAGCAACCTGAAGTGGAGGGTAAGAAAGAACTGGTATGCAAGTTAAAGAAGTCTCTGTATGGGTTAAAATGGTCACCAAGAATGTGGTATCAGAAATTTGATACATTTATACGGGGACTTGGCTTCACCAGAAGCAAAGCAGATCACTGTGTGTATTTTAAATTAATTGGTGACCATGTTATTTATCTGGTCTTGTATGTGGATGATATGTTTCTGGTTGGAAATGACAAAGAAATTATCCAGGATTTGAAGACCCAATTGTCCTCCAAATTTGACATGAAAGATCTTGGTGCTGAAAACTATATTTTGGGCATGGAAATTAAAAGAGATTGGGCAAAGAGGAAGCTCTGGTTAAACTAGAGGAAGTATGTCGAGACAATACTGCAGAGGTTTAATATGCAGGATAGTAAACTGGTGAAGGTTCCTATTCCTGTAGGTGTAAAGTTATCTGCTGAACAGTGTCCCAAGACACAAGAAGAGGAAGAGGACATGTCCCGTGTTCCATATGAAAGTGCAGTCAGTAGCCTGATGTATGCAATGGTTTGTACAAGACCATACATTGCACATGCAGTGGGAGTATTGAGCAGGTTTATGTCAAAACCAAGGAAAGATCATTGGACAACAGTGAAGTGGGTTTTCAGGTATTTGCGTGGCACTAGTGATTATGGTTTATGTTACCAAGGAAGACCAGGATTGGACAGAGTGTTGGATATTCGTGGCTTTGTTGATGTAGACTGGGCTGGAGATCTGGATCAGAGAAGATCTACAAGTGGGTATGTGTTTAACCTATTTGGAGGTGCAGTCAGTTGGATGAGTAAGAAACAATCTGTAGTGGCACTATCAACTATAGAGGCAGAATACATGGCAGCCACTCATGCAAGCAAGGATGCAGTTTGGTTGCAGAGATTGTGTTCAAGAATGGGGTTAATATAGGGAGCTATAAGGATATGTGACAGCCAAAGTGCAATTTTCTTGGCAAAGAACCCTGCTTACCATTCAAAGACAAAGCACATTGATGTTCAGTATCACTTTGTGAGGGATATGATAGAAGACAAAAAGGTGTTGCTGGTAAAGTTGGACACTTTGAAGAATACTGCAGATGCATTGACAAAATATCTGAGCTCTGAGAAGTTCTCCTGGTGTAGGGAAATAATGGGTGTTTCAGGGCTGAAAAAATGACTAAGCTCTCCTATGGCCCCCTGTGGAAAGAAAACAACAAGTAGGAGAATGTTGGGTTGTGTTATATTCTTTCCACGACTACGGGAAAAAAAATTTTGGACCCTATATTAGGTTGGGAGAACCTACCTATGGTTTTCGGTCCATGGTATTGGATGCTTTGGCATGTATAAATATGTATTGTAACATTGAAAGGAATATAATGAAAAATCAACCTGGTAGTCCCGGTTTTGAGATCCAGTGGGAAAATCTCTATGTATATGTGTTTTATGTGTTATGCTCTCACATTGTTTATTTTTCTATGTTTTAGAATTCGTATGCAGGTAATTTCTGTACGGGGTTAAAACCCACATTATGCAAAGCCTTAGCTCTCACAGCTAGTCAGCTCTCAGTACAATCCTCACAGATGCTCACAGGTAATCTAGGATTCTCTCCAACCTTCCTCTCTGCCCTCCAAGCTCCTATTTCCTTGCGTTGTTCCTTATGGATGATTTCCTATTACCAAGTGGAAAACCAATCCTTCAAAACTGCACAATCCTCAAGGAAAAATCCTTGACTGCATGCATGAGTTTTCTCCATGAGAAAACACATGCAACCGATAGTGCACTGTCCTTGAACATTTGTCTCAACTGGATCTTTCACAGAATAGAAATGCATGAGTTTCTGATGAGGGAATCTCCAGTTAACTGGAGTAGCACTAGTTGAGTGCATTAATGCATCAACTGACTGTTAACTCACTATTAGTTCCTCAAACAGTTTGGAACTAATTTAACTGAACTTAACTCAGTAAACTGAGTTAACTAATTACAACTCAAATATAACTCAATCTTATCTCCTTAATTTAAGGGATAACTCTTGCATGACTTCAGAAAGACTTCTAACTTGAATTTCTCCAACTAATTAATTTAAAATAAATAAATTATTTATTTCCAAGTAGCTGTTAAGACTAAATTCGATTTTCATTCACAATTTAATTCAAGGACAAATTAAATTGGAATATTCTTGTTGCCATATTTCAAGATGCATAGCTCTGTTAGAGTGGTTGGGGTTGGCCAATCCCAAATAAATTGTATATAAAAAGGTGTGGTGCCTCCAAATTGGCTATTGGATGAAGATGTGTCGACCATGGGCATCTCCCGAAGGATCTAGGCAAACTTGTCCTTCATTGCGTTCCTTTGTCACTTGAGGGCCTCTTCGAGCAATATTTTGAAAGGATCTCCTGCTCCCTCGTAGTTATTTTCATCCGCCATGGGAGGTCGATGGGGTCAGCAAGGCTAGTATTGCAAAGGTTCAACCAATTCAAGCCCTAAGTCCTTATACCCCAACCTTGTTGGGAAGATGCACATAAAAAAAGAAAGAAAGAGCATACCGCTTTGATACCATTGATCCAAATTTATGAAGGAATGAAATGAAATAAAAATATGAACATAAACACAAAGATACAACGAGAATAGAACTTCAATTCATTAATAACAAGGTACTGAAAATTTGCTACAAGGAGAATGGAAATAAACTAGCTCAGGCAATGGTAGCTGATATATGAGAAGAGATGTGGCAGCTACATGCCTCTTAAGCATGTTACAATGAGGCTCAAGGGCCTTTTTATTATTGAACGATAAAGGGAAACCCTAAACAACCAGAACCCTAACCCTAGGGGATGGAACGCCAAGAGTCTGTGGGCCCTGTTGGGGTTAGTTGGACAACCAACTTCCCGAGGTCGTAACTTTTACATATGATCTTCATTTGGTGCAAACAACACCTTATTTTAAATATCTCTCAGAGTACTACAATATTTGTGGTAGGCCATTGCTTATAGCTATGGGCCTACTATAAAGCTGGAAAAAAAAACGTCATTTAGGGGGTTAAAACAAATTTGGAATTCCATGACCTGTAAAACTGCTAAAAATAGTAAATTGTGTTATAATCAAGGAAACTGATGAAACCAATTAGAGGTCCAGGTAGAATAGGAATATGACCACAAATGTCCACCTGGATCATTCCTCCCCCTTTAGGAAGGAATGTTCCACATTGCATGCAAAGCCTCCATGAGGTGAGGGAATTTTCGTTGAACCTGGACCCTATGAGCCACTTGCCCTAGTGAAGGAGTTGGCTTGCTTCGACAGCTCAATATAGCCAGATCCTCTATTGGTGAGTGTTATTGATCTATGTGTCCATGATCCTATCAATCATGGCCTGTTTGATACAACTTGGGTTGAGCTCTGTTGGTGTCAACTACTCAACAATCTCTGATGTGTCCAACAATGGGGGAACGTATGGCCGCAACCGGTCCACATTGAATATTGGGTGCATGCCAAGGATTGGAGGAATGCTGAGCTTGAAAGTGTTGTCTCCTATAGTATTAGTGATAGTGTAAGACCCATATCAGAGTGGGTGAAGCTTGTGGTGGGCCCCAACGAGGCACTCCTTTTGCAAATGTTGATCATGACATTGTGTGGCACCCGATGTTGATCATGACATTGTTTGTACTTAGCACTGGATCTATCCGATATGTCATGGACCTGCTGGCACATGTACTGAATGCATTCAAAGCTAGTAGCTCTGCCAACTTCGAATGGACATGAGACGAATCTTCCTGAGTAGCTACAAGTGGTATGACAACATCAATTGGACATAGTGGTTGGAATCCTAACCCCACTTGAAAGGAGTTGTGGCCAGTTGAGTTGGGGAGAGCTTTGTTGTAGTTGTGTTGGATATAGAAGAGGCTTTCATCCCATGTGCATAGATGCTTAGAGTTGTATATGGGCAAGATGTGCATGACCATCCTGTTGATGACCTCTGTTTGGCCATCAGTTTGGGGGTGGAAGGTCATGGACTTAGTGAGCTTTGTATCCAACAATGACTAGAGGCTTGACCAGAATATACTTCGGAAAATGTTCTCCCGATCTAAGATAATGGACTATGGGATCCCAAAGTGTACCCATACTCGTTCAAATAAAGTTTGGTAGTGGCTTCTGTTGTGATACTCATCTTGCAGGGCGCCATAATGGCCATCTTAGAGAATTTGTCGATCACCACGCCGAACACAATCATTGCCATGCTTGGTAGAAGGAAGGCCTGACATGTAATCCATGGAGATGGATTCCCAGGGATGGCTAGAAGTAGGCAGAGGAGTATACATGCCCTTATTATTAATTGTAGGTTTGGAAATGGCACATATAGTGCAAGATTTGATATACTTCCCAACATATTGGCGAAGGTTGGACCAATAAAATACTTCTGCAGCACTGTCACTATTTTTCCTACCCCAAAATGTCTAGTGACCCAACTGTAGTGCACCTCCCAAGTGCGCCTTCCAAATCATATTGCCACGCTCGCTTGAAGGAACACAGAGGTTTCCCAGGTGGCATAACAGTGTGTCCTTGAGGTGAAATTCTAGAACTTGCTTGCCTTCTAGGAGCATTTAGTATGTGGTGTCGAATTCTAGATCTCTCTTGTAAAGATGTGGCCATCTCAAAGTCTCGTGTCCACAAGAGTCGAGCACAATGGTCAATGCCATAACTGGTGGTCAATTGAGGTAGTCGGCAACATTATTGGTGCTTCCCTTCTTGTACTTGATGTTCAAATGGAACTATTGCAAATATGTCAACCATTTTTTATGGCGATCGTTCTATAACTTTCCTTATGTCTGTATGAACTTCAGGGGTCACTGGTCTGTGTGTATGATTGTTTTCTTCCCCAAAATGTAACGCTTCCATTGTCGACAGACTTTCACAATGTAATATATCTCTTTGTCATAGGTGGGTTACTTTTAGATGGTATCTGAAAGTGTCCCACTGTGATATGGCACTAGATTTCCCTACTGGGTAACAACTACACCAATAGCATAGTCGGAGGCATTTGTCTCAATTTCAAACAATTGTTGCAGGTATGGTAATGTGAGCATTGGTGTAGAGAAAAGGCGATGCGTCCACTTGGCAAATGCCTTTTATTGGAATTCAAACCAAAGAAAAATTGCTTTCGCTTCGCCTTTGGTGACTTGACTCAAATGCCAAGTGATATGAGAGAATCCCAACACCAACCTATGCTAGAAATTGGCAAGACCCAGAAATCTACGAAGCTCTTTTAGAGTGGATGGGGATGGCCAATGTCGAATAAATTTTATCTTAAAGGGAGTGGCACCTTTAAAGTGGTTTTGGGATGAAGATGCATAGCCCATGGGCATCCATCGAAGGATTCGGGCAAAGTTGTCCACCATTGTGTTCCTTTGTTGCTCGAGGGATTCTTTGAGCAATAATTTGAAAGGATCTACTACTCCATCATCTTTATTTTCTTCCACCATGGGAGGTCGTTGGGGTCGGAAAGGTTGGTCTTGCAAAGGTTTAACCAATTCGAGCCCTAACTCCTTATACCTCGACCTCGTTTTTTTTTTTTTTAACTGAAACGGTTGTTTATTTTATTGTTATGTTAGAAACAGAAAGGGACTTTGCCGAGGCAGCCCTGCTTACATGGTTGAAAACCTACTTTTGCTTGCTTTGGAAAGGAGCAGTTCACAAATGATGATAAAGAATTTCCTCGTTTACATTTAAGATTCCTTTGTTGAGAGTGCTGCCCAAGTTCGCCATACGATCTGCTTCCTTGTTGGAATTTCTGAGTATATGATAAAATTTGCATGAGTCAAAACTCTGTAGAACCGTCTTCAATCTATCCAATATTTTGTTGAGCCCTACATTGTTGAAGTATTCCTCTCTGATTAGTTTTTTGATTAAAATTTCTGAGTCTCCGAAGACTTGAATATCTTCAGCGCTTTTCTCTCTTGCAATGTGGCAGGCCTTTAGCAGCCCCAGAATCTCCGCTTGGTTGTTTGTTTTCTCTCCGAGACCCCATGCAAAAGAAAGAGAGGAGAGCCCTTCCGCAAAGTAGATGACCCCGCCAGCACCTGCTGCTCCAGGATTCCCTTTGGACGCTCCATCAAAGAAAATGGTAGTTACATTTTGCGCCCTCCACCAGCTTTGAAAGATGTCATCAGTCTCTCTTTTTCTCCATTCCAGGTTTGCTTTCAGGGGTGAGGTTCTATACTTTCGGGACAGCGGATCTATAGCAAGCCACCTTTTTTCTTCTGGCCTGAGCAGGGGGTCTTCTTTGATATATTGTTGCTGAGCCGCTTCCAACAGAAGGGCCTTAGCTTTTGCTGCAACCTGATGCGGGGAATACTGCGTTTCTTTGAAAATCTGCTGATTTCTGGTTAACCACAGTTGCCAGCAAACAAATTTTGGCAACGCTATCCAAATCCTGCGCCAAAAGGACTTGGGGAGGATGCCTTTGGGGTAGCTAGCACACCAAGTCGCAAACAGCTCAGAGACAGAGATTTGCTGAGGGAGAGAGATCTGGAATTCATCGAGAAGAAGTCCCCACACCTTCTTGGCAAAGGCGCAGTCAAGAAACAAGTGCTGGGCAGTTTCTAACTGACATCTACAAAGAGCGCATCTATGAGGCCCTTCAAACTTTCTTTTTGTCAGATTGTCCCCTGTCAATAACTTGTTGTGTACCAAGGTCCAAAAGAAAAAATTTATTTTTGGTAGCGCTAATGGCTCCCAAACCTGCTTCCAAAAGGCTGGAGTATGGTGGCTGATCCTATTTCCCTGAAGAGACTTATATCCCTCTGCTGAGGTATATATTCCGGACTTTCCCCATCCCCATCGATCCTTTTTGAATCTGCTGCCTGGGGTGGCATCTTCTAACAGGTTCTCAAGCTGGATCTGTTGGTCCTTTAGGCGCTCAGGGACTCCGTGGAAGTCCCATTTTAACCATTCTCCACGTTCGTCCCAGCTTGCCAGATCATATACTCTGTTGACTCCTGCTCTTTCCAGCCAATTTCTGAGCTCTGCGATATCCTCTCTTTCCGCCAGCGGGTCTTTCCCCATAATTCGATCCTTCCATAATTGTGTGGACTTACCATTTCCGGGTATTCTGTACATGTGTTTTTTGAAGAATTCGCTACTCTTGCAACATAGCCTCCATACCTGCGAGCTGGCCGCTGTAGACTGTAGTTGCATTTTCCTTATCGCTTCTTTGTCTGAGTATTTTGACTGTAAAATTATGCTGATTGGATGTGAGGGTTCGCTTATTATTTTCCACAACAGTTTGCCACCCAACGATTTGTTGATAAAGGAGGGGTCCCTAATTTGAAGACCACCCTCATCTATTGGCCTCTTGACCGTATCCCATTTAACTAAGTGCAACTTTTTTTCGTTTCCTTTCCCGCCTTGCCATAGGAAGTTCCTGATCAGGGTTGCTATCTGGTCCGTGACATATTTGGGGGCGAGGAGAAATGTTGATTGATTAATGGGAAGAGCTGACAGCTGCGTTTTTATAAGAATGGATTTGCCTCCTTTTGTTAACCAATAACCACCCCAATTTGTGATTTTGGATTTAATTTTGCTGATTATATGAGTCCAAAAAAATCTCTTGTTCACCTCAGAGGAGATGGGAAGACCAAGATATCTGAAGCTGTCCCACTTGGCCTGGCCTTTGAACCCGAGTATCCTCGAAATGTTGGTGATCTCTTGCTGTTCCGCGTTCCAACTGTAGATTTCACTTTTGCTCTCATTGATAAGAGCTCCAGTCACCCTGCAGTAACTTTTCAGTGCATTGTCAAATGCTTTCGCTATTCTGGTGGAAACACCTCCGAGGAGCAGAGAATCATCCGCAAAGAGAGCATGATTTAAGGGAGTTGATACATCAGAAGGTTTAAGACCCGGGAGGGAGCCGACGGTTTTTTCAACTGCTAACTTCCTACTAAGAGAGTCTGCCATGAGAATATACAGGAAGGGAGAGAGAGGGCATCCCTGCCTAATGCCCCTTTGAGCTTGGAAGAAGTTGGTGGGACGTCCATTGACGAGAGGGGCAATCCACGAGGATTCTATGCATGCTTTGATAAGCTGGACAAAGTGGTGAGAGAAACCAAAAGAAAGCAGGACTTCGCATAGAAACAAACGATTTACTCTATCGAATGCATTTGCCATATCGAGTTTGATCAACATACCTTTCTCGCCCCGTTGTTTGCTTGAATGGATGGTCTCCTGAACCTGAATGACATTGTCCATAATATATCTGCCTTCCACAAATCCGCCTTGGTTGCTGGAAATCAACTTTTTGAGCAAAGGCTTAAGTCGATTTGCTAGGAGCTTGGCTATGATTTTGTAAGAAGCATTACACAACGATATTGGCCTGAATCTTGCAAAGGTCTCTGGATTGGTTTCCTTTGGAATTAAAGCTAGGAAGGTGGATTTGATACCTCCTCCTATTTTAGCTTTTATCATAAAGCCTTTGATCATTTTGAGGAGGTCAGATTTGATAACTTCCCAACATGATTGATAAAAATGGATAGAGAATCCATCGGGCCCAGGGGCCTTATCGGCTTCCATTGACCAGATCACTTGGATAACCTCCTCGGTTGTGATAGGTCTGCATAGGACTGTATTTTCTTCTTCATTGACAAGCTGGGGAATATTAGAAATAAAGTCATTGGTTTCCTCTTCATCATCTTGAATTCCAATATTGTATAAATTCCTAAAATGTGCTTCAGCAGTGGCTTTCACCTTATCAAACCCTTTGCAGACCTGTCCCTCCATGGTTTTAATTTCCGCTATATGGTTCCGGGATAGTCTAGCTCTGTATTGTTTGTGGAAATAAGAAGTATTCTGGTCCCCTACCTTTAACCATAAACTTCTAGACTTTAATCTCCAGTACTCTTCTTCAGTTCGGAAGGCTTGATAGATAGAGCGTTGTGTTTTGACTTCCTCATCCAGAAGCTCAACTGTAATATCTTTATTCTCCATTTCCATTTTCATTGAGTGCAACCTCTGAACTGCCTCTTTTCTTTGGTTGGTTGGATTGGGTGCAGGATTTTTAATCCACTCCTTCAACGCATGTTTTGTTGCCTTCAGCTTCTGTTCCCAGATGTAGCTGGGGGAACCTATGATGGGATTGTCCCATGCCTCTTTCACTGTCTCGATAAAACCCGGTTTCTCTATCCACAGAGGGCTGAATCGGAAGGGAATGGGGCCCAAATCTTCTTCGTCCTCTAATAGCAGTTGTATTGGCTTATGGTCCGAAGACAATTTGGGCAAAAATTTTTTGCTGACGATCTTTTTGTTCAACAAGAGGCCGCTTTGGATCATAAATCTGTCCAGCCGGGCAGAGATTTGTTCCGACCCGACCCAGTTATTCGACCATGTATAGAGTCCATGTACTGGAGGGAAGTCTAAGAGATCCCAGTTCTGTACGATCTCCTCCACCGTGGCCAGCATGGGGTCTCTGGAACTGGAGCCTCCCCTCTTCTCCTTTGGCTTCAGAACTATATTTAAGTCTCCCGCAATGATAATATTGTTTGGAGACTGCTGTTCTAGGTAAGTTGATAAAGAATACCAGCATTCTCTTTTTTCTGCATAATTTACTGGAACATACAAATTAAAGAGAGAGACATTCAACTTACTAACTTTGTGCGTCAATTCTGTGTATATCCAGTGCTGAGTTTCATGGTATTTATTGAGCTGGAATGTGCTATCTGACCATAGAGTAGCCAATCCTCCGGAGGTTCCCCTTGCGCTAACTGCCTTGCCTGTATTTTTGTTCCATTTTAGCCTACTGGTATCAAGAAGGGAATGCCCTTCAATTTTGGTCTCTTGGAGCATGAGGATGTCTGTGGGTTCAACTTTAAGAAGATCCTTAACTGCTTCTAGTTTTGCAGGGCTCCCCAATCCTCTACAATTCCAAGAGACAAATTTCATTATTTACCTGGTGGGGGGGTAGGACCTCCCTTGGAAGGTCTCGGCCTGGTATTCCGCCCAATGGACATTTCTATGGTTGCTTGGCTCCCTTGGGTTTTAAGTCTCTCGGCCTCTTCTTCTCTCTTTTCTTTCCGGGATTTCCTGCCAGCTCTTTTGGTAGGACGCTCGTAGGCTTCATCTTCTGATGTTTCTGAACTTTCTATTGCTTTTTTCCTTGTTATTTCTGCATATGAAGGGTTGGGCGAGCTGCCCTGTGTGGCTTCGACCTGCTTTTCTTTCTCACTTTCTTTACTTGGAGGGGTGCTTTCTACATGCACCAGGTTTTCATGCTCCAGATCTGTTGGGTTGATCTGTGCGCTTGATGTCCCTTGTACATTTGCTTCCTCTTCTTGGATGGATTTGGAGCTGCTTGGCATCCCTGTTTCCTCTTCCTGGATGGGTTTTGAGCTGCTTGTCATCCCTGTTGTCCTTCCTTTGCTAGGGCCTTTTTTTGGATTTGTTGTTTTCTGGACTAGAGTCCATTGTTCATCTTTCTGTTTGTCTGTTTGCTCTTCTGCCTTCTTCTTACAGTGCTTCGCGAAATGTCCGTGTTCGTGGCAGTGTCTACATTTGAACGGAAGCTGTTCATAGTCCAGTTCTTGGATATGCTCCCAGCCTGCAACTGTAAGTTTGATTGCTTCCAGTAACCCCTCCTCCAGATCGACTTCAACACATATTCGAGCGCATGAATACTGATCTTTTCTTGCAGCTCTGTCAATGTATTTACCCAATGCATTGCCGATGTTTTCAAGGGATTTTTGGTTCCAGCAGTGGAGAGGCAAGTGGGGAAGTCTCACCCATACCGGAACTGCTGAGGGGACATCCTGGGTGGGGTCGAAGTCTGGGGACCATTTATTCAGATACAGGCCTTGCGGTCCCATAAAATATGGCCCATTTCTGAATATTAAGCTTCTGTCTTCCGGATTATCGAACACAAAGACGAAGTATCCTTTCCCGACGAAGTAGCTTTTCACACCCTCCTTGATCAGGGGGTTCCAATTTCTCTGAGTCCAATCTTCTACTGACTTTGGTGAAGGCCAGAGGCCTGTGAACTGGCCAATAAGACCTCTCTCTGTTAGGTTCAGTGCTGCTTTACATGTCTCTTCTTCTGAAAGGGTGACTGTGGGGATCTTATCCATCCTCTTGATGAACTTTTGTTGAGCCATCGATGGGGCTCTCTTCGTGCAGGCTTCGATCATTGCTTTGAATGCCAGGACCTCCGCAGGGGGGGAAGCCGAGCCCCCATTGGAGTCCATGTTCTCCGAAAAAGAGTTCCTCAGACCTGAACGCAGTGGCACAGTAGCCACTGGGGCGCAGTAAGAGTCTCTGCAATCAGCAGGAGGGAGCAAGCCCTCTGCGGCAGCCAGGGGCCAGACGGCCAACAGCCTTTTGCGCAGCGACGACTAGGTTAGGACCGCAGCGAGGTTCTGAGAACTTTTAATGAAGACTTTTTTATACCTCGACCTCGTTGGGGACATGCACAAAAATAAAATAAAGAGAAGACCACTCTGATACCATTGATCCATATTTATGAAGGAAAAAATGAAATAGAGATATGAACATAAACACATAGATTCACCGAAAACGTAACTTCAACTCATTAATAATAAAGTATTGAAAAATTGTTACAAGTAGAATGGAAATAAACTAGCTCAGGTGATGGTAGCTTATCTCTAAGAAGAGACGTGGTGACTACATGCCTCTGAATTGTGTTATAATGATGCTTAAGGGCCTTTTTATTATTGAACAACAAAGGGAAACCCTAAAAACCAGAACCCAAACTCTAGGAGATGGAACAACAAGAGTTTGTGGGCCTCGTTCGGGTTAGTTGGACAATCAACTTCTCGAGGTCGTTACTTGGTCATATAATCTTCGTTTGGAGCGTACGATACCTTGTTATAAAAATATCTCCAAGTACTACAATATTTGTAATATGCCCTTACTTATAGTTACAAACCTACTGTGGACCTCAAAAAACTTCGTTTAGGGGGTAAAAAAAACTCTGGAAGTTCAGGACCCGAAAAAACTACTAAAAATTGTAAATTGTTCTATAATCAAGGAAATTGATGAAACCATCTGGAGGTCCATGTGGAATATATGGGTGGCCACTAATATCCACTTGGATCAATCCTCCCCCCTTACGAAGCAATGGTCTCCATTGCGTGCAGAGCCTCCATGAGGTGAGGAAATTTTTGTTGAACTTGATCCCTTGTGAGCAACTTGCCTTGGTGAAGGAGTTGGCCTGCCTTGATAATTTTATATAGTTGGATCCGCTGTTGTCAAGTGTTCTTGATATGTGTTTCCATGATCCTATTAGTCATGGCCTGTCTGATATAACTTTGGGTTGAGCTCTGTTGGTGTCAAATACTCAACAATGTTTGATGTTTCCAACAATGGGGGAAAGTATGGCCACAGCTGGTCCACATTGAATTCTGGGTGCAAGCCAAGGAACGATGGAATGCTGAGCTCAAAATAATTATCTCCTATAGCCTTAGTGATCATGTAAGGCCCATATTGGAGTGATTGAAGCTTGCGGTGGGATCTAGCGGGGTGTTCATTCTGCAAATGTAACCAAACTTTGTCGCCCACCAAGAACTTGTGTGGCACCCGATGTTGATCCTGACGTTGTTTGTGCTTAGCATTGGCTCCATCCAATATTTCATGGACCTGCTAGCAGATGTGTTTGTTAGGTCCCTATAATACTAGTGTCCCCCATTACTATTGTCATTGTAGCCCTTATTATTATTATTGTGCCCCTATTGTCCCCATATTGTTATTAGCGTGCCCCATAGAAGCCCACTATTGTTATTCTTGTGCCCTTATATTATTATTGTTGTGTCGGCTTTGATTATATTGTGACCCCTTAGACTCCTATATATAGAAAGGAGGTTTTTTCATTTGTATCATCCAATAATTATTTATTTGTGTAATGTAGAGGAGGTTTCCCCCTCGAAGAGGCTGCTTTTGAAGTCCTTTATCTATCTTTTCTTCCATTTTATGAGCTGGTGGCATAACATTTCGTATCAGAGCTTTGGATTCTAGGGTTTCGCTGCTCCAAATAGGTCATCGTAGAATTTTCGCTATAACGTTTTTTTTCTACGATGTTTCAGAAGCTAAAATTAAAGCCCATTTGAGCCAATATCTCGATGAACCTCAGGTCCAAATTTCAGATTTTTTCTCGCCATATTTTCAGAGATATGATCCAAGGAAGTTAGGGTTTTTGTAGGCTCTCGGATTACATCCCAAACAGGCGAACTTGGGAAAATCGTCATAACTTTCTCTCTGAGCAATGGATTGAAATTTCATAAGACGTAACAAAAAGAGGACCGAATATAGTTTTTTGTGTATCATTTTCAAGTTCGAAGGTTGAAACAGTGACACGTGGGACTGTTTCAAGTTCTCTCTACTCAAAAAGTATATAATCAGGCCATCTTGGGAGATTGTGCATAAATCTTTCTTGGAGAATCCAATTTTGATAGGACTGGTGGCATTGGAAGGAGGATGCAGAGAGCTACCATAGGTTGTAATTTCAGACCTTGGAGATCCAAAATTTCAGAGATACAACAAATTCAATCTCAATCTCCTACAAAGAAAAGAAAAAAGTGTAGTTATTTTTTTTAAATTGCATAAGTTTAGTTTGAAAAATTAGTTTGAAGTGATTCAAAGGGCATAGTGAGGCATAATTATCATTAATTTATGACCTAAAGAAAGAAAATGGAAACACCTAGTAAGCAACCTGAAATCTCTACCATGACTCATGAAGAAGAGGAAGAAATGCAACATGATATATCAAAATTACGAGACCAAGTGCAACAATTTTCACTCTCACAAAAAGTAACAGAAGCTAAGATGGATGGATTAAAGAAAGGCATGGAAGGTAAGATGAATGGAGTGGAATCTGAGATAGATGGCATGGAATCTAATATGAATGGCGTGGAAGCTAAGATGGATGATATAGAAGAAAATATTAAAGGAAACATGGAAGACTTGAAGATAGATTTGACAAAGTTGCTACAAGAAATGCTTACTAATGGTGAAAGGGTAGTAAAGGAAACTCACGATGAGAAAAAAAGAAAATTTAATCATTATTTCATAGACTCTAATGTTGGATTGAAGACCCACCATATTCCAAAGTTTGATATGAGGAAGTTTGATGGCAAGGATCTCGTAACATGGATACTACAAATGGAGCAATAATTTGATCTCCATATGTGAAGAACACACAAAAAGAATGCATTGCAACTTTATATTTGGAATCAAATCAGTTTGTATGGTATCGATGTCTTTTCTCTCGTAAACAAATTGTCACTTGGGCAATTTTTACGGAAGAAATGATAGCACATTATGAGGATACAAAAAGCAACACCTTTTTTAGCCAATTGATAAATATCAAACAAAAGGGTTCAATGATGGAGCACATTGAGGACTTCCAAAAATTGAACATAAGGGTAAAAAATATTCAAGAGGAGCATAGGATTGATGTGTTCATAGGGACTTTAAAGGACAACATCCAACATGAAGTTCTCCTTTGCGAACTTGATTCATTGGAGAAGGCATTCAGGTTGGCAAGAAAAATTGAAAGCAAAATTATGGAAGCAAGGAAGCCTACCACTCACAACTATAAAGATGGAAGTGTTGTTTCCCATAGCCTTTCACAAAATACAAGGTTGACACCACAAAAATTGGAAGAAAAAAGATCAAAAGGGCTTTGTTACAGTTGTGATAACAAATACACTAAAGGTCATAAGTGTGCTGAGAAGAAATTATTTTACATAGATTGTGAAGAGGAGGAATAAAAGGAATAAGAAACGTCAAAAGAAGATGATATACACCAGGAACAAACCCTAGATAAAGAAGAAATAAATCCGACGATATCTTGTAATGAATTAGTCAGAATTACCATTCCTCAAACTCTCAAGATAGAAGGGCATATCAAGAAAAAAAAGGTAATAATGTTGATTGATTCGGGTAGTACCCATAATTTTATTCATTGTAAGATAGCCAAGGAATTGAATTGCTTCCTATATCCAACACCAGTGTCAAGTGATGGTTGAAAATGGAGGAACCATAAATTGCTCTGGAAAGTGCCATAATATCAAGCTATCCATGAGAGAATATGTATTGAATAGCCCAATGCTTTCCATTCCAATGGGTGGTGTTGATGTTTTATTAGGAGTCCAATGGATACAATATTTGGGTACAATAACTTTTAATTTTCAAGAACTTTTCCTGAATTTTTTTTTCGAAAGGAAAGGAAGTTGAATTAAGGGGTATCGCAGGGAAACCTTGAAAGATAATCAACTCTAATAGCATGATAAAGATTCTAAAGAAAGAATAATGAAGCATAATTTCACAATTATGTTCGCTAGAGGTTCCCACATCGAAATCATCTATTTCTCCAGATCTCCAAAAAGTCGTGGACAATCATTCCAAGGTATTTGAGACTCCCAAAGGCTTCCCACCTATTCATGATCATGATCGTCCTATTCATTTGATTCCAAGTAGTGTTCCTCCAAACATAAGGCCTTAAAAATATACCTATTCCTAAAAGAGTGAAATTGAACGTATGGTTGCAGAAATGCTAGAGGCTGGTATAATTCAACCTAGTCAAAGTTCTTTCTCTACTCTAGTAGTATTGGTGCACAAGAAGGATGGATCATGGCACATGTGTCTAGATTATAGGGAGCTCAACAAGCTCATTATTAAAGATAAATTTCCCATTCCTGTCATTGATGAATTATTGGATGAATTGCATGGATCAATTTACTTCACCAAGTTGGATCTTCGTTCAGGATATCATCAAATGAGAATGAAGACTAAAGACATTATGAAAACATCATTTAAAACTCATGAGGGTCATTATGAATTTTTGGTCATGCCTTTTGGCCTTACCAATGCACCTTCTACATTTCAAGGTTTGATGAATTCCATTTTCAAACCCTTCCTTAGAAAATTTGTGTTAGTATTTTTTGATGATATTCTAATCTACAACAAGTCTTGGAAGGATCATGTTCAACATGTTGACAGGGTGCTCAAACTATTGGAGGAGAAACAATTATATGCAAAAATATCCAAATGTTTCTTTGGAGTACAAGAAGTGGAATATCTGGGTCATATTGTATCTCATGAAGGTGTTAAGGTAGACCCTAGCAAAATTAAAGCCATTAAGGAATGGAAAACCCCCACATCCATAAAGCATCTGTGAGGATTTCTTGGGTTGACAGGGTATTATCATAGGTTTGTTAAGAATTATGGGAGAATAACAACACCTCTAATAGCATTATTGAAGAAAGATGCATATTCATGCACTCCAGAAGCAACGAAGGCCTTTGAACATCTTAAAGAGGCAATGTGCCAAGCACCAGTCTTAGCTATGTCGGACTTCACAAAAACCTTTATTGTGGAATGTGATGCCTCAGGAAATGGAATTGGTACTGTTTTAATGCATGAAGAAAGACCCATTGCTTTGGAAAGTCGTCCAATCAAAGGAAAGTATTTACACAAAGATATTTATGAGAAGGAAATGTTGGCAATACTACATGCACTTAAGAAATGGCAACTCTACCTAATGGGAAGACACTTCAAGGTAAAAACGGATCATGATAATCTTAAATACTTTTTAGAACAAAGATTATCTTCAGAAGAGCAGCAAAAATGGGTCACAAAGATGTTGGGTTATGACTTTGAAATCATCTACAAAAAAGGGAAGCAAAATGTTGTTGTAGATGCACTCTCAAGAAAGGATGAGGATGTGGAAGCATTGCTTTGCGTCATTTCTATTATCCAGCCAGATTAGATAAACAAAACAAGGGACGAATGAAAGAATGAAGTAGAAGTGTGGGAACTGATTCAAAAGTTACAACAAGATCCCAATACATATGATACATTTAGCTGGAAAAATGATTCGTTATGGAACAAAGATCGCTTATACCTCTTTAAGAATTCCCAACTCAAACAAAATATTCTTATGGAATTGCACAGCTCTCCCTTAGGACGACACTCATGATTTTTAAAAACTTACCAGAGGGTTAAGAAGGAATTTTTTTGGGATGGCCTTAAATCTGATATTCAAAAGTTTGTGGCAGAATGTTTGGTTTGCCAACAAAATAAATTTGAAACAATTAAGACCGCAGGTCTATTACAACCTTTATCGATTCCAAGTCAACGTTGGGAGGAGGTTCCAATGGATTTTATCACAGGTTTACCCAAGTCTGAAGGAAATAGTGTCATCATGGTGGTAGTTGATAGACTTACCAAGTATGCACACTTTTGTGCATTATCTCATCCATTTAAAGCTAATACAATTACTACTGCATTTATGTAAACAATTCAAAAGCTACATGGAAACCCAAATATTATTGTAAGCGATATAGATCCCATTTTCACTGGAAATTTTTGGACAGAATTATTTTCTTGTCTAGGTACTTAGTTACCTCATAGCTCATCTTATCATCCTCAATCTGATGGGAAAACTGAGATAGTAAAAAAATGTTTGGAAGGATATCTTTGTTGCTTTGTATCTGATAAACATACACAATGGGTCAAATGGTTGCCTCTGGCTGAATGGTGGTATAACACTTCCTTCCATAATGTAGCAAAAATGACCCCATTTGTGGCACTTTATGGATATCATCCACCATCCATAACATCATATTTAAGAGGAAATTCTAAGGTTCAAGCAGTGGAAGATCACATCGACATCAACAACAAGTTCTCCAACTCTTAAAGGATAACCTCACTTTGGCACATAATAGAATGAAACAATAGGCATATCAACATCGTAGCGAAAGAAGTTTTGATGTAGGTGGCTGGGTATTTCTATGGCTACAACCATATAAACAAATGTCCCTCAAGCAAGCTAAGAAGGATAATAAATTATCACCAAAGTATTATGGTCCATACAAGGTGTTGGAAAAGATTGGTACTATGGCATACAAATTGAAGCTTCCTGCAGCTTCTGAGTGCACCTATTTTTCCATGTTTCATGCTTAAAGAAGGTTATAGGTGACAAACTCCCAGTTCAAACAATGTTTCCAGAACTTGACGAGGAAGGAAAAATCATATTGGAACCTGATGCAGTCACAAAAACAAGAACTCGATAGTTACGAAATCGATCAATTTCAGAGTATCTCATTAAGTGGAAGAACTTACCCGCTGAAGATTCCACATGGGAGGATGATAATTTTATACAGAAGCATCTAGAACTACTCAAATGCTGAGGACAACACTTTTTTTGAAGGATAGGGGCATGTTAGGTCCTTATAATACTAGTGATCCCCCCATTTCTATTGTCATTGTAGCCCTTATTATTATTGTTGTTCCACTATTGTCCCCATATTGTTATTAGTGTGCCCCGTAGAAGCCCACTATTGTTATTGTTGTGCCCTTATATTATTATTGTTATGTCGGCTTTGGTTATATTGTGACCCCTTAGAATCATATATATAGAAAGGAGGTTTTGTCATTTGTATCATCCAAGAATTGTTCATTTGTGTAATGTAAAGGAGGTTTCCCCCTCGAAGAGGCTGCTTTTGAAGTCGTTTATCTATCTTTTCTTCCATTTTATGAGTTGGTGGCATAACAATGTTGAATGCGTTCAATGAAGTTGGTAGCTTTGTCAACTTTAGACTGGACATGAGCCAAATGTGCATGAGTAGCTGCAAGTGGTATGGAATCATCAATAGGATGAGACATAGTGGTTGGTGTTGAAATGTGGCAACAAGAATATTCCAATTTAATTTGTCCTTGAATTAAATTGTGAATTAAAATCGAATTTAGCCTTAACAACTACTTGGAAATAATTAATTAATTCATGTTGAATTAATCAGTTGGAGAAATTCAAGTTAGAAGTCTTTCTAAAGTCATGCAACAGTTATCGCTTAAATTAAGGAGATAAGAGTGAGTTATATTTGAGTTGTAATTAGTTAATTCAGTTTACTGAGTTAAGTCCAGTTAAATTAGTTCCAAGCTGTTTGAGGAACTAATAGAGAGTTAACAGTCAGTTGATACATGCATGCACTCAACTAGTGTACTCCAGTTAACTAAAGATTCCCTCATCAGAAACTCATGCATGTCTATTCTAAGAAAGACCCAGTTTGTCTTAGTTGCATGTCTTTTATTATAAAGAAAACTCATGCATGCAGTCAAGGAATCATTCCTTGAGGATTGCGCAGTTCTGACAGTGTGTGAGATCAGAGTGTTCCACTTGGTTGAAGGTGAATCATCCCAGAGGAACAACGCAAGGAAATAGGAGCTTGGAGGGCAGAGAGGAAGGCTTGTGAGAAGCCAAGATTGCATGTGAGCATCTGTGAGGATTGTACTGAGAGCTGGCTAGTTGTGAGAGCTAAGGCTTTGTATAATTCCTATGTATTTCCACCTTGTATGATAATACAGATAGTGGGGTTTTTAGCTGAGGCTTTCCCAAAAGTATTTTCATGTGTATTGTGCGATTGATTCTTCTTCTTCTGGTTATATTGTTCAGCTCGATATTTAAGCTTCCGCAAATTGATAATAGAAGTAGGTTATAGTATTCTTATTTTATTTATATTGCATTATCAGGTTAACCTACCATCAGATTTTCTACATGGTATCAGAGCTAGATTTGTAGAAAATTCTACATGGTATCGGAGTTGTGAACAGTATACTAAGAAGAGAATTCGAAGTTTGAAGTTCAGGGTTGCAGGTGCAAATCGAATTCATATCATACTTCAAGGTTGGCCAATGGCGTTTTATGGCTTGAGACTCGAGTATGCCTTGGAAGGTAGCTCGAATTACATAGCATGGAAAGATAGAATGGAGGATGTATTAGAAGACAATGGCTTGAAGGAATTCATTGATCAAGAAATCCCAAAGCCAACTTCAACTAATGCACAAGAGTTGGTTGAGTGGAAGAAGTGTGTGGCGAAGGCGAGATGGATCATCCTTGAGGGAGTTCGAGACCATATTGTCTTGAGTCTCCATGGGAAGGATACTCCATTTTCAATGTGGAAGACATTGAAGGACCTCTGCGAGAACAATAGTGACCAGAGGAAATTGGCGCTCAAGGATAAGCTTCAAAGAATCAAGATGGAGAAGGGCAATACTATTTCCACATATCTGAACAATCTCACCACCTGCAGAGATGAGCTTAGCAGTGTGGGAATAACTACTGCCGATGATGATATGGTGAGCCTCGCTCTTCTTGGCCTTCCAAAGAGTTGGAATAGATACCAGGACCCTGTGAATGGGAGGGAGAAATTGCCGGATTGGGAACGACTGTGGTTGGATCTCATGCAGGAGGAGATCAAGAGGAGCACACGAGATGGTTCTTCATCCAAGGATGATGATGAAAAAAATCTGGCCTTAGTAAGTAAGGCAAGGAAAGGGAAGGGAAAGGCTTGCCATTTCAAATCGAATTCTTCTCATGGAGGGAAGAAGGGTAATGTCTAAAGTGATATGCTTTAATTGTAAAAATATGGGAAATTATGCGACTAATTTCCCATCAAATAAGTCCAAGAAGGGATCCTCGGAAGGATCAGAAAGTGAGCAATTAACCTCTCAATTTGAAATGGAATTTACCCTCATCGCATGCATGGTGTCATCGATGATGGGTTGTGTTTGGTGTCCTGACAGTGGATCCTCATTCCACATGACCAGTGATACAAGTTTATTTAATGCCTTGGAGGAGAAAGACCTCAAGATGCGCATAGAGCTTGGTGACGACATAAGGTATAGTGTTTCAGGAGTGGGCACGGTTGCTTTTCAGAGGGAGCATGGATCTCCTATCACCTTGACATATGTGAAGTATGTGCTTGGACTGAAGAAGAACTTGGTATCGATCGTGATGTTGGAGGACAAAGGCTATGATGTTGTCTTCAGTAAAGGAAATGCGTTCCTAAGACACATAGCCACGGGTCAGACCAAGAGGATAGAGATTCGGGTGAAGAATCTCTATAAACTAAAGGTATATGATTGTGTAACATTAAGTGCAAAAGTAGAATTGGTGCAAACCTAAGACATTGACGAGTTGTGGCACATGCGATTGGGCCATTTTCATCATGGACCTTTGAAGATAATGCAATAGATATCTACCGGACTTCCCAATGGTAAACTTGAGCAAGTTGACACATGCAAAGGTTGTACCTTGGGAAAGTACACCAAGTCTTCCTTTCATGAGCGAGACAGTGGAGCAGAGGCTATCCTAGAGCGAGTTCATACTGATGTGTGTGGACCATTCTCAATGGCATCCACAGCGAAGCAAAGGTTATGTGATTTACATTGATGATTATTCTCGTAAATGTTGGATTTATTTCTTGTAGAAGAAGGACCAAACCTTCACAAAGTTTTGTGAGTTCAAAGCTTTGGTCAAGAATGAGTCAGGGAATAAGATCAAGGCCTTGAGAAGTGACAACCGTGGAGAATATGTCTCTCAAGAGTTTAAGGACTTCTGTACAGTAGAAGGAATTAAACGAGAGTTGACAGCACCTCATAACCCAAAGCAGAATGGGGTGGCCGAGAGGAAGAACAGAACTATTGTAGGGGCATCACGGGCAATGTTGCATGACCAAGGCCTACCACTTCATTGGTGGGCTGATGTATGCAACACATCGGTCTATTTGCAGAATAAAACTCGCATCGCATACTTGGGATGAAGACACCAAAGGAAGCTTTCTCCGGTAAGAGACCAGATGTGGGTCACTTCAGGATATTTGGCTCATCAGCATATTTCCATGTGTCAAAGGATGCACAGAAGAAGCTTGAGCCGACAACAGAGTTGGGGATACTTATGGGGTACACTGATACACCTCACAACTATCGGGTGTACTTGCCTACCAGTCGAAGGACAGTGGTTCGCAGAGATCTCACGTTTGATGAGCAGAAGGCCATGCGAGTTTCCCTTGAGAGGGAGCTCCAACTACAGGTTGTGGAGGAACTATTGATTCCTAAGGAGGAGGAGCCTCAGACTGATGCGGAGCTGTTGGCTTATTGGGGCCTGAACCAGGTTTAGAGTTGATTTAGCCAAACAAATCCCGGTACTACTGGCCTTTCGGCAATAGTCTGCGGAGCGTGGACTGAGGTCTCACACGAAGTAGTATGGGAGGGTGCTAGAACCAGGTTTCCGCACCCTAGGGATGTCTGATGAGTTCAAGGGGTCCGCGGTTCGACCCTGCGCGCATGCTGCTACGCGCACTTCCTCGTACCTCGTAGCCTGAGATGCTGCCTTCGCATAGCCCTACTCGGGCCCCGAACACTGTAATTACCCAAGTCCTTACTGGTATTTCACGGGTAGTTGATTAGCTTAGCCTACTTGTATGCTTTAAGTTTTACTTAGCAACATAAATCATTCATACAGGTGCACGCAGTAAATAAATAATATATTTTCAATTTATAACAAACATGCGTTAACCCAAGAACAAATGCACATAATTATGATAAAGCTTCTCTTTATTATTTTCTTCCAAGGTTACAAACTTGACTCCGCCCTGCACACTCAATTGCAGGGGTCTGTGCACTCAGTTGCGGACTACTAGGCCTCTGTGCACTCAGCTGCAGAGCCTTCTCCTATTCTATGACCCAAAGACACACTTAGTCGCTCAGACTCTTTCTTCTCTCTCTTTCTCCGCCATCTCCCCTTTTACACTTAGAGCCTCACTTTATTTATACAATTCCATGGTCTGCGGACCATGGGTATGTCACATTACATTACAAGACTAGGGCGGAAAACCCTGTGACTCTATCATACATTTCGCACTCCGCGCCCTCAACTCGTGAAGTCTTTACAAGAATATCAGGTCAAAACTTGGGCTTTCAGCCCCAAAACATGCCTTTGGGGATGCTATGCCCAACAGGCCCCCAACACAAACATCGTTACTTGCCCTCGAGTCACTCGGTCGGCGTGGCAATCTTGGTGCGGAGTCGCTCCAACTATTCTCGAACTGTGCTGAGGTCCGCAGCGCACTGAGGTGCTGCTTGCTGGATCTGCTGCATCCATTGTTCCGAGACCTCTATGTCTGGGGTGCTTCTCTGCATCAATGTGTGCATCCCCTGTATGTTCGCGAGCTTTCCTTCGATGTTTGCTATGATAGTGAAGGCCTCGTCAATCCAAGGATGGACGCGTGCTTTGAGAACTACTTCCTTGTGTCACGCCGCGTCTACCTACTCCTTTAGTGCTTTAACTTGCTGCACCCTTGCAAGCCTCTGGGTGAGGACTACTGTCTACGCAGTTCCTCGGATATTAGCGTATTGCTGTTGGAGTTATCGTGCTGAATGTTGGGGTCCTCCTGTAAAGTCGTGAGGACCTCAAGTGCTTCTTCCAACATGCCGGTACAGTCTCGCACTGCACCTCTGATTTCCTCCAGTCCCGCTGTGATAGTGCTTGCGTGTTGTTCTCTGACTTCCGGGGGAGTGGAAGGCTACGCCTTCAACCGTAGCTTGGCAATCTAAAGATTCAACTCCAGCTAAACCTTTGTTGTTTCTTCCCTGGCCTCGCAGACTCCTGCTACTAGCCTGTGGATCCGCACCTCTGTTGGTAGATCTGCTGGGATGGCTAGCTCCGGGACACTTCGGCGAGCATCGCCTACCACTTGCATCACCTGTTGATTTTGTGACACCAATTCGTCGTGCTACAGTTGAGTTGTTCCATGTTTATCTTTTGCTCGCTGAGGACTTGGAGCGTGCAGATCTCCCTAGCGTGCAACTCTATCGTTATCTCATCCTGCAATAAATATAGTGTCGTGCGTGGAAGGGTAGCCAGATTAAGGCCAAGGCCTTTCATCATGCTAACCGAAACTCAATCGGCCTCGATTGCTGTCACTAGGGCCCCTTCTGGAAACACTATTGTGTTTGCCATTCGTGCGCGCAACATCTGCTCTGCTGCCGAGGATCCTATTGCGAGGTGGGTAGAAAGGGTACCCACCTGAGGGGGACGCACCTGTAACTCCTGCAATTGTGCTCTGAGGGCCCCCAACACAGTCTGGTGCTCCTGCATAAAATCCTGAAGAGCCTCATTGGTGACATCGCGCACTGTCTCACCGATGTCATGCAGATCACCCTCGGTTAAGGTGATTGGGTCAATGGCCAATTTCAAGGCCTTGACCTTCTTCCTCGATCCTGCTCGCTCTGTCGTGTGTGGGTGCTTCAACTGTGTGGACGTGGTCCTAGGGTCCGCACTCCCTTCTGTTGTTTCTGCTTCCTCTGCCTCTTGCCCCTGTGAGGGTGTTGCTTGGCCCTCGCCCGCCTTCATGGTTGCTTCCTGTGATGTTGCGACTGCTTCTGTGGCCTTTTTCTGCTTAGTGGCTTTCTGTGCCATTTCCCGCGCTGCCTGTACCTCAGTTGCGGCTGTTTCCTTCCGCCTTTTCTCGGACAACTGTGTGACACGCAACTTAGCATCGTCTTTCTTCTTCTGTGCTACTGTCTTCTCAAGTTCCGCAAGATCTGGGGCGCGTCATTCCAGTGGCCATGCATCTAGGACATTGAAAATAGCGTCGTCAGTGGCTACAAATGGTAGCTTTGTCCACTGCTTTGTCGGATCCTTTCGCACCCTGATGTATATATTATGCATGTCGGCTTTGAATTATGTAGAACTCTGCAGACTATTGTACACTGTGGGTGAGAAGCGTGGCTTCTGGTTGAACAACATCCGGATGTTCATCTCCATGAGCACCCATAAGATCTTGCTATCACATATCCGCTTTGCATCCTTCGTGGCCCAGAGTGAAGCGTACTTCACAGCCTCTGCTCTATTAATGATGGGGAATTGACTGTCCTCCGGCAGTTCCCCAGCTATGAGCACTATGGATAACAACAGCCACGCATAGTGGAAGGTTTTACCCTGCTCTTGGGCTTCGCGACAATTCTTCAGGAATTCCATGCAGAGGAATTTGGCCCAGTTAAATTGGACACCTTCCATGCACTGCTCGGCCACTGCGATCACTAGTGCAGGTACCTCGTCTGCGCGACACTTTCGCATCACTTTGACCATTAGGATTTGGGTCGCTACGTGTACCACCTTGTTCTTGATGCTGGAGATGGCGTAGCCTCTCTTCTTCTTCTCCAGCTTGTACTTCGTCTTCATTGCCTCTGCGAGGGCCAAATCACTAACCTTTCCTTCCGATATGGTCGCAGGGTCCTTTCCTTTGTAGGGTAGCCAAGAAATGTGATGAATTAGGTATGCCGTGATGGGGATGGGCTCCTCCAGCCATAGATACCCATCACAGACCAAGCAAAGCAGCTTCCTGATGATGAAAATGGCTATTAGGGTGCGGTGGAAATGTGGTATCCATAGTAAGTTCAGTAGCTCGGCCGCTTCCACTCCATGCAGCCACTTCTGCAGTACTAACATTGTCACCACCCCCGCGGTGCTTTGCTTCATGAGGTTCCCGGTCTCCAGGTGAGGGAACTTCTCGCAGTCAGCGAGGTCCCAATCTTCAAACTTCATGGTTGGCATGCGGCCCAGGTGTGTGCCTTCAAACACAATGCCATCTGGGAGGAGCGGGGTATGGAGTGAACTCTTGGTTTCGTCTAGGTCCTTGGGTACCTTGGCCTTCCCTTTTCGCAGGGGGAAGTAGGCGAGTAGTTTTGTCGTAGAGTGCGTAGGTGGAACATCCTCCTCCATGCCTTTGTCTTCTTCCTCTACGATGATGAGGGCCTGCAAATCTTCTTCTTCCTCATTTGTTTCTATCGTGATAGCTTTCCCCTTCTCCTCCATCGATAGTTCGCTATGCAGCATATTCCTTAGGAACATGTGTATGGGAGCCATTGCTTGCTTATCCTTCTTGGGTCTTGGCGTACGCGATGATTTCGGGATCTCTGTCACAATCTCGACGCCTTTTGGAACATCCTCCATAGTTGGGGCCTGTGCAGTCTCGCCGATGGTTACCTCTTCTATTCCCAGACCATCCTTAGTTGTTGTGATCGTATCTGGGCTGCAATCTGTCACTCGCGAATTCAGGGGCTCAATGAACGCATGACTCAGAATGCTCAGGGCTCTACTCAAGTGTTCAATTCACAAATGACCAAGTGTTGTTTGCTAGGCATCCCTTTGCATTTTGTAGTGCCTTTTGAATTCGAATTCAACCGTTCCCCCCAATTCCGGTCCATTAATGCTTTCTTGGCGGCAAATTTTCTCAAATCTTGCCCATAAATCACGTCTTAAATGTTCGTTGCCCACTCAATTTGGCCTCAATTTGATCATCCCATCGTGAACAGTGACTTCAACGGTCACTTTCTGGCCAATCCGCATGGCAGCACAATCCCCTATGCGCGTTCGCGGACCTCGTGACTCTTTACTTCTACGTGCATCTTCGACATCGCGCAGCTCCAGGGCACGATAGTTTAGAGTCCCGCACTTCCTTCCAACTGCTTGGAGTGCTAAGACTGTCTGTCTCTTGGCCAGTCAAGTGGTCGCACCACCCGTTTGGGGCTCCATCCTATCCTCCATCATGGTTCTCGGAGAATCCACACCTTCGATTGTTGTGGTCGGCATCGCGTACTTCACCATTTGCAACACGTTACCCTGGTCACTACGTTAGGCGATGTGTCATCCAAGCCAAGGCATCAAACTAACCAATTCACGGTGATAGTTCTCAAACTTTTCAATATGATCATACGCACCTTGCCGTACCATCCTAGTGTTTTCGACGAGAAAATCTTCCTTTATCTCGTCCTCCAGCTTCTTGACCTCCGCGTTCATCAGAGCGCTTTTCTCTCTTAATCGTACCCTTTCTTTTTCAAGTTCCAGAGTCTAAAGTGTCCCTGTTGGATTTCTTCCTCCAGTCTCATGTGTTCTGTCCCTTGTGGTTGTGTGATCCCTTCTTTTCGGGCTTCGTGAACTGTCGTATCTATGGGTGCTTCCATGCGCAGACTAGGCTTTGCATGCTCCATAGGGATTACAACATCTGCTTCATACTTTAGCATCGGAAGTGCCCGCGTGGTCAGGGTTTTTCACATGGTCCTATAAGCCCATAGAACTGCTGGTACGCGCAAGTCCCAGTCAGTGCGTCTCACATGGTGGACCGTGTTCAGTACTTCGCACACTTTGTCAAAGGCTTCTACGCGGATAATTCACGACGCGCTTGGTCTTATCATACTTCGTTGTTCGTGCCATTATCTTACCCGCTCCTTCTTGTTGGTCCTGTTTCCTATCGTGAGGATGGTGTGCGTTCGTGCAGGTTGCGTACCATATGCCTGTACCCATCTGGAGAGGTGGGTGTGCAGGTTGTTTCATCCGTCATACCCAGATTTCATCCACATCTGAGGCTTTTCAAACCGCCGGAGCATCATCCTTCTGCATTCACGCCAATAGTCGAAACTTCGTTGATGCGTACCCAAACATTTTGCGGGCGTAATGCGCAGTGCCCATTTCAGAGCTTCGAAGCGCTGCTATTTTTGTACTTATCGTTCAAACTTGTTCAGGAAATCATCCACCTCGCTCAACCCATCATACATAGGCAGGTCTCTTACCTCTGTTGCCACGCAGCGCAGTGACCTTATCATCATGTTGCAATTTAGCATGGTTACCTCGTGCAACCGGTTCTACCATCGTTCTATTTCTTCGTCTGAATCCGAAGTGCAGGAGCTTTTGCGCTCCCACGAAATCCTACCATCCACTGTTGGATTTACCCAGTCCTGCTCCCATGCAGTTAACTTGTAAATACAGTCTAGATCGTCGTCACTATCATAGTCACGCACTGGCTCTGTGTAGCGTGATCCTTCCGCAGGGTCTAAAGGTACCACTACGCGCAGTGATTTTTTCTCAAAGGTCATCTTGCACTTCTTTAGATTTATCACTCCGTTCATGTTAGTGGCCCAGTCTATTCCTAGTAACGCGGGATAGGGATTGCTATCATCAATAGTCTCTATCACTTCGAAATTTGCAAGCGCGCTCACACCTTCGATATCCATCATTATTCCCTGCAATCTTCCCATGGGTAAGATCTTTTGCTGGTTCACCATTCTCAGTTCAATAGGAGACCATTGCAACGCGGGCATGCCCATGCACTCCCATGTCTGCTTTGGCACGACATTTGCGTCTGATCTTAGATCCAGAATGACTTGATCCATTTCATATTCTTCGATTTGCGCAGTCAATCTCATCTCCCTTCCTGTTCGCGTTGTGTGCTTGCCAAGCTTCCGCACTAAGTGCAGTTCTCCTGGCGTGGTCCCAGCACATCTAGTGATGAGTTCTTGCAGTCCATTCATGGCTTTGCTATCACGCAGCAGCTTCATGCATGTCCCCAGAAAGGTAGTAAGCATTTATGGGTCCATCTCCGATTCCATTTTGTCCTTACTACCTGAAGTGGAGGCCTCCGTGAATCTCTTCTTAGCTTCCATGAATGTCTCCTTGGCGCGCTCGAAATCAATTTCTGGTTCCTTTGTTGGAGCCTTGCGAACCCACATACTCTCTTCGGGCTTCTTGCCATTGTCATCTCATGTCGTGATATCGCTTCGGAGCACGATGTTTACATTCGGGTCCTCCTCGCGCAGCTCAGACCTCATTATTTGTAGGTTCTGAGTCGGGGGAAGTTGGAGTGTTCCTTTATCTCGCAACCTCGCTATTAGTGTGGGGCAGTCCTCTGTCTCATGATCAAACTGGGTACAATATAAACATGATGCTCTTGTCAGATTTGTACAATCGCGGGCATAATGCCCTGGCCCTCCGCAATTGTAACAAATCAACTATCCACGACCCCTTCCTAGTCCCATTCCACCTCGACCTCATCCACACCCCTGAAATCCAGTATGCATCATCCTTGCATTTTGATCGAGTGCTCACGTTTCAGTTTGAACTCTGTAGGTAGGAGTTCGATCCATCATTAGTTCATAACTTCTATAGGTGCGCTCATCATGGCCTACTGATTTGGAGAAATTACAGAACAACTGCTGGGACGTCTGCATATACTTCTATAATAAATGACAGTTATCTTTAGCATGCTTCCCTCCTATCTGACAAATCACGCACCATAATGTAGGCACCGCGCTCGGTCCTGCTTGTGCCTTTAGTCTCAATGGCATTGGCCCTCCTCCTGCCAAGTAGTTCACGAAGACTGGACAATGGTCCTTGTCATGTCCTTGGCCTTTGCACTTTATGCACCATACCTCCTCGCGCACTTTTGGGCGAGTTGTTCTGTCTTGTTTCAAGCTCTGCATCTCAAGACACAAGTTTTTCAACTGCGCGTGGATCTGTTGGACCCCCAGGTTACGATCTTGTATTGGGGTCTCGTGCAGTCTCATTGCGATCTCCAATGCTTTTGCCTGAGTGGATAGCTTCTGTTGTGACAGCGCGGTCCTTAGATGTAGCGTTAGCGATGCTACAAACCATGCGTAGTGTTGCCCATCCATCAAGGTCATAGTTGCTTCTCGAATCATACCCTTCAGTCTCTGATCTAGCTCCCAGGGGGTCTCACCTGGAAGCAACGCGATTTCCTTAAACCCGATAATCGACTGTGTCTCTGATTTTGGCCTGCTAAATTGCCTGTTTAGCACAACTTGGAAATCCGCGATCCCTGCGTTTGGATTGTCCTTGGAATGCTTAATGTACCACATCAATGCGCAATCCTGTAACGTGCTTATCAGCGTTGCCTTTTTTATATTGTCATCTGTGACCCCTTATGCTTCCCGTACAACTTTTGCCACGAACCAAAATTGGTCAGGATCTTCGTTCTCTACCCCTTTGAACACCGATAACTTTATCGCGTTCTCCATATTGAACTGTGGTGGTGGCGGAGGTGGTGTGGGCGAAGATGGGGGTGAAGATGATGAAACTGGTGATGGTGTGGGTGCGGGTGGTATGCACGGAATTCGCTGCCTTATCAGACTGATCGCACTTCTTGGTGAAACTTTCGCAAGCTCCTCCTCGCTCTCCCGTGGAGGTGAAATCAAGGGGCTATTTTCTATTTCTGCGCTACCTTCGTTTCTATAGATCCTCCCACTTCCCGTAGCCCCAAACATCAATTTATTCGCATAACCCGCTTTTCACACGGTATCATTTTAATCCAAGTGTTCAAAGATTTAACGTACTTACCTCGCGGCCCTTTGAGGAAGCGTCATTCTGCCTCACTATAGCTGACTGAAGTATCTACCGCAAACTCGATGATAAACCCTCCTATAATCCGATCGAGCCAATGGTCCACAGCGTGCACGATCTTATCTTCTAATGCTTCTAGTTTGCGCACCAACTCTGGAGTCCACACGATTGGTTTGTCGAGCCTATACCTTCCCTGACTGTCTGCTAGCTTCGCGATCCAATCATACAACTTAGAGGGGAAGGATGCAAAGAAAATTTCATGGATTTCCATATATAAGTAGCACCCTAACCACTCTTCCTTCGATACTCGCGAATTCCTATTTTCTTGCGCCGCGAATTCGTGAATCTTTCTGTCCAGCCACTTTTCAATTTCTTTCTTTGTCGGATTCCAGTGACATGACATTAGACATCTCTTATGCAGATCCTGGTCCCGGCAACGGAACCATTTGTTGGCTTATTGGGGCCTGACCCAGGTTCAGAGTTGATTTAGCCAAACAAATCTCGATACTACTAGCCCTTTCGTCAACAGTCCATGGAGCGCGGACTGAGGTCTCACCTGAAGTAGTATGTGAGGGTGCTAGAACTAGGCTTCCGCGCCCTGGAGATGTTTGATGAGTTCAAGGGGTCTGCGGTTCAACCTTCCACGCACACCACTACATGCACTTCCTCGTACCTCGCAGCCTGAGATGCTGCCTTCGCGCAGCCTTACTCGGGGCCGAACACTGTAATTACCCAGGTCCTTACTGGTATTTCACGGGTAGTTGATTAGCTTACCCTACTTGTATGCATTAAGTTATACTTAGCAACATAAATCATTCATACAGGTGCACGCAGTAAATAAACAGTATATTTTCAATTTATAACAAACATGCATTAACCCAAGAACAGATGCACAGAATTATGATAAAGCTTCTCTTTATTATTTTCTTCCTTGGTTACAGACTCAACTCCACCCTGCGCACTCAACTGCAAGGGTCCGTGCACTCAGCTGCGGACTACTAGGCCTCTGTGCACTCAACTGCAGAGCCTTCTCCTATTCTACGACCCAAAGACACACTTAGTCACTCAAACTCTTTCTTCTCTCTCTTTCTCCGCCATCTCCCTTTTTACACTTAGAGCCTTGCTCTATTTATACAATTCCATGGTCCGCGGACCATGGGTAGGCCGAAATTACATTACAAGACTAGGGCGGACAACCCTGTGACTCTATCATACATTTTGCGCTCCGTGCCCTCAATTCGCGGAGTCTTTACAACAATATCAGGTCAAAACTTGGGCTTTGAGCCCCAAAACATGCCTTGGGGGGATTCCATGCCCAATAGGAACAACCGCATGCAAAGGTTCCAGGAGTGGAGACATCCACTCAAGCAGAGTCTTCCAGAGATGGACGAAAGTGCACAAGAGAAGCTGACAGATTGTTGAAGGATGCGAGAGAGAATGTGGGAGCACCATTTTCTCAGCGCAGGCAAAGTAGGTCACCTGAGAGGTACACTAGATACGTGGCCCTTGCTGGGGAATGTGTTGAGACCAAGTTGTCTTCCTTTGAGAAAGCAGTGCAACAACTGATTTGGGTTGATGATATGGTGGAGGGGTATGATTCCATAGTTCGTAACAGTGTTTGGGATGTGGTCCTGAGATCGGCGAACAAGTTAGTTGTGAGTTCCCGTTGGCTTTACAAGGTAAAGCAAGCTACTGATGGTAGTGTGGAGAAGCATAAGGTAAGATTTGTTGCACGTGGATTTTCACAGGTCGAGGGGATTGACTATGATGAGACTTTTTCTCCTGTCGCAAGGTACTCATCTATTAGATCTATGTTGGCACTATCAGCTTAGATGGGTTGGAATATCCATCAGATGGATGCCAAGACTGCATTCCTGAATGGCCAGATTGAGGAAGAGGTGTACATACACCAGCTGGAAGGTTTTGAGACCTTCGATCGTGAGTCGCATGTGTACCGACTCAAGAGAGAGTTGTATGGGTTGAAGCAAGCACCTTGTGTTTGGTACACCATGATAGACAACTACTTCACTGGGTTGGGCTTCACAAAGAGTGAAGTGGATGCAAACCTGTATCACATCATGGTGAAAGGTAAGTTGTTGATCATTGTACTTTATGTTGATGATCTCATATTGACTGGTGATGATCATTTGATCATGTCTTGCAAGGATGACCTTGTAAGATAATTCAAGATGAAAGACATGGGTCTCATGCATAACTTCCTTGGCATGGAAGTGTGGCAGAAGGATGGGGAGTTGTTTGTGTCTCAAGGTAAGTATGCCAACGAGATACACATGAGATTCCACATGGAGAAGTGAAAGCCCATGCAGACTCCTCTAGTAGGTAACTGGAGGAAGGAGGATGCTACTTCAGGAGAAGTAGTGGAAGCTATTGTTTATAGGTAGCTTGTGGGTTCACTGATGTACTTAGTGAACACATGACCAGATTTGTGCTATGCGGTGAACCAGCTGAGTCAAGAAAAGATAGAAAAGAAAGATCAACGCCTTAGAATTCAGCCTCTTCGAGGGGGCAACCTCCTTTACATTACATAAATGAACAATTCTTGGATGATACAAATGACAAAACCTCCTTTCTATATATAGGAGTCTAAGGAGTCACAATATAATCCAGCCGACCTAACAATAATAATATAAAGCCACAAAAATAACAATAGAGGGATTCTATGGGGCACAGAAATAACAATATGGGGGTAATAGGGGCACAACAATATAAATAAGGGGTATAACTACAATAGTAATGGGGTAATCACTAGTATTATAGGGACCCAACATGCCCCTCTCCTTCAAAAAAGTGTTGTCCTCAACGCTTGAGCAGTTCTGGATACTTCTGCATAAAATTCTCATCCTCCCATGTGGAATCTTCAGCGGATAAGTTCTTCCACTTGATAAGATACTCTGAAATTGATCGATTTCGTAGCTGTCGAGTTCTTGTTTCTGTGACTGCTTCCGGTTCCAATATAATTTTTCCTTCCTCGTCAAGTTCTGGCAATATTGTTTGAACTGGGAGCTTGTCGCCTATAACCTTCTTTAAACATGAAACATGGAAAACTGGGTGCAATCGAGAAGCTGCAGGAAGCTCCAATTTGTATGCCATAGTACCAATCTTTTGCAACACCTTGTACGGACCATAATACTTTGGTGATAATTTATTATCCTTCTTAGCTTGCTTTAGGGACATTTGCTTATATGGTTGTAGCCGTAGGAATACCCAATCACCTACATCAAAACTTCTTTCACTGCGATGTTGATCTGCCTGTTGTTTCATTCTATTTTGTGCCAACACGAGGTTATCCTTTAAGAGTTGGAGGACTTGTTGTTGATGTTCGATGTGATGTTCCACTGCCTGAACCTTAGAATTTTCTCTTAAATATGATGTGATTGATGGTGGTTGATACCCATAAAGTGCCATAAATGGGGTCATTTTTGTTGCTGTATGGAAGGAAGTGTTATACCACCATTCAGCCAGAGGCAACCATTTGACCCATTGTGTCTGTTTATCAGATACAAAGCAACGAAGATATCCTTCCAAACATTTGTTTACTATCTCAGTTTGCCCATCAGATTGAGGATGATAAGATGAGCTATGAGCTAACTGAGTACCAAGACAAGAAAATAATTCTGTCCAAAAATTTCCAGTGAAAATGGGATCTCTGTCACTTACAATAATCTTTGGGTTTCCATGTAGCTTTTGAACTGTTTCCATAAATGCAGTAGAAACTGTACTGGCTTTAAATGGATGTGATAATGCACAAAAGTGTGCATACTTGGTAAGTCTGTCAACTACCACCATGATGACACTCTTTCCCTCAGACTTGGGTAAACCTGTGATAAAATCCATTGAAACCTCCTCCCAACGTTGGCTTGGAATGGATAAAGGTTGTAATAGACCTGGTGTCTTAATTGTTTCAACTTTATTTTGTTGGCAAACCAAACATTCCGCCACAAACTTTTGAATATCTGATTTAAGGCCATCCCAAAAAAATTCCTTCTTAACCCTGTGGTAAGTTTTTAAAAATCCTGAGTGCCCTCCTAAGGGAGAAGTGTGCAATTCCATAAGAATCTTTTGTTTTAGCTGGGAATTCTTACAGAGGTATAAGCGATCTTTGTACCATAACGAATCATTTTGCCAGCTAAATGTATCAGAAGTACTGGAATCTTGTTGTAGCTTTCGAATAAGTGCCCACACTTCTTCGTCATTCTTCCATTCCTCCCTTGCTTCGTTTATCCAATCTGGTTGGATAATAGAAATGGCACACAACAATGCTTCCACATCCTCATCCTTTCTTGAGAGTGCATCTGCCACCACATTTTGCTTCCCTTTTTTGTAGATGATTTCAAAGTCATAACCCAACATCTTTGTGACCCACTTTTGTTGCTCTTCAGAGGATAATCTTTGTTCTAAAAAGTATTTAAGGCTATCATGATCCGTTTTTACCTTGAAGTGTCTTCCCATTAGGTAGGGTCGCCATTTCTTAAGTGCATGGAGTATTGCCAACATTTCCTTCTCATAAATAGCTTTGCTTAAAAACTTTCCCTTGATTGGACGACTTTCAAAAGCAATGGGTCTTTCATCTTGCATTAGAACAGCACCAATTCCATTTCCTGAAGCATCACATTCCACAATAAAGGTTTTTGTGAAGTCCGGTGTAGCTAAGACCGGTGCTTGGCACATTGCCTCTTTAAGATGTTCAAAGGCCTTTGTTGCTTCCGGAGTCCATGAAAATGAATCTTTCTTCAATAATGTTGTTAGAGGTGCTGCTATTCTCCCATAATTCTTAACAAACTTGCGATAATACCCTGTCAACCCAAGAAATCCTCGCAGATGCTTTATGGATGTGGGGATTTTCCATTCCTTAATGGCTTTAATTTTGCTAGGGTCTACCTTAACTCCTTCATGAGATACAATATGACCCAAATATTCCACCTCCTGGACTCCAAAGAAACATTTGGATCTTTTTGCATATAATTGTTTCTCCTCCAATAGTTGTAGCACCTTGTCAACATGTTCAACATGATCCTTCCAAGACTTGCTGTAGATTAGTATATCATCAAAAAATACTAACACAAATTTTCTAAGGAATGGTTTGAAAATTGAATTCATCAAACCTTGAAATGTTGAAGGTGCATTGGTAAGGCCAAAAGGCATGACCAAAAATTCATAATGACCCTCATGAGTTCTAAATGCCGTTTTCGGAATGTCTTCAATCTTCATTCTGATTTGATGATATCCCGAACGAAGATCCAACTTGGTGAAGTAAATTGATCCATGCAATTCATCCAGTAATTCATCAATGACAGGAATGGGGAACTTATCTTTAATAGTGAGCTTGTTGAGCTCCCTATAATCTGGACACATGCGCCATGATCCATCCTTCTTGTGCACCAATACTACTGGAGCTGAGAAAGAACTTTGACTCGGTTGAATTATACCAGCCTCTAGCATTTCTGCAACCATACGTTCAATTTCACTTTTTTGGACATATGGATATCTGTACGGCCTGATGTTTGGAGGAACACTTCCTGGAATCAGATGAATAGCATGATCATGATCACGCATAGGTGGGAGACCTTTGGGAGTCTCAAATACCTTGGAATGATTGTCCAGGACTTTTTGGAGATCTGGAGAAATAGATGATTCCAATGTGGAAACATCTAGCGAACATAATTGTGCAATTACACCTCTTTGCTCCTTTTTTAGAAGCTTTGTCATGCCATTAGAGCTGATTATCTTTCCTGGTTTCCCTGCAATACCCCTTAATTCAACTTCCTTTCCTTCCACAGAAAATTTCATGAAAAGTTCTTGAAAATTAAAAGCTATTGTACCCAAGGATTGTAGCCATTGGACTCCTAGTACAACATCAGCACCTCCCATTGGAATGGAAAGCATTGGGCTAGTCAATACATATTCTCCCATGGATAGCTTGATATTATGGCACTTTCCAGAACAATTTATTGTTCCTCCATTTGCAATCATCACTTGACACTCTGGTGCTGGATATAGGAAGCAATTCAATTCTTTTGCTACCCTACAATGAATAAAATTGTGGGTGCTTCCTGAATCAATCAACACTATTACCTTTTTCTTCTTGATTTGTCCTTCTATCTTGATGGTTTGAGGAGTGGTAATTCCCGCCAATGCATTACAAGATATGGTCGGATTTATTTGTTCTTCATCTAGGCTTTGTTCCTGGAATATATCCTCTTCTTTTGACCTTTCTTGCTCCTTTTCTTCTTCCTCTTCACAATCTATGTAGAATAATTTCTTCTCAGCACACTTATGACCTTTTGTGTATTTGCTATCACAATTGTAACAAAGCCCTTTTGCTCTTTTTTCTTCCAATTGTTGTGGTGTCAACCTTGTAGGTTGTGGAAGACTATGGGCAACAACACTTCCGTCTTTATAGTTGTGAATGGTATGCTTCCTAGTTGCCATAATTTTGCTTTCCATTTTTCTTGCTAACCTGAATGCCTTCTCTAATGAATCAGGTTCCCAAAGGCGCACATCATGTTGGATATTATCCTTTAAAGACCCTATGAACACATCAATCCTATGCTCCTCTGGAATATCTTTTACCCTTATGTTCAATTTTTGGAACTCCTCAATGTGCTCCATTATTGAACCCTTTTGTTTGAGACTTATCAATTGGCTAAAAAAAGTGTTGCTTTTTGTATCCTCATAATGTGCTATCAATTCTTCCGTAAAAATTGCCCAAGTGATAAATTGTTTACGAGAGAAAAGCCATTGATACCATACAAACTGATTTGGTTCCAAATATAAAGTTGCCATACGTACCTTTTGTGTGTTTTGCACATTATTGAGATCGAAGAATTGCTCCATCTGTAATATCCATGTGGCGGGATCCTTGCCATCAAACTTCCTCATATCGATTTTTGGAATATGGTGGGTCTTCGATCCAACATTAGAGTCTATGGAATCATGATTAACATTTCTTTTGTTCTCATCATGAGTTTCCTTTACTACCTTTTCACCATTAGTAAGTATTTCTTGTAGAAAATTTGTCAAATCTGTCTTCAAATCTGCCATGTCTGTCTTCAAATCTGTCCTCAAATCTGTCTTCAGATCATCCATCTTAGCTTCCATGCCCTTTATCTTAGATTCCACGCCATTTATCTTAAATTCCACGCCATTTATCTTAGCATCTGTTAGCTTTTGTGAGCGTGACATTTGTTGCACTTGTTCTTGTAATTTTGATATATCATGTAGCATTTCTTCCTCTTCTTCATGAGTCATGCTAGAGCTTTCAGGTTCCTTACTAGGTGTTTGCATTTTCTTTCCTCGGGGCATCAGTTACCGATAATAATGCTTTACTATGCCCTTTGAATTCCTTCAAACCAAGCTTATGCAAAAATTAAAAAAAAAAAACTACACACCTTTTTTTTACTTTGTAGAAGCCTGATATTGAATCTGATGTATCTCTGTAATTTCGAATCATCCAATTCTGAAACTATGACCTGTAGTAGCCTTCTATGTCCTCTTTCCAATGCCACTAGTCTGATCCAAATTGGATTCTCCAAGAAAGAGTTATGCGCAATCTCCCACAGTGACCTGATTATAGACTAGTTCAGTAGAGCGAACTTGTATGAAGTGCCACGTGTCACTGTTTCAACCTTTGACTCTAAAAAATATATACAAGAAAACTACAGTCCGTTCTCTTTCTGTACCTTCTTACGAAATTTCAATCCGATGCTCAGAAAGAAAGTTATGACGATTTTCCCCAGGTCACCTGTTTTGAATGTAATTCAGGAGTCTGCAAAAAGACCAACTTCCTCAAATCATATCTCCTAAAATATCGCGCAAAATGCTCTGAAATTAGGACCCAAGGTTCAGTGCGATTTCTTCTCAAATGGGTTTTTTTTTCGACTTCTGAAACGTCACAGAAAAAAAGTTATAGTGAAAATTCCACGATGACCTGTTTGGAGCAGCGAAACCCTAGAATCCAAAGCTCTGATACCAAATGTTATGAAACCAGCTCAGGAAAAGATAGAAAAGAAAGATCAACGCCTTAGAATTCAGCCTCTTCGAGGGGGAAACCTCCTTTACATTACATAAATGAACAATTCTTGGATGATACAAATGACAAAACCTCCTTTCTATATATAGGAGTCTAAGGAGTCACAATATAATCCAGCCGACCTAACAATAATAATATAAAGCCACAAAAATAACAATAGAGGGATTCTAAGGGGCACAGAAATAACAATATGGGGGTAATAGGGGCACAACAATATAAATAAGGGGTATAACTACAATAGTAATGGGGTAATCACTAGTATTATAGGGACCCAACATGATGGTTCAGCCTACCAAGATGTTTTGTAAGGTGGAAAAGCATGTATTGAGATACCTTAGAGGCACATATCAGTATGGATTATGGTACAGACGGATAGAGGGAGTGAAGCTATATGGCTTCACTGATGCAAATTGGGCAGGGAGTCCATCAGATCGGAAGAGCCCTTGTCCATCAGATCAGAAGAGCGCTAATGACCCTTATCTTCCTCGCGCCAATATGCTGGGATTAGCACTATCCCTAGCACTAACTAGAGTGACTGAGCTTTGTTCCATTCATGCCGGTCCTCTTATGGAAAGTATTTTAAATAAAGAGTTGAAGCTTCCAGCTCTAGAAGCTTCGTAACAGAAGTCTCGTAAATGGTTTGGCCGAATGGGGTCTAGGATGTCAGTTTGGGCTCCTTTCCCCTATAATGATGGAACTACCTCAAGGGATAAGACCTTCTCCATGAGAAGAGGATCCATCTCCCATCCATTCATCCTATATAAACCTCCCTTTTTCCCAAGCACAAGCTAGTGTTAATATTGGTGTGCTAGTGCTAATTAAGTTTGGAGTAAACAACAAGTTGTTCATAGTTGTAGCTATCTAGTTGTGTGAGGAAGAAGTGTGATTTGGTTTGGAGTGAAGCCTAAAGGGAAGAGCCTTAAAACTATTGTTGTTGAGGCCATCATGGAATGCTAGCAGAAGTGTGTGGGAACCTGGTCCTGTCAGAGGAGAACGGAAATGTCAAGACAATGGTTGTAATATCTTCTTGATTCAATATATATATGCAACTATCGATTGATTTCCTACATGATTTGTCATCTTACATATTCATGGCTTAATGTTTCTTGACTTGTTAAGTAGGTTGAATTACAATTTGTTTATTATCACAGTTGTTGTTTACTTGTTTCAAGTGTTTGAAGAAGGAAGCAAGAGATAGTTGGAGCGAGCAAGCAAGGACATCATCAAACGGGATAAGCATACTAAGAGGTAGGCCCTCTTAATTGGTTCTAACCTAAGGAAATCTTCCATAGAATGTATCAGTTGTGGCTAGACCCATTATCGGGCTAGAGGAATTTGTTTGTGTCTGCACTTATAATTTTACTTCACCACAAATTGGCGACTCTGCTGGGGAACCAATCCTTTTGTTTGTCTTAGATTTCATGATTTTGTGTGAACTTTTCTAGTTCCACTTTTTCCCTTTGGTTCTGTTTCTTTTCTCCTGCTTACTGGCCTGAGTTTGAAATTCATAGTAGCAGATCTGGTCCCTGTTTCAAATTTTTTATTTATTTATTTTTTATTTTTTTCTTGGCTCCCTCGATCAGCGCGCTTAATCCATTGACAGTTGCACCGATCAGTACGATATGCTGAGAAACAGTCGCACCGACCAGCCTCTGGCGCTTTTTGTTAGTTAGGCAGTCGCGCCAATGCATGTAAGTGAAGATTAGGGTTTTTCCCCAATCTTGGCCAGTGTGTTTTGCTCTCATGATTTTGACCCCATAAGCCTTTTAGACTATTTTCTCCCTGACTAGAAAGTTGCTTTTCATTTGGTTTTGTTTGCTTGTTGGCTTATCATCTTTCTGCTTGATTTCTTGAGTCATTGAGTGGTTAGTGACACTAGGGCATCTAGATTGTCGTCCATTCAGCTGTTTGTGAACTCAGTGAGTCGAGTTGTAGGTGTACTTACTCACATTTCGTTTGCAGTTCTTTTACGATTTTGACTTCCATTACACAAGTTTGAAAAGTTTTTGTTTGCTTGTCTAAACGTTTCTTTTCTAGCATGGATTGCGTTACTTGTCTTGTTGTTGGTAAAGTCGGTGCCTCATTAGTCTGAATGAGCCTCTCTTTTCATGTTTTCATTTGCTTGGAGAGCTAATTGTCTCGAAAACTCTTTCATTGAAGTGTTGTATGCGAAAAGTTTATTTCGATGTTTCATGAAAAGTATGAAATTCTAGTTTGTTGCATCATTGTGCTACAATAGCGTGCATCATTAAATACTAGGATTGCATTGGCATTTGAAAAAGAAAATAACTCTTTTTATTTTGAAAGGACTATTAGAAATTTGCTTGTCAAGAAATTAGGAATTGGAATGCATTTTTCATTAGTTTATTTTTTCGAAAAGTGAAGTAGTGAAAGATCATTTTGCTCTCGGTTGCTTGGTTGTTTGCATTTGTTGTGTATTTTATACCCTTTCTAGTGTAGGCAATTCATTGAATTGAAAGGGTCTAGTCTCATTTAGTTTCATTTAAGGTTTTTTGAGTCGCATCGCTAAGACCTGAAAATTGAAACATAACTCAAGATAAAATTTAAAATGAATTCAATTAACCTAAGACTCATTTGACATTTAACGAGCATATTTAGAAGGTCTATGCTAGAGACGTGTTCTAACGTCTTTAAACCTAACAGCTGTTGTTAGCTTCGGCATTAGATAGCGCTAGTACGGATTTGTGCTCCCGTACCGTCGAGTATATAATGGGAGACCCCTCTAGGCTGCAATACTTTATCCTTAGGAAGTCGAGTTGGCCACCTTTCAAATGTGATACACTGAACACATCATTCAGGGAGATTCCCTGCTCGTACTTCTCAGTTTGTCGAGAAGTATTTTGCAATTCACGGTTGCCTGGTGATCTTGTTTACTTAGATCATCTAGAGCAGTCATTTGATCCTTTTGACTCAATAAACTTACAAGGTCATCCGAGCACTTGCCCTTTCGAGCTCATTTCCAATCGAAAGCGATAGAGTCATATTTGTTTCTTTCTCGACTCTTAAAAAATGAAAGAGCACCAGTCTTTTTATGCATCTTAATAATTGATTTCCCACGATCCGATAACACCCTGTTAGTCTTTTCTGAGACCAAATCATGAGTTTCCCTTAAAAAAACATTTTAAATCCTTGAAGTTTATTTTCTCTATTGACTAAGACAAGGTCATCATGGCTGAACCATCTGGTTCACCCAATTCCTCTTCCTCTCCTCTGTCTAAAAGATTGTCTGAGGAGCCATTTCTTGAGTTACCAGAGTCACTCGAGGACCAAGGTGTTGAAATCAGAATTGTTTTGAGCATTCAACCTTTGTCATCTTGTCCTCTACCTACTTTAGATAATGGGTCATCTGTTGATCTTGGCTCGGAATCTCTGGACAATCATGTTCAAACTCCTGAGAACTCGCTAATCACTGATGGTCAGCTTGGACTGGTTATATACCTTATGAATCCTCTCTTTGACCCTGTTGTGATATCACCGCAGCGTCCTTACAGTTCGTATGACCAGCCGGGTGTTCCTTTGGAACTATCCCCTCGTACTTCTTCGGCCATTCGTCGTCATTTGTTCCCGGATATGGAACCCGAAGGTGATGCTCCAGTCACCTCTCTAGAAGAGTCAGAAGTTTCTACTCCACACACTGTCAAGGAGGAAGAACAACCTTTTCCTCTTGAGGGTTTCCCCTATACAGGGGGTATTCCCGCCATTTTGCCACCTAACTATGTGTCTTTGGCATAGTTGGTTTCAGGTACACCTAGTGCCTCATCACTTTACCATAACCCTGTTTGGGCGTCAGGCACCATGCCTACTTCAGGTCCGTTCATTGTGAACATGACTTCCCAACATGTTGTTACCTCAGTCCCAGTGCAACCCACCATTCTGAACACCCTTGTATCATCAGTCCCAATCACCCGTCAGACCCAACCGACGGTTTCGAAGAATGTCTCTGTCAGTTCCTCCATCCCTCTAGTCAGTGGCCAAGTTGTGCCACCACCTGGGGGGGAAAACCTGAATGTTTCTATGGTGTCAGGTGCCACCAATGTGAGTGGCTCACAAGCTCACATGGTTGGTATGAACCAACCTTCTTCTGGTGTTATTCATAACCCTGCTAATCCTACTGGATCAAGCAATGTCCAGTACCAACAGGTTCATAATATCATTGGTCTGTCTGGATCGAGCAATGTCCGGTATTAGCAGCCCTATAAGGCTCAGGCCCAATACCAGAGTCCTTATGGTCCATACGGTTCTCAAGGAATGGTTAATCAACCTTACACCCTTTAGGCTGGGAAGTACATTCAACCTGCCTCATCCACCTTCCAGGATGGCTATGGTGAGATTCAGTTCGGAAATTTTCCGTGCACTGTTCAAGTACCCTTGCAATAGTAAGGACAATCTCTACAACAATAAGGGAAACCTTTGTTACCATAAGGGAAACATCTGTTGCAGCAAGGGCTATCCGCGCAACAACAAGAGCAAATGATCTTGCAGCAAGGTCAGCTGCAACAATCGCAAGGTCAACCCTTGCAACAGTTGCAACAAACTGTGTAGCAGTAGATGTAATATGCTCTGCAGACCTCCCAGCCCATGTCCTCGCAGGGCCAACCTCTGCAGCCCCAGGGACAAATTTTGTAGATGCAAGGCCAACCCTTGCAACAGTAAAACCAACCTGGGCAACAACTACCCTTGTATACATATCAAAAGGGTCAACCCTTGCAAGGCCAAGGCTAAGGTCAAGTCCTGCAGCAGTAGGCCCAAAATCCTAATATCCTAGGTCAATAGGTTCAGAACCCTTCTGGCCAAGGGCATCAGGTACAAAACCCTAACACCCTAGGTCAACATGTTCAAAATGCTTTTGGTCAAGGGCAACAGGTACAGAATCCCTATGTCTAAGGGCAACAAGTGTATCAACCTTATATCCAAGGACATCAGGTCCAAAATCCTCTTGTTCAGGGAAAATAGGTTCATCACCCATATGTTCAAGGACAACAGGTCCAATATCCATATGTCCAAGGTCAACAGGCTCAACAAACTTTTAACCCATACGTTGCTTATTAGTAACCTATGGTTGGACAGTTCTAAGGTATTCAAGGTCAAAATCCTCCCTATGGTCAAGGTAACCCGCAATGGGGGCAACATCAGATGCCATATGGCCAAAATCCCCCACTATGGGGCCAAAATCCTTACCAGCAGGGATGGGCTCCTCCATTCGGACCCGCTTACCGACCTCCTATGCCTTTTAACACCCAATTGCCATTCTTGGCCACACTCAAGTTGCCAGATGTATCTCGCATTACGAATGATCCAATCCTTCATTCACCATACTGGCCTCCGATGTCATCCAAGATACCAAGTGATTGTCCAAAGTTTGATGGGAAAGCAAAAGAAGATCCTCAAGCCCATGTGATGACATATCACCTTTAGTGCTCGTCGAACTTGTACGTTGATGATTCCATTCGTCTCCGTCTTTTCCAACGAACCCTCACAGGTGCTGCAACCAAGTGGTACATCAAGCACCTCGAAGTACTTACCATGACTTTAACTCTTTAACCATGGATTTCCTCACGCATTTTCAGTTGCCGAGTTGCTCTGAAACTGACACGTATTTTCTCACATCGCTTAATCAAGATACTAGGACACACATCTCTGATCACATCCATGAATGGAGACGTAGACGTTGCCTGATCAAATTTGAGATTTCTGATCAGTTGCTCACTGAATGGTTCACTAAATCATTCGTGGCCCCAATTGCTCGCGATATAGCTATGGGTGGATGCCTTACTGAAGAGCAAGCCATTGCTCGTGCCCAGTGCCGATCCAGCTAGATATTGGTGGCCACCCGCCAAGTCCACTTGGACCCCCACCATTTTTTCTTTCAGCTTTTCAGTTTCCTTAATTGTAGCACAGTTTACTATTTTTAGCAGTTTTTCAGGTCCTGAACTTCCGAGTCGTTTTGAGGCCCTAAACGACATTTTTTGGGAAAACTGGGAGCGATATGGGTCCATGGACTAATTTTTCTCTTCCCAAAGTTGTAGTTCTCGGATAAATTTTTCTAACGAGATATTGTGTGCGTCAAACGTAGATTGTATGCCAAAGTTATGACCCTGGGAAGTTGATGTACCAATTTAGCAAAATGGGCTCACAGTTTGGCGTTTCATCTTCTAGGGTTAGGTTTTGGATGTTTAGGGTTTTTCCATTGTTTCTCAACAATAAATAGGCCTTCGAGCCTCATTGTAACACAGTTGAGAGGCATGTAGCCACCACATCTCTTCTTAGAGATAAGCTACCATCGCCCTAGCTGGTTTATTTCCATTTATGGCTATAAGAATATTTCAGTATTTTACATAATGAAATGAAGTAATATTTCCACTACATCTCTGTGTTTATGGTTATCTATGTAATTTATTGTGTTCCTGTTTAAATACGGATCAGTGGTATCAGAGCGGTCTGCTTTTTCTCTGTTTTTCTTTGCATGTCCCCAACGAGGTCGGGATATAAGGACTTAGGGCTTGAACTGGTTGAACCTTTGCAAGACCAGCCTCGCAAATCCCGATGGCCTCCCATGGAGGATGAAAAGAAAGACAAGGGGGTAGGAGATCCTATCAAAATCTTGCTCGAAGAAGCCCTCGAGTGACAAAGGAACGCGATGATGGACAACTTTTTCCAGATCCTTTAGTGACTACCCAGGGGCGATGCATCGGCTTCCAACAGCTACTCTGGAAACGCCACACCGTTTAAGGTACAAGTTAATTTTGAAATACCCATATTCGAGGGTCAGATAGATGCAGATGTCGTCGATAAATGGTTAAATCTGCTAGAGGGTTATCTTTCTGTTCATGATTTTTCCGGTCGAGAAAAGATTATTTTCGCTCTTCTCAAAACAACCCCCCACATAAAGGACTGGTGGGAAAACTACTGCGAGCAAAATGATGAAAGTACAGGCTCACTATTTTCAGCCGCACCCACTTGGAATTCATTTTTGGGATGCCATCAAGGAGTAGTACTACCCTATCGGAAGCTATGAGGATCAACACATAAAGTGGACTAGGTTGCGGTAGGGAAGGGACCAAGACGTGCCGGAGTTTACCAATATTTTCCATACCCTTCGCACAAAGTTAGGTATCAAGGATTTAGAGTAGTATTTGATACTCAAATATCGCGGCTGCCTGCACGAGTACATCTAGGAAGAAATAGAATTCCTGAACATCTCACTGGGCATGACATACCAATATGTCGTCAAGGTTGAGCAAAAGTTTAAACAGAAGAAGCGAGACTTTGGATCTTTGAATCTGAAGCAAGGGAAAGGTGCCCCCAAACCACAATACAAAGGACAAAGCCAAGGCGGGGCGGGCTAAGAAGACCCACCAAAGATGCAAGCAAAGAACATCGCCGCGAAGTCGAAAAAGGACACGGGAAAGTGGTGTGAGTTCCATAAGAGCTCCACTCACAACACGGGTGAGTGTCAGGCCAAGCAGTCACTAGTGGCCAAGCTAAAGGTTTCAGAATCAAATGCATGTTCCGACTCTGAGTCAGAACCCGACAAGGGGAATGACAAAGGGAAGCAGATTATTGATGCAGAGCCCAACACCACCATTGCCACCATGAAGATCCAGAAGGAGGAACCCGAAGATCCAGAGGAGGAGGAGCATCTCTTCCACTCCCAGATGTGGGTAAAGGGCTCCCCGCTACAGTTCATTGTCGGTAGCGAGAGCCAAAATAACCTCACTTTGGTAGAGGTCGTGAAGCGGCTGGACTTACCAACCATAACACATCCACAACCGTACACCATCAGGTGGCTTCACCAAGGACGAGATCTTCGCATGAGCCAGTAGTGTCACCTTCCATACAACATCAAGCCCTTCACGGATGAGGTATTATGTGACATTGCTCCCCTTGAAGTTTGTGATGTATTATTAGGACAACCATACTTGTGGAAGTGACATGTTGTGTATGAATCAAGGCCCCATGCTATTATTGTTACTTTGGGAAATAAGTTGTATAGGATACCAGAAGTAGCACCGCCTACCACCATCTCTTTGTTTACTGCAAAACAATGCAGTAAGCTCATTTCCAAAACCGGGAAATTTGTTTTCCTGATGATACGCCCTCAAGGAAAGAAGAAGACGGTGGCTAGGACCTCCAGACAGGGCCCCTCCGCACAACAACTACAGATGGACAAGGTCATGGAGGAGTACGAGGAAATCTTCACCTCCCCCGGAGGGGTTCCTCTACACTGTCAGGTCAAGCACTCCATCGATCTGACTCCAGGTGCACCATTGCCCAATGGACCAATCTATCGGCGCTCCGTTCTGGAGAACGGTGAAATCAAGAGGCAGATTCAAGAGTTTCTGCAGAAAGGTCACATCCGTCCGAGTTCATCGCCCTGTGGGAGCCCGATCGAGTTGGTATAGAAGAAGGATGGGACTTAGAGACTCTGTATTGACTATCGGGCGCTGAACAAGATCATTGTCTGTAATAGGTACCTCATCCCATGGATTGATGACCTCTTGGACCAACTGAAGGGGGCAAAATATTTCAGCAAGATCGATTTGAAGTCAGGATATCACCAAGTACCAATCGAACGCTTTGATGTGTGGAAGACTGCCTTCAAAGCCAAGGAGGGCCTTTTCGAATGGTTGGTTATGCCTTTCGGATTAACGAATGCTCTTGCAACCTTCATGAGGCTAATGGATGACATCTTGCAGCCATTCACCAACTCATTTGTAGTGGTATACTTGGATGACATCCTGATCTTCAACCAGGGTTGGGAAGAGCACCTCCAACACATCCGACAGGTTCTCCAAACACTGCGGCAACACAAGTTATGTGCCAATTTGGAGAAATGCACTTTTGGCAGAAACCAGGTTTAGTATCTGGTATACATTATTGATGAATACTGGGTGCATGTGGATCCAACCAAGATCCAAGTCATTCGGGATTGGCCATCCACAACCACTCTGACAGAGCTCCGCATCTTTCTAGGTCTTGCCAACTTCTACCACAGGTTCGTGTTGGGATTTTCTCATATCACTTGGCCCTTAAGTCAAGTCACTAAGGGAGGAGCGAAAGCAAAATTCTTTTGGTCTGAATCTCAACAGAAGGCATTCACAGAGTTGAAAGATCGCCTCTGCTCGGCACCAGTGCTTGCATTATCAGACCTGTAACAACCATTTGAGGTCGAGACAAATGCCTCTAACTATGCTATTGGGGCAGTCCTTACTCAACACGGGCACCCAGTGGCATATCACAGTGAGACACTCTCAGATACAGTCCAGAAGTATCCCACTTATGACAAAGAGAAGTATTCCATTGTGCAGGCCTGCCGACAATGGACGCATTACATTTTGGGAAAGGAACAGTCATCCACACAGACCACCGACCCTTGTAGTTCATACAGACCCAAGGGAAATTGTAGAATGATCGCCATCAGAAGTGGTCCACATACCTGCAACAGTTCCATTTGAATATCAAGTATAAGAAGGACATCACCAATGATGTTGCAGATTTCCTCAGTCGACCACCGATCATGGCGTTAACCATCATGCTCGACTCTTGTGGGCACGAGACTTCTGATTGGCCACTTCTCTACAAAAGCGACCCAGAATTCGGCCACACATAACAGACACTCTTGGAGGGTCAACATGTTCCATATTTTCACCTTCAGGATGCCCTGTTATGCCGCCTGGGTCACCTTTGTGTTCCTTCAAGCGAGCGTGCCAAGATGACTTTGGAAGCACACTACAGTCGATCTGCTGGGCATTTTAGGGTCGAGAAAACGGTGGCAGTACTGCAGAAGTATTTCTATTGGCCGAATCTTCGACAGGATGTCGGGAAGTACATCAGATCATACACTGCCTGTGCCATTGCCAAACTAACCATCAAGAAGCAAGGCCTCTATACCCCACTTCCTACCCCTAGTCGACCTTGGGAATCCATCTCCATGGATTACATGTCAGGCCTTCCTTCCACTAAGCATGGAAACGACTATGTTTTTGTGGTTGTCGACAGGTTCTTGAAGATGGCCATTATGGTGGCCTGCAAGAAGAATATCATAGTAGAAGCCACTGCTAAACTCTTCTTTGAACGAGTGTGGGTACACTTTGGGATCCCATAGTCTATCATCTCAGATCGGGACAATAGGTTCCTCAGTACATTTTGGTCCAGTCTCTGGTCGATGCTAGACACCAAACTCACTAAGTCCATAACCTTCCATCCTCAAACTGATGGCCAGACAGAGGTTGTCAACATGATGATCATACACATTCTGCGCATGTAAAACTCAAAGCATCCATGCACATGGGATGAGAGCCTCCCCTATGTTCAGCACAGCTACAACCGGGCTCTCCAGAACTCGACTTGCCACAGCCCTTTTCGCGTGGGTTTGGGATTCCAACCACTATGCCCCATTGATGTGGCCATGCCATTTGCAGCTACTCACGTAGATTCAGCTCATGTCCAGTTTGAAACAGATAAGGAAAACAACTTCATTGAGCACATCCAACATATTTGCCAACAGGTCCATGACATTTTGGAGAAATCAAATGCCAATTACAAGCAGTGACATGATCAACATTGGGTGCCACACAAGTTTCACGTGGGCGACAAAGTTTGGTTGCATTTGCAAAAGGAATGCCTTACCAGAGCCTATCAGAAACTTAGACCACTTCGATATGGTCCTTACACCATTACCAAGGCTATGGGAGACAATGCATTTGAGCTCAACATTCCCCCATTCCTTGGCCTGCACCCAGTGTTCAATGTGGATCGCCTTCGACCATACTTTCCACCATTACTAGACACATCTGATATTGCAAAACAACTCACACCCATATAGTTAAATCCAGATTGCATGGAACTAGATGCAGCTGATCGGATCATGGACACACAGATCAAGCACACTTGCCAGTAGAATATCCAACTGTATCGAGTTGTCAAAGTAGGCCAACTCCTTCACTAGGGCAAGTGGCTCACTAGGGACCAGGTTTAGCATAAGTTTCCTCATCTCATGGAGGAACTCAACGCAATGGGGACCATTGCTTCCTAAGGGGGGAGGAATGATCCAAGTTTCCTTAATTGTAGCAAAATTTACTATTTTTAGCAGTTTTTCAGGTCCTGAACTTCCGGAGCCGGTTTGAGGCCCTAAACGACATTTTTTGGGAAAACTTGGAGCAACATGGGTCCATGGACCGATGTTGCTCTTCCCAAAGTTGTAGTTCTCATATAGATATTTCTAATGAGATATTGTGCACGTCAAATGAAGATCGTATGCCAAAGTTACGACCCAGGGAAGTTGATGTACCAATTTACCCAAATGGGCTCACAGTTTGGCGTTTCATCTTCTAGGGTTAGGTTTTTTGATGTTTAGGGTTTTCCATTGTTTCTCAACAATAAATAGGCCTTCGAGCCTCATTGCAACACAATTGAGAGGCATGTAGCCACCACATCTCTTCTTATAGATAAGCTACCATTGCCCTAGCTGGTTTATTTCCATTTATGTTTGTAAGCATATTTCAGTATTTTACATTAATGAAATGAAGTAATACTTCCACTACATATCTGTGTTTATGTTTATCTCTGTAATTTGTTGCGTTCATGTTTAAATCTGGATCAAGTACTTAGATCTAGTTTACTCTTAGTCTAGCACTTTGTACGAGTTATTACCCAATGGTCCACGGCCATCATCCGATCCCGTGGCATCAAAGTCACAAGTTGTACCTCCTGTCGATGGAGTTATTGGTTTAGTATCCCAGACACCTGCTAGATCTTCTTCCAAACAAAAGTCGATCTCAAATGTTGTTCCTAATAGTTCTTCCCAAAATCCACCTGGCCCTAGTAAAACCTCAGAGGTCCACGCTGTCCAGTCTACCGCAGCGGACAAATCCTTGAAAGGTAAGAAGAAAGACAAAGGAAAGGGTAAGGTTGATGCCCTGAAACAGGGTCCTCCCAAACTGTCTGCTGGTGAATCTTCACAATGGAAACCTAAGTATCCCTGCCTTTGCGAGGAAGATCAATACACTAAGGATTGTCCCCGATGATCTGGAGTTAGCCGCTTGCTCAAAGGGACCCCCGTTGTCCCCAAAGAGCCATTTTCGTCTCAGCAGACCCAAATGGTAGACCAAACCCAATCATCTTCTTCCTCAGGATCTCAAGTGTTCTTGATGAGTATGTCTATTAATGTGGCTACTAGATTGAAATATTATCAAACTCCTACTCCAGTAGCTAGGAAAAAGAAAGAAGCCACCCCTTCTTCTTCTGCCCTGAGTTCTGGCCCTCTTCATATCGAGCGCCCTAACCCTGATTCCGTTATACAACCACCTTCTCTAGGTGTGTTGCGGAAATCCTCGTGCAATCCTAATGCCCGAGCCGCTCAGCACTATAATATTGTTGAGGATTTGGCTCAGGCGTCGTCAGCTATGTTGGCTCTCTAGGTGCTCCAAAGCTGCCCATCATAGCAGAAATATTTTCTGTCAGCTATCAGGGGTATCGATCCCACCGATTCCAATTTGATATGTTTTGATCTAGAGAAACATGTTCCGCGCCTCCCTCATCAGATTGCCTTTCTCATTTAGGTAATCATCAATAAAAATACCATCCACAGGACTGTGATCGATGAAGGTGCTTCCACCTACATCATGTCAACCACATGATAGAAGGCTATTGGTTCTTCTGCTTTGAACCAATCTCTGAACACTTTGGAAGCTTTTGATAGGTGCGATTCGCGACCTTTCGGTGTCTTACCTAACCTTGCCATTACTTTGGAAGGAAAGATAGTGCAAGTCGAGGTAGAGATTGTTGACACCAATCTTAATTACAATCTTCTACTCGGCCGGAGCTGGACCCATGCTATGCATGCTGTAGCCTCCTCCCTATTTCGCATGATTCATTTTCCCCATCAAGGGAAGATTGTCACTGTCAACCAACTGTCTTTCTTTGCCTCTTCCTCCTCGAATGGCAATTTTCCGTACGTCAAGCACACTGGTGCTCCCTATGAGAGTGTGGGGGTAGGTATTTTTAAAGATTCCGCCTTAATGGGAATTTTTCCGCTCCCACATCCTCATGTCGCCTCTGTCAACATGGTCTCAGTTAAATATGATCCTTGGGTCATACCTTCACCATATCTTGTTGATACTTGGGGCGAGGTTATGCCGCTTAGTCCCGCTGAAGTCAATTACGTGGAAATTGTTTCGGCTTCGAGTTCCGCATCCTTTGATTCTTCTATTTCGAAGACCTCTCTCGATACGTACTCTCAGACCCCATGGCTTGGTGCTTTGGAATCACTTGATCCCTTAGCTGAGACCTTCCTTGCTGATGAAGGTATCATGGAAGTCATGTCTCTCGAGGAACCACCTTGGACCGATACTCATCATCGTTCCTCATTCCTTCCTCGTCTGGCGATGATGTCTACCAATCTTGAAGATTTCTCTTCTTCGTTGTCTATTGATGTGTTAGTTTATCCTGACATGATCAAGCTCTTTCAATTGAGGTCACCTTTATCCCTTCATGGATTCAGGATTTTTTTCCCTCCCTGCGTTTTTACCGATTGCCCATTGTTGCATTGGGGTTTCCATCTGACTCGTAACCCCCCCTCGCCCAGGGGGCATGGGGGCAAAGCCTTATATGAGTTCTACTCTATTATTTGGCAGAGTCGATGCTTACTTGTCATGTCAATGGTAAAACTCCAGTGTTCATCTGTGTTGATCGAATAGCCGTGCCCAGCATGGACTCCCATCTCAAGAAGTACTATGCTTAGGTCATCTTGCATGGTTACTTGTGTACATTAGTGTGTCATTCATTTTTTTACAGTGTGGTTTGGTGTGTTAGTTTTCAAACAACTTTCCTGTTTACTATGCTTTTCTTGCTTTGTAGATGTCTATGACTCCTGACATCGGTTTCGCTGATGGTGCTTGCCGTAGTACCCAGAACCTATCATCCACGACATGGGTTATTTATGACCCTAACGGTGAGTTGATTAACCTTCAAGGTATCTGTTTAGGTCGTACAACTAAGAACATTGCTGAATACAGTGCGGTCATCAAACTGTTGTCAGAAGCCATTGCCCTTGACATTAGAGAGTTGGTTGTCAACCTAGATTCACAACTTGTCGTCCTTCAACTCAACAGGCAATATTCCATCAGAAACCCTCAAATATTGAGAATGTATCTCTGTATTCGTCTACTGGAAAGACATTTTGATTACATTACATATCATCATATTCTTAGGCGCATGGATACGTTGACAGATGCATTAGCTAATTATGTGTTGAATAGACATTTACAAAACATGTGAAAAGATAAAACAAACCATTTGTACCATAGTAAGCAAGGAAATACAATACACACACACACACACATATATATGGTGATAATGTTTGATACATCAGAACCCCAAAAAATAATATGTGTGTCCAAAATAACATCGGCGGTTCACAGGCCTCATATATCCGTGGCATGCAGGCCTAAAAAAATGTAAGTGTTGGACCTAGGAACTAATCAACATGGTGATCGTGGTAGCATGATACAGATCGTGCAACATGAGTCAGCAATCAGCGGATCCAATCTGAGACTCCCACCGTGTGTCTCTGGTACTAGCGAGGAATGTCTCCTACCCGAGCATACTCTGGGATACCACGAGTCAACCCCTCAAGGTTCCTCACAATCTCCTCCTCATTGTCACTCCCCTCCTAATAAGGAGCGACAACATCAATCGGGCGGGGGACGCGCCTGGCAATTGGGGACATCCCAGCAGGCCACTCTGGTCCAACGTCTACATTTGTTAGAAAAATTATATATTACAGAGCAATGGAACACATAAAATATTGCAGAAATATAAACACAGAAAACGCATAAAACAAGAGAGACACAGATATACGTGGTTCACCCAGTTTGGGCTACATCCACGGAGAAACAACCAGTCCTTCTTTTATTATATTATCCAGCAAACTGAAGAGATACAACCTACAACAGATCCATTGTAACTCCCTCTTCGCTCTCAATCTCCTCTCTCTTCCTCACTCAGAATACAGATATCCATAGACGCAATACAATTCCCTCATATATAGTGAGGGGTTGCCTTCTAGGGCAAAAAACTCTAAATTAAACATAACTTCTACCGTCAGATCATCCACCTAATGAACGGCCCAGATTGACTAGAAATTACTATACTTTTACAAGGCAATTTTACATCTATTTTTAGCTTCAGGGGCGCTGCCCCCGAACCCCCGCTGGCCCCTGAACCCCCCAGCTAGGAGAGATTAGCCCCGCTGGCCCCTGAACCCCCCCGCCAGGAGAGATTAGCCCCCCTGGACCCCCACGGGGGGGACAAGTCCCCCACACGTGGAAGGGTGTACAATCTTCCTGGGGTATACATCCGGCTGAAACCTTTGAATACAGAAGATAATCAGGCTCCACACCCAACAATCTCCCACTTGGAGACTAATTATAGCAACTCCACCGCTGATTCATTTTCTAGACAATGACTCCACTTTGGACCTGGTTGTTTCTCATCTTCTTCATCATACTTGAAGACCAATTGAAACTGAGCAGATTCTTAGTTTCTCCCTGGTTAAAACTTTTGTTAACATATCCGCAGGATTCTGGCTAGTGTGTACCTTTTCCAGCTTCAACTGTCCATCTTCCAATGCTGACCGTATGAAATGGTACTTGAGTTGTATATGTTTAGTCTTGGAATGAAAAGCAGAGTTCTTTGCAAGATGTATGGCACTCTGGCTGTCACTGTATAACCTGCCTAACTCCTTCTTTTTACCCAATTCATCCAGAAACCTTTGTAACCAAATCATTTCTTTACTAGCGTCTGTAGGAGCAACGTACTCTCCTTCGTTGAAAGTGCAAAAAACACTTTGGATTTTTGAAACCCAACTGACAGTTGTTCCACCTACAGTAAATACATATCCTGTATTGCTCCTCTTGTTATCTCTGTCACCTGCCATATCTGCATCAACATATCCCTGTGGAGCAATGTTTGAACTAGCAAAGCATAATGCTTGACTTGTGGTACCTCTCAAATGCCTGAGAATCCACTTCACCGCCATCCAATGTTCTTTTCCTGGATTGTTCATGCACCTGCTTACAACTCCCACTTCATGTGCAATATCACGCCTTGTGCAGACCATTACATACATTAAGCTTCCAACTATTGATGCATATGGAACTTTAGACGTATGGGCCATTTCTTCCTGAGTCTAGGGACACGCCTCCTTACTTAATTTGAAATGGCTAGCCAAAGGTATACTAACTGGTTTTGCATTCTGCATATTAAACCTTTTCAACACATTTTCTATGTACTCACTTTGAGACAATGTTAATTTGTGATTCTTCCCGTCTCTAGTTATTCTCATACCAAGGATTTGTTTTGCAGCACCCAAATCCTTCATTACAAATGAGTTTTCCAATTTCCTTTTGAGAACATTTATTTCCTGCATGTTAGAACCTGCAACAAGCATGTCATCTACATACAATAACAATATAATATAGCTGCTATCATTTTTCCTTTTGAGATAAACACAATGATCAAAGTGATATCTAGTATAACCTTGTTCAGACATAAACCTGTCAAATTTTAGATACCACTGCCTTGGAGCCTGTTTTAAGCCATACAAGCTCTTCTTCAACCTGCACACTAGTTTCTCCTTCCCTTTTACCTCATATCCTTGTGGCTGCTGCATATATATCTCTTCCTCCAAATCCCCATGGAGAAAGGATGTCTTTACATTTAACTGCTCAAGATGCAAATCTTCAGCTGCTACTAGACTTAAAATAGTTCTGATTGAAGTCATTTTAACAACAGGAGAAAATATTTCATCAAAGTCTATACCCTTTTTTTGTGCAAACCCTTTCACCACAAGTCTAGCTTTATACCTTTTTCTACCTTCATCTTCTTCCTTCAACTTGTAAACCCATTTATTCTGCAATGCTGTTTTACCTGCAGGCAACCTGACTAAGTCCCAAGTCTGGTTATGTGCTAAGGAGTCCATCTCTTCTTTCATGGCTTTCTCCCACTTCTTCCTGGTTTCTACCTGCACTGCTTCTTCATAACATTTTGGTTCACCAGAATCAGTCAACAATACATAATATAATGAAGGAGAGTATCGTTCAGGGGGTCTACTTATCCTGGTAGATCTTCTAACACCACTTTCAGGTGTTTGAAGTGCTTGTTGTTGTTGTGGTTGTTGTTTTGGCTGTTGATCATTATGATTTTCAGGCACCATCACTTTTTCTGTGATCTCGTCAAGCACTGTGTATTCTCTGTTTTCTTTTTCCTGTTTCTTTTCTTGTAGTTGATCCTTATACAAAACCTTTTCATTGAATATGACATCTCTGCTCCTAATGATTTTATGTTTTTCATAATCATAAAAGCGATAACCAAAATCATTAACACCATATCCAATAAAGGTACATTTCTTTGATTTTGCCTCAAGCTTTGTTCTATTTTCTTTGTTAATGTGGACAAAGGCTTCACAACCAAAAGTCTTTAAAAAAGAGTAGTTTACCTTTTTACCTGTCCATGCCTCCTCTGGAATACCACCATCCAAGGAACTTGAAAGCCCTCTGTTTATTAGATAAACAACAGTATCTACAACATCTGCCCAAAATTGTAAAGGCAATCCTGCATGCAATCTCATGCACCTTGCACGCTCCATGATTGTCCCGTTCATCCTTTCTAACACACCATTTTCTTGTGGTGTTCCTAGAACTGTCTTATCTCTGCAAATTCCATTCTCAGAACAGTACCTATCAAACTCTTTGCTGCAATATTCACCTCCATTGTTTGATCTGAGACACTTCAACCTTTTTCCTATCTCATTTTCAACCAAAGCTTTCCATTTCTTGAAAATATCAAATACATCAGATTTATTTCAAATACAATAAATCCAGGTTTTTCTGGTTGCATCATCAATAAAAGTAACATAATAACGAGAGCCACCAAGAGATGATAACTGAGTAGGTCCCCATATATCTGTATGCACAAGCTCTAATTTTTCACTATTCTTTTCTTTCCCAACTCTAAGGAATCTAACTCTCTTCTATTTTCCATAAACACAATTCTCACAGAATTTTAAATCAACATGCTTCAAACCTGGTAACAAATTTCTTGAGTGAAGAATCTGCATCCCCTTCTCACTCATGTGCCCGAGCCTATGATGCCACAATGTCGTATCTTCTCCTGTAGAGGTTAAAGCATTAACAGAATTAGAAATATCATTGCATAAATACAATGTACCAACCTTTTCTCCTTTCGCTATTACCAGGGATCCTTTAGTGACCTTCCAGGTTTTATATGTGAAAGTAGTTATGCAACCTTCACCTCCCAACTGCCCTGTTGAAATCAGATTTTTCTTCAAATCTGGAACATGCCTTACCTCCTTCAATAGCCATTGATTTCCATTCTGTTGTTTTATGAAAACTGTACCCATTCCAACGATTTTACAGGGTTTATCATCACCCAATCGAACCTGTCCAAAATCTCCTTGAACATAATCATGAAAATGTTTCTTATCAGGTGTGGCATGGAATGAGGTCCCTGAATCTAACACCCAGGCATCAATAATATTTTCTATTGAAAGAATCAAATCATCTTGCAACACATCACCTGTTACATTCGCTTCATGATTAGTTTCTTGCTGTGCATCTCCTTCTTTTCCCTTCCGAGACTTGCAGTCTTTCTTCAGGTGTCCTTTCTTCCCGCATTTCCAGCACACTATCCATGATCTGGACTTTGATCTTCTTTTTCTTGACTTATTGTGATATCCAGGGCTCTTTCCTGTTTCCATTTTTTTTCCCCTGGTCTCTGCAGTCAAAGCATTACCTGATATCTCACCGGATCTTTTCTGTCGCATTTCCTCGCTAAGGATTGCCCCGACAACATCATCAAACTTTAAGTACTAGATCCAGAGACAGAGTTACTAATGGCGATAACTAAACCATTCCAACTTTCTGGCAATGAGCACAGAAATAACAAAGCCCTAACTTCATCATCAAAATTTACCCCTACAGAACTTAACTGACTTGTAACTGTATTAAAATCATTTAAATGGTCTGCAACAGATCCACCTTCTGACATCTTCATATTAAATAAATGCTTCATAAGAAATACCTTATTTGAGGCCGAGGGTTTTTCATATAGTTTGGCCAATGCCGACATTAAACCCTCTGTTGTCGTTTCTTTTGAAATATTAAATGCTAGGAGAGATTTTTCGGCGAAAATCACAAGGAATACCATTTGTCGACGTGTTTTGAACCAACTAGTGTGGTTCATCGTCAGGACAAGTTGGTTCGAAACGCGTCGACAAATGGTATTCCTTGTGATTTTCGCCAAAAAATCTCTCCTAACTTGATATGGATCACAGAAGCCTGAACTCTATTATATTAAATGCTACCGACGCCGCTAGGCATAGCCGTATTGTTCCAAGTGCCATTCTGTCGAGAATATCCCATTCTGTGTCTGTCATACTTGTCGGCTTCTTTGTCTTTCCGCTCAATGGTAGGTACAGATCTCTCTGATACAGATAATCTTCCATATGCATCTTCCACAGATTGTAGTTTTGGCCATTGAATTTTTCGACCCTAAACCTACCATCTTCCGCCATTGCTCCCACTCGAACCAGGAACCCTTCTCTCTTGCAAGTTTATCATCCAAATAGACCTTCGGCTCTGATACCAGTTGTTAGAAAAATTATATATTACAGAGCAATGGAACACATAAAATATTGCAGAAATATAAACACAGAAAATGCATAAAACAAGAGATACACAGGTATACGTGGTTCACCCAGTTTGGGCTACATCCACGAAGAAACATCCAATCCTTCTTTTATTATATTATCCAGCAAACTGAAGAGATACAACCTACAGTAGATCCGCTGTAACTCCCTCTTCACTCTCAATCTCCTCTCTCTTCCTCACTCAGAATACAGATATCCATAAACGCAATACAATTCCCTCATATATAGTGAGGGGTTGCCTTCTAGGGCAAAAAACCCAAAATTAAACATAACTTCTACCGTCAGATCATCCGCCTAATGAACGGCCCAGATTGACTAGAAATTACTATACTTTTACAAGGCAATTTGACATCTATTTTTAGCTTCAGGGGCGCTGCCCTTGAACCCCCCAACGGGGGCGATTATCCCCCCTGGACCCCCGCGAGGGGGACAAGTCCCCCTCGCATGGAGGGGTGTATAGTCTTCCTGGGGTATACATCCGGCTGAAACCTTTAAATACAAAAGATAATCAGGCTCCACACCCAACAACATTAACAAGAGAAATGTTATAAGCACATATCTACCAAAAACAATTAAAAAATCTCAAAATCTCAAAATTGATTTTTTACATTCATCGTCAAACTCCTCTCCATCTCGTAAGGGCATGTCTGGATATCCACGGAAGTCGGTACCACTATATGCCCAGTCCCCCACGACGATCTTTTGTCGTTGTAGCCATGAAAAGAATGCAGGTCTATACGACATGTGCTGACCCCCAGTGATCCTGGGCATCAAACGACTCCAGCGGGCCATTCGCGGATTGCGTGGCATGGGAGGATCCACCTCAGTCAGCTGATACTGGAATAATGGCACTTATTCCAAGAAATAGGTCATGAGCACAGATCCAAAGCAAAATTGCTTCAGATTCCCCGCCTTAGCTTTGGTCAGCTAGCGCTTTATGTTGATCTTCATGGCCTCTGCCCAATTGAAGATCATAGGTGTTGTACAGTCGATAGCATACATGAACTTCGACTTGTTGGTCTCATGTACAACCTGGGACCCCACCACTCTGTTGATGGTCAACAGAAGCACTCTCAGTGTCAGATCCTGAACAGTGGAAATCTCAATCTTCCCACTCTTGGATTTCAAGGCCTCAGGGCAATGTTCAGCAAGCAATGAGGATATGCTTGCCCCAATCGGTCGTGACCCATACAAGTTGATTGGTTCCCCTCTTTGGGATAGTCCAATGATGAAATATACATATGAAGTTTCCAACTCCAGCTCCTGGTCACCAATGACAAATATTTCCCGATTTATGTCCCAAAGACTAATCAGGTACCGAAGCAACTCGGTTGGGCCCGCATCCCTGGCGTGAGAAAGAATTTGAGGAGCCCACAAGCTGATCCGAGTTGACTCAACTCCTGGATTTAGCCAAGATCTTTTACTTTCATGATGTGATTAGAATTTCATTTAAAATAACATAATTGAACACATGTGCATGCTGTAAAGAAGAAGAACATGATAAGAATCAGCAACATAAAACACAAGACGTTGATAACAGAATTCGTCCAGGAGGGACTACGTCTCCGGGCCTCGGTGTCAAGATGGTGTAGTCTGCTGCATTAAGTGCTGGAAAGAGTGATGATGTACATGCATGTGTTTTCTCTATCATATAAGGAATATGCCCTCATGCAGGAGTGGCTCCAAGAGATGTTCCGCTGCAGGAACTCTCATTCAAAAAGGACTCCTATCAGTATGACATAATTTCACATATGACAATAATGAGCATCTCGCCAACATGGCATCAAAGGGACCTCAATTCACACATACATTACTAAGACATGAGTATCCCATCAACATGACGACAAAGGGATCTCAAACAAAACATGACAAATCATGACAACAAGTACATCCCGCAGATGATTTCGTGTCACATCAAGTAAGAATCTTGAAACAAGAAAACAAGATCTTACATCAAACATCAAATAGGGATATTTGCAGCACAATGCATCTCATAGCAAAAATAAGTACATGAACATACTGCATATACCTCACATCTTGGGGCCATCTGAAGAAAAGGATGTCAAACTGCTGAAGCTGGCCGTACCATCAATCTCGTAGTGTCGAATCTCATGGAATGATTGCTCGCACGTTGAATGCTGACACCTGCACTCCACTTTGAAAAGTGGCCGAACAATGAAATGATCAAATGGAAAATCTAAATGCACCATCAGGTTTGTGGCGTCGAATAGGGTAAAATTGACGGTCAAATTTCTGAATTCTGAGAAAGTGAAAACTGGGGATTAAGGAATCTTTTAAATTTCCCCTAGATTCCTCAAAGATTCTCTCCTATGATCCATCTGAAGATATGATGCTCAGATCAAAATTCTGATTGCGCCATCAGGTTCGTGTCGCTGAGAGGTGTAAGATTAACATAAAATTTGTCCAATTTGGACACTGGCAAAATTTCTCCCTCCTAAGAATTTGGCTCAATCATGGTTCCGCCTGTGTTTTTCCAGAATCATGGTTCCACCTGCAAAAATTAATAAAAAATTACATATCTCGAAAACTTTGTCGTGTTCTGCCTTCCTCCCTTGGGCGCACTACAGAAATGAGTTTAAATATAAGTTTATCGGTGGATAAATCAATGGAATTGATTTGGCGCGTTGGTAATTCAGACAATTTGTTAAGGGGAGATCGAGGGATCAAATCCTGCCTCCCCAAAAAATTCGCGTGCATATTCTTTTTTAAGGCGTGGTTTGTTTGAAACGGTATGTGGTTATGTTTTGTTTTGCAACGGTTGTAACCGCATGGTTTAACATAGCATTAAAGGTTGGTAACCATTGAATGGGCGCTTTTGGCATATTAATGGTTGGTTGGGCCGACCGTGGCGCGGGCTGGCCACATCGCCGGGCAGGTTCGATTCCCGCCGGCCCATATATGGTATGTTATATAATGGTTGGGGTGTGGTGGGGGTGGCGGGTGTCATGGCCTGTCACCACTTTAATTAATTTCTATTTTTTTTTTAATTTTATTTAATTTAAATTTTTTATTTTATTTTTATGCTATAAAAAAAAGTCATTAGGCATTTTTGAACATTCGAAAATTGACCATAGGAGTGTTTTTATCTGTTTGACAATTTCACACAGAATCCGTCCCAGGTTGGCCGGAATCCGGTGGTCGGGTTTCAGCGAAATTGTTCCCTCCTTAACCCTGCCCAGTCACCCAAGTCAACCCTAAACTTTTACTGCCTCTAACTTTCGCATACGAGCTTGGTTTGACGAACCATTTGAACCGTTGCGATCAGGACGACGAGATCTATGCTCCAGTCTTGGTTTGATAACATTTTGATCACTTTGATTTTTGACCCTTTCTGAGTCCTCTGGGACTTCTGCTTGTGTCTGGAGCCACCTAGATTACAAGCACTCAAAGCTTCCAGGAAATTTGGATCATTCAGTGCCTAGGTGTCCACATCCTCATGTTCCCGTTCTTTCCAGTCCACCATTTTCAGCAATTCTTTCCTGCAAAAGCCATTAATTTGAGTCAACAACCATGCTTGGCCCATAAAATTCAAGTTTTAACGATGATTTTGTGAGGAAATTGGGTTTTTTTCCTATTCATGGTGACGGCGCGCCTGTTTTAAAAACAGTTGTGCCAACAACATGATAGGCTTTTTTAATCACCCTCGGTTGGCGCAATTCCCTGCCCGAAAGTCACGCCGACCAAGGGCAAAAAACTTTTTACAAAACCTCCCTCAAAAAACCTAAAAATGGTTAAAAACAGGAATAAAAGACATGAAAATGGAGCTCAGGGCTTTGGCTCTTACCTGTAACTGGCGGCTCGGTGAATGACCTCCCGGATCTCCCACAATCTGCTCTGGAACAATTAGGGCAAAAGTGAGTAAAAGTCTTCACAACAAGGTAAAATGGTAAATGGTAAAAATATATTTACTTTTCTCCTTTTTATTCATTCTTTCATGAAAATATCAGGTTTTTGTAAATATTTTAACCTATTTTTCCTCAAGAACTGGATAATACACTTTACCTTTTTGCGTAGCGACAAGTGATGGATGTTCGACGATGATGATGAGTCACGTTTCAGCTATTTTCTCGACTCATTAAGATCATATGAAAAGACTGCCAAGTATTTTTCCCTTTTGACTCGTAAAAGAGGATAAAATGGGGGTCTGATTTCAAGCTCTTTTCTCACCCTTTAAAAGTGAAAAGATGGCCGAGCCCTTGTCATTTCGAACTCGTTAACAGATGCGAAATGTTGTGCACCCAATATAAGTTTACCCCTTTTTTGGGCTGAGAGGCACTATTTATGAAAAAGGTACTCGACTGAAATGGTCAAGCGGTTCTCTCAAGTATCATTTTCTACCTTTTCGGGCTCGAGAGACACAAATGTACGAAAGGGGACCATGTGGAGTTTTCTTTTAAGTGTCTTTTTCAAACTCTCTAAACATGAAAAAGATACTGAGTTACACCTTTGTCGGACTCGTTAAAAGGTTAAATGACATCAGATTCGTCACCATGATGAACATGAGCTTCTCCTTCCTAGTGCTCATTAAACTTACTAGGTTGGATTCAACCGAAGTGAACTTACAATGCAAGCATATGCTATTCCCTTCAAGATTGCGATTAAAAAAGAATTTGGGTACCTTCCAGAAATGGTGGGGGGAAATTTGGAAATCTAATCAGTTGTGTTAGCAGCCCACTCTTGAACTTGACACTTTCTACTTTGTGTCAGGTTGGGATATCCTCCTTTGTATCGTTGACCTTCCTAGGTTGGGCCATTCATTTTTGCCTTCCATTTGGTCTCTGCCACGTCATCATGACCACCGATCCTATGAATCCAAAAGCTTCCAAACTTCCAGTTATGTCACTGATATATTCAAGAGTTGTCCTTCTGTAGTTACACTTATCTCTGACTCTCTGTATCATCCACAATCATTTTGCATCCTTTTGTCTCGTGTCGATGATGTGGAAAACATTATGGCCCTCCTTCGACATGGTCATTTCCCATCAACTTCAGCTCATTATCCGGGAAGTTAACCGAGAGACTCCCTTCCAGTACCTTAGAGATTGCATGCCCTAATGGCAAGTTCTTCGCACTCGACGACAAGTCCACATCATTGGCTTTCAATTGAGTGATTTCACGGATGTTCGATTTCAGTTCCTCTATTCACATTCCGTGGATTGTGCTGCTAGTACCTTGAGGACCATTGTCATTATTGGTGGTTTCTCTCACGCTTGTTAACAATTTAAATTATTAACTGGTAATCAAGCGACTTTCTAGCATGTTCGATGTCAACACATCTATTCGCATGTTAGAATTTGTACTTTGATAGGGTCGTGTTGGAGCGCAAGATCCTGTACTCAGCTCACACAATTCCAGGTTGCAAAGTGATGTGACATGGTTATGTTGATATATATGTCTCTTTCAGATGGATGGCCGCGACCATACCATGAGTTATCATATGTGATCCTTCTCATTTTTGGATGGCTGCGATGATACCTTGGTTTAATTATGATCCTCTTTGACAGATGGATGCGTCCATGCCATGATTCATGTATCATTTGACAGAGTTCTCAGTTATGTATATGCATCTCTACTTGCTTGTAGGTTTTCTGACGACAGACTACAGTTCCCCGCACTGATTTATAAAGTGTTTCATCCCTCACTCTAGTTCGGCCTTCACGCTTTAGGGGGCATCTGTTACACAACATTTTGTCACTGTCCCTGTACTCCCCGTTCCTTGATCTTGGAGGACCTCTACAGTGAACCCTATATGCTTACCCTTCATGAAGAAACCCCCATTGTGTCCCTCTTCATGAGCAGATCAATTCCCTTTTGCACCATTTCCCCTGAAACTTCTGTTTTGCCCAGTTTACAAGACCAGTGCTAATGGCCCTTGTCTTCCTCGCGCCAATATGCAGGGATTATCATTGTCCATAGCGCTGACCGGAGCGACTGAGCTTTGTTCCAGTCACAGCGGTCCTGTTATCACCCCAAGAAACTATGCTAGGTTGTATCTCGGAGATCTAGATAAATCAAACCAACTAAGGAACCCTAAAAGATGCGTGCTGGGTGAAAACACTACAGAGAGCAGTGGCTTGCCTAAATGCTGAAGAACCCACTTGAAGCTTGTGGATTGATGAACCTGTTGGATTGGGAAGAGACACTCAGATATTTGAGAGGGATGATGAACCACTAGGAGTTGTCTTAGGGCAAAAGCTATGGTGCTTGACTCACTGATGAAGTACCTGGAGACGTGATATCTTGCCCATTAATACCTTATCCACTGATGAACCTACCCTTGATGTGGACTCTCTTCTCCTAAAAGTGAGTTGAGACTCTTTGTACTATGGTATCATGGTGTGCATATTAATCATGTTTAAAATATTTGGAAAGACTGGGTGGAAGCTTGTGTAGCTAGTGGATGAAGGCAGAGTGACCTTGTCACATCTTGTTTCAACTGTTGATATTGGTCAAGCTTCCCCTCAAAAGCACTCCATCTCAAGCACTGGAATCTAGCTTGGGCGTGACAGCTACAAGTAAATGCGGTTGTAGCTTGTCTAAGGTTGGGTGTAGAGTTAGAGTCCCAATCTCAGTTGCTAGATCTCTTATAAGATAAGTATTCTCTTATGTATTTATGCATGTGATTATCATGACTTTGTTATTGTGTTGAAATAATGTTATGCTCATGTTAAGGAGTGTTGTTTCCTACATGAATGAGGAATGCCAATATCTTGTGTAAAGATTTCAAGGAATGGCTCATTTCATGTGATTATTCTTGAGCTAGAAATTAACCTAGGAATGATTGAGCATGAAGAGACGGGAATCTTTGTTAATGACTAAATAACTGCACTAACATGTTTGGATATCTGGTCACTGTGTTGATATATTGTTCATGTTGACAATAAGGAATTTGATTTCCTATTTAGAAGTGTTTCCTGAATATTTTTTTATGAATGTGTTTATCCTTGTTTCCATCCCAAGACTGCAAATTGGTATAGTGGCATGTGAATGAAGAGGTATGCAACCTCTGTTAATTTAATTGGATGATGGTATGTAAATTATGGGGCTAGTAGGACTTGGTTTATAAATTGTATGGCTCAGGAGGAATATCAATTGTATGTGTTAACACCCAGGTTGTTCCCTATGACTCCCAAGGGAATACGGCCGGGGTAACCACTAACCAATCTTTGGATCACTGTTTCTAGCCAAACTGTGATCAGAGAGGGCTCTCTCTTTATGATTTGTAACTGTTTATGATAGGGTTTTAGGCTAGCTATTAAGCACAGGTTTTGTTTATGTTTTGGTTGAAGAATTTCTTTCAGATCTCTTGTGATGTAATATTCAGAGAGTCAAGTATCATTGGGCAATGGAGTCTGTAGCAGTAGGTGTCTAGAAACCTTGAGATGAACTGGTGAAACTTACAGGGCCATTTGGATACTTCATAGAACAAATTTTGATTTATAACACGAACAGGAAAAACAAGCAGTGAGAGCATTTAAGGATTTTCACTAAATGTTTAAGTATTTTCACCAAACTGGTTATGAGAAAATGGATGGATGTCTCAGGGGCAAAATTGAATCCCTGGGAATATCTATCACTGTAAAAGATATAGTTTTAAAGTGCAGCAACTAAGAATTACACTTCTTTTACTGTATCTGAAGAAAACATGGATAATAGCTCAGTTTGAGTTCAGGGTAATCGGTGATTAAATCCTGGAACTATTCTTCTACTTTGCTATTAAGTGTAAAATATTTAGACAACAAAAGAGAACAAAAGACTCGAAAACATGTAAAAAAAAGAGATTTAAGAAAACTTATTGTTTTATGAAACACTCTGGAATCCTGCAACGTTCACCATTCATCACAACGCATCAAATACACCAAGCTTTGGAAATTCCATTCTCCCTTTGTATTATTTCTCTGAGAATTTTTACAGCAAGTGAGAGTTCCAAAAGGAAAATAACAACAACCCCTTAAGCTTCTGTGAGGGGCCAATATATGCTTGCGATTTTTACAAAAATATCTGAGTCCTGAGTTATCTCAGACTTAATATTCTCACCAACTTTGAGATATTATTATCAGAAATTTATTACAGAATTGAATACAAAGTAAAAGCGCTTTAATGCTCTGTCAGAAGATATTTTGGCCTTTGGGATCTGCTGAGTCGGTTGAGATACTTTGATTAAATGCTGGAGAACCCGACTTTATGGCTTGTGCGCTGTATGCTGTGGTGAGAGAATAGCTCTGCTGAGTTGGCTCAGCCTCTGCCTCTTCCTTGTAGATTTTATTCATCAAAATTGTGCCTGCGCATGACTGCTCATGTACTGGAGAAAATTAGCGCTACAGGTTCTGGCCTGACAAAATTATCTGTGTCAAATTCCTCCATACTTCTTGTGTGGGCAATTGATGATTTATGATTGCCCCCATAGTCTCATCTGCCTCAGTATACTTAAAGAAATTCGGTGGTGTATCAAACAGATGATCAATTTCATTCATAATAAAAAACAGATTATCCACCCTATCATACAGACTCTGCCCCGATGCTGGCCCTGTGTCTGCTGAGGTACTGGGCTGTTTTGCAATTTGTGCTACTGCATGGGCATCAATCCTTTTGTTGTAATTTTCTAGGGTGAGCAGTCTTCCTACACTGCTTAAAATGCTGGGGAGGCCCCTGTTCTGTAATGCCAGGAATCTGTCCAGGAATTTGTTGATTTCAGTCTGCATGTCCTGTGTTCTCCTCTCCAGCGTACCAACTAGACTTCTTAGTGTCAGGACTCTTTTAACTACTGAGATTGTTTCAGTCCTGTTAGTAATTCCCATGGCCGCTAGTTGAGAGCTAGTTTTGTTATTTAAAACATTGACCATTCTGCTGGCAGCATCTGGCATGTGGCCAAGGCTTGCTCTGGCTCTGTGTATTTCCTTGTTTGCCTTGGTGATGAGTGCTATTTGCTCATCCATAGTCTCAATGTACTGCCACTGATTGGTGATGGATCGACCGATGTTACTCCAGAGGACTGCCTTTAGTTCTGCTGTTACCTTCTCTAGTGCAAGCTCTTTTTCTAGTTCAGCTATTCTCTTTTTTAGAGCTTTTATCTCTCTCTCCTTTGTTGCTTCATTCTGCTTGCTTTTGTCAAATTTTTCATTCACCTTGGCCAAAGTCTTCTTGACTTCATCAAGCTCTTTCATTTGGGATTCAAGAACTTGGATCTCAGCTTGTAGCTTCTGCATATCCAGACTGGGAGTTTGTCCTGGTGTTGGTGTAGTTGTTGCTGTAGATGGTGCTGTAGTTCCCGTTTGCTGAGGAGGAGGAGTAGTTGTTGGAGGGATTTCCTCAAGATTAATTATCACAGGAGGAGGCTGGGAGGGTTGGCCCTCTTCTCTTTGCTTCATTGCTGTTTGTAGTGCTGCCTTTGCAGCTTCTGATTGTCCTAGCTGGTCTTGAGTCCGAACCAGCTCCTTGTACAGGGATACCAGCAGGTCTGTAGCATCCTTTTCCTGCCTTTGCTGGGCAACCTCGTCTGTTTGTGGGTGGATGGTGGCTGGGAGCTTGATTTTCTTTCTTAAAGCCGCCATGTCTGCATCCCTTATCTTCAGGAGTTCTTGGATACCTTTGACATCTTTAGGATCATGTCCTATTTCTATAATTACCTCTTCCAAGGACTTGATCCTATTGTCCTTGGCTTGTGATGATGCTCTCTCCAATTCCAGCTGAGATGCTGTGTTATCCAGGCTGCTCTTCAATTTGTAGTTCTCCAATGTCTCACCTGCCAAGGAGGCATACACCATTTCACCAGTTTGTTTATGTAATTCAATCTTATCCATAGGGTGTATGTCTTTGGCCAGCACCTCCATGTTGGTTCTTAGGTAATCCGAGGTAGATTGAGGATGCAGTGTTGTGGGCATGAAGTGACTCATGATCATCTTGCCTTCACTTACATCAAAGGCAGACATGAGTCTTTGCTGATTTGTAGGAGCCAGGTTCAGCAAATGATCGTACAGCTGTATTTTAATAGGATCACTCCTCCTCTTAATGTCAATAAATTGCTGTTTGATGCTTGACTGTCCTTCTCTGTGCTGGCTGGAGGAGCTGACCTCTCCTCCTATAGTTCTATCATGTTCATGCTGAAATGAACTGGCTGAAACTTCTCCACTGGGTGGGCCCATGCCCATTGCTTGCCTCACTGCTATGTCATCCTCTTGGGAGTCATTTAGTCTTTGTCTTTTCTCTCCCCGATTAATGGATGAAGTCAGGGGAGTCTCTCTATCCCTTTTCCTGGTTAAGTCCTCCTTTTGTGGGGTTTGGAGGACCGAGGTATCAACAGTAGTTTCTGCTCTAGGAGGCACCACTGTCTGAGCCTGTTGCTCAGTGGAGCTTGGAGGATCAGTCACTTTTTCTTGCTGCAAGGGTTGCTGTTCACTAAACTGTTCCTCTTCTTGTTGCTGCCCGAATTCCTGCTGCTCCATCTCTTCTTGCTGCTGTAGCAATGTGTCCACTTGTTCTTCTGTCAATGGAGGTGGCTGCTCCACCTGCTTCCCTTTATCCTTGCTTGCTGTCTGTGGTGTTTTCTCGGCAGTTTGCTGCTGTGCTGTAGATGATGTATCAGCTGCTCCAAGTTGCTTTTTGTAGGAGAGGGGCACCTGTCCACAAGTTTCCAAGTCAGCTTCCTTTTGCATATTTCTAGCCTCTCTCTCAAGTAACTCTTCATTAGTAATTTCCTCCTCTAGGGTACCCTCTTCCCAATTTGATGCATTGGCATACTGTTCAATCTCGGGTTGTCTCTTGTGTGCATAGCTACCCAATTTGTATCTAATCCTCCTGAGGGAAATAGCATGATTGGGGTCATAGGGTATCCATTCAAAGCTGGTTTGCAGTCTGAGGCCTTCCAGGATAGTGTTTGCCTCTTTCCATCCCTCTTCTTTCTTGTTATATAGGAAAGGACCCAGCTGGTTCCTTACCTTCAACTGTGACTTCTTGTTGTTGCTCTGAAAATGAAGATAGTCTGAGTTCCCAAACTGTCTGAAATATTCCAAGGCAAAAAGCCTCATGGGGACATACCTTGGCAACCTAAATGGGTTCAACTCACAGCCATATATCCTGATGACTGTGTGGTTTTGGTAGAAGTACCAATTACCAATGCTGTAGGACTTATTCAAATGGAGAATTCTCCTCATGTCATCAGTTAGTCTAGGAGGAGGAGTACCATGCAATACTGTCATGACTGGATGGATGAATAAGTCAATGAACTCAGTGTATGTGTAAGGTGATACAGAGGTATGATGAAAAACAGAAGTCCAGAACACAACTGACCTTGGAATTCCCTGGGCATTGAGTGGCTTCAAAGGAACAGAGAAGGTGGCTGGCTGATAGAACAAGAATAGATGGTATATATATGAAGTATACCTGAATAGTCTTTCCCTCTTCAAGTTCATAAACTGCTCATGGATTTTATCTGCAATGTAGGTTGCATAGTCATAATGTACAGCTGGGGGTTTACCAGGAGAGAATATAGACAGCATTGCCATTAGGCTATCATCCACATCCTCTATCCCCCTGAATCCTAGGACATAACTGATTAAATCCACTATCATCCTGCCCAATTAATTCAAATAGTGATATCCAATAGGAGGGGTTCTGACTGATTCAGAGCCTGGTCTTACAAACAACTGATTGATTTTAATGATTTGGTCATTTGACAGCTTGGTCCCTTTGTTTATCAAATTCTGCATAAAGAGGGGAGTCAATTGCTTGGCAGTTTGGAAGTGCAGCATTCCATTTATACTTTCTGGGGTAATCTGGAACAGGATTGAGCCTGTGGGGCTGATGACAGCTCTTTGGCTTGGGTCATAACATTCCTGGCAGCTGTAGATGAGTTCTGGCATAGGATTTACTTGGGGAAGGTTGTAGATGGGTAAATTTGAGTCCCAAATTCCCAAGATGTCTGCCCCACTCAGGTGCTGGGCTTTTAACTCATTCATCATCTGGATATTGTATTTGGTTCCCATAGGGAACCAGTCCAGCATTTGGTAATCCATGTCTCCCAGGGCTTTCCATGCTAATTCCTGGTGAGGAGCATTGAGGGGCTTGATATTTAGAGCAATAGGAGTCTCCATAGTTCTTCAAAGTGCAACAATTGTAGGTGAATAGTCAAAATGGAAGCAACACAGAATAGAGGTGATTCTCTGTAAAGACAGTTTGTATTTTGGATACTAGAGGGGAATTTACTCAACAGCAATTGAAATACTGTTTGTTTTTTAGGAGCAGAGATTCTCTAAGGTCTAACTGTCCCCTTCCAGCGGGTGAATTGAGACCAACAAGGAATTTTCCGAGAATACGCAGTGAGTATTGTTTTTGGGTGAATTTACCGGAATTATGGCTCGGCTGGTGTTTTTCGACTTCACAGTGGCAAATGTGGATTTGCAGAGGGAAATGGGTAGTGTAACTATAGTTTTTGAGGTGCCTTTATCCTTCTGAGCAAATTAAAGTTCAATAACCGTCGTATGGAGGGCAGGACAACTGTAAATACCTGTAAATTGGCGAGCAGAGGTCGAGCAGGTGTGCACGGTTGCTGCTGAGGAGGTCGCCCGGGTTAAATCAACAGGTTGGCGGAAATTCGAACGTAAACGGTCATGCAGGGAGAACAATAGCGACAGGAGTGAAAGTGGGAAAAACATGGCTTTTTTGGGTAAATATGGGTTTTTTACCATTTTGGCGCTTTTTCGTGATGACGTCAGCATGACGTCATTGGTGGGTCACGGTGAGGTGACGTCAGCTGACGTCGTCGGGTGACGTGGCAGTAGATTATTGGTCCAAGGGGCGATGAGGTGGCAACCACGTCAGCGGACAGGTGGACGAATAGCAGAGGTGAGTACGAGCGGACGCGACGTGGCGATGAGTTAGCGGAAAATAGGTGGCAGTTAGGACCGTAGCGGTTACGGTCAAAGCTAACCGCTACGGTTTCTCGGGGCGGTTTGGGTACGGCGCCGAAGTTGTCAGGCCCGGCTCCGAGATACCTCAGCGCTTGACGCGTGGAGAGGCCCTGACGTGACGCAACGTCAGCATCTCGGGCGGTAAAGGACAGCAGTGGGAGCCGCTCCGATATTGACGTGGATCGTCAGATCTTCGGGCCTTGATCCGACGGTGGGCGGAGTATGGAGGTGCTCGGGTTATATGCGGGCGGGGAACTTTAGGTTTTGTGGGTTTTTTATTGGTTTTTCGAATGTTTTTTCATTTAACCAATAATGCGCTAACCCTTTGGAAATGCGCCAGAGGCGGGTTTTTGACTTTGGTAATTTTTGCAAAGGATTTGAAGGCGGAATAGGGTTTTATAAGGGTTTTCCAATGCAAATGGTGGTTTGAGGAGCAGTTTGACTTGCAGCAAGGGGGAATGGGATGGGACAGGTTCACCAAAGTGACCAGATGTCACTTTGGTCCCTTTTGAAGAACATATGGCTATAATGCCAAGGGGAGGGAGTATATATAAGATTTGGGGCTTTATACACCTTAGTGTTAGTATTATTAGGGGAAGGGGTAAAATAGGGGAGCTATATAGTAAAATTAGAGGTTAATATGAATGAAGGGAGCAAATGAAAGGGATTTTACTGAGTTTATCTGAAATTGACTTGGTTTTGAGAGTAGATCAAAATGAAAAGATCTTAGACAAGAAATGTGGATTCTGAATGAACTAGAACCACCATAAAACCATGATCTCTCTTCATAAATCTCAGCTGAAAGAAAGGGAGTGTTAGTAATGGAATAGAGGGGAAGAGGGAAGTTAGTCATGCTCCTTGCTGTAATATGATGGAATTAACCACTTTGTCTATTGATAGATTTTGCCTTGGCAAAACACCTGTTGACATATGTGTAATGGTGAAAATACCCTTTCTGCAACCACAACTGCCTACCCAGCTATTTCCCTAGCATTTTTTGTTTCTTCTTAGAGGGTGCATTTGGACTTGCAAACCCTTACTTGCCTTTTCTTTTCTCTGGCTTTTTCTTTATTCTTTTCTATCTAGTTCTACCCTTATCTCTTCCAAGGTCCCAGATTAGGCTGTTGGGATCCTTTTCTTCTCTACCTAAACTAGTTGTTTGCCAAGATTAAGCAGTTTGGACAGACTTCTTTCTCTATTCTATAACTCAAAATTGAAAAATGGCATGATCCAGATTAGACTGTTGAATCATCCACAAAATTGAAATAGGGTCCTCAATACTTGAAACACTTTACCCACCTCTTGCTTTCTAGGAAATATGGGATCTTTGGGATACCAAAGCAGAGCATATTTGGACTTTCTCTTGCCAATCATGAAATATGAAACCTATTGGTATAGGTATCCAACAGTGGCTCCACATGGGGATGGTTTTTCTTCTGAAAGACCAAGAACAGCAGGTCAGATTGCCTTGTTCTTTGACTGCCCATCTCAATCTTTGAAATCTGCTGCATAAATGTGTCAAACTTGTGTGCTTTTTCCTTTGGAAGACTTCTGATTCTATCAGCCTCTTGCTGGTTGGTGAATCACTTGGGAAAACTACTTTTTACAATCTAAAACAGAAGATAATATGTACATCTGTATATATACAATGAATCCTTAGGTTCCACTCATGGGGAATAGTCAAAGTAGTGCTTCAGCATCCTGCCATTGACAGGACCTTCATCCAAGTCAGTTTCAGTAAGACTTTTGAGGAAATAGGTGTTGTTACCTTGTACTGTTTGGACAGCAAATGGTCCTTTCCATAAAGAGTCAAACTTTCCATGTTTCCCTTTCTCTTCTCTTCTTGCATCCCACTTTAAAACTTTGTCCCCCACATTGAAATCTTCTGCTTTGGTTCTTCTATCAAAAGCCCTTTTCAGTTTCTCTTGTAGTATCTGCACTCTGCTGAAAACTTGTTCTCTGGTCTGCTGTAAACAAATTATCTGGTTAATCCTTCTTTGCATGTCATTTGGCTCTGCTTGGCTTTCTTGCAGAAGTTTCATAACCGGCACTCCTAGTGATGAAGGAAATCTGGCCTCTAATCCATAGACTAACTCATATGGGCTGGTCCCAATTGATCTTTTAGTTGTTAGTCTGTCTGCCCATAAAGCATTTACTAGTTTCTTATGCCAGTTCTTTTTGTTCTCTTCCAGCACTTTCTTTATGATATTTATCAAACTTTTGTTTGATGATTCAGCAAGGCCATTTCCTTGAGGATAGTAAGCTGTAGAATGGCCCAAAGTAATGTGAAATTTATGACAGAAGTTCACCATCTTCTTGGATCTGAAGGCAGCAGCATTGTCTGTTATTATCTTGTCTGGGCAGCCAAATCTAGCCAGTATATTGTTTTCCAAAAATTGAATGATTACTGAATCATTTGCTTGTCTGCATGGGGCAGCTTCAATCCACTTGGTGAAGTAGTCTGTTGCTGTTAGAATCCATCTGTGTTGCCCTGAAGATGAGGGATGAATTTCCCCAATGAAATCCAAACCCCATTGTTGGAAAGGTCTCTCTGTTGCAATGGGCTTCAAAGGAAGTGGCAGCAGCTGTCTTTTGCCTTCAAACAGTTGGCACTTATGGCATGAGGCTGTAAATTTCTTAACATCAGAGAACATAGTAGGCCAGTAATAACCAGCCCTCAATATCTTGTCCACAGTGGACTTCCAGTACAAATGTCCACCACAGTCTCCAGCATGGAAATCTTGCATGATATTGTTAGTTTCATTCTCTATTAGACAGTGCAGCAAAATACCTTCATGGTTTTTCCAAAGTAAATTTCCATCTATTACACAAAATTTAGATGTCTTCATTTTTAGGAACCTACTTTTAGTTCTGGACAGTCCTGGGGGAGCACACAGGTTTTGTAACACATAACAGATATCAGAGTACCAAGGAGATTGTTCAAAGGCTACATTGATCTTTGGAGTCGCCAGCTTTGTTTCACTGTCCAGTTGGTTGATGTCTAAGGCTTGGAAATTTGCTTCTGTCATTAATTTGGCCAAACCTTGTCCTTTTATTAGCTTTGTGGGTTTTATTTCAATGTCAAATTCTAGTATATTGGCAATCCATTTTCCTCTCCTGCCCTCTAAGTTTTCTTGGGTGAGAATGTCTTTGACAATAGGACTTGGTACATAAGCCACAACATGGGAGTAAAGGATGTAAATCCTAAAGTCTTTAATAGCCTTGATCAAAGCATAGGCTTGTTTTTCCATTATTTGATACTTTAGGGGGGCATCTCTAAGAGCTCTGCTGAAAAAAGCAATGGGCTTTTCATTCCCTTGGTCATCTTTCTGCAATAATACAGCAGCAATAGTATGCTGGGAGGCAAATGAGAAAATAATAAAGTCTCTGTCAAACTGAGGATTAGTTAACACTGGGGTTTGAGTCAAGGCCAATTTTATACTTTCGAAAGCTTGTTTTGCTTCAACAGTCCATTTGACCTTTGAATCTTTCTTTAGCATATTGTTTAGTAATCTGATTAATTCTGCTAAATTTGGGATAAACCTTCTTAAAAAGTTGATTTTTCCTAAGAATCCTTGCAGCTCCTTGACATTCCTTGGGTGAGGCATTTGTAGGATAGCTTGTATCCTATCTGGATCAATTCTTATGCCATCTTTTGAAATAATATGTCCTAGAAGTTTCCCTTCCTCTAAGCCAAATAATGACTTCTTGGGGTTTAAGGAAATACCATATTTCCTGCATGTTATGAAGATCTGTCTTAAATGTTTCAAGTGTTCTTGGTCAGATTTCGAAAAGGGTGTTAGATCATCTAAGTAAATGACCAAGAAGTCATGAATCTCTTTTGCAAAAGCAATGTCCATTGCTCTCTGAAATGTTGCCCCTGCATTTTTCAATCCAAAGGGCATTTTCACATACTTGAAAGTTCCCCATGGGGTTGTAAATGCAGTTTTGTCCTGATCATCAGGGTGTACCAGGATTTGATTGAAACCTGAGAAACCATCAAGCAATGATATTCTCGAAGCCCCTACTACTCTTTGAAGAATATGATCCATTTTGGGTAAGGGGTAGTTGTCTTTGAGTGACACTTGGTTCAAATTCCTTAAGTCTACACAAAGTCTAATCTCACCAGTTTTCTTTCTTGTAGGGACCAAATTTGAAATCCACTCAGAAAACCTGATTGGTGCTATGATACCAGCTTTGAACATTTTCTGTAATTCTTTTTCAATGGAAGGAAGGAGCACAGGATTGATTCTTCTCAATTTCTGTTTGAATGGTTTTTGATTAGGCTTGAGGGGAATGGTATGCTGGATAACAGAGGTATCATATGACTTTAGATCCTGATAACCCCAAGCAAAGACATCTTGGAACTCTTTAAAGAGATCAATATATTTGGGTTTTTGATCAGGGGGCAAAGCAGCAGATAGCTTTATTATTTTAGGCTTGTCAGTGGTATCAATGTTACATTCTTCAATTGTTGCATCTAATGGCTGCATCTTTGGTTTCCTGGGGACATCATTTGAGTCAAAAATATCCTCTAGTGGGGTAAGGCCTGCTGGAAGGAAATTGTCTTTGAGTTGTATGATTTCATCTTCAGCGTTGCTCACCTCTTCACAGTCAATTTGGTGAATCTGCTGAATGTTTTCATTGTCGAAAATGGTTGGAGTCAGTAATTGTTTTGCTGTCCTAGGTGACATTGGGTGAGCTGACTGTTGAAACTGTATTTGTGATGGACTTGTTCCCTCAAATATTTGTGATTGACATGCTGACTCAAGCATTTGTGATTGGCATGCTCCATCAATATCAATATTTAATCCTGTGAACTCTTGTTGCAAGGTCAAAAAATTGTTTATTTGCATGTCATCCTCAAATACTTGCCACTCTTTGACATTGTTTGGAATAGAGGGTCTGTATTTGACCTCGGCTGTGAAACAGTTATTGGGTTCTAATGGGAATTTGAAGGTGCTGGCAAACGTTGCCAAGCTGTGTGCATGGAGATTGTGGCCCCTTGAAATTTTTGTGATAACAAACTCAGAGAAGGTCTCTAATATTTCAATTACAGCAGATCTGTAGGACCTCAATCTCTTGTCATTGGTGACAAAATTTCCTTTCACTTGTTGGATTACTAGATCAGAGTCTCCCATGATGGAGAGCCTGGGTGTTTGTAATGATTTTGCTATCTTGAGGCCTAGTAACAGAGCTTCATATTCTGCCATGTTGTTAGTGCATCTAAAATTCAATCTGTAAGCCCTGCCTTCTGCATAATCTTTCTCTTTATTATGTATCCACACTCCAGCCCCTGCCCCTAACTTGTTAACTGAGCCATCAAACTCTAGGACCCACAGAATATCTTGCTGAACAGAAGATTTAAGATTCTGTTCATGGGATGGCAAAGTGAGCATGAGTTGGGGTTTCTTTTCCCGTTTGTTTTCTAGGATAATTTCATCACTTATTTGACAATCTTTGACAACTGGAGGAGGGTTAATGTGTATTGTTGGGCTGATTGATGTTTGGCAGGTGCTACTTGTCTGATCAATGTTTTGTTCTTGTATGAGTGCTTCGGTCCTAACCTCATTGTTTGAAAGGTCTGCGCTATCATTGAAAAGGATGAAGGAGTCTATGTCCGAATGGACAGCATATATTGGAAAATTTTGAGGCTTTTCTTCACTGCTGACCATATACTTCATGAGTGTTTCCCTGTATAGTCTTTTTGGTTGCCCAAAGACAGAGATAGTTGCATATGACATGTCTAATTGCAGGGATCCTTGGAGCTTGGCTCCCCATGATCTTGATAACAGCATCCCATATTTGGGTGGGATATCAGCAACTACAACATCCATTAGAATGGTCTTGTTGGGATATTGAACCAGGGAGACACATAAATCTTTTATTAGGCCCAAACATTTGACTTGACTAGAATCAAAAGAAAACAGGTCTTTGTATGGTCTTGTTATATCCAAGTTTAATCTTTCCATGACTGCTTTTGGCATAAGGTTGTGAGAGGCACCTGAGTCAAACATTGCATTATGCAGTATTTTATCATGAACATGCAGGCTGACATAAAAAGGTAAAACCCCTGTGACTACTGTTTTTCCATCTACCTCTGGGCCAAACAGTAATTCTGGAGTGTCATCTAGCACATTTACATCATCTTTGCTGTTGGTGAGCTGAAGGGATTTTTTGATCTGTTGCTTATATATGTCATGCTTGGCTAGCTCTGAAAGGGGAATTGCTATCTTTAACTTGCCAATCTCTGCTCCTAGGTCAAAGGGTTTGTCAACTTGGGTTTTGGAGTCACGGGTAACAGTTCTTTCTCTGTTCATTAAATCTTCTTGTTGGATTTCATCTTGATTTTGGAACCTGCCCCTTATACTCATGTCTTGAGGGGTAATGTTTGGATTAGGGTGAGAGGAAGAGGTTGCCATGGGCTGTTGTAGTGGGGACAGTAATTCAGTGACTTCCTCAACCACTACTTCTTTTGTAGGCAAGTTTGTTTTGTCATTAGGTTCAGTGACTAAGGTTTCTTTAGATTGTTGTTTCTCCTTTATCTTTTCGGGCTGATTTACATTTACAGTCCTACTCCTTAGTTTGTATTGTTTATGGACTTCATAGACAGCAGTATCATATCCTTGTTTAAAGTCAAAGGATTCTCCTGATTTCGTTTGGAATGTTTTGCTTTCATCCTCCTCATGGTCTTCTTGTGTTAAGAAAACATGGCTTTTACCATCCAGACCCATTAAGTTGATTTCAGGATCTTCATTGAGCTGATTGGCTGAGGAAGTTTCTGCATAGTTTTCTTGAAAAGGGGGTCTGATATCTTGGTCAGCACTTGTTTTTCCTATGTTTGGGTTCTGAGATCTCCTAAAATTTGGGTTTCTAGGAGGGTTACTTTGTGATGCCTCCCATGATGATTTTCTTTCAACTGATTCCACTCTCTCACCCAGTCTCTTCATGCTGTTTAGTATTGCATCCAACTTTTGATCAAAGCCTGAGGGCTCTTCTCTGAAACCAGCCTTCTTTTCCAGCTTTGCCCTGTTTCTCTTGGCAATTAGGTTGGCCTTTACAGTGACTGCAACTCTTTGAGCTTCTGCAAGGGTTGGAGGATCTCTTTCTTTCAGCTGATAGGCCATATCAGAGTCAAAACCGTCAGGGAAGTTATACAGGGCCAAATCAGGAGGGGGCCTTAAGTTCTGGGGGATAGCATTATATACATTGTTAAACCTAGCACAATATTCCAAAACTGTTTCTTGGGGACCTCTTTTGATAGTGTTATATTCACCGAGTATGTGTAGAGGATCTTTCTTCTTCTCCCATCTGTTGGTAAACTCTTGGTACAGGACCTCAGGGGTTGCAATGGAATTTGCATTCAGGGATCTAAACCAAGTTCTAACATCCCCGGTTAAGCTTTGAACAAAAATTCTCATCCTGACACTGTCATCATCTATTTCATAGGTCTCAAAGTGGTCTTGCATCTTCTTAGCATGCTGGACAGCTGTCAATGGGCCATGGGAGTCAAAAAATGAGATTTTGGTTTGGTAGTCTTGAGGTAGAGCCGGTGCATTGGCTGGTATCTGCAGAGGTGCATATCTGTTAGCCATGTTTATGGGGTTTATTGGGTTAATAGGAACAAATGGAACAGCAGGGATTACAGGTGTAACAGGGTTAATAGGATGGGTAACAAGCGGGGAACTGGTTGAAAGAGTATGTGCAGATGGTGAAGATGGGAGAGGAGGGCTTTGAGGTGTTGATGATGAACTAGGGGAACTAGGGGTGGACCGAAAAAGGACTTTGCAAGGAGTAGGAATGAGGATAGGTTGGTCTGAACTTATATCTGAATCAGCAGGCTTCTCCTGCTTTTGCTGTCTCCTTATGTTCTTTGGAATGATATTTGGGTTATCAACAATGATGGGTTGATTAGGGTCAGGGTTTGCCCTAGTGTGCCTTGGGTTTCTTTTGGGAGCCAGCTTCTAAGTATTCTTTTAGAACTTTATACAGGAGGCTTTATATGTACAAGGACTAGGTAAGAATTCAGGAATGACTATATATGTTTCAAAGCTAGGATGAAGATTCCCTAGTTAGCTCTTCCCTAGAGCTGTCCCTGTGTTTACAGAAACAGTCCTAAGGCCTCTTGGCTAGTTTCAAGCTTGATGGTAGCTTTGGAAGATAGATAGTAATTGAAAAAACTTTAAGAAGTCCCCAGTGGAGTCGCCAATTATGTTAACACCCAGGTTGTTCCCTATGACTCCCAAGGGAATACGGCCGGGGTAACCACTAACCAATCTTTGGATCACTGTTTCTAGCCAAACTGTGATCAGAGAGGGCTCTCTCTTTATGATTTGTAACTGTTTATGATAGGGTTTTAGGCTAGCTATTAAGCACAGGTTTTGTTTATGTTTTGGTTGAAGAATTTCTTTCAGATCTCTTGTGATGTAATATTCAGAGAGTCAAGTATCATTGGGCAATGGAGTCTGTAGCAGTAGGTGTCTAGAAACCTTGAGATGAACTGGTGAAACTTACAGGGCCATTTGGATACTTCATAGAACAAATTTTGATTTATAACACGAACAGGAAAAACAAGCAGTGAGAGCATTTAAGGATTTTCACTAAATGTTTAAGTATTTTCACCAAACTGGTTATGAGAAAATGGATGGATGTCTCAGGGGCAAAATTGAATCCCTGGGAATATCTATCACTGTAAAAGATATAGTTTAAAGTGCAGCAACTAAGAATTACACTTCTTTTACTGTATCTGAAGAAAACATGGATAATAGCTCAGTTTGAGTTCAGGGTAATCGGTGATTAAATCCTGGAACTATTCTTCTACTTTGCTATTAAGTGTAAAATATTTAGACAACAAAAGAGAACAAAAGACTCGAAAACATGTAAAAAAAAGAGATTTAAGAAAACTTATTGTTTTATGAAACACTCTGGAATCCTGCAACGTTCACCATTCATCACAACGCATCAAATACACCAAGCTTTGGAAATTCCATTCTCCCTTTGTATTATTTCTCTGAGAATTTTTACAGCAAGTGAGAGTTCCAAAAGGAAAATAACAACAACCCCTTAAGCTTCTGTGAGGGGCCAATATATGCTTGCGATTTTTACAAAAATATCTGAGTCCTGAGTTATCTCAGACTTAATATTCTCACCAACTTTGAGATATTATTATCAGAAATTTATTACAGAATTGAATACAAAGTAAAAGCGCTTTAATGCTCTGTCAGAAGATATTTTGGCCTTTGGGATCTGCTGAGTCGGTTGAGATACTTTGATTAAATGCTGGAGAACCCGACTTTATGGCTTGTGCGCTGTATGCTGTGGTGAGAGAATAGCTCTGCTGAGTTGGCTCAGCCTCTGCCTCTTCCTTGTAGATTTTATTCATCAAAATTGTGCCTGCGCATGACTGCTCATGTACTGGAGAAAATTAGCGCTACAGGTTCTGGCCTGACAAAATTATCTGTGTCAAATTCCTCCATACTTCTTGTGTGGGCAATTGATGATTTATGATTGCCCCCATAGTCTCATCTGCCTCAGTATACTTAAAGAAATTCGGTGGTGTATCAAACAGATGATCAATTTCATTCATAATAAAAAACAGATTATCCACCCTATCATACAGACTCTGCCCCGATGCTGGCCCTGTGTCTGCTGAGGTACTGGGCTGTTTTGCAATTTGTGCTACTGCATGGGCATCAATCCTTTTGTTGTAATTTTCTAGGGTGAGCAGTCTTCCTACACTGCTTAAAATGCTGGGGAGGCCCCTGTTCTGTAATGCCAGGAATCTGTCCAGGAATTTGTTGATTTCAGTCTGCATGTCCTGTGTTCTCCTCTCCAGCGTACCAACTAGACTTCTTAGTGTCAGGACTCTTTTAACTACTGAGATTGTTTCAGTCCTGTTAGTAATTCCCATGGCCGCTAGTTGAGAGCTAGTTTTGTTATTTAAAACATTGACCATTCTGCTGGCAGCATCTGGCATGTGGCCAAGGCTTGCTCTGGCTCTGTGTATTTCCTTGTTTGCCTTGGTGATGAGTGCTATTTGCTCATCCATAGTCTCAATGTACTGCCACTGATTGGTGATGGATCGACCGATGTTACTCCAGAGGACTGCCTTTAGTTCTGCTGTTACCTTCTCTAGTGCAAGCTCTTTTTCTAGTTCAGCTATTCTCTTTTTTAGAGCTTTTATCTCTCTCTCCTTTGTTGCTTCATTCTGCTTGCTTTTGTCAAATTTTTCATTCACCTTGGCCAAAGTCTTCTTGACTTCATCAAGCTCTTTCATTTGGGATTCAAGAACTTGGATCTCAGCTTGTAGCTTCTGCATATCCAGACTGGGAGTTTGTCCTGGTGTTGGTGTAGTTGTTGCTGTAGATGGTGCTGTAGTTCCCGTTTGCTGAGGAGGAGGAGTAGTTGTTGGAGGGATTTCCTCAAGATTAATTATCACAGGAGGAGGCTGGGAGGGTTGGCCCTCTTCTCTTTGCTTCATTGCTGTTTGTAGTGCTGCCTTTGCAGCTTCTGATTGTCCTAGCTGGTCTTGAGTCCGAACCAGCTCCTTGTACAGGGATACCAGCAGGTCTGTAGCATCCTTTTCCTGCCTTTGCTGGGCAACCTCGTCTGTTTGTGGGTGGATGGTGGCTGGGAGCTTGATTTTCTTTCTTAAAGCCGCCATGTCTGCATCCCTTATCTTCAGGAGTTCTTGGATACCTTTGACATCTTTAGGATCATGTCCTATTTCTATAATTACCTCTTCCAAGGACTTGATCCTATTGTCCTTGGCTTGTGATGATGCTCTCTCCAATTCCAGCTGAGATGCTGTGTTATCCAGGCTGCTCTTCAATTTGTAGTTCTCCAATGTCTCACCTGCCAAGGAGGCATACACCATTTCACCAGTTTGTTTATGTAATTCAATCTTATCCATAGGGTGTATGTCTTTGGCCAGCACCTCCATGTTGGTTCTTAGGTAATCCGAGGTAGATTGAGGATGCAGTGTTGTGGGCATGAAGTGACTCATGATCATCTTGCCTTCACTTACATCAAAGGCAGACATGAGTCTTTGCTGATTTGTAGGAGCCAGGTTCAGCAAATGATCGTACAGCTGTATTTTAATAGGATCACTCCTCCTCTTAATGTCAATAAATTGCTGTTTGATGCTTGACTGTCCTTCTCTGTGCTGGCTGGAGGAGCTGACCTCTCCTCCTATAGTTCTATCATGTTCATGCTGAAATGAACTGGCTGAAACTTCTCCACTGGGTGGGCCCATGCCCATTGCTTGCCTCACTGCTATGTCATCCTCTTGGGAGTCATTTAGTCTTTGTCTTTTCTCTCCCCGATTAATGGATGAAGTCAGGGGAGTCTCTCTATCCCTTTTCCTGGTTAAGTCCTCCTTTTGTGGGGTTTGGAGGACCGAGGTATCAACAGTAGTTTCTGCTCTAGGAGGCACCACTGTCTGAGCCTGTTGCTCAGTGGAGCTTGGAGGATCAGTCACTTTTTCTTGCTGCAAGGGTTGCTGTTCACTAAACTGTTCCTCTTCTTGTTGCTGCCCGAATTCCTGCTGCTCCATCTCTTCTTGCTGCTGTAGCAATGTGTCCACTTGTTCTTCTGTCAATGGAGGTGGCTGCTCCACCTGCTTCCCTTTATCCTTGCTTGCTGTCTGTGGTGTTTTCTCGGCAGTTTGCTGCTGTGCTGTAGATGATGTATCAGCTGCTCCAAGTTGCTTTTTGTAGGAGAGGGGCACCTGTCCACAAGTTTCCAAGTCAGCTTCCTTTTGCATATTTCTAGCCTCTCTCTCAAGTAACTCTTCATTAGTAATTTCCTCCTCTAGGGTACCCTCTTCCCAATTTGATGCATTGGCATACTGTTCAATCTCGGGTTGTCTCTTGTGTGCATAGCTACCCAATTTGTATCTAATCCTCCTGAGGGAAATAGCATGATTGGGGTCATAGGGTATCCATTCAAAGCTGGTTTGCAGTCTGAGGCCTTCCAGGATAGTGTTTGCCTCTTTCCATCCCTCTTCTTTCTTGTTATATAGGAAAGGACCCAGCTGGTTCCTTACCTTCAACTGTGACTTCTTGTTGTTGCTCTGAAAATGAAGATAGTCTGAGTTCCCAAACTGTCTGAAATATTCCAAGGCAAAAAGCCTCATGGGGACATACCTTGGCAACCTAAATGGGTTCAACTCACAGCCATATATCCTGATGACTGTGTGGTTTTGGTAGAAGTACCAATTACCAATGCTGTAGGACTTATTCAAATGGAGAATTCTCCTCATGTCATCAGTTAGTCTAGGAGGAGGAGTACCATGCAATACTGTCATGACTGGATGGATGAATAAGTCAATGAACTCAGTGTATGTGTAAGGTGATACAGAGGTATGATGAAAAACAGAAGTCCAGAACACAACTGACCTTGGAATTCCCTGGGCATTGAGTGGCTTCAAAGGAACAGAGAAGGTGGCTGGCTGATAGAACAAGAATAGATGGTATATATATGAAGTATACCTGAATAGTCTTTCCCTCTTCAAGTTCATAAACTGCTCATGGATTTTATCTGCAATGTAGGTTGCATAGTCATAATGTACAGCTGGGGGTTTACCAGGAGAGAATATAGACAGCATTGCCATTAGGCTATCATCCACATCCTCTATCCCCCTGAATCCTAGGACATAACTGATTAAATCCACTATCATCCTGCCCAATTAATTCAAATAGTGATATCCAATAGGAGGGGTTCTGACTGATTCAGAGCCTGGTCTTACAAACAACTGATTGATTTTAATGATTTGGTCATTTGACAGCTTGGTCCCTTTGTTTATCAAATTCTGCATAAAGAGGGGAGTCAATTGCTTGGCAGTTTGGAAGTGCAGCATTCCATTTATACTTTCTGGGGTAATCTGGAACAGGATTGAGCCTGTGGGGCTGATGACAGCTCTTTGGCTTGGGTCATAACATTCCTGGCAGCTGTAGATGAGTTCTGGCATAGGATTTACTTGGGGAAGGTTGTAGATGGGTAAATTTGAGTCCCAAATTCCCAAGATGTCTGCCCCACTCAGGTGCTGGGCTTTTAACTCATTCATCATCTGGATATTGTATTTGGTTCCCATAGGGAACCAGTCCAGCATTTGGTAATCCATGTCTCCCAGGGCTTTCCATGCTAATTCCTGGTGAGGAGCATTGAGGGGCTTGATATTTAGAGCAATAGGAGTCTCCATAGTTCTTCAAAGTGCAACAATTGTAGGTGAATAGTCAAAATGGAAGCAACACAGAATAGAGGTGATTCTCTGTAAAGACAGTTTGTATTTTGGATACTAGAGGGGAATTTACTCAACAGCAATTGAAATACTGTTTGTTTTTTAGGAGCAGAGCTTCTCTAAGGTCTAACTGTCCCCTTCCAGCGGGTGAATTGAGACCAACAAGGAATTTTCCGAGAATACGCAGTGAGTATTGTTTTTGGGTGAATTTACCGGAATTATGGCTCGGCTGGTGTTTTTCGACTTCACAGTGGCAAATGTGGATTTGCAGAGGGAAATGGGTAGTGTAACTATAGTTTTTGAGGTGCCTTTATCCTTCTGAGCAAATTAAAGTTCAATAACCGTCGTATGGAGGGCAGGACAACTGTAAATACCTGTAAATTGGCGAGCAGAGGTCGAGCAGGTGTGCACGGTTGCTGCTGAGGAGGTCGCCCGGGTTAAATCAACAGGTTGGCGGAAATTCGAACGTAAACGGTCATGCAGGGAGAACAATAGCGACAGGAGTGAAAGTGGGAAAAACACGGCTTTTTTGGGTAAATATGGGTTTTTTACCATTTTGGCGCTTTTTCGTGATGACGTCAGCATGACGTCATTGGTGGGTCACGGTGAGGTGACGTCAGCTGACGTCGTCGGGTGACGTGGCAGTAGATTATTGGTCCAAGGGGCGATGAGGTGGCAACCACGTCAGCGGACAGGTGGACGAATAGCAGAGGTGAGTACGAGCGGACGCGACGTGGCGATGAGTTAGCGGAAAATAGGTGGCAGTTAGGACCGTAGCGGTTACGGTCAAAGCTAACCGCTACGGTTTCTCGGGGCGGTTTGGGTACGGCGCCGAAGTTGTCAGGCCCGGCTCCGAGATACCTCAGCGCTTGACGCGTGGAGAGGCCCTGACGTGACGCAACGTCAGCATCTCGGGCGGTAAAGGACAGCAGTGGGAGCCGCTCCGATATTGACGTGGATCGTCAGATCTTCGGGCCTTGATCCGACGGTGGGCGGAGTATGGAGGTGCTCGGGTTATATGCGGGCGGGGAACTTTAGGTTTTGTGGGTTTTTTATTGGTTTTTCGAATGTTTTTTCATTTAACCAATAATGCGCTAACCCTTTGGAAATGCGCCAGAGGCGGGTTTTTGACTTTGGTAATTTTTGCAAAGGATTTGAAGGCGGAATAGGGTTTTATAAGGGTTTTCCAATGCAAATGGTGGTTTGAGGAGCAGTTTGACTTGCAGCAAGGGGGAATGGGATGGGACAGGTTCACCAAAGTGACCAGATGTCACTTTGGTCCCTTTTGAAGAACATATGGCTATAATGCCAAGGGGAGGGAGTATATATAAGATTTGGGGCTTTATACACCTTAGTGTTAGTATTATTAGGGGAAGGGGTAAAATAGGGGAGCTATATAGTAAAATTAGAGGTTAATATGAATGAAGGGAGCAAATGAAAGGGATTTTACTGAGTTTATCTGAAATTGACTTGGTTTTGAGAGTAGATCAAAATGAAAAGATCTTAGACAAGAAATGTGGATTCTGAATGAACTAGAACCACCATAAAACCATGATCTCTCTTCATAAATCTCAGCTGAAAGAAAGGGAGTGTTAGTAATGGAATAGAGGGGAAGAGGGAAGTTAGTCATGCTCCTTGCTGTAATATGATGGAATTAACCACTTTGTCTATTGATAGATTTTGCCTTGGCAAAACACCTGTTGACATATGTGTAATGGTGAAAATACCCTTTCTGCAACCACAACTGCCTACCCAGCTATTTCCCTAGCATTTTTTGTTTCTTCTTAGAGGGTGCATTTGGACTTGCAAACCCTTACTTGCCTTTTCTTTTCTCTGGCTTTTTCTTTATTCTTTTCTATCTAGTTCTACCCTTATCTCTTCCAAGGTCCCAGATTAGGCTGTTGGGATCCTTTTCTTCTCTACCTAAACTAGTTGTTTGCCAAGATTAAGCAGTTTGGACAGACTTCTTTCTCTATTCTATAACTCAAAATTGAAAAATGGCATGATCCAGATTAGACTGTTGAATCATCCACAAAATTGAAATAGGGTCCTCAATACTTGAAACACTTTACCCACCTCTTGCTTTCTAGGAAATATGGGATCTTTGGGATACCAAAGCAGAGCATATTTGGACTTTCTCTTGCCAATCATGAAATATGAAACCTATTGGTATAGGTATCCAACAGTATGTATATATGCTTTTGCAGGCTTGTATACTCATTATATGTATATTAACAAGATTGTATACTCATTATATGTATATTAATCCATGCACACTTGGAGCCCTAGTAAAGGTATTTTACTTTTGCACTGATAATCAGTAAAGCACGCAGGGTTGGAAACCTTAAGTCCAGAGCACATGACTTTTGAAGGGAATGGCGTAAAACCTCTTCGAACCTGTGACCAGGCACGATGATCAAGCACTTAAAAAATATAAATTTGGGCAATCAGAGGGTAAGTGTTTATAGTCATTGGATAACCCTTAAGGTTTTAAATGGAGAGAAAGGGGGAACTCCGAAGATCAAATCCTCGAGATGATGTGGTTTGGTGGGGTCACTAACTAGGTGTGTTACATGGCACATGACATGGAAGACATGATGAAGGATGATGTGACCTTGTCATTTAGGACTGGTGATGTCACCTTAGACATTGAATCCTAGAGATTTTTGATGGAGGACATGGTAGAGCTCCCAGGAGTTAAGTCCTAGTGTGAGTTGGCACATGGGGCTTTTTCAGCGGGGGCAAGTGTCGTGTGGCGTAATTGCTTTGTGTATTAATCAAGGGGGCGACTAAGCTTTATCCCAAGGTGTATATTTCCATGTAGCCCAGAAGGTTGGCCCCGATAGTTTCAATGGGGAACAATATTGATACTCACTGAGATTTTATCCCCAGGATGATGTGGCCTAAGGGACCCACGCTCATGTGCATCGAATGTACGTTATATATTAGTTATAGTTTGGGCTTTGTCAGCCATAGAGAGGGGTTAATTCGTGACCTGGTATGAATGGGTTGGCAGTTTCTACATGGTGTGATGGGGCACATGACTAGGGTAGCCATGTTGGTGCCACAAGGGGACCATGTGGTCGCCACATGACACAGTAGATTCCATGGAACTATTTGATAGGTCATTCTTTGAACAACCTTATATTTTGATCTGGGAGTCAAATTAGGGTGAAATTTATATCGTTGAAAAGGTTTCAACAAGATAAATCCAACAATTTTATCCATTTTAAGTTTTGAGGAAGTTGAAAAATTCAAAAATTTTAGACCCCATCTCCATAAATATACCTCGAAGGTTGGTTCAATGTAGTAACCATCTCCATACATATCTAGTGAGGTCTAGGGGTGGTAAGGGGATGTGTTATATTCACCGCGATCTTGATGACACTTAACCACGGTCACTAAACCATACTTCAAGCCTTAATTAATCAAGGTTGGTGCTAATTAATAATACTTGGACAAGATTAGTGTAGCTTAATCACACTGAGATACCTGAACATCAGGTCGATATGATGTGACAATTCCATGCGGATGACACAATGAAAGTGGCATGGCTTAGATGATGATGTGGCAACCAAGGTTGTGACACATCACAGGCTGAAATGACACTTTTGGCCACTCAAATGGACAATTGGCGAGTGACACATGGTAGGAACACATCGGTAGTTGGACATGTGGAATGCTTTGATTGGTTGAAACATATGACATGGAGTGTGATTAGGCAGGTGACGTAGTAGTGGAAAGATCCCCTGGAACTGTTGGGGCACTAGGCCTCGAAGTGTTGTTTTAATATAAAAACCCAAGGGTGGGCTGATATGAACTGGCACAATACGACGTGGCAATGATATGGTGGCATAGGGAAACACATAGTAGATTCTTATTTGTCCTTGCTAGCATGACATGAAAAACCTCACGATATGTGTCACGACTCACCTGGTAAAGTTTTATGTGTTAATGTATTGGTAGCTTCGGCACATTGGAAGCTAGGGAGAAAGGCGAGGCCCCATAACAGGCACTGGAGTACCAGGAGATTTGTTAATGAAGCATTTCATGGAAGGGATAGTGTCGATAGACCTAACCCAGTATGATATTTGTGCCATGTGGACCCTATGTGGTGGTAAAGTGAATCCTCTGGATAATGTGGCCTCTTTTAATGGGATAAGTTTATAAAGGGCATAACTTTCTACTTGGGACTCAGATTGAGGTAAAATATATATCATCAAAAAACTCTCAATGAACTGAATGTGATGGTGGAACTTGTTCTAGAATATGAAGAATTTAAGAAAAATAGGTTGTTATAACCCCATCTACATAACAAGCCTTGGATATCAGGTTAAACAAGTAATAATGTCACATATCCAGATGACATGACGGGGTGAGATATGTTACAGAATGGTATTAGAGTAAGAAGGTAGCACTCCCATAGCTTAAGATGGCATAAGGGGATGGGAGGTTTTATAGAGTGGTATCATAGCTAAATTTCAACACTAGACTTGAAGGGGCACACACACACATAATAGAATTCAATTTTATATAGATGAGTAAATTGAATTGTTATATGAATGCCAATTTAAACCTATAGTTGATGTGATTGCTAACCGAGATGGGATTCTTAGTTGTCCTTTTGTTTGATGGAAATATGTAACTGACATTGGTTTTGGTTGTGTGAACATCTTTAGGTTAGCATACTTGGTGTTGACATGGAAAGGCTATGATTAATATGTTCATGCTTGATTTAGTTTATAGTTGTGTGTGTGTGACAACACATAAGAAGACACAATCTATAGTACAAAACTGAGCAATGAGAAACATAATGGCACGATATAGCATGGACATAACCCATCCTAACGAGGAAGAAGATTCAGTTGGAATGATGTCATAAGAAAATTATGTGATTGTATGGATACCCTTAGAAGCTTGAGAGATGAATTAAGGAGCTACAAGGTTTTCAATGAAAATATTTCCAGAGCCCATGAAAGGAAAGTAGAGGTGAATACAATAATATTATAGAGCTTCGCAGATGTTCAAAGACAAAAGCAACATGAACCTGGTACTAGTTATACGGACAAGCATAAATCCAAGCAAATTCCATCTGAAATCAAGAAGCATGGATTGGAAACCAATAAGGCAGAAGGTAACAATTCAAAGAAAAGGCACAAACGGAAAAGTGAAGATACATTGGGAGGAGCAACTCCACTCAACACCATGGATAGAGAAACAACCAACCATGAACAATTATCAAGTGCCACAACCAAGACAAGGAGACACCACTAGAAGAGGAAGAGTGAGAAAAACACAATGTTGGAAGGATTCAAGAAAGCAAAGGCCCATATTTTTTATGGAGAGATTAGGACAAGGAAGAATAAGAATCCTAGCTTTGGGGCTTAAAGAAGTACTTCATAGTCCATGAATTTTTTGAAAATATGAAGGCTAGGGTAGCCATTTTTTGAGAGGAAAAATTGACATATGGTGGGAAGATCTTAGAAATGTCAAAGGAATCAAAGAAAAGAAACTGGCTTAGAAAATATTTGAGAAATATTTTCAAGAAAGGCAGAAAATCAAAGAATTTCATGAGCACAATGTTGGAAAACTCGCCTTGGATGCCTACACCAACATATTTTTGGAGCTAGATAGGTTTTTTCCCTACATTAGGGATGAGAAGGTGAATATTTAGAGATACCTTAATGGTCTATCACAATCCTACTAAGACATAATTGAATTTGATGAACCAAAGAAACTAGAGAACATTATTAGGAAGGACAAGTATTACTATGATCAATCCAAGCATATGGCTGAATTTTGAACATATTGGAAGAATAAATATTAAACTAAATTTAATGGGAAATGACCACAATCATCAAGATACAAGAACATAGGGGGAAATGTAAAGTTCAATACACGTAGTAAAGGTGAGTTCCAACAGAACTTCCCTGCTACAAATAAATATCGACCTATCAAATCAACAAGAGAATATCAAGGCCACAATGGAGTGAAATAGTCCCTGAATTGTTACAAAGGTCAATTCCTTCATGGGATTGGCCAAATATTATCGGTCGTTCATTCAAGTATTTTCAAATATTAGGCATCCAATGACAACTTTATAAAAGAAAGGAGGAAAATTTCAATGGACATCAAAGTTCGTACCTAGCTTTAAGCAACTCCAGCACTTGATCACACATGCACATATTCTGAGAATAACAGACCCAAAGAAGGATTTCCTAGTTTGCACAGATGCCTACAAGGAAGGACTAAGTGGCATCCTGATGCAAGAAGGACATGTAATCTTCTATGAATCAAGGAAAATAAATGAGCGTGAGAGGAATTGTGTTGCTTATGACTTGGAATTAGCAAAAATTGTGCATGCACTAAAGATGTGGAAGCGTTACTTGTTTGGAAGAAGGTTTGTGTTGATGTCATATTATGGAGGTCTGCAATATTTATTTGATTAGCCTAAGTTAAATGATAGACAAACCAAATGGTTGGATTTGATTTTGAAATCAAGCATATTAAGGACATAGAAAATTGGGTAATAGATACACTTAGTAGAAGTCTACAGGTAGCTCACTTGGAATCCATTATCACTTCTGAAATTAACACTGAAGAGAAGATTAAATAAGTGTCACTACATTATGATCATTTCTATTATGTGAAGGAATGCTTACAATAGGAACCAGAGGGAATAATAAGCAAGAATTACAAGCTAACTAATGATGGTATGTTGTTGTTCAAGGACAAATGGTATGTACCCAGTGTGAATGATTTGAAGAAACTCATAAAGGATGAGTTTCACAAAGACCTTATTCAAGTCATCTTGCTTAAAAAAAATGATAACAACCATAAATAAATTATATTATTGGAAAGGACTGAAGAAGGAAATAGTTGAATATATTTCCAAGTGCCTGAAATGCTAACAAATGAAAGTAGAATGTTGACAATTAGCAGGATTAAAATAGCCAAATCTATCCCCTGAGTGGAAATGGGAAGTCATATCCATGGACTTCATCATAGAATTTCCAAAGACATCGAAACAACATGATGCCATTATGGAGGTAGTGGAAAATTTAAGTAAGGAAACTCACTTTGTACTTGTTAAGTCCACCCACAAAGTTATTGAAATAGCTCAATTTTTTATGAAATAAATATTTAGATTGCATGGCGTACCCAAAAATATCATTTTATATTTGGATGCCAAGTTCACTTTAAATTTTTGGAAATAATTGTTTGCAGGCTTTGGGACTCAACTAGATTTTAAAATAGCTTATCATCCTCATACATATGGTCAAAATAAAAGAGTAAACAAAATACTAGAAGACATGTTGAGGATGTATGTCATTCATCAACCGAAGAGGTGGGAATACTTCCTACCATTAATTGAATTTGCATACAACAATGGATAACGAGAGTCACTGAAGATGAGTCCTTTTGAGGCACTATATGGAAGAAAATGTCATATTCCCATTAGTTGGGATGATCTAGTGAACTGAGTGGTACTTGGACCTGACATGGTGAGAAAAATGGAGCAATAAGTGATTAATATCAGGCATAAGTTGAAAGCACCCCATGACAAGAAAAGAGTTATGCAGACCAACAAAGAATGCACAAAAATTCCAAGTGGGGGAACAGATACATCTCTGCATCAAACTAAGGAAGAGCTCACTAAAATTGGTGTCATGTGCTAAATTAGTGATAATATTTATGGACCATTTCAAATTTTTAAAAGAGTGGGACTAGTAGCTTATAAAATGACCTTGCCACCTGTTGTCGCTTCCAAAGATAGCCTCAGATTGCTTACAAGACCAATGCCTCGTAACATGTAGATTTTATGTGTCTCATATGATTTTTCAGGAAAACAGAGACATCGTATACATTTTATACACATATGTAAATACATACAATAACATGGGTTGGTTAATTCATCCAAGGACATAAGCCATGTATCTATGGTACTCTTTCACATATACAATTCATAGAAATATATGTATGAACTAGTGGAGGCCGAGTAGTTTGAGGACCTACATTTTAATCATCTTTTGTAGAGCAATGAAAGAAGAGAAGGAGATAGAATAACTCATCATATAGAGCTTGAAACTTCAAGAATTCTACACTTATTTGAGTTAAAGACAGACATAATGGATGAAAGAGGATTGGGTTCTATGATTCATGGAGCACTATTTAAAGATATAATCCCAAAGATACATATAGGGATGTACATTAACAAGTCAATACAAATGAATCTATAAGAACATATGAAATATTTCTAGTAGCTACAATTACATGAAATCAAAGAGGAAATGTGAAGATAATGGAATTTAAACAGAGAGGGAACATACTGTAGTACTCAAATGTAGGAATCACCACCATTTCATTAATATTCTGAAAGATGCAAGTCTCGAAGTCATACAGTCTCAGAAATAACATGTAGTTAATCTTTAGGATTTATAACTTTTTTTTAAGTGTTTCTTCCTCCCTTTTATAAGTAACGGGAGAGCATGGAAATAAATTATGAAATATCTCAGGCTAGAGCTTCTAGCAACCTACATGACTAGTTGTCTCGGCATGCTGGCTCTATCGCCTCCAATTATTACAACAGAAAGATACTTTTCTTGGAAATAAAATAGAATAATAATATCAATAAAAAAACAACAAAACAGAATTAACAAGTGAACTGAAATGATGGTCCTGTAGAAATTATCTCCATGCCACTCTCTTTACTGGCCTCTGGTTCAACTGAGTTTCTTCTACATCATGCCTCATGCTCTCTCAGCCAGTTCCCTGTTGCTTTCATTCTTAACAACTTTAATTATTTTCTTTCAACAAAGCGGGAGGAATCACCCATAACAGCCATAACATATTCAGAACACAACTGCTGACTCATCCATCCATTTAACTTCCTGTATCATGCTATCGGAGCCATGATATGCCCAGTAATATTGCCTTAACGTTGAATCGGGGGTTCTCGTTATTAGCCCTTTGCACTTAAAAACATTACAAAATAGGCGAGTTTCAGGATCTTTAGGCCCTTTATGGTTTAGCCCCTTTCTGCATTCCTTCTCATATGACCGGGGGTAGTGACCTGGTGCTTAGCCTTATATTGGAGATCAACAATTGGGACTTTTCTAATCCATGCCTCTAGTTGCATCCTCCTAACTCTTGCGATTTCGATATGCAATGAGCCCTTTATGAAACCTAAAAATGCCAAATATGCATGCCACGTGTCCTACGTACTACCACGTCATGATGGCGTCAACTGCAACATGGGTTTATCGGGATCAATAGTATTCTGCCACGTGGCCTATTGGAGGAGAGAGAAACTGTCATTCTATGGTTTTGCAACTGATTTCCTTTGTTGATCGCAATCGGTCCTCCTCGGTGCTTTAACACTAGAGACTCGAATCTCGATGATTTTAATGTTATCGGCCTTCAGTGGTTTCATGACGTCGTATTTGGTTGTACCCTCTGGTACTTGTGATCGTCAATATGTCGATTCACCCCAAACCTCTAATTGCCTACTCATCCATAACTGCCAAGACCTCTGATGCGCGATAGACTATGGGCCATGGATCTCCGATCATTGATCACAAGTTCATTGTGCCCTCTCCTTTTGTTGCTTTGTCAAAACTTTGATTGCAATCTCTGACATGACTATGACCTCAGATGCATGAGCTTGTAGGTACAAGACCTTAGATCGTTGATAGACCGTGCCTTGAAACTTCAATTTGCGATATCGACGATTGTTGATCACAGATTTCAATGTCTTCCCCTATTTTTGCTGCTTCAGTAAACTATGATTGCAATTTGCGATGAGCCTTACCCTTGGTCCTTTTCTCTTTGTTTTATATTTTTCAAAGGGTAGCTTCAATCTGCTCTAACTTCTAATCTAGGAGTCCATTTTTGGACTTCCACATACCATTGGAAAGATTATTTCAAGCACTATCCAATGGAGAGGGTCTAATTTAGTTTCGAGAGCTTATGTGGATTGGAATATGGCTTCAAAATTCATTACTATTTTCACTTTGGACAAATGAAAACACATTTGGTAGTGAGTGACAACATTGGCTCCACCTGGGGACAGGGCATTGGATTGCAATGCATCGAGAACCTGCAGTCTGTGAACTTCTCTTTTTTGGGCATGGAGTCTTTTTTAAACAGGTGAAAATTTTGAAAGTGGAACTTTAAACAGAAAAATGGAAATTTCATATGATAATTACAACACACACACTAGTATTTACAATGAGTGCAAGACAGGTACCTTTAATTCTGGAAATAGAGTTTGAGGAACTGACCATTTACTGGTAGCTCCAACGATTCACCTTCTAGATTTTCGAGTAGGTACGTATTATTTCCTTTCTCTTCTGAAATTTTGAAAGGGTCGAACCAAAGTGAATCAAATTTTCCATGTTTACCTTTTTCTTCCCGTCGGACATCCCATCAGAGAACTAAACCCCCTGGTTCAAGAGGTCGATCCTTGGCCTTTTTATCAAACAGGGATTTCATCTTTTGTTGGTAATTTTCCAATTTAGCCCCCACCTGTTCCTTGTTTTCATGAAGCTCAACTAATTGGTTTATCCTTCATGTCAAAGCACTTGGCTCCTCCTCAGCTTCTTGTAGTAACTTCGCCACTAAAATTACTAATTGGATTGGGAAGACTGTAGCCTTACCATACACTAGCTCGAAAGGCAATTTTCCAGTGGAACATTTAGGAGTCACTCGGTTGGCCCAGAGGGAAAACTTCAATTGGGTGTCCCAGTTTCTCTGATTCTTGGTGATGGTCTTCTTCAACACTCTCACCATGGTTTTGTTTGAGGACTCAACTAAACCGTTTCCTTGAGGATAGTAGGTAGTGGAGTGCCCGATGATGATATTGAACTTCTGACAGAAGCTGGTGAATTTTGCATATTTGAAGACTTGAGCATTGTCAGTGATAATTTTGATAGGACAACCAAAACGAGCTAATATGTTCTCCTCCATAAACTTGATTACCACTGAATCTGTAGCGTTTCTGGCTAGGATGGCCTCTACCCACTTGGTGAAATAATCCATGGTCGTTAATATCCACTTATGTTGGCCATTGGAAGGTGGGTTTATCTCTCCTATGAAGTCTAGTCCCCACTATCTGAAGGGTTCTTCCACATGCACTAGGATCAAGGGAAGAGGACAAAGTTTTTGTCTCTCAACAAAGACTTGGCACTTCTGACATGACGTGACTTGTAAATGAACATTTCCAAATAGTGTAGGCCAGTAGAATCCTGTCTTGAGGATTTTGTAAGTTGTGTTCTTCCAGCTGTAGTGACCTCCACAAACTCCTCCATGGAATTCCTCATTTAGTTTATGATTTTCGCCTTCTACCAAACATAACAACAAAATTCCCATCGGGTCCTTCCAGTAGAGTTGACCATTGGATATGATACACTTTTTAGCTTACAGTCTCAAAGTCCCGTATTTAGATTTTTCAAACCTTAGTGGGCACCCCAGGAACAAGAGATAATGGATGATATTCTTATACCAGGGTGACCCCTCATATTTAGCGCAGATCTTTTGCTCTGATGTTTTAATCTCGTTATGCTAAACTTTTGTTCTGCCTTCCTCTGTTATCAGGTTTATTTCCAAATCTTGGCAATTACATTCTGATAAAATCTTAGCCAACCCCTGGCCTTTTATGAGATTATTAGGTTTTATGTCTAACTCATATTCTTGTATCTTTGCTATCCACCTACCCCTTTTCCCTTCACTGTCTCCTTCCACAAGGATGTCCTTGACCGCTGTCTGATGAGCCTCATCATTGGGTAACTATATGGACCTTAATCCACCTCCTAGCTTAGTCATATCAACGTTTCTCACAATTTATTACATATTTTGATTGTATTTTGTGTAATGAGATGAGTCAAAGTGAGATATTATGCCTAGTGGACTAATGTGCATTGATTATAGGTTTGTGAGAGAAAACCATGGAAATTTGGCTAATTAAGGGCTGAAACTCGAATGAGACAAGTAGGAGAGATTGTAGGAGGTAGATCCTCCACATTTACTCCTCCCTCATTCGAATATTCCTCCATCAATCACACTAGCTCGGAGTACAAGCAACTAAGTCATGGAGATCAAAAGGCAGCTGAGCAAGTGACAGTCAAACAGCTAGTTTATCTCGAGTTTGGGAGGTGAGCCTCCCTAGATTTAAGGAAGTCATTGGAGACTTCAGTTTTATAAATAAAGAGGCCTAGAGCCTCATTAGGGTTCAAATTTTTGCTATAAAAACACTAGTCAATTTCAAGTTCAAGACTTTTGGAAGACATTGTTATGTAATTTGTTGTTTTGATAATAAGAATGAACATTTCCTTGATCCAGCACTGAGTTAACTCAGAGGGCTAAAGATCTAGGGTTAGGGCCCAACCCTAGCAGCAAAGGCTCCTCTTCTTGTATTTGTATGCTTAGATTGATTTCATAGATTCATGGTTGAATTGTCTTTAGAATTATCTCATTGAAAGTAGTGTAGATTTGATGAGTTTGCTTATTAGTTTGCTTCCATTTGTGCTTTACTTCAGCAGTAGTTTAGAAGAGACAAATGAACATCAAAAAGTTCTTAATAGGTGGTTTTGGCCTCACTCCTTCCTTCAGAGATCATGGTTTAAGGAAATAACTCCTATGTAGATCCAAAAAGACAGAATTCTACTTTCTCATGGAATTTATGGTTTTCTGTGCTTAGACCAGCATTTGATCAGTTTGCAAGAGTAGGATCTAGTTATCATCACTTCTATCTTTAGGGTTACTTTAGATATAATCAATGTTTCATCTTATTCTACAAATTTTTCCTCATGCATGAAGTCGACAGCTAGCTCATGAAACTCTTATTTAGATAATTGAAACTCTTCTTGTTTGCATGATCTTTGGGTAAATGCCAATGTTTGATGCAGTGCAGGTGTTTAAGAAGTATAGAGAGATTTCATAGTCAGCAACCTCATTCCAGCTTCATCCATCCATGGTCCTCACCTTCTTTAACTAAAACCCTCACCAATTTCATCATTTCACAAGGAAACTTCTCCAAGCTTGTTGAGCAAGTCCAGCCATCTCCCAACTTTGGTTTTGAGTTCTGAAGTAGTCCTAGGCACTCCCTTTCCTCATTCCACCCACCAACCACCTTTCCTAAGCCTTCCATCACCTGAAACACCCATCCTTTTACTCTCGGTTGTATCCTGTAGAAATACAAGGGATCCTGTAGGTTTTCAAGACATCTTGTAGAACGATTAGGACATCCTGTAGGTTTACCTATAGTGGCTTGTTTTGAGGTAGAATTGAGGAAGAAGCCTCTAGAAAGCTAGAAAAGGGTCCCTACTTGTCTCCCAAGCCTTCTAACCATTCAACATCATCTCTAAGCGACCTGCCACATCACCAAAAGAGATTAGCTTTCGCACTCTCGTATAATAAAAAAAAATACAAAAAGAAAAATAGATTTATTTTATTCATTTACATGCACAGCAGTAGAAGGTTTGAAGGTTTGAATCTACATGCTTAGGATAGTAGGATTGCATACATGTTAACTTAGCATTCTTTTGAAGCAAATCCTCTTAGCAATCTGTTAGGAAATGGTGTGTTTTAGCATTTGATTTCAATCTTTTTCCTTACTATAGTAGACAAGCTTTCTTTTAGAGTAGATTTCTCTTTCCCGCATTGGTAATCAAGCTTCTTCCGAATCCATAGAAGTCTAGCTTGAAAAACCTTAGTGGTCTATTGCCAGCTTAGCAGCGACAAAGAGCAAACCCATCACATTTACTTGTGTATACAACACTATCACCTCCAAGTTTGTACAAACCCCGGGTTGATAAAGTAAAGTTGGTAGCCCCGGGAGTTGCAGCAATCTTGCTGCAAGACTGGTGCTCATCACTTTTTGGCACCGTTGTCGGGGAGGTGTCAGAGTAATATGTGATTACTGTTTTCTCTCTTCCATTTCTTGTCTTTGATATTCTATTATTAGCTTCATTTCTGCAAAAGTAATTTAGATGGTTTTCTTTTCCATTCTGCATTCTTTGCTTTCCTTTCCATTCTGCAAGTAAGATTTCATTCAAGCAGTTAGTTTTCATTCAGTCTGCAATTTCAATTCTACAATTATTTTCAAAGCTTGAAAAAAAACACAAAACAAAACAAAAACACTTCTTTCATGCCTTGTAGGAATAGGGATAACTTAGGGAAATTTTTTCCAAATACCCCCATCGCTTCAAACAGCCAACCTTCCCTCTTCTTCAGTGGTTGTGAATTGGAGGAACCCTTAGGTGAATAACCAGAGATATTTGAAGAACCTAAGGGGGGAAGAAGAAGAAGAACCCATTCCAACTGACCCAATGGTTGAAAATAGAAATGATAGAGGAAATAGAGAAAGAGTTGAGGGTACCTTTCCCATCAGAGAAACTAATGGGGATACCAAGATGAAGAATATAAGCCCCTCTGATCTTCCTCATTTCCATGGCTTGACCTCAGAAGATCAAAACACTTTCTTATTTGAGTTTTTTGTTATATGCAAAACCTATGATTACACCAATGATGAGCAGAAGTTGAAACTATTCCCATCCACTCTCAAGGATGCAGCTTTGTGTTGGTTCATGGGTTTACCTGGGGATAACATCACAACTTGGGCTTAGATGCAGCAAGCCTTCAACAACAAGTATCGAGACTATTGCAGGTCTAAAGACACTAAAGAGGAAATTTTTAGGATGACCTTAGGGCATGATGAATCCCTAGAGGATTATGAAGAAACATTCCAACTTAGCTACAAAAGGGTCAGGTGCACACTTGACCCTGCATCACTGAAGCTAGTCCTGCTTCGAGGGGTAAGGAAAGATCTTCTTGATACCCTAAACTTGCTAGTAGGAGGGGACATCTACCAACTACCCTATGAGGATATCAATATTGTCTTTAGAAACTATTATAGGGAAGCTAGAAAAAGGGTAGGGGTAGTCAACCTATGGTCAGTCCATCCTCTTCCAATACATCCATCAAGGGTGAAATTGGAAACATGTTGGAAGATTTCAAGAGTGAGATGATCCAAACCCTTTCCCTATAGATGGACACTATCCACATTAAGAGAAAATAGGAGGAAGTAGAGAGAGCCTTAGCCATTTTCTGCCCTAGGTGCATGAGGAGGCACCCTAGGAATGAATGTCCATTAAACCTTATTGAAGTTTGCTTAGTCTGTGAAGAAAACCACTCCACAGACAAGTGCCCTTCTCTACCTAGACTAAAATTTGTATATCAGGGAGCTGAAGGGGTGACTGAACAGCTCTGCTACATAAATCAAAGGAGACCTCATGGGCCTCGGCCATACCAGCAGGGCATGCAAGGGTCATCCCATGCATATTACAACCCCAACCAGACCACATCCATTCCCTCTTGGGCCCCCCCTACTCATCCTTCCTAGTCTACACCTCCTCCTTGGTCCTTTGCACCTCAGTATCATTCCCAGCCAACCAGCCAATTATTTCAGCAATATGCTCCGCCACAACCTCAGTGGAATGCACCACCCCAGGGGTGGAGGCCCCCATACAATAATGGTCCAGTTTTATTTCCTTCACCACCTACTCAACCATAGCTTTTACACCCTATTCCACCTAAACAACCCCATATGCCTACCCAGCCAAGTTTGAACCTGAACAACAGACAGGCACATCAAGTAAACAGTGGATAGACATCCTATCTCGCTTATGCTATGGAGATTCAGGAAATCAACCTGAGATCTGGGAGAGTACTCCTGGACCACCAACCTCTACCTCCACCTAGGGAGAGTAAGGAAGAAAGAGAGGAAAGCATGCCTAAAGTAAATCCACCACCCTTTCTTGAGAGATTAACCCAACTGCTCCAACCTACCCAAGAAGAGACTGAACTTCTGGGAGAATTGAAAAATCTGTGTGTCAAAATTCCACTTCTCCAAGCCATAAAGGATGTACCTATTTACAACAAGTTGATTAAGGAGAAGTGCTTCAAACATCCAGGGAGGCGAAAAAGAGATGCCCCTACCATTAATGTCATTGGACAGTTGTCCGACTTAATGTTGGGGCAAGTAATTTGTCCAAAGTATTTGGACCCTGGAAGCCCTGTAGTAGATGTGCACATCAATGGCACCATTGTCCCACACACTTTGATTTATCTTGGGGCTGCCATTAATGTGATTACTAAGGACACCATGCTCAAGCTCAATTTCTAGGGTTCATTGAGAAAGACCGTTCCACAGTGACCCCTGAGGGGATTGTGGAGGATGTGATGGTCTCCATTGACTCTTGGGAGTACCCTGCAGATTTCCCAATTCTCCAGCATAAGGCCAAGCTTACTGGTTACCCTCTCATCCTTGGGAGGCCCTGGTTATCCACTGTCGATGCCTACATCAGTTGCAGGTATGGAAATATGACTATAAAAAATGGGCATATGTCCAAGCAGTTAGTCTTGTACCATCCTACCCAACCATCTCCAGAACATGACTTACCTTTATGGCTGGAGGAGGAGGAAGAAGATGAATTATATTCAGGCCAACTCTATATCTTAGAGACAGCCATGGGAGGAGGACAACCGGATGAAGAGGACTTGATTGAGAACATACTCCAAATTCCAACTCCCAGTACATTGTCCTTAGAGGAACTAGTAAAGGAAACCCAGAACAACCATTAGATTGATCTATGTTTAGCTTATTCAAACCCTACCCATGTCAAAACCATAGAATTTGGCCCTGAGAAAATTTTGAAAATCAACCCATCTCTTTCTGTACACCAAGAAGAAAAGTTGCGCAACATGCTAAAGGAACATCTAGATGCCTTTGCTTGGAGTTGCAAAGAAATGAAGGGAGTGCACCCCTCGGTGTGTACTCACCACATTTATATCAAAGAAGGTTGCAAACTAGTCTGACAACCCCAAAGGAGAATGAATCCAGCTCCAAGGATATAGTCAAAGAAAAACTGCAAAAGCTTCTAGATGCAGGATTCATTTACCCTATCGCAGACAGTGAGTGGGTCTCTCCGTTGGTGTTGGTTCTAAATAAAAATGGGAAGTGGAGGATTTGTGTCGATTACAGAGAGTTAAAAAAATCCACAAAGAAGGACCGTTTCACTCTACCTTCCATCGACTAAGTGCTAGATGGCCTGGCAAGGAAAAAGTTTTTCTCTTTCCTAGATGGGTTCAACCGGTACAACCAAATCCAGATCAGCCCGGAAGACCAGGATAAACCCACCTTCACTTGTCCTTGGGGTACTTTCGCCTATAGGATCCTTCCCTTTGGCCTATGTAATGCCCATGCCACTTTCTAGAGAGCAGACTTGAGCATATTGTCTGAGCTAGTCCATGATGCAGTAAAGATTTATATGGATGATTTTACACCCTATGGGTATGATTTCCAAGAGGCTCTGTCCAACTTATGTAAGGTGTTGAACAAATGCATTGAAATGAACCTATCCCTTAGTCCCAAAAAATGTGAGTTCCTAATGACTATAGGGACTGTGTTAGGTCATTCAATATTCCAGCAAGGACTGCAGGTGGACCCAAACAAAATAGCCATCATCCAAAGGGTCCCACCTCCGCAAAAGTAGAGAGATGTCAGAAGTTTTCTAGGTTTAGTTGGATACTATCAGAGGTTTATAAAATACTTTAGCAAGTTAGCTTCTCCTTTATTTGGGTTGTTGGCGAAAGACTCTGAGTTTGTATGGTCAAAAATCTGTCAAGAGGCCCTAGACACACTGAAGGATGTTGACCACTGCACCTATTCTCTGAGGCCCAAATTGGGCCCTTCCTTTTCATATACATGCTCATGCCTCACACAAAGCCATAGGAGCAGCTCTAAACCATATACATGACAAATTTCCTTGTGCCATTTACTTTATCAGTAAAAATCTGTCAAAGGCCAAACTGAACTACACATTGACTGAAAAGGAGCCCTGGTTGTTGTGCATTCATTGAACAAATTTAGGCATTACATTATAGGTTATCAAACATTTGTACATACTGACCATGCCGTAATTAAATATTTAATGAATAAACCTGATGTGAATGCTCGAATTATTAGATGGTTACTTTTATTACAGCAGTTTGATCTAACTATTGTTGATAAGCCTGGCAAGGAAAATGTTGTTGCAGATTTTTTTCCTAGATTAACTTTGCCTACAGGGGAGGAAGGAATGGTTGATGATCAGTTACCGGATGAACACTTATTCTCCATTTCATTTCTCTCTCCATGGTTTGCTGACATAGCAAACTACTTGGTGTTTGCACAGTTCCCACCGAATTTTTCCTCCAAAGAGAAAAGCAAGATTGTGAGGAAGAGCACCTCATTCACTTGGATTGGGGGCAATCTCTTCAAACTAGGCCCTAATAAAATTCTGAGAAGATGTGTCAGGGAGGAGGAAGTCTTTGACATCCTTCTGACCTATCATGATGGGCCTTGTAGAGGTCACTTTGTAGCTAAGAGGACAGAATTCAAGGTGTTACAAGCTGGTTATTATTTTCCCACTCTTTATCAGGATGTGAGAAGGTAAACTAGTCAATGTGATCGGTGCCAAAGGATGGGAAATCCTATTCCAAGGGATGAAATGCCTCTGCAACTTCAAGCGACTTTTGAGCCATTTGACAAGTGGGGCATGGATTTAATTGGACCTATTAACCCTCCATCCATTCAAAAGGAGTACATCATTGTGTGCACTGACTATTTGACCAAGTGGGTTGAAACTAAGGCAATCAAGGTAGCAATAGAGGAGAAGGTGGCTGAGTTCTTAAGAGAAAATTTATTTTACAAGTTTGGGTACCCTAGAGAACTGGTCACTGATCAAGGCAACCAGTTTACATCCAACATGATTGAAGACTTGTTAATCCATCTCAAGATCAAGCATAGAACCTCCAATCCCTATCACCCACAAGCTAATGGGCAAGTGGAGGCAACCAACAGAGCGCTGGAGGGAATTCTGACCAAAGTGGTTAGCAGCGACATAAAATATTGAGCAGATAGATTAGTTGAGGCCACCTGGGCCTATAATACCACCTGGAAGACCACCACTAGATTCACACCCTATGAGTTGGTCTATGGAAGAAGTCCCTAATTTCCATTGAATTTGAGTACAATACATTGAGGATGGCAGCCCAACTAGATCTAGATCTCAGCAGTGCACAAAATAAGAGATTGCTCCAGTTGAATGGGTTAGATGAGTTCAAAATGCAAACCCTCCTACACACAGAGGTGACTCAAATTTAGAGGAAGATCTGGCATGACAAGAACATCAAGGATAAGCAATTTCAAGAAGGTGATTGGGCTTTGTTATATGATTCCAGATATAAAGACTTCAAGGGCAAGTTAAGGACTATATGGTTAGGGCCTTATGTCATAGAGAAATGTCATGATAATGTTTCAGTGCAGATTAGAACCATAGATGTAGAGGCTATTCCTTTACTTGTTAATGGGCACATATTGAAGGTTTACAATAATCCATTGTCAAAGAAAGAGTTCATTGATGGTATCAGCAAAACAGTGATGGTGGTGGAGCAAGTCTCAACTACAACCTCATCAAGTCACTGAAAAAAAAAAAAAAAAAAAAAAGGAAAAAGGAGAAAAATAAGGAGACTTAGGTGAAAACCTCCATGAGGCACCTGAGTCCCACTGTTGGGTTGAAAACCTCTTCAGGGGGCCCGATGGTGTAAAAAAAAAAAAAAGAGAAATAACAAAAAAAAGAGAAAAGAAAACTTTGAAAATATTGTTTGTAAGTCAGCAGGAGGAGGATCAGAGCAACAAGAGAGAATCAAAAGGGACCTATCCAACTCATGTTTTTATTTCTCCATTCATTATCCTTCATCATTCCATCATTCCCTCCATTTTTCCACTCATTTACCTTAGTTTGCAAGGGTTCTGTGTTTTCTACAGGATTCCCTGTAAACCTACAGGATTCCTTGAAAACCTACAGGATGATCCTGTAGGAATTACAGTGGCTTGGTAATCCTAAAGGAAGTAACCCTAGAGAAAGGGGATGACCTGCTTGTGTCAAAAAAAAAAAAAAAACCTACTTCACCATATCATCACCATACCTCTCTCCACCACGATCACCCCTGCATTCATCAAAAAAGTCAGTTTCAAAAAAATTACAGTTTTCAAAGAAAAACACAGAGAAAAGAGGATGAAGACAAAGAGCAAGGGGACAACACCTGAAGGATATTTTCCTCATTCAAAAATCCCTAGACCCCTTCTCTGCCCATGCCAACCATCCTCAGGCTCCAGCAATGGAAAATGATTAAATTTTTTGAGGGAGAAGCAGCTACAGGACATCCTGTAGGAAATCCTGTAGCAGCCTATCCCACAAAACAAAAATCACAGGTTGTAGTCAACTTCAAGCATGGAGATCCAAAGGTAGAAGAAGCTCCTCCAGAGCCTAACAGCAGCATCAAGATCATCAACATCACCATCCAAGTACCTGCACATCAAAGAAAATCATCAGAGGACAATAAAAAAAAGGAGAAAAGCACATGCAGCAAACACACAACAAAGACTTCATTCTTCAACAAACAACATCAAGGCATCATTACCACAGGTAAGTATCTCACTTCCACTCTCTCGTTAGCATAATATGATCAAACATGTAAAAGTTGTGAAAGAGTTGTTTTATAAGAAAAAGGTGGCCAGTTAACTTGGCCACCTTCGCTCAGTCAACGAGGAGAAGACAATTAGTCCTTACACATGTGGCAGCAGTAAAGTTAAGGAAAAGAAGAGATGAGGTCGAAAGTACTTAAGCTAAGGATGCCAAAGTGGGAGTTTATTATGAGGTGAGGAGCATGATGATGTGGTAGTGGGACCAACGGTCCAAAAATGGATACTCGTACCTCGGCTACTAGCACAACATCCCACTCAAATCACCCATATGAGGAAATAAATGTTGATCCCCATGTATAGAAGCATTCACATTCTCGAGGATACACACTAGAAAATTCACTCTCGGCCCTCAAGCAGTGTACAGGAAAGGCAAAATTTGTTTTTTTTCTGCGTAGGACCACCTACAGGATCCTACAAGATACATTCCAACACCTACAGGATTGGCAGTTAGTGGGTTTAAAAGGGAAAAATAGGGGTTGGCTTCATCAAGCAGTGATAAGGATACATATACACCCCTCCATCAATCAGATAAAATGACAGGGGGGTTTAATAAGAGGGAACACATCAACACAGTGAAGATTCATCAGCACCCTCCTGTGCTAGAGATATTCACAAGGCATAATTGGATGGGTTTCTTTGAGAAATTGAGGGGGTATGATGATGAAGTAGCTAGAGATTTTGCTCTCTCCCTCATTCCACTGACTAGGACCCATGCCACTGTTGTGGTGAAAGGCCTCTCTATAGAACTCACCCCTGAAATCCTAGGCAGAATCACCCCCCTTCCTTTAGGAGTACCTTGGAGAAAGGAGGATAAGAGAAATAGCCAAACTGCAAAAAAGAAATTATTTTTAGAAGGGCAGGAGGCCATGGAAGAGAAAAATGGAGTGATAAGAGAAAGCCTACCATATCCCTAGAATGAAATTAGCTGCCACTTTATAAAATATATATCATGTGAAGGTAGGTACAGTGTGGTATATGGATACCACTTTAGGCTTCTCCAAGAGTTGAGCTTTGGAGCAGATACACCACCTCAAAATAGATTTAGCATACCCTACTTCCTTCTTCAATTAGTAATAGATATGAGCATGAAGGTGCAGGAAGGGAACCATCAACAGCTAGCCCATCATGGGTTAATTAGACTTATCATAGAAGATGCCCTCCAAAACCTTAGAATCCCTATCACATGGGAAATTTTCAGAGACATGCAGAGAGAGGGAGATATAAAGGCCCTTGAATATGACAAGAGCCCCACTGCCAGTGAAATGGATGAATAAGAAACGGAGAAGGATGAAGAAGAAACTAAAAAGGAGGAAGAAGAAACAGAGAGGGATGAAGAGGAAATAGATGAGGAAGAAGAGGAAGAAAGAGAGAAGGAAAGTGGTGAAGAGATAGAAGAGGATGCAAAGGAGGAAACTAAAGAATAGAGTGAAGAAGTAGAGGGAGAAGAAGAGGAGAAAGACAAAATCGAAAAGGAAAATGGAAAAGGGGAGGTAGAAGGCAAGGAGGAATCACCCAGGGTATCTCCAGAACCCACTAAGAAAGAGGCAGCAGCTGCCCTCACTGCCCTTAGTATCCCTATCAAAAAAAAAGGGAAAAGACAGAGACAAACTCCATTATACTTCAGGACAAGAAAAAGTACAAGAATAAGGTAGGGAAAACCTCAAACTCCCACCAAGGTTCCTATTGTCATTAAAGACTCCCCAAAACAGTAGGAAAAGATAGCTCCTCTTATGAAAAATCAAGGAGAAGGATCATCAAGACAAGCCTCTCCCAAGTCTCCTATCACTTATTTTAGAAGGCCTGTGACTAGATCTGCCTCATCCAAAGGAAAAGGCATCCTACAGGATACACAAAAGGACCTACAGGAAGCAGAGGCAATCCTACAAGAAACTCAAAAATTGGACAAAGAAGGAAGTGTGCAACAAGAAACAAAGAAGGAGGATCCAGAGCTAAGGGAACCTAGTCCTCAACCTAACCTTGACTCCTACTACAAGTTTATTGAAGGGGGTAGGGTCATTCCACATAAATTTTCTATCCCCTTGTTCTTTGAGCTTGAGAAAGAAAGGGCAAGAACACATAGATGCATGCAGATTTCCAAATCCAAAGGAGTGGAGGACGTAGGTCACATGGAGGAAAAAGTTAAAGAGATGGGCAGAGAACTGAGCAGCCTGAGGGATAGAGAGGCAATGATGAAAGCTCAAATGGAGGCAGAAAATGCATGGTTAAGTGGACAGCTACAAGAAAGAGAGAATCAATTGGCATCCATGGCCAGTCTATCCTTAGAGGAAATCCAGTGCAGGATGCCAGCTAAGTCCTATGCATTATACCTTAAAGAATAGTGGTTGTAGCTCCAAAACAAGACCTTAGCACAGAGAGGCAATATGCCATTCCAGGATTATACACAATTCATTGATCTTTGTTATCAAAGAACATTGGAGGATAAGGCTAAACTATCTGAGTTCTAGCTACATAATTTAGCCTTGACAGATCTGAATGTATGGGACCCTAATTCAAAACTAGGGGACTTACAGTTGATGGCTTTAACATCATGGATGAACCATGAAGAAGTAAGAGCTGCAAAAATGAAGAAAATAATGGCAAGGGAAGAAACAAAACCTCTCATGATAAGATTTGAGCAGTCAAATCCAATGGTTGTCATCAACACACATAATTTGATTGCAAATGACCCTCAACTTGCACCTAGGTACCTTGTTGCCCAAGAGCAAGCAATTACACACTTTGAGGATATGTTCAGGCTGTTAGGAGATGAAAACATGCAAGCTTGCCAAAGGAGATGGAATACTTTGCCCTACAGTTTGAAAATCATAGAGTACCATTCTCCTCAAAGAATGAGAGAAGCACTGAATAGGACACCCATGTACAAGCAAGCTCTCCAAAGACTCAAAGTCAATTGGATTGGCTTGAGACTCAGTCCACCATTGCTCTTAGGAATGTTGGAAGGAAGGAAGGAAGAGGAAGAAAGAAAGCAGTGGGAGGAGATAGAAAGGAAGGCAGGATTCTATGCACAGGAAGAGGAAACTACAGCAGAAGCATGGGATGTCAGGGAGGCCACTAGAGCAATGAAAGACATGGATATTGATTGAGTTGCTCAGAGGATGAGAAACACTTTCAGTAGGGGGTGATGATGAGCCTCATCATTGGGTAACTATATGGACCTTAATCCACCTCCTAGCTTAGTCAAATCAACTCTTCTCACAATTTATTACATATTTTGATTGTATTTTGTTTAATGAGATGAGTCAAAGTGAGATATTATGCCTAGTGGACTAATGTGCATTGATTGCAGGTTTGTGAGAGAAAATCATGGAATTTTGGCTAATTAAGGGCTAAAACTCGAATGAGACAAGGAGGAGAGATTGTAGGAGGTAGATCCTCCTCATTTACTCCTCCCTCATTCGAATATTCCTCCATCAATCACACTAGCTCGGAGTACAAGCAGCCAAGTCATGGAGATCAAAAGGCAGCCGAGCAAGTGACAGTTAAAGAGCTAGTTTATCTCAATTTTGGGAGCTGAGCCTCCCTATATTTAAGGAATTCGTTGGAGACTTCAGTTGTATAAATAAAGAGGCCTAGAGCCTCATTAGGATTCAAATTTTTGTTGTAAAAACACTAGTCATTTTCGAGTTCAAGACTTGTGGAAGACATTGTTATGTAATTTTTTGTTTTGATAATGAGAATGAGAATTTCCTTGATCAGCATTGAGTAAAATCAGAGGGCTGAAGCTCCTGGGTTAGGGCCCAACCTTAGTAACAAAGGCTCCTCTTCTTGTATTTGTATGCTTAGATTGATTTCATAAATTAATGGTTGAATTGTCTTTAGAATTATTTCATTGCAAGTAGTGTAGATTTGATTAGTTTGCTTCCATTTGTGCTTTACTTCAGCAATAGTTTAGAAGAGACAAAGGAACATCAAAAAGCTGTCAATAGGTGGTTTTGGCCTCACTCCTTCCTTCAGGGATCATGGTTTGAGGAAATAACTCCTATGCATCCCTAAAAAGACAGAATTCTACTTTCTCATGGAATTTAGGGTTTTGTGTGTTACAAGAGTAGGATCTAGTTATCATCACTTCTATCTTTAGTCTTACATTAGATCTCATCAATGTTTCATCTTATTCTACAAATTTTTCCTCATGCATGAAGTAGACAGCTAGCTCATGAAATTATGTTTTCCTTAGATAATTGAAATTCTTCTTGTTTGCATGATTTTTGGGTAAATGTCAATGTTTGATGCAGTGCAGGTGTTTCAGAAGTACAAAGAGATTTCATAGTCAACAACCTCATTCCAGCTTCATCCATCCATGGTCCTCACCTTCTTTCACTAAAACCCTCACCAATTTCATCATTTCACAAGGAAACTTCTCCAAGCTTGTTGAGCAAATCCAGCCATCTCCCAACTTTGGTTTTGAGTTCTGAAGTGGTCCTAGGCACTCCCTTGCCTCATTCCATCCACCAACCACCTTCCCTAAGCCTTCCATCACCTTAAACACCCATCCTTTTGCTCTCGGCTATATCCTATAGAAATATAGGGGATCCTGTAGGTTTTTAGGACATCCTGTAGAACGCATTAGGACATCTTGTAGGTTTACCTATAGTGGCCTGTTTTGAGGCAGAATTGAGGAAAAAGCCTCTAGGAAGCTAGCAAAGGGTCCCTACTTGTCTCCCAAGCCTTCTGGCCATTCACTATCATCTATAAGCCACCTGTCACATCAGCAAAAGAGATTAGCTTTCACACTCTCATATTAAAAAAAAAAAAAAAAAAAGACAAAATGAAAAACATATTTATTTTATTCATTTACATGCACAGCAGTAGAAGGCTTGATGGTTTGAATCTGCATGCTTAGGACAGTAGGATTGCATACATGTTAACATAACATTCTTTTGAAGCAAAGCCTCTTAGCAGTTAGTTATGAAATGGTGTGTTTTAGCATTTGATTTCAATCTTTTTCCTTACTACAGTAGACAAGCTTTGTTTTAGAGTAGATTTCTCTTTCCCTCATTGGTAATCAAGCTTCTTCTGAATCCATAGAAGTTTGTTTTGAAAAACCTTAGTGGTTTATCGCCAGCTTAGTAGTGACAAAGAGTAGACCCATCACATTTACTTTTGTATACAACACTGTCACCTCCAAATTTGTATGAACCCCGGGTTGATAAAGTAAAGTTGGTAGCCCGAGGAGTTGCAACATTCTTACTGCAAGACTGGTGCTCATCACTGTCGTTGGGACAAATGCTGTGATTTATGACTGTAGCACATACACTCGAAATGCCTTCAAAGAGATGACTAGTGCATATGCTTATTTCTCTAAGATGTTATATTTCAGCTTAGCATCCCTTAGGACTTGGCTGAATAAGGTGATGGGTTGCTCAAGCCTCTTTATTCTTTCACTACAACAAAACCAGCGATTAGCATCCCTTTTTACTTCTTTTTTTGCATCTAGAGCCCATTTTTGGTGCTATTTGCATCCATTTATCAAATATGGTGCAAAACTTGACACAAAATTTGCATCAAGTTTTGCACCAAATCTTACACCAAGTTTAGCACCAGGTATTGCAATAGGTTTTGCACCACGTTTTGCACCAAATTTTATGCCAAGTTTTGTGTCATCCTTTGCACCAGGTTTTGTTCCAGGTTTTGCATCAATTTTGGCATCTATTTTTTTTTGACATACTTTTGCATCCTCATTTGCATCCACTTTTTGCACCTACACTTGCATCGAATTTTGCATCCTTTTTTGCATCCTTTTTTAAATCATTTTTTGCATCCATTTGTGCATCACTTTTGCGCCACGTTTTACATCGAGTTTTGTGTCTAGTTTTGCATATAATTTTGCATCTACTTTTGTTGCATCCACTTTTCCATCTTGTTTGGCATCCATATTTACATCCTCTTTTGCATCTATTATTGTACCCACTATTGCATCTAATATTATTGTGCCACAATTGGCGCCTAGTTTGGCACATCCTTTTGCACCCACTTTTGATTATAATTTTGCATCCACGTTTGCATCCTCATTTGCATCTAGGTTTTCATCAACTACTACATCTATTTTTGCATCCCTTTTTGTATCCAATTTTGGACCAGGATTTGCATCGGGTTTTGTGTCTCGTTTTGCATCTACTTTTGCATCGAATTCTATTGCATCCACTTTTGCATACAATTTTGCATCCACTGTTACACCCATTTTAAATTTCACTTTTTGCATCCCTTTTTACATCTTCATTTGCATCATACTTTGATTCTTTTTTTTCATCTATCATTACATCCACTTTTTTTATGCCATAATTTGCACCATGTTTTGCACTCACTATTGTATCCACGTTTGCTTTCAATTTTGCATCCATGTTCACATCCTCTTTTGCATCAAATATTGCATCTATTTTTGCATCCACTTTTGTGTCAGGTTTATGCATTGGGTTTTGCATCTCGTTTTGTATCTACTTTTGCATCTACTTCCATTGTATCCATTTTTTTCATCCAATTTTGTTTTGCCTGTTGCATCAATGTTTGCTTCCACTTTTACATCCATTTTTGCATCTTATTTTGCATATCTTTTGTCTATTGTTACATCCACTTTTGTTGCACCATATCTTGCACCTACCATTGCAACCACATTTGCTTCCACGTTTGCATCCACATTTGCATCCTCTTTTGTGTTCAAGTTTGCATCAAATATCGTGTATGTTTTTGCATCCCCTATTGTATCCACTTTTGTTTCATCCATTTTTGCATCTACTTTTGTGTCCGTTGTTGCATCCACATTTGTTTCACCACAGTTTGTGCCAAGTTTTACACCTACCATTGGACCCATGTTTGCTTCCACTTTTGCCTTCATGTTTGCATCCAAGTTTGCATTGACAACTGCATCTACTTTTGCATCCACTTTTGTGTTAGGTTTTTCATGTTGTTGTGCATCTACTTATGTTGTATCCACTTTTCATCCAATTTTACTTCTATTGTTGGCCCCATTTCTATGTTCGCTTTTGCATCCCTTTTCCAACACTCATCATATTTTCTGCATTGATGATATTCCTTATGGCATTGACAATTATCAACAATTGATGACAATGTCAATAATATTGACAATGATGAAAATGAAGATGATGGCGATGACATGAATTGTGATTATGATGATAAAGAAGATACTGGTTACAATGACATTAATGATGATGATGGCAATGATTATGATGATGATGATGCTAATGACCTTGGCAAATCTTCCCAATTTTAGATGTTGTCATTGTCATAATCATAAGCATTATCTTTGGTGTCATCATCATCATTTCATCTAGGTCATCATCAAAAACAATAATGGCATGAATGATGATGATGATTACAACAATGTTGATAGAAATTACATTAATGATGATGATGGGGATGATAAAAATGACAATGACGATGATAATGGTGGTGATGATGATGATCATCGATCATCTCTCAAAAATAGAGTTGTTATTTCTCTTAGGTATATCAATGTGTCCTAAACAACCCTTTTCTAGCACTGATCACATTTTTTGGGTTGATGATATTTCTTACAACGTTTATAATTATAAACAATTGCAAACAATGTCCATAATGATGATGATGATGGATCTGATGATGATGGCATGAATGGTGATTATGATGATAATGTAATGATGGCAATAACGATGACAAGGATGATGGTGATGATGATGACAATGATTATGATAATGAGAATGAACAATTACTAGTTTCACTACCATCTTCTGGATACATATTACTATCATACTTTTTAAATTTTCTGTCTCTCTTGAGGTATCTTACTATAATGGTGTTGTCAACACTAGAAAGATATCTTGTTGTAATGGTGGTTCTAATGTTAGCACTAGCAAAGTTTTTGTTAAATTTTGGTTAAAAAAAACCGATTTATGCAATTATTTTGACAATCTATGTAAAAAAGTAAATAACATCCAATTATTTTGACTGTAGTCCCATTGATTATCATGAATTCACCAGTCTGAAGACCATCTTCTACATACATATTATTATTAAACTTTTTGCATTATATCCCTCTTATATCTTGTTGTAATGGCAGTATTAGCACTAAAAAAATATCTTGTTGTAATGATGATGTTAGTATTAGCACTAAAAAAATCACTAAATTTTGGTAAAAAAAAGTTTATCATTTATTTATTTTTAATTTGGGAAATTTTTGCTTTTATTTTTTTTGTTTTTAATTCTATTTTTATGCAGTAATATTTTTTTTGGTTGAATTTTGGTAGTAACTAGTTTTTGGTCGAATCATATGTATTAACCATGTTCTTTATGCTACAAGTCTGATTGTTGGGACAAAATTGCTCTTTCAAATAAGTTGCAAAATCTATTTTACATCCATTGTTGCACCCATGTTTACACCCACTTTTACATCCCTTTTTGCATCCTATTTTTCATCTTCATTTGCTTCTTTTTTTGCATCTATCATTACATCTACTTTTGCTGTGACAAAATTTGTTCCATGTTTTGCACATACTGTTGTACCCACGTTTGCTTCCAATTTTGCATCCATCTTCACATCCTCTTTTGCATAAAATATTTCATCTACTTTTGCATCCACTTTTGTGTTGGGTTTTGCATCTCATTTTGTATCTTCTTTTGCATGTACTTCCATTTCATCCATATTTTGCATCCAATTTTGTTTCTCATGTTGCACCCGTGTTTGCATCCACTTTTACATCCCTTATAGCATCTTGTCTTGCATCTAAGTTTGCATATTTTTTTGTGTCTATTATTACATCCACCTTTTTTGTGCTATTATTTGTGCCATATCTTATGCCTATCATTGCAAACCACATTTTCTTCCACTATTGCATCCATATTTGCATCCTCTTTTGTGTCCAAGTTTGCATCAAATATTGTTTATGTTTTTTGCATCCCATTTCGAATTTACTTCTACATCCACTTTTGATTTGTCTAGTTTTGCAACTAATTTTGTGTTCACTATTGCACCCATGTTTGGCCCATGTTTACATCCCTTTTTTCATCCAAGTTTTCCTCCTTTTTGCATTCAAGTTTGTGTCCCTTTTTTTTTACATTCATTGGAGTATCCACATTTGTTTCACCACAATTCATGCTAAGTTTTATGCCTACTATTGTGCCCATGTTTTCTTCCACTTTTTCATCCATGTTTGAGTCCTATTTTGTGTTCAAGTTTGTATGAACTATTGCATCTACTTTTTCATCCACTTTTGTTCAATTTTTCTATCTTGTTTCGCATCTACTTATGTTGTGTCCACTCTTCATCCAAATTTACGTCTATTTTTACCCCCATTTTTTTGTTTACTTTTGCATCCATTTTCCAACACACATCATATCTTTTGCATTGATTATATTTCTTATGACATTGAAAATTATGAAAAACTGATGACAATGTCAATAATTATAATGATGATGATAATGAAGATGATGACGATGACGTGAATTGCGATTGTTATGATAATGACAATGATGATAAAGACGATGGGAGTTACAATGACAATGATGATGATGCTAATGACCTTGGCCATTCCTCCCAATTTTTAAATGTTATCATGGTAAAAATCATAATAATTATCTTTGGCGTCATCTTCCAAGTCATCATCATCTGATCATCATTATCATTATTTTCATCTTGGTCATAATCAAGAACAATAATGGCATGAATGATGATTATGATGTTCATGATGAAGATGACAAAAATTATGATAAAACTTATATTAGTTATGATGATGGGGATGATGACAATTATAATGACGATGATAATGGTAGTGATGCTGATGATCATCAATCATTTCTAAAAAATAAAGTGGTTATTTTCCTTTCATATATCATGTGTCCTAAGGTTGGTGATATTTCTTATGATACCTATAATTATGAACAATTGACGACATATACAAAATCATGATGATGATGATGATCATGAAGAAGACATGAATGGTGATTATGATGATAATGAAATGATGACAATAATGATCACATTGATGGTGGTGATGATGGAAATAATGAAGATGATGACCCTCCCTCTAACCTAGCGAGGTACTCATAATGAGACAAAAAAGTACTCTCAAGTTGAAATATTCATATAAGAAGGGATCTAGATTGATAAGCATCAATGATGATTTACATCATCATAGCCAAAATTTTCAAAATAGTAAGGCCTTGACTAACAAGTTTATCTCTCCATTAGATCAGAGCACAATGTTGGGAGGCATAAATTTGGACACCACTGCCTTTCAAGGCACTTACCCCACCAAGATGTTTACCAGGTATGTCCTCACATGATCATTTCCTAATCCACTATCATAATATTTGACACCAGAAAATGTCAATCCTCATGACTATTCTTATCTTGGATTAATGTACTTGACTTATGGCGATTAGTCCTAGTCAATGTCCAAATTCTCAAAGAATATTGGTCCCAGATGTTTATTCAATCCACCATTATCCCTACTAGTGCCTTTACTAGGCTTACGATTGTTAATCCTAGCCATAGTACATGACACATGGATAACATGGTGTCTACCCTCACTCCCTCTCAACTAGGGAGGAAACATCCACAAGCATAAGATTTTCTCAAGAATACCCATCATTTTCGTAGAGAATAACATCATTAATTTGTTTTCATCACATGACGAATTTATGATTAAGCATTCATAGATTTGTGGCAAAATATTTCCCCTTTTGTATTTGTGATGAAATACAATAAAAAAGTGAAAGCCAAAATCATTAAACATACACTATATTGATTTATCTAAGTCTAAACTCTAAGGTTGAAGTGAAAATTCATGTAAATCTTATATCTATGAGTTGTGCCAAACTTATGAAAACCTTATTCCCTAAGTCCTATATATAAGAAAATAAAAAAGAAAGAAAAATAAGGGCCAATAAATGGTAACTCATGTATTCACTCCCTCTTTGGAAAATATATGAATATATACACTCCTAGTCACACTTGATCACATGTATGTGATGGTTAAATCATGAATTCTTCTTTTCTCCTTGCATTTTCACTTCATCATTTAAGCACCTAATTGAGGATCTAAGGAATGTTTGTTTCCTAAGGCTTTCATGTCTACTCTTGGTTTACTTATGTCACACTACTGTCGATTTATGTGACAGAGTGAAATACATAAGTTTGTGGAGTTATTATAGAGGAGTATTGAGTTCGTAACCACACACACATGTATTACATCTCATTGATCCACATGTGTGGGTTAGAGACTCATTTCTTGACAACTTTAATGGAGACTACTTTGTGGCTTTAATGGTATAGCTTACAAAATATCTTGTTAAACATTTCGATTCATTCTTTCTTTTCCTCGAGACACTTATAATATTGAAGTCACTCCCAACAATCCATGGAGATGGGGAGTATAAATTACTTGTGCTAGAAATATAATTGAGAAATAGAGGTTTTCCATTTGCGATATTGGAGTCATAGACATTGGATACATGGTAGTAGTCCTCAATGTCAATTAACTAAAATTGTATTGTCATAATGCGAAAAGAGGTAAACATATTGGTAACCTTGATGTCTTAATCATTTCAAATAATAACCATTCCACCCAAGTATCTCTAAGCATCAATCACTACTACTTGGAAATTCCTCCCCCATTTTCTAATTATATGAGGTTGAACCTCACTTAATATTTTTGCTTCTTATATCAACTTTATTTATGGGTGCTTTGCATACCATTTTTCTTTTAGGAGTTTGTTTTCGCTTACTATTGACGCCCCTCATGTTCCAAGACTATTTTCATCAAAAATTTACATAGAAAGAAAGTATAAAGTGACTAAAAAGAAACATGTCTCAAGATTTAAGTGCTTGGACAATTCCACTTCATGACTCCTATATTTCCTTAACCTGGGACCAAATGGTGAACTTGATGGACTTAAGGGAAATTGATCAATGAAAATCTAAAAAAGAGGTGATTTTTGACTTTATCACATACAATTTAATATACTAAAAAAAATATCCATAACAATTTCATCAATCAATGAATCATTAAAAAAAATATCCAAAACAATTTCATCAAGCAAAGAATCATTGCATTATAAAATACAATCTATAAACATTTTGGGAAAGTTTTGCTAAAACATGCTTAAAAATCAGCATATTTAATATTAATATTTAACAATAATATGGACAATAACACATTTTGATAAATTAAATAACATATTATCAAGCCTAAAAAATGTCACTAACTGAAAACTACAAAGCATGCAACTAATGGAAGTGACCACTCAAGGCCACCACAAGACAATTAATCTATTAAGACCAAGATTAATGGGGACAAAGATCTATAAAGGAAAAAGGAAAACCTATTTTAACTTTATTGTTTTATTAGCCTGGTTCAAGATGAACATTTCAAGATATCATGAAGAACATAATTAGTTTTATTGCATTAAGAAAACCCAAGCACATTCTATAACTTAGCAAGAAAGAGATGTATAACACCCATCTCAGCAACACGACACATGACATTAAGTTACTTTAATATATATAATTTAAAATCCTATCATAAAATCACAAATTTAGCATGAATGGAATGTTTAAAATCCATTTTTATAAAAACAAAATATAATTTTTCTTATAGAAATATATACCAAAAACTAAATATATTTTTCTAGAAAAAAAAAATTACTAAAACTAAATATATATTTAAAAAAAACTAAAACATAAGCAAACTAGAATTTGAATTTGACATTCTTGGTCACTTTCGGAAACATATTGTGGAATGTAATCTCTTTATCCTCATCTTTAGCTTTTTCCTAAAAAATAAAAGCATACAAAAGTGGGAAAGAGCCATAAAGCATGGGGAAGCTTTTTCCTAAGCACAAAAGCATCTAAAAAGTGGAAAATTCCTTTTTTATATGAGGAAACATTATTCACCCAAAAGATTTTTCCCAATTGAACTAATGAGGAATTTTGGAAATCTTCATAGCCTCCACTTTCCTATATATTAGAGGCTTGGCCATTGAAAAAATGATGGGAATTTTGTATTGTCACGCTCTTGAGATCTGTCTTGAGAGGGAGAGTTTTGGAGCTATGAGTTGGGGGAGGTGATGTTGCAACTATATCTGATTGCTGTAACTTTCCTCCAACTCCTTTATTCATATAGATCAGTTGTTCTTCCTTCCATATGTTTCTATTCATTCTTTACTTCTTCTATTTAACTAATGTATGCATGGGTTTTTGGTTTATATTTATTTATTCAATAATATTTATATGTTTTTTTATAGTTTTGATTATTAAGATATTATGTTGTGAAGGTTGCTTTATTCTCTCTCTTATGTGTAGGACCAAGCTTTGGAGCTAGCTAGGAGCGCTTCTTGGCTATACGAAAAACTCCAAGAAGACCTGCATGCAAGGACTCACAAGAATTCATTCTCTTTTTCTTAATCTATACTCTACATCTTGATCTACTAAGAATCCTAAGCCTTAGAACAACCTTTCTCTTAATTGGTTTGTCCTAGGTTTCTGAGATAAAATGAGAGGGTTTTGTTTTCATCTAACCATGCATTAAATCCCACAGCAAAATGATATTTAGAAAATTTAATATATTTCACTATGTAAATTAACTTAGTAAAATGAACCCATAGAGGTGGTCATAAATGGAAATAAAAGTAAAACTCTAAACAAGAAGCCAAAAGTGGATTTAACCATGGATGAAAAATTGGGAGTAGAATTGGATGTTAAACTAGCCATCAAAACAATATGCAAACAATGACACAAAAAGGTTTTTAAAGTAAAATTAAAAAAGGGTGCAACACTAGACACAAAGAAGGGAACAAAATAGGGCATATGAAAGGATACCGAATTGGGTGCAAACAAGGATGCAAAAATGGACACCAAAATGAGGATGCAAAGAATGGTGTAAAATTAGGATGCAAAAAGGATGTAAGAAAAGACACAAAACAAGATGCAAAATGGGACTAAAAAATGGTGAAACCAAGGATGTCAAAGATGATGCATAACTAGATGAAAATTCCAACTAAAATCTAGGTGCAAAATGAGATGCAAATGTGGACACAAAATGTGGCAGAAAAAAGGATGCAAATTTGGAAGCCAAAAAGGATGAAAAACTAGATACCAAAAAGGATGCAAATTTGGACATAAAAAATGGTGCAAAATTGGACACAAAAGAAGAAAAAATGGTGCAAAAATGGGCATAAAAATGGCTCAATTTTCGATGCAAATTGAGATGCAACATTGGATGTAAAATGATGCAACAAATCATTCAAAACTTGGTGCAAAAACAAATGCAAAAGTAGACGAAAAAATGGCTCAAAAGTGAACGTAACAATAGACACAAAATGGGATGCAAAGGTGGATGCAATATATGGTTCAACATAGGATGCAAATTTAGATGCTCAAAAGGATGAAAAATTGGATGCAAGAAATGGTGTTAAAAATGATGCTAAATTGGATGCAACAAATGATGCAAAATTAAATGCAAAATATGGTGAAAAATAGGATGCAAAAAAGGGAGATAAATAAAATGCAAAAGTGGATGCAAAAAATGGTGTAAAAATGCATGCGAAATTTGGCACTAAATCAGATTCAACATATGGTGCAAAATTGGATGGAAAAGATGGTGTAAAAAAAGGCAGAAAAATTGGCACAAAAATAGACGTAAAAATAAGTACAAAATTAGAAGCAAAAAATGGCATAAGACCAGATGCAAAAATTGGCACAAATTGGATGTAAAAAAAGGCGCTAAGTAAGATGTCAAAGATGGTGTAAAAATCGATGCAAATTATGACACAAAAATAGAAGCAAAGAATTCCACAAAAGAGGAAGCAAAAAATGATGCAAAAATAGATGCAAAAAAAGGCACAAAACTAGAAGCAAAACCTGTTGTAAAACCAAATGAAAATCTTGGTGCAAAATATGATGCAGAAAATGATGGAAAATTTGGCGTAAAAAAGATGCAAAATTTGGTGCAAAAAAGGACGCTTTAAAAATTGTACAATAGAGCCAGATTTAGCGCCAGGTTGCTCATCCCAATTGAGAAAAAAATGCACTAGAATCTGGTGCTAAATCTGGCGCAAATTTCATGTTTTGTTGTAGTGTTTTGTAGCAAAACTGCAACAATAGTATGCATAGAAACAAAAGAAAAGATATAGAAAGGTGTTGAGTAGTCAGGGCTTACTAGTACCGGTGCTTCAGAAAAAGCTTCTTTAATTCTAGTAAAAGAATCTCAAGAGGTAGGGCTCCATTTGACTTCATTTTCCTTTTTAAGAATATTTGTAATACCCGTCACTATTTCTACATAGTTGGGTATGAACCTTCTCAAGAAATTGATTCTCCCCAAAAAGACTTGGACCTCTCTTATTTCTGGGTAGAGGAATGTGACTAATAGCTTCAACTCGTTTGGGATCAATTTTCACTCCTTCTTACGCTACTATATGTTGTAGTAGCTTCTCCTCACTTAGGGAAAACTGAGATTTGTTGGGATTCAAAGATAGTCCATATCTCATGCGTTTCTCAAAGGTGAGCTTCAAGTGGAGGATGTGCTCTTTGTCAGTCTTAGAGAAGACTATGATATCATCCAAATATATCACTACGAACTTGTCTCAATGGTTGAGCATACATGAAAGTTCCCCAAGGGGTGGTGAAAGCAGTCTTCTTCTGATCATCAGGGTGGACTACCACTTGGTTGTAACCAGAGAACCCATCCATCATGGACATTCTAATTGATCCAACCACCTTCTATAATATGTAGTCCATATTGGGCAGTGGGTAATTATCTTTCGAATATGCACTGTTAAGGTTACGAAAATATACACATAACCTTATTTCTCCATTCTTTTTTCTGACTGGGACTAGGTTGGCCACCAACTCTGAGTACCTTAAAGGCACTATGATTTTAGCCTGTAGAAGTTTCCTCACTTATTTTTCAATAAAGGGGAGTAAGAGTGGATTAATCTGCCTGAGCTTATGCTTGCATGGTTTTACTCCACTCTTTAAAGGAACCTTATGTTGTATGATGTTAGTATCAAATGATTTTAAATCCTCATAAGACCAAGAAAAAGCATCCTTATAGATTTTGAAGAGATTTAAATACATGTGTTTATATTGTGAGGGGATTCCTTTTGATAGTCTGACCATCTGGGGTTCATCTTCTGAGCCGATATTGCAATATTCTACTTGTTCGTCCATCTCTAGAGCCATTGGTTTGGAGGCTACATCATTCTTATTAAATAATCTTTCGAGTGGGACTAGCCCACGAGGAATAGTATTCCCTTCCAGTTGTATATTTTTCTTTCCACCCATTCTGTCTTCCTACGAAGTTGGTTCTTGATCTGCCTCTCCTTGATCAATGGTTGAGCTAGTGAATTCCCCAAATACTTCTATAAATCGCTTGATCTTATCATCGTCCTTGAATACCTGTCAATGCTTGAAATTATCATGTATAGAGGGTATCTGTTTAACCTCCACCTCGTACCTAAGAAGTAGATTTTGAGGAGATTTGAAATTTCTTGCTGCTACCGCAAGGGAATCAACCATTTTGCTTCCTTCTCTGGGTAGAAATTGGATATTAAAGCCAAGAACAAGTTATCGATTAAATCCCATACTTCATTCCAGTAAGTCCTCAATCTCGGGTGTTTAGCCTGGAACTAATTTCGGATCTACTTTACAATCAACTCGGAGTCTCCATGCATAGTTAAGCATTCAATATTCATATTCCTTGTTGTTTGTAGCCCAAGGAGAAATGCTTCATGCTCTGCCACGTTGTTGGTTGCCTCAAACTCTAGCTTGAATGAGAGAGGTATCAAGTTGTCTTGAGGACTTACCAACAATACTCCTGCTCCATTTCCCTCTTTGAAATTCGATCCATCAAAGTATAATTTCCATACATTGTTTTTATTTGTGTGTTGGTCGTCTAACTGCATCGTTGGATGTACTTGCATTTCTTCTAAGATGGTCTCATATTCTTCTAGCAACAGTCAGGAGATGTTGCTTTCTTTTCCATATATTGGAGAATTTTTAGAACCTTCAACTCGGGCCATAGTTTTTACAAATCTGGACTCTCTGTACAACTTCCTTTATTCACCTCCAAAAGTGGGAACAGTGGCTGTTTCCGGGAAAACTAGTGTCTTTTCGATCTGCTAGTCCCACTAAGAAGGGTAGCTATCTTAGAAACAAACAATCAAAGCACTTTGTGATTTCCTTTATGTATGATAGATAAGAGAGAAGCAAAGGTACCAACCTGGATCTTCCGCTTGATCCTTACTTGATTTCTCTCTCCCTTGATAGAGCTTGCAACTCCTCTCCTACTTGTCCCGCTTTAGAGAATACCTGTAGAGACAAAGTAACAAAACACCATCAAAGAATCCTGATCTATAATATCATAAACAATGCAGAATCAGAAATACATTGAACATAAAATTGCATTCACAAATACACGATTGTATGGACGAAAACTCAAAGAATTTTATTAGAAATAGAAGGGAGAATTACAACCCAGCTGTCTGATCCAGCATCAAAGCCCTCTTCACCTCATGAAAAGCAAGATCACCCAACAATACAATGTCTCTTCTCAAATATAAACCAACAGCACTTCCTTACAAATTACAAAATTCTAACCCCCAGATCTCTTAGATGAGGGATCCATTTATAGATGTCTTGCAAGGGTGTGAGTCAGCTTTAGGTTTTTGATTAGTGTCATTCCACTAATAGTTCTTGGTTCCACTTGGATATTTCATTGATCTCTTACTGATCCCTGGGCGAATTCAGAGAGGCAAGTGTCATAGGAGAAGTTTCTAGAAGATTCCATGAGCATCCACTTAGCAAACTATCTCAGCCATTTGTCCATTCTCGCTCATCGCACCCTATAGAAGCCCTCTTCAGTATGCATCGCACCTGGCTAGTGTAGGAGCCAGTATGCATCACACCTTGACAGTGGAGCAATCAGTATGGTCCAAGCTTGGCCAGTTCTGAGTGGTTTTTCAGGTGGAACTTCTGGGAAATGATGTAATCAGTTGACCATGATCCTTTACGGTATGAAACAACACTTTTAGGGTTAAAGAGCCCTTTATTTATCAACATATATGATTGGGTTTGAAGTACCCAAATATGTCTATAACAGTTGCCCCCTAAAGCATGAGGTCGTAAATCTTTTGATGTCGGGTGAAATGCTTTATCATGAGGATCCGAGGTATTCGAACTGGAAGGTGACCTGTATGGGATACGATACAATACAACATCATCATCATATTATTTTTATCATCTAGCTGAGGCGGGCATTCCCATGCTCAGATTTATAAATTCATTTTCATGTACATAGGATAGATAACCGTCTGCAGTTGCAGACTGGTGATTCTTTATATGTAGAGTCATCATCCCTTAGCTTGGATGATCATCTGTGCAGCTTCTGTGCACATTTGATGTTTTTATTTTCCTGAATATATCGCAACCCGGATGGATGAAACTAGATCCGGGGTCTTCAAACTCATTCAATCTTCGCCCGATGTACAAGTCGATCCATGTGAAAAGATGTTCTGAAGTCGAACATAGAAAGACATCGCCTGATTACCAGCCAATGATGTAAGCTATTAACAGGCACGACAGGAATCACCGATAATGATAATGACCCTCAAGGTACTACAGTACAATTCACGTGGTGTGAATATATGAGCCAATGTCGAACACAATGTAAAATCTTTCGGTCGAAGGCCATTGATGTAAACCTGTCGCCAGAAGTGAGAAACTTGCTATTGAGGCATGCAAGCTTCAAAGTACTGAAAGGGTTGTTTCTAAGTCAACTTCTTGGATAATGAGCTGATGTCGACAAGAAGTGACCCCGTCGTAGGAGGCCATCGATGTATCCCACATCTACGACACGAAACGAAGCAAATGATTTGGTGTAGGTGAAAATGATCTGATGATACAAGGTTCAGGAATGGCGGTCATGAAAAATGGAGGGTGAAGGTATTGCAGTGGATGAGACATTAGCTGGATGGTGAATTCTCTGAATGACTTCCCTTGAACATGTCGGCGACACTGAGATGGATTAGTAGCGTTAACCCCAAAAGATGGATGGTACGGAGGACCAATGGTGATAAGACCGGTGAACGGAATAACCCAACCCGACTCAATCATGGTGATGGAGTGAAAGTGTCATGTTCAAGAGCGACCTGCTACCAATAAAATTCTTCAAGTTTTCTTCCTTTTTTCCCCAGTCATTGCTGACCAGTACCTCTTTATTTTTGTCAAGATTGAGGAGGATAACATATGCTTGTTCTATAATTTTCCCTTCGGGCAAACCTGTCGCTATGTTTTAGCGAGCCTAGCGACAGTGAAACTCGTTCTTGTCTGGGTGGACAAGTTTGTCGTTGTTGTTTTAATGAGTTTAACGACAAAGATAACTCGGTCCTTTTCATGTTTAGAGAGTTTGAAAAGGGACGAAAAGGAAACTCCAGTAGTCCTTTTTCGTAGCATAATCCCTTAAGTCCGAAAAAGTATAAAATAATATGAAAGGGATGACTTTTCGATCGCTTTAGAGAGCCGAAAAAGACAAGCACTAGATCTTTTTGTGGGATAATCCCTCAGGTCCAAAAAGATTAAAATGTATAAGAGGGATGGCTCTTTCCCTTACTTTAACGAGCGAGAAAGGCCAATAGATCGAAAATCTTTTCATATTTAACGAGTCTAAAAAGAGCTTAAAAGAGACTCATTTTGAGGAACGAGTGGTTTTTTCAGGTAGCAACTGGTTCCAGGTAAGTTTGGAACTTCTCAAAACATGGCGGTGTGAAGAGGGTGGCTAACAGAATCACTCGTCACAGTTGTTCCTCAGAAAGGTAAACAATCAAGTGGAAGCATATGATCGGATGAAAGAATGGAGGTGATGGTTAACACAACCAAGGCTCAAAAGGATGATAGCATGGCAATCATAGAGGTCGTGTACTGAAGGCGGGTTTATTTTTTAATGAGCTTGAACCTTGCGTTAACATATGTTCAGTGGTGGGTTTATTTTTTAACGAGCTTGAACCTTGTGGAAACATTGCTCATGATAGTGGTCAAAGATGTTCAATTTTCCTTTTAACACGTTAGATTCTTTCGACGGTCGTACAACCTACTCAATTGCTCCATCAAATTGATTAGAAATACATATATATGCCTGAAAAATGAATTAAAAACTAACATTTTATTTGAAGTACGTGAATAGTATAAAAAGTATTTTTACCTCTCATTTTTACCATTTCATTTCGAATTTGGGATTTTGGAGCTCTGGAGTGGTTTTCCCCCTAAAACTTTACGAGATAATTTCGGGAGATCTAGTGGACTATTCTCTGTGCCGTCAAGACCAGGTAGGAGCTAAGCTTGAGCTCTTCATTTTCATTCTGTCCTTCTTTGATTTTGAGCAAGTTTTTCCCTTCTTCTGGGCCCCTGGGGTTTGAAGAACTCGTTCTCCATCCATCGCACCTGGCCTGCGTCGAAAAGTGCAATGCATACTGAGCTGGACACTGGCCAGTCAGTATGCATCTCACCTTGCTCACGGGTAGGGTGCGATGGGCGCAGAAGGGAAACTTTACATAGTGATTTTTCATTAAATTTTTTGCCTGTTTTTGCTCAAATTAGGATCCTAATTCATCTTTTGTCTGTGTTTCAAGGATTTATCGGATCAAGATGGTCATCATGTGGCGTGAACGCAAACATGAAGAAGAGGACATGATTTCCTTACATGATCAGGGCACAGTTACTGCATTACGAAACTGTGGTTTTCTCAAATTCTTCCGTATATCCAGCATGAGGCAACAAATTAGTTTGTTGCAGTATTTTCTCGATGCATGGGATCCAATCAACCAGGTATTCCAGATTAGAGGCAAATCCATTCCATTGACAGTCGAGGATATCTACTTTCTGACGGGGTTATCAAGGCGTGGTGCTCCTCTCTCACTATCAGGATTCGCCCATGGGGGTGAATCTATGAGGGATTATATTCGCCAGTTTTGTAGAGATGGATCTCAGCCTAGCAAGGATGGAAAGATCAATATCCAAGATGTCATTGATCGGCCCTTGAGGACCATTTTATTCACCTTTGCTAGATTGGCTGGTAGCACGGCTCTTCATTTGGCCAACAGATCTTATATGCAGTACGCCCTGGAATGCCTGGAACCAAAGGTATTCAACTGGTGTGAGGCGGTACTTCCGGTCATAAAAGAACAACTCTCCAAGGTAAAGAATGGAAGATCCAAGAACTTTGGCTACGGTTCCATTTTGACTGCTTTTGCCTTGGAGAGGATTCCACTGATGCAGCCTCAGTACATTTCACTAGGATTGCCAGCACCGAGGGAACCACGGATGCAGAGGTGGGTTGATCTCATGGCCAGACATGCTGGTCAGTCACAGATTTCTTTCTCTGATGCCTTCTTTGAGTGGTTCGACCGTCAGGAGATGGTCTTTGCAGAGTATCCATACATTGGGATGGATTTCCGAGGCGACCCAGATTTGGCATTACCGGTTGGCGAGCAGTGGAGTGTTATGGGTAAAATGATTTGACCATATCTTTGTTTATCAATTTTATAATGTTTTTGTGTTTTTAAATGTTATCAAGACTAATCAAACTCATATATTTTCAGATGTTGGGCCAGTGCGACCAGTGGCGTGCCCAAGGGCGGCAGCTGACGTTCCAGCAAGGGAGGTTGTAGGGAGGGTTGTCCTTCGTGATCTAGACATAGCGGAGACCCTGGCAGTGCTGTAGGATCAAATCGAGGGTCTCACTCTTGGTATTCAGGATGTGAGGACCGACGAGTTACCTCTGAGGTTACAGCACCATACTACTGGTGTGCCGAGTCGATGGACTAGGCTCTTGCGTATGATCGCACAGGCGGTGACATGCTATCACCAGCACCATTAGTCTAGGGTGATTTTCTGCATTCATTTTTGAGTTTCTTGGTCATATGACCGATTTTGTCTTGGACACAAAACATTTTGTAAAAACTATAAACAGTTATATATTTTTTATTTTTGGAGTTTTATTTTGGTTAAGTTATGTGATCCTAATGCAAATGTTAATGTGAAATGCTTTTCTTTACAAATGCTACAAATGTTTATCTAACACATAATTTGCTAATGAATAAATTAATGTGTTTAAGTTTCTAGAAATGTGTTGATATTGAATGGAATCAAACTGCCTTTCCAAAATCCTGACTCTTAGGAACATACAATAGATAGCTGGGTTCCGAACGGAATAGACGCCAGTGAGCTGAATGATGAGTTATGAATCTAGCCTGACAACAAGTCGGCGTATGCCATGTGAAATGGCATCAGAGAGAAGCTCCATCAATGCGCTATACTCAACGATGTTGTTCATTGATCGACCAATACATATCCCCCTGAAACTCACTAACTTGCCGCTTGGAGCAAAAATGGCCCAGGCTGTAGAAGATAGGTTCCACATACTACGACTAGCTCCATCGGTGTACCCAATGAATGTTTCCAAAAAGTCCAACATCTGCAAAAAATGCAAAGTGGATTACCTAACCAAAATGACAACTCTTAACGAAAACAAAAAATGTAACAAAAACATATCTATAAAGAGATTACTACACTTAATCAAGCATAGTAACGCTTAAGATACAACCCATTTCGGGGTTGCGATAGTGGAATCCCATCGTAATCCACCAGCTTGTAGGCTCCTTTTGTCAATACTCATTTAAAAATGTAGGGGCCCATCCATAATGATTCGAACTTACCTACTCCCAATTTATCAGAGTCCTGATCATACAGCAAGACCAGGTCACCTTTTGAGAAGACACGAGGCTTGACATTTTTGTCAAATTACGCCTTGACACATTTCTTATGAGCTTCGTTAGCCAACATGGCGTAATGACGAGTTTCATTAAAGTGGATTAGTTCTAAGAAACGAGCCTCTTCCTCTGAATTTTCAGGAAGTAGATCGATTTCGAGCTTGAGAAATGAAATTTCACACTGAATTGGTAAGACAGCTTCCATACCATACACCAACTGAAAGGGCGTAAATCTGGTCGCTTTTCTTACTGATGTCCTATATGCCCATAGGGCTGAGTATAGGATTAAATTCCAATTCCATTTGTGGACTCCAATCATCCTTTGCAGCATGCGCTTCAGGATTTTGTTGATGGCCTCAACTTGTCCGTTAGCCTACGGATAATATGGAGTAGAACTATCGTGGGACAGTCCTAATTTGGCAATCAATTCAACCATCATGTGATTGTGAAAATGTGATCCATGATCTATGACTATAGCCTGTGGAACACCGAATCTAGGGACTACATGATTGAAAAAGAAAAGAGCAGTCGTTTCGCCGCTGTTGTTTAATGTAGGCATCGCCTCGGCCCATTTTGTAAAATAGTCGATAGCGACTATGATGTACCCATGCCCCCCGGATGAGGTGGGGTTATGTGTCATGAAATCTATGCCCCATTTGGCAAATGGCCCAACAATAACTACTGGATGCAGCGGTGCAGGTGGTAATCTGGTTTTGCGGTCGAAAATCTGACAAGCATGGCAACTTCTGACTGCTATTATGCAATCTTTGAATATTGTGGGCCAGAATTAACCAACTCATAAGATATTTTGTGCAGTGGCGTAACCAGATTGATGTCCCCCACACGCACCTAAATGACAATCATTCAAGACTTTTTTGGCCTCCTCATGCGTGAGGCACCTTCACAGAACTATATCGACACCACAACGGTAAATTGTATCACCTACGATCATGTAGTCTTTTGCTTGGTATCGAATACTTCACTGTTCAGGACGAGAGGTGTTAGGCCTAAAGGTTTGGGTTTGGAGATAGATCAGTATATCTCCGTACCACGGATCACTTGATGATATCAGAAATAGAGTTTCATCCATGATTGATGCTTTAGATGTTAAATCGTTGGACGACGATGGGAGGTCACAAAGTAACTCCGCGAAGACTAGAGATTTCTTTGATTTGGATTTAGTGAATTCTAGATCAAACTCTTGCAAAATGGCTATCCATTTGGAATCTTTACCCCTAGAAATTGACGCGACAGAATGTAGGTCATGGGGTTGCAATCTGACAAAATGGTAGTTTTGCGAAAGAGTATGTACTGTCGAAATCTCTGTACTGCTTGAACAACTGCTAGAGCCAGCTTTTCAACATAGGAGTACTTTCTTTCTGTATCATTTAAGTTGCGGCTTAAATAATACACAGGATGTTCTATTCCATTGTCTTCTTGTACTAAAACCATGGCGATGGTTGTATCTGTAGTGGCGAGATACAGGTTAAAGTCTTTTTGATAGTCAGGAGCGTACATTAATGATGCTTTTACTAGGGAATCTTTTAAAGCATCAAAGGAAGCTTGCGCAACCTGATCCCAGTTGAAGGGTACTTCTTTTTTCAAAAGACGTGTATAACCTTTAGCAAGTTCGGCGTAATTTGGAATGAACCTCCTTAGAAAGTTTGCTTTCCCTTGGAGTTTCTGAATCTGAAGCAAATTCGAAGGTGGAGGCATGTCAATGATTGCTTGCACCTTACATGGGTCGTGTCGAATTCCGTCCTTAGAAACTACAAAACCAAGCAATCGACCAGAACCAACACAAAACACACACTTGTGTGGATTGAGTCGTATCTTGTAGTGTCGGCAACGTAGAAATATAGCTCTCAAATGCTGCAGATGATCAGTGCGCTTTTGCGAATGAGCTGGTAAATTATCGAGATATGGTTGAACGATGTGCTTGATGTCAAACCAGTACGAAAACGGCTTTCATCTGGATACATCCTGATTTCATGTTCAACGATGCTCGAGTCAGTGCCTGGCATTTCTTCATATGACCATGCAAAGCCATCTCTAAATTCATGAAAGAGAGTGCAGTATATTTCCAGTTCTGAAGGAGAACAAGATTTGCCAACATGAATATTCTCTACAACATTAGGTTTGGTCGAGATATTAATGGCGATAGTTTCTTCAATATTGGATATATTTCACTTGAAATCCACCGTATTTACAGTATTTGATAGAAAATCAAAAACTGAAGGATGATTAAGGTCGTTGGAATAATCTTCGTTGTTATCTTGAAGATGGGAACGATGGTGCTAATCTTCCCATGGTGCCTCTCCTATCATCATCGACTAAATGATTCCTTCGTCTGTAGAATGTATACGAGACCAAGGATCGGAAGAGGTGCCATACTCTAGAGACCCTTCTATCCAAACACTCGTTGAGGGTTGATTTGGGTTCGTCGCCTAGGCCCAGAAGATTGATTGCTACAAAATTTCTATGGGGCTTGGGGGGCAACTCCTCGCGATGATCCACACTATCAAAATGTTTAGAGTTCTTCTTAATCTTTGATGATATAGAAGATATCATATGACAGGTTTCCACTGTGGCCACTTCCGCCAGATTACTCGGAGGCGGGAGGGCAAAAGTACCCATTAATGAAGGTTCTTTTAGGAGACCTACTCTGACATTTTGAAGTGATTTAGGACTTCCATGGATCAATGGAATGCTTCCAGTAGCTTGTGAACTGTTGGGGAAAAAGGTTAGTTGGTCAACGATTGTAATTCCACCTTGGAAGGGAAATGCAATCTTTCTAAAATATGTTGACACAATGGCAGCCATAGCATAAATACAGGGCCTGCACAGTAAGATATTGTAGTCAAGGTTTCCATCAATGACCTCAACTTCAATTTCTACTGTCTTGCTGTTTGGTCAATTTAGTGTGATCCAAATTGCTATTTATAATGTCAATCCGGGGTTCGTAAACTGATGAAGTGAAGTGTACTATATGTACTAGATAACCATTTCTTTAATCTTTTGTCGTTTTTGAGTTTTTTAGTTTATTTTTGGATTTATCTTTCCCTAATGTGTGATGTTGAGAGTGAAAGTGAAGTATGAAGTATGGACAGTGATGGTGGTTTCTACGGTGATTTTCTCAAACTTGAAAGTGCTCAAGAAGAAAGCTAAACTGAAATCAATTCTTAAGAGAAAGTAAATGCATCAAAAAGTGAACTAATAACAATGGCCCAGTATCCTTGCTGCTGAATGAAAAGAAAGTAAAAACAGAACTTAAAGCAACTCAAACGAAAAGCAAAGCAACTAATTCACACTACTCAAACTCTTCAGATCCTTTACCCTTCAGCTCAATCTACCTTGTGGGAAGTAATCATGAATAAGTCAAGAAATATGCTATCTAAATGACAAGAAATTAAATTGCATAAAAGAAACTAGTCACACTACTTTAACTCTTCTGGTCCTTTACCCTTCAGCTCAATCTACCTTGTGGGAAGCAACCATGAATAAGTTTAAGCAATATGATAACTAAATTGCAAGAAATTAAATTGCAGAAAAGAAACTAATCACACTACTTCAACTCTTCTGATCCTTTACCCTTCAGCTCAATCTACCTTGTGGGAAGCAATCATGAATAAGTTTAAGCAATATGATAACTAAATCACACTACAGTTAGTGATATTCTGATTTCTTGCTAATAGAGACACTTCACTATAGAAAGAAACCATAAATTGATGAGCAGTATGATATCTAAATAACAAAGAAAATAAGTAAGCAATTCACAACTTGGAAAAGATAGTGCTGAAATTAAACTTCAGAAAATGAAAGTTAGCAGGAAGGACAAGATGATCTCATATGCCAATAGTTATCAAAAAGATGAAAATTTGCCCGGGCTGCCTAAGAAAACCTGCAGAAAAGCACTGATCAGTTGACAGTTATAAGAAAACAGAGATGAAAATCTAAACAGCAGTGAGTTAAGAAACATCAAACAGTATGTTATGTACAAGCTAATGATACAAGAACATAATAAAACCAAATGACAACTTTACAAGGCTTCAGCGCGCAGGGGCCCTCTGCCACTTCAGCCGGTCAACAAGTAATCACACGAATAAGCTCAGAAAAGTCTCCTCATATATTAAAACAACAATATGTATAAACAGTGGGGTGACAACACAATAGTTCAGAATTTACATATCAAGAAAAAAAACTTCTTTACAGCGTTCATCGACGCGTTATTTATAATGACAAAATGCTGAGACTAGCTAACTAACTCCTACGCTATTGACTGTATTGACAAAGACACGTAGATCCCTTCAACCGAGATCTAACGTAATTGTCATCATGTTTATTAAATCTCTGGAGTGGTTGCTGTTAGATTCTGGTTACAGAAGTGATCTCCAGGTGTGCTGGTGTCTTCGTGAGCTGAGGACTGTGCCACGTAACGTTCACGTGCTCAAAACAGAGACGTGCCACCGCTGAACTCTTTGGTTGGCTCTACCTTTGACCTTCGTTGACCGTGACCTTCCATGGATGATTTGGCTGCTTCGAAGGGACACGTTCCATGTATCCGTCACCTGGAGCTTGCCCATGTGGCTCGTTTCTTCATAGGACACCTGTAGCACAACTTTTAACAAAATAGCTGCGGAATCCTGTGCTGGTTGCGGAAACCTGTGCTGGCTGCGGAAATTGACAAGTTTCCGCAGCTGCATGAACAAAAAAACTAAACCAAACAACAGTCATAAGTATAGTCAGAAAACCATGTAAAGAACTCTTTTTAAACTATAATGCAATGATTTAGCAGCTGGGTGGATGCAATAAGTGGAAAAGGAAGGCTGAGAGGGTGTATATGAAGGTGCAGGTTTGAGGCTCAACATACCCCCACTGTGAAGGTGTTGCATGTCCTCATGCAACCAAAATTGAGTTATTTCCCTCTAATCCATGTGTTCTGATGCTTCTGCAAGGACATCTAGCCCTCTTTTCTTCTTCTTTGATGCTAACATCATCCTTGGCTTCCTGACTAGGCATTTGAACTTGAGGTTAATCAATGCTCTGCTTAACTTTTTGCACTTCTTCTTCAGTTTTCTGTTTTTCTTTTGCCACAGTCCTAAATGGAGCATAGTATTATCATGGACAATCTTGTCTACTTTACTCTGCTCTTTGAGTGCTTCATTTTCTTGTATGATATGCCTATTTAGGACTTCTAACTCAAATATTTCCTGTTTCAAAGACTGAACCTGTGCATCAGGTGGCAGAGAGGTACTTGGTCCTACAGCTGATTGTTCTAAGATTTCCAGGTAATTGTATGCTTCTTGCTAATTAGAATCTACCTCAGGTGTCTTTCTCGGCCTAAACTCAAATTCTGGTGAAGGAGGACTTCTTTCTCTTTCCGGCCGAAAAGGGCTTTCCTCACGTGGAGGACTTGACTCAATGCTTGGCTGAGTTGGAGATTTCTCAAGTGTCTCTTTATCTAAATCAATAAAGTGAGACTGTTTTTCTTTGGTTTTATTCCCCTTCCCTTTTAGCCTAGTGCTCCTTCTTAAGTATGAACTAGTACTCTTTTCTTGTGCAGTCTGTTTTCCTCTTTGCTTTTTCTTGGTTATGGCAGTAGCTTGAAGATCTATTAATCTCTCTGACAGAGGTTGATAATCTTCTTCTATGGATTGCTCAGGGGATGGATAGACTTCTTGGATAGTCATTTTGCCTTTTTCCTTTTTCTGTTCCTTACTTCTAGCTCTATCTTCTTTTCCTTTTTGGACTGTTTCTTGAATTTCTATTGTAGGGGAGTCTTGGATTGTAATGCTTTTTTCTTTCCTCCTACTTTTCCTTGGAATTTTTGGTGGACTGCTTCCAGAGGCCTTAGACGGCTCTTGGAAGTAGTTCCTTGTCAAGAATTGCCCCCAAGTATCCTTAGTTTTCTTCAACTGTTCCTCAATAAGAATTTTGATGAGTCCATGGTGGTAAAGATGAGGTTCAATATTGCCTACATGTTTTTGAACTGTAAAACTCATCTTTTTCAAACTTGATAGCAGAAAATGAGGCAAATTAAGAGTGTGACCGTCCATGAAATTCATCATCAGTCTGACATGATACATATACATAGAGCCAAAACGACCTTCACACGTGATAAATTTCTGAATGACTAACAATAGACTAGACCATTCCTCTTTTAATACATTAACAAGGATGCCTCTTGTGAATACAGTGGTATCCATACCTTGGTTTTGTAGCATTGTTCTCCATATTTGATCTTCCACACTTCTATTTTTAAACCACCTTTCACCTTCTTGAGGTAGTCCCGTGGCAGCTGTTATTGTGGCCTCGGTCACTGTAATTGATTAGGGTCGGTTTCTCGTTCATCCGTATCCAGCCGAATCATCTTCCCCAGCTAATCGAGGTCACCTTATTTATGATTGACCCGCAACTAATGCCCCTTGATGGGCCTATTTGTTTCTAACTTAAGCTAGCTTCTTCCTTCTTTCCTGTTTAGCCTGACATGCATTTTATGACACTTTATTGGGTTTCGGGGTAATGGTAGGTAATCTTAGATGCGTCCTTAAACTCCTAATTACCAGTTAGTTATGGCGGGGATAGAAATGTTTATCGGTCAGGTGCGCGCCTGGTCAGATTTCAAAATCCATTTGTTAGAGCATAGGTATACTTTTCTTTGCCAGCTGGATGTTAGTTCACTGTATTATTTCGCTTAGGAGGGATTAAAGGAAAGGTTCACTTGGCATCATTCATAGGTCAGATAGCCTCAGCTTTTTTATGCATGATTAGAAGCAGGCTCATAAAGTGGTCAGCTCATTCATTCTCCAACATATCATTTTGTGCGGCTCATACATACTCTGCTTACCTACCCGGTGTAGCTCCTCTCCTTATAAGTCTAAAGGTTCAACCCCCTGATTTCTCTTTTCTTTTCTTTATGCCAGCGAAAGTTCCCAAAAAAAGAATCTAATTAGCTGAAGGAGATGAGCCATGATCGGGTTGCAGATAGATCTGTGGCAAGAATGAGTCTCCAACCTCCACTGTTTGTCCATTAAAGGACCTTGCAAAAGCTTTGGTCACTTCCTTGTTATAGCCTTTAAACTTCTGGATAAATCGTAGCCATCTGACTTTCTTCAGCAGTTCCTTAACTTGCGGATAACCCTCCAAGTATTTCGATCCTTCCGGCTCAGCTCTCAGTAATTTTCCCATTCTTTGTTTTAAATTCCACTGAGAGTTCTTCTGCATGTGAGGGTTATGAGGAAAAAATAGCTTTGTTCAGGGTTTTGGATAGACTGTAATGACGGTGGTCAGGGTTTAGAGCAAACTGTAGTGACGGCAGTTGGAAATAGAAAACAGTGAGTGAACAGCGATAAACGAGTTCATAAAATGAAATGTGGACGCATGCAAGGAGTATGAGTGGAGTGATAAGCGGTGGAGTAACGGCAAGATTCCTTCGAGTTGGATGACTGTGTATGAGATCTTACACGTCTCAACAGACGGCTGCGGAAATTACATCTGGGAAGAGCCGTAGCACAATAGGTCACGTCTCAAGAGTACGGGTAATAACTAGAGGTGCAGTCACATTTGAGTTCAAACTCGGAGTAATCATGAGACCATTAGGGAGATAAATGCGAGGTGTGTGGAGTGACATCGCGGAATAAGAGTGATAGTGGGCTAATATATCAAATCATTGCACATAGGAGAGCCTGTTATGGTTTAATAACTATACGTAATTATGACTTGAATCGTTATTTGATAAAGATTTTTTATCATACCTTTGGAAGCTTTGTCAATTCTTGCTCAAGGCTTCTAACCAGTTGCTCTTCTTTGATATCTTGAGATGCCCCATGTCTTTAGCTCAATTACACCTGCATTTCATGATTATGGCACTAACGGTTGATTGTATTTTTGAAAACAGAGTGATGTTGGTTGCGGAAATCGTTTCTGGCTGCGGAAACTGCTTCTGGCTGCGGAAACTGAGACAGCACCCCCTTGTCTGCACAAAGATAATTAGAAAAGAACTAACTGAATGAAAATAGTCCTGAAGGGGACTTTTATTGATGGAGTGAAATGGAATGAGTGAAAGTGAAAATGAAGTGGAATGAAGTGGAATGGAGATGAAAATGAGGTGAAGTGAAATGACAAGTGAGATGAAGTGAAGATGGAAAGAGAAGGAGAGGAGATTTTTTTTGGAAAATATAGAGTGTCAGGTATCCCTGATTTTCACTCTATATTTTCTGCATAAGACCGCCAATCTGGGATTGGTTTTCAGGCTTATACACATTTTTTTTTTTTTTCAAAAACTGAAAGAAACAAAGATTAGGCTGGTGGAAGAGAAGGATTCTTCTCCACCAACCTTATTGCAGAATTCTCTTGGAATATTTTGACAAACTCCTCTTTTGAAAGTGGCTTATGATAAATTTTCAATCGGTGGCCATTCACAATAAGAGGAGTCTGATGTTCATCAATGGTCTTGATTCTTACTGCTCCATTGTTAAAGACTTTATCAATCTCATATGGCCCAAGCCAATGAGTCTGAAACTTCCCTTTGAAGTCTTTAAACTTGGAATCAAACAGTAAAGCCCAATCTCCCTCTTGAAACTTTCTCTCTTTAATATATCTGTCATGCCACTTAGTTCTTTGATGTTGAACTAGATCAGTCCTTAAAATTGCATCTTGTCTGATCTCATCTAGCTCATTCAGCTGCTCCATTCTGTGCTTTTGGGCTTCTGATAGATTCATCCCCAACTGGACTGCCATCTTGAAAGTCTTGACTTGAAACTCAATGGGGAGCAGGACTTCTTTCCCATAAACAAGTTCATAGGGAGAATGTCCTGTTGTGTTCCTCCATGTAGTTCTGTAGGCCCATAAGGCTTCAGGAAGCCTTTCTGTCCAATCCCTTCTGTGGAGATGAACAGTTTTGGTGATGATGCTCTCAAGAACTTTGTTTGTAGATTCCACTTGACCATTTGCTTGAGGATGGTAAGGAGTAGATTTTCTGTGCTTGATTTTGTATTCTTCCATCAGCTTCCCCATCAAGTTAGATGTGAATTGACTTCCCTGATTTGTCACAATTTCTCTTGGGACACCAAAACGAGTAAAAATATCCTCAAAAAGAAATTGAACAGCTGAATTTTCAGTGGCAGAAGGCAATGCCTTGGCTTCTACCCATTTAGTGACATAATCAGTGCAAACCAATATATATTTCTTTTGTCTAGATGGTGGATTAATGGGTCCAATGAAATCTAAAGCCCATTTTTCAAAGGGTTCGATGAGTACCTGTGGCTGTAATGGCATTTCATTTGAAAGAGTCGGTCTCCCAACTCTCTGGCAGCTGTCACACCTTCTGACATATTGTTTTGCATCTTTGAAGAGAGAAGGCCAATAATATCCTAAAGAAAGGATTTTATAGGCCGTCCTCTTGTCAGCAAAGTGTCCACCGCATGGTTCATCATGACATGCCTTGAGGATGTCAGGCATTTCATCTTCCCGAACACATCTTCTGATCACACAATCTAGCCCTGTTTTAAACAATTCATTAGAAATCCATGAATAATTTGAACTCTCCTGAATAATTTTCCTTTTCTCATTAGGAAATAAGTGTGGAGGTAGCTTCCCTGTAACCAAATAGTTAGCAATATCTGCATACCAAGGAGTCTTAGTAGTTACTGCAAACAAATATTCATCTGGAAACTTATCCTCTACAGGAAAATCTTCGTTAGTATTTTGGATTCTAGACAAGAAATCAGCTACTGTATTTTGTTTCCTTGGTCTATCTAACACAGTAATATTGAATTCTTGTAAAAGTAAAAGCCATCTTGTAACTCTGCCATTAGTAACAGGTTTGTTCATGAGATATCTAATTGCAGAATGATCAGTATGGACAAAAGTTTCATAGCCTGTTATATAATGTCTAAACTTGTTGATTGCATGAACAAAAGCTAAGAACTATTTTTCAGTCATAGTATAATTTAACTCAGTGGGAGTCAAATTTTTACTGGTGTAGTAAATGGCATAAGGAACTAAATCCTTTTGACCCAACACAGCTCCTAGAGCTGTATCTGAAGCATCTGTAGAAATATGGAAAGGAAGTTTCCAATTTGGCCCTCTCAAAATGGGTGCTTTAGATATTCTTGTTTTCAAAGTTTCAAATGTAGATTGACAATCAGGATCCCACTTGAATTCACAGTCTTTTGTAAGTAATTTGAAGAGTGGATATGCTATTTTGGTGAAGTTTTCAATAAATCTTCTATAATATCCAGTAAATCCAAGAAAACTTCTAACATCTTTTTGACAATTTGGAATAGGGAACTTGGAAATGACTTCAACTTTTGATCTATCAAATTTAATCCCATCTCTTGAAATATGATGTCCTAAAACAATCCCTTCAGTAAACATCATAAAGCATTTCTCATGACTTAATGAAAGGTTTGTTTCTTTACATCTTATAAGGACTTTTTCCAAATTCTCTGATGCCTCTTCAAATGAATTACCATAAACTGTAAAATCATCCATATAAACCTCTACACAATCATGAATTAGATCAGAAAAGATTCCTAGTACTGCCCTTTGAAATGTTGCAGGTGCATTACATAATCCAAAAGGAAGTACTCGGTAAGCAAAAGTTCCCCATGGACAAGTAAATGCGGTCTTGTCCTGATCTTCAGGTGCTACCTGAATCTGATTGTAACCACTAAAACCATCCAAAAATGAGAAATACTTTTTGCCTGCTAAAGTATCTAATACCTGATCAATAAAGGGTAAAGGAAAGTGATCCTTCAAAGTTGCTTTGTTTAATTCTCTGTAATCAATGCAAACCCTCCATTTACCATTCTTTTTAGGTACTATAGCCAAAGGAGAAACCCACTGGCTATCTGAAATTCGGTAAATGGAGTTTACATTAAGTAACTTTTGGAGCTCTTCTTTCACTATCTCCTTAAGGTTTGGATTCATCCTTCTTTGAGGTTGTCTGATTGGTCTATTGTTTTCCTCAATGTAGATGTGATGAATGCAAGTCTTAGGGTCAATACCTTTCATATCGGTATACTCCCATGCAAATGCAGTAGAATGTTTTTGCAAGATTTTGGTTAGCTCTTCCTGTTGTGATTTTTCCAAGTTTTTGTTGATATTCAATGTTTTTCCTGGAAAAATCTCAATGGCAGAACTACCAAACTCTTCCATAGAGAAAAGAGACATTTGTCTAGATGATAGACACTCAATGTCAGAATCCAACTGAAATTGTGTGTAGTCATATTCTGAAGATGGTTCAAAGTTTTCTAATGTGTTCAGAATTTGACTATCTTCACTGATCTCAGAAATGGTAAAGACAGGTTGTATAGTATCTTCATCATCAACCCACTCATTATCTCCTATTTCTGTAATTGCTTTTGCTGGAGGATACAGATTGAACTTCTTTGTCGAATTACCATCAGAAATATACATATCCCCAGACCTACAACTGATAAAAGCATCAGCTGTGGCTAGCCAAGGTCTTCCTAAGATGAGAGGATGTCCTCCTAGATTACTCTTGGGAGTTAAAATCATGAAATCCACTGGATATTCCCAAGAGTCTAAGGAGACTGAAATATCTTCTAATACACCATCTGGTTTAATAATTGATCGATCTGCAAGTTGTAATAAAGTAGGTGTAAAAAGAAGATTATGAAGTTTTAGTTGTTCCATAGTCTGTCTACTCATGATGTTGATAGCAGCCCCTAAATCAATCAAAGTATTTGGTATTTCTACCCCATTGATATGTGTTTTGACAATTGGACTACCGGGATCTACATATTTTTGCATAGTAATTTTTCCCATCATGATATCTGCAATTTTCCCTACCATGTGGATTCTTCTTGTATCTCTTGGTTTCCTTCCTGGTCTTTTAAGACTCAACTCCTTTATTGTTTTTGCTAGAATAGGAATCTCTTTAATGGCTTGTAACAAGGGAATCTTGATATAGACATTCTTCAATTCATCTAGAAAATCATAGTCAGGCAACAAGATTTGTTTTTCCACCCCTTTGTCAATTTGTAATCTTTCAGGAAAAGGAGGTGTGGATGAAGATGCAGGTTGCTCAACTATAGGAGTTGTGGGGGTTAACTCTTTTTCTTTTTCTTTTTGAGTACTTGGGTTTTGAAGAGATGCTTCAGAACCCTTATTGGCTTCAAGAGAATCTTCCTCAAAAATGCTTTGCTTTTGAGCATCTATAGAAGGCTTATCTAGGACTCTACCTGATCTGAGTTGTACATCATTGAGAGGAACAATCATATAGGCAGGAAATTGTTGACCTTCCATCATGTAAGCATTTTGAGGGTTTTTGTTATTGGGGTTTGGCAATGGCTGAGAAGGAAGTTGATTTGACTTTTGTTGGAATGGAAGCAAGAGTTGAGAATTTGGATTCTGTTGAGAAGGTTGTTGTTGTTGTGGAAATGGAAATGATAGTTGTGGGTTTTGATTTGGAAGTTGTGGAGCTTGTTGGTTTTGAAAAGATGGGGGATATTGATAAAATTGAGCAAATCTCCCATAAGGATTTTGCATACCTTGTACCCATGATTGAAAAGGATTTTGAGGTTGGGACCAAGGTTGTTGCCAAGGATTCAAATTTGGTGGGGGTTGAAAATTCATAGAGTTGTTAAACCCTTGATTTTGTTGCCCCTGCCAAGGTCTCCTTGCAACAAAATAGAGAGATTCGATTGTATTTGGATCTTCTTGAAAGACAGCTTTGAGCCCAGGAATTGAAGGACAATCCTTGGTCTCATGATTCTCTGAACAAATTACACATGTTTCTACAACTTTTGCATCCAAGGGACATTCCCTTAGAGCATGTTTCTTCCTACACTTTGGGCAAAAGATGGCCAAAGCCTCAGCTTCTGCTTTCTGCTTATTGTGAATCTTAAGGGTGTCTAGTTGCTCACTAAGACTCCCTAAGATGTCAGTTTTGAATTCATCAAGCATGTTGCCAATCTCAACCCTACTTACTGATCCAGTTGCAGATTTGTTTGCTCTGATGAGAGAAGGATCTCTAGGCCCTTTTTGAGTTTTAGATTTCCCCCTTGAGAGATGGACACATAGCTCCGCTATATCATGAAGTGGAAGTTGAGATATGTCTCCTTTTCCCATCATGTTCAAAATATCTATCCATTCATCTCTAATGGCTTTTAATAGAAGGGCTTTCAAGGTCTCCTCATCTAAGTTACTCATTTTTGCTCTTTTCAGGTTGTATTGAAATCTTTCAAGTAAATCCTCCAGGTTTTCATCTTCTCTTTGCACCATTTTGAATACCTCATCCTTGTGATTGGTGGGCATACAATAGTCCAGGTACCTATCCAAAAATGTTTGTTTCATATCATTCCAAGTCCTAATGGATTGAGTGAGTAATCCCATGAACCATTTCAAGGCTACTCCTTTCAATGTTGAAGGAAACAGTTTGAGTTTTTGAGAGTCTTCCAGATAATCATAAGTTCGACACACGACCTCAAACTCAAATAGAAATGTTTCAGGGTCCTCATTCCTTAACCCATGGAAGTTTGGGAGGACAGATGGTGAGATGTTTTTCATTGTGGCTCGGGAGTCCTCATCGACTATAGGAAATCCGAATGAGTTATCTCCATCCCTATTTCCCCCAATGTTACCTCTACCTCCTCCATTGTTTCCTCCTCCTCCTCTACCTCTACCAAATCCAGTTGCTCCTTCCTCTGTCATGGTAGTTTCCCTGGAGACTTCAGAGTCTTCTGGTTCTTCTACTAAGGGTGAACGAGAAGGAATTTCTCCCTCTTCTTCTTCAGATGATTCTACTTCTTCAATTACAATTTGTCTCTCTGTAGAAGGAAGGAAAGGATCTCTTTCTAATTCAGATTCGATGGAAGGTGTGGGAGAGTTGACTCCTGCCTCTTGAATTCTAGGAATCCTAGGGCTAGGAGTGTAATTTGGAGATGATGGAGGTGTCTCTTGTCTATTCCTTGAAGTAGATGGAGTTGTAAAAATCGAACTCTTGGCTCTAGCTAAAAACCTTCCCCTAGAATCTCTTTCTCTATGCATGTCATTTTTTATTTTTCTTCAAGTCGGGCTAATAATTCTCTTTTGGATCTTCCAGGTCACTCTAGGTGCAAGAAGAGAGCATACTCAAGAAACTATTAAACCAATAACTTTCTCTTTTCTGATCCTCCAGATCACACTAAGTGCAAGAGGAGAGCATACTTTGAGAGGTTATCAATTTTCCTTCCTTGAAATTTTCTTGTTTTTTTTTTAGAAATTGGCTACCTAATTTCACTTCCCCGGCAACGGCGCCAAAATGTTTGGTCAATTTAGTGTGATCTAAATTGCTATTTATAATGTCAATCCGGGGTTCGTAAACTGACGAAGTGAAGTGTACTATATGTACTAGATAACCATTTCTTTAATCTTTTGTCGTTTTTGAGTTTTTTAGTTTATTTTTGGATTTATCTTTCCCTAATGTGTGATGGTGAGAGTGAAAGTGAAGTATGAAGTATGGACAATGATGGTGGTTTCTACGGTGATTTTCTCAAACTTGAAAGTGCTCAAGAAGAAAGCTAAACTGAAATCAATTCTTAAGAGAAAGTAAATGCATCAAAAAGTGAACTAATGACAATGGCCCAGTACCCTTGCTGCTGAATGAAAAGAAAGTAAAAACTGAACTTAAAGCAACTCAAACCAAAAGCAAAGCAACTAATTCACAATACTCAAACTCTTCAGATCCTTTACCCTTCAACCCAATCTACCTTGTGGGAAGTAATCATGAATAAGTCAAGCAATATGCTATCTAAATGACAAGAAATTAAATTGCATAAAAGAAACTAGTCACACTACTTTAACTCTTCTGGTCCTTTACCCTTCAGCTCAATCTACCTTGTGGGAAGCAACCATGAATAAGTTTAAGCAATATGATAACTAAATTGCAAGAAATTAAATTGCAGAAAAGAAATTAATCACACTACTTCAATTCTTCTGATCCTTTACCCTTCAGCTCAATCTACCTTGTGGGAAGCAATCATGAATAAGTTTAAGCAATATGATAACTAAATCACACTACAGTTAGTGATATTCTGATTTCTTGCTAATAGAGACACTTCACTATAGAAAGAAACCATAAATTGATGAGCAGTATGATATCTAAATAACAAAGAAAATAAGTAAGCAAATCACAACTTGGAAAAGACAGTGCTGAAATTAAACTTCAGAAAATGAAAGTTAGCAGGAAGGACAAGATTATCTCATATGCCAATAGTTATCAAAAAGATGAAAATTTGCCCGGGCTGCCTAAGAAAACCTACAGAAAAGCACTGATCAGTTGACAGTTATAAGAAAACGGAGATGAAAATCTAAACAGCAGTGAGTTAAGAAACATCAAACAGTATGTTATGTACAAGCTAATGATACAAGAACATAATAAAACCAAATGACAACTTTACAAGGCTTCAGCGCGCAGGGGCCCTCTGCCACTTCAGCCGGTCAACAAGTAATCACACGAACAAGCTCAGAAAAGTCTCCTCATATATTAAAACAGCAATATGTATAAACAGTGGGGTGACAACACGATAGTTCAAAATTTACATATCAAGAAAAAAACCTTCTTTACAGCGTTCATCGACGCGTTATTTATAATGACAAAATGCTGAGACTAGCTAACTAACTCCTACGCTATTGACTGTATTGACAAAGACACGTAGATCCCTTCAGCCGAGATCTAGCGTAACTGTCATCATGTTTATTAAATCTCTGGAGTGGTTGCTGTTAGATTCTGGTTACAGAAGTGATCTCCAGGTGTGTTGGTGTCTTCGTGAGCTGAGGACTGTGCCACGTAACATTCACGTGCTCAAAACAGAGACGTGCCACCGCTGAACTTTTTGGTTGGCTCTACCTTTGACCTTCGTTGACCGTGACCTTCCATGGACGATTTGGCTGCTTCGAAGGGACACATTCCATGTATCCGTCACCTGGAGCTTGCCCATGTGGCTTGTTTCTTCATAGGACACCTGTAGCACATCTTTTAACAAAATAGCTGCGGAATCCTGTGCTGGCTGCGGAAACCTGTGCTGGCTGCGGAAATTGACAAGTTTCCGCAGCTGCATGAACAAAAAAACTAAACCAAACAACAGTCATAAGTATAGTCAGAAAACCATGTAAAGAACTCTTTTTAAACTATAATGCAATGATTTAGCAGTTGGGTGGATGCAATAAGTGGAAAAGGAAGGCTGAGAGGGTGTATATGAAGGTGCAGGTTTGAGGCTCAACACTTGCCCCCTAGTTCAACTTGCAAGTTACTTAAAATTCCATAAGGTGTTTATGTTCTTCCATCGAACGCTTTTAATGTCATTGATGATCGCGACAAGGGTGGTGAGCCTAAAGTTTTCCAGCAACTCATTGACATAATACAGGTAGATGCCCCCTCATCAATAATTGTTCAATGAATAGTTTTGTTGAGGGTCTTTACCTGTATAAGGAAAGCAATTTGGGCCGGTAACTGAGGTTCATATCCTTTATGGTTAAAGGCCACAAGATTGGAATCCGCTAGGTCAATCCCACCTATTGTTTATAACAAAGCTTGCTTTTGGGAGGGGCAATTCTGCAGTACTTCAAGCATCGACATAGCAGATGGAGATTGAACCAAATCTTCCACTATATTATAATTCTGTGTTGCTCGAGCATGAGGATTAAATGTCGATTTATGTACTACTCCCTTTGGTGGCTTTATAGTTAATTCAGGAATGATGGGCAGAACAACTTCTGGTGAAGTTGTTGTCGAACGACTGGGTTGACCCGTAGCCTTATTGTTCGACGATTCTGGATTCCCATAATCTTTATTCCTTGTCGATATCAAAGCATCATTTTGTTGTTTCGAGATGGATAGCATAAGCACTTGGGATGGGGAAGCATGATCGATAGCAACCAGATTTGTTTCTGGGTTTGGAAACGGATCAGTCAATACTGCTGAGGTACTTGAAGTCTTTAAAAATTTCATGACCTCAGCTCGATGTGGACAATCTCTCGTATAATGGTCCTCATCACATATGAAACATGGCTTATTAGCTTTCTTTCGCCACGCAGGGTTTCCAGAAGATTTCTCAAGAGTCGAATCTTCCTGTTTCTTCTTTTTGTTTTTCCCTTTCTTCTTGCCCCCTGGTTGCTTTGGTTCTTTGCCCTTGTCAAATTACACGACATTAACCTCCAAGGCAAGAAGTTTGTCATTCACTTTTTGACTAGAAACTATGAGGGCTTTACCAGATGGAGCCTTTGCGGTCTACGTACTCGAGGTACCAATCATGCCGTCACCGGCATGAGAGTCCCTGTTTGATTTACAAGGGGGAGGAAACAAAAATTTCGGTCTGGGAGAGTCAAGAATTTTGTCGTAGAGCGTGCCAGACTGAGTGTAGATCAAGTCTAAATATTGTGCACGAGCAATGACTTGCTCTTCAGTGACAACTCCTCCCTTCGCCACATCTTCAGTAATAGAAGGTAATAATGACTTAATAAACCAATCAGCTAGGAGCTGATCAGGAACATACGTCTTTACCATTCGACGATGACGTTGCCACTCATGAATATGATCAGATATGTGAGTGTTTGTTGTCTGTTTGAAGTTGGTAAGGAGTTTTGTTCCCGTTTCGTACCTTATGGGTAACTGAAAGTGGGTTAGAAAAGTAGTGGCAATGGCACTAAAGTTATCAAATGAAGCTCTAGGCAATTCAATATACCATTTCGCTGCCAAACCAGTTAACGTTCGTTGAAAAAGGTGAAGCCTAATTGAATCATCATTTAGGGTGTTAGATGAGCACCACAAATGAAAATTCATTACGCGATTCGATGGATCTTCACCTGGATTTCCATTGAATTTAGGAATATCATAGGGAAGTTTATGAGGAATCACTGGCCACCAAGGGGCATATGCAATTGGATCATTTGTCAGTCGGTTCAAATCTTGTAATTCTAGAGTTGCTACAAAAGGAAACTGTTGATTCAGGTTTGGCGAAGCATACCCAGGGTAAGATGGGATAGCCTGAGCAGTGGGTCTTTGCATACCAGCATAATGTATCTGATGTTGATAGCTTTGATAAGGTTGGTGGGCATAACCATTATAGTATGGTTGTTGATAACCGTTTTGAAAATGCAGTTGCCCATTACCTATAAAGCCTTGTTGCTCATGTCCTGGGCAAGCTTGTTGGAATTGTGGTTGTTGATATTGTACCAACCATGGTTGTTGCACCATTTTCTATTGCCCAATACTAGATGATTGACCAAGATGCGGAGTGATAGTACCCGTTTGAGCCTGAGTCGTTCCAGTTAAGGAAGCACTAATCTAAGGTTATGATTGAACCGTAGAGGCAAGACGTTGTTGTATCGCAACCTGAGAGACTTGAGGTTGACATACAACAGGCAGTGCTTTTACTTGCGACACAGTCACAATAGCAGGTGTAGTGGTAATATTCGACATAGGTTGGGCTAGTTGCATTGAATATACAACCCTCGGCTACTAAGGCAGTATTGGTATCCAACCACTGGATGTAATTCCAGTTTGACCTAAATTTTGTTGTAAACCCTCATATGGTTTCTCTCCAAGACGGAACAATGAAAAGGCATATTTCCCCCCATATGGTGGCAATCCAGTGCCCAAAGGATATATTGGTCTTTGAAGGTTGGACTGCCCAAATTCATACTGGCATGCAGGATCAATTTGTTGAGTTTCAACATAAGAAATGCCATATAGGATTCCAGATGAACAAATAGGAGCAGACCATGTTGTCAAAACAGTCCCTGAGTGGACTCCATCCAGTGATTGATAACTAGTTGGGACAGATGGTATACCAGCAAACATCGTAGGAGTGGCAGCAAGAAGTTCT